>OW386292.2:132967512-133616196 GCA_936432065.2 Rutpela maculata | reverse complement strand
TTAAATTTTTATCTAAATACTTGTCAAATAATATTTGATGTTAACACTTGAAACTTTTAGGAACTTATTCTTATGGGATTAGGATTTATTTATATACTCATAAAAACACGAGTTCATAATCCATAATCGTTAAGTTCATTTTTTCTTAATGGGATCTTAAATTCTCTGCTTATTTTTATTTTACAATGATTTATAATTGTTCAGCTAATTTGTTACTGCAATTTTATAAATTGATGTACACTGAAGTAGTTTTCACAGACGGAAAAACACTGAATGGTATACGTGACACACATTTCGCCAAATCGCCTAATGATGATAATTAAAACCCAGTTTTAATCATCTCCAAATGATGCCAACTTGACTATATTGAAACGTGCCTTTAATGTATAGAGTTAAGTGTTTCGGTTTTTGTGAAAAATACTTCATATTTATGTACAAGTAACATTTATTAATCCATTATATACAATTCCAGCAGACAATTGGTTGATTAATTATTATAAATTATCTCAAAACATGAACAAGCAGAGAATCCAAGATTCCATTCAGAAAGAAAATTTTTAGTGACTTTCATTCCTATAAATTTCGTCCAATCAATAAATAGTTTCGCATCGACAAAATTTAACATTTAAAATTTTGCCAAGGTTGCTCAACCAATGAGAAGCCAGAATGAAGCAACCAACCTGTTTTTCAGCGGCAATTTTTTCTTTGTTTTTTGAAAACATAGTAACCGATTCAACAATTTTTGCAAACGTCAGTGCACGTCAGTTGTAAAAAATGTGCGACAATAGGGCATGTGCACGCGACGTCACAGTTAACCTCAAAAATATGCGTTTCTTAAGATTTAAGAGTATTACGCAGCTGTTATTAAAATTTCTGCCTGGTTCCCATATTTTCAACTAAAATCTAGTTCAATGTAATGTTTATGAAGTTCTAAATACTTTGTCCTAATTAAATGCGACTCTTTTTGTAGGTTGTAAATCTAACCTGTAATTAGCAGTCTTTTTATTAATCAACAATATTGAAAAATTATTTATGTGAATTTTTAAATATTTGCATGGAGCCAGTACGGCTCTAAGCTAAAAATACGTATACAAACATTAAAAATTAGAATAAACTTGAAAAACTTAAAATCTAAGGTTATGTTGGTTACATGATGCAGATGCCATATAACGGCCCCAAATGTTCAAGATTTGGTGATTTATGTCTTTATTTTTTTAAATTTTTCTTCCTATATCTAATAAATTTGTTTTCTTTTGCCTAAATTTCTATTCATGAAATAGTCATGACGAATACCATTCGTGATATAATTTCTCTGGCAAAATTTAATGATTATTCTACTCGAGTTTCTTGCTTTGGCAATTTCGCTCTTGACATTGACAAAAATAACTCGCCTGACGGCTCGTTATTTTTATCTGTCAATGTCAATCTCAAAATTGCCGAGCAACAAACTCTCTTAATAATCACTACATTTTTCCGACAAAATTATATCACTTATGATATATATGAAAATATAATTTTCTCAATTATTTGGGACACCCTATATATTTTTTTTTTTGGTCCACCAATATTTGCATGTGACGTCACACGTCACTACTTTAACGGCAACCTGTGGCTCCATCTACTGAGACTTCTAGTATATTGCAAATGAGTACGAAGCGACATCTTCGGCTGTTTTACAAGGAGAGAGAGAGAGTAAAGAACACAATAGAGAAAGACAGACAATTACTGAGGTACGAATTTTTGCGTTGAGTGCTACGTCTGGAGGTAATCTGTGTGCAGTAGTTTCTGTCCACGACGTTTAAGTAAATCAGAGACGTGTTTTCCTTACACCCTCCATATGCTCCTAAGCCAGCACAAGTAACAGAATATAACACAAGGTGGCTCAGTGACTAAATCCTTAGACAAGTTATAGTGGCAACATAGGTGTTGCAAGTTGGAACCTTATTATCAACGGCAACTGGTAAAAATAAAAATAATAGGCGTCTGAAAATAAGGAGTACGCCACCTGGTGGTCTATAGTCTAACTAATTATGGGCTTTTCTGTCATTGTCTCTTTGTGTACGATGATATCAACAATAAGTAAATGATAAACTGAGATGCTGTTATTAAAGGGGCTACAATTTGCTGGAGCCAACCTAGTCGGTATGCTTTGTAGATTGCAGGGACAACTCATGAAAGTTGAGTTGGCACGACAATGTTCAAAACATACCCTCTTTGATGTAGACACCTTTAACCAGGCATTGAGAGGGAAAAAGCTGGTGCAAATAACCTAACCTTGGCCCGGGTAGCAATAATAACGTCCTAGACAATCATGCACACATTGTAAGTGAAATTTTTGAAATAAGTAAATATATGTAATTCCAGTATATCTAAAAGTAATGTATACTATTGCACCATGCACTATTATGTTTTAACCCCTGAATATTTCTATTTCATATTTTACAAAATACTGTTTCATTTATTTTACTTAAAGAATTAATAAATGTCTTTTCAGTTATATTCAATGTACCACTAATTTCATGGGTATTTGAATCTGAGACACTTGTTTGTAAACATAGAGCATACACATTTATTTATTAAGTTTTGTGTTGAATATGGGTTGTACCACACAAAATAATATATCCTGCATTTAAATCATATTCCCCTTCATACACACACTTAGAATTTTTACATTTTTAGTGCTTTACAAATGTTCCATACATTGCAATATGCTTAACCTAAATGTCACTCATGTTTCCTGAAAAAAAAAGTGATTTAAACTACAACTGTACATAAATTTAGAAATATTTAAGTTTATTAATATTTAACTAGCCAGGCACCGTTTATGTCGAAGAAACTATACTTTTCAAGGGAAAAACTAGATAACCTAAAAAATATATGAATTTTGCTGAATAATGCCATTAACGTCTTGCAAATCACTTACAACAAAATCTTACAAACCTTTAGATCATATATTATTAATGTTATTATTTTTAACGCCAAAAATAACAATAAACAGAAAAATATCAATATAAGTATTCTCCACACAAATAAATAAAAAGCCTATAATTAGTTCACGAGTTCTCCACTTCGGCGCTGGCATCTTAAATTCAGACGCCTATAGGATTAATAATAAAACTACTATCCAAGAAATTACTACTTCCACATCCAGATTTTCCTTCCAAGTTTCACAATGAGATATTATTGTTTATGGAACTTTAACACATTGACTGCCACGAGTATTCAGTTGAATACACATTAGGGGTATGTATTAGAATACACAATTTCATACATATAGAACAGAAAATAAGTACTCATGGCCCCGAAGACCCAATAACTGAATTTGGTGTGGTAGTCAACTCATTAATATAAGATTTGATATCATCTACCCCAAAAAGCCTATAAAATGATGCCACATCGGTAGTGGGGGTGGTAGTGGATGATGAAATAAAAAAAAATGTTAATGTTATAAGTTCTTGTATGCATACTAAATTACAATTTAATTTTTTTCACCCCCTTTAATAATGGGGTGGGGTAGCAATGACAAGACATTTTTTGAGACCTTAACTTCTTTTATAAATACTAAATACCAATTTTATGGACTCTTACCTGCTTCATTTTCCTATTTACCTCCATTTACCCCCCAACCCTTCAACAGAATAAGATGAAAATATAATCTAGTTCGAGATCTCGTTAAAATACATTCATGTACCAGATTTCACATCAATATTTTAAACGGCTCCAGAATGCGCACAAAAAAGTTACACACCGACAGACAGAAATTTTGTTTGCTCAAACTTAAAATCTCGATGTTTCATGACATAAGCCTATTTGAACAATAAAAAGTTTTAAAAATTTTATTTTTTTGTCGTTACTATACTTCCACTGGATGTGGAAATAATAAAATCTACAACCACCTGTTAAAATACCAGATACTCCCAGAAGTATAGAAAGGTTGTAGAAAGGCCACACCTAGATTGAATCCTTGAAAACTTACCGTGTGTACCCAACAATAACAGACTTCGTGGAAACCTGAAGAGATGGAAAACGGAGATGTGGCTCTATCACTCGAAAGGTCACGTAAGAACAGGCAACATGAAAATTAAAAGAGGAATGTTCCAAGGAGATTCTCTCTCGCCTTTACTGTTCTGTCTGGCACTCGCCCCCAACCAACTAAACAAACAGAAAGTTAGCTTTGAAATCAGTGACAACAATAAAGTAAACCATCTCTTCTATATGGACGACCTGATGTTGTTTGCTAAGAATGAAGCTCAACTAAAGCAAGAGCTGGATATCGTTAAATCTTTCAGTAATGACATCAAGATGGAATTCGGCATTGACAAATGGGGCACAGGGGTCCTCCACCGAGGTAAACATGTGAAGAGTCAGAACATCGTGCTGAGTGATCAGTTGCAACCTGAAGCATGGATCTGGGGAAACATGTAAGTACCTACGTGTTGAGGAGTGCACCAGAATTGACAACGATGAGATGAAGAGTAGGATTGTGAGGGAATACTACCGTCGCATTAGACAAGCTCTTAAGACCGAACTAAACGCCAAAAACAAACTCATGTAATAAACACCATTGCTGTTCCCCTAGTTACCTACAGTGTTGGAATTGTCGATTGGCTTCGAAGTGACATCGCGAAAATGGACAGGAAGGCGAGGAAAATCCTAAAATGGGCGGAATTCATCACCCAAAAGCAGATGTAAACAGATTATGCGCCAAGAGGAAGGACGGCGGCTGTGGATTAATAGAGCTAGACTCTGCCTATGAGTCATCCATCGTGGAACTGCGTCTAATTAAAGAGCATAATAAGGATAAGAAGTTCTATTCCATCCAGAAGGAAGCACGAAAAATCCAGAAAGAATATTTGGAAGCCGAAACCACCGCCGAGGAAGCCAAAAAGAAAATTAAAACCAGCATCGAAAAGAGGAAAATAGAAGTGCTTTGCGCAAAACCGATGCATGGAAAATTCTTCCGCGATCTCGACCAAAAAGCAGTAGACAAAAAGGCGTTTATGCAGTGGTTGAGAGGCTCGGGCTTGAAGGGGGAAACGGAAAGTTTAATAATAACAGCACAGATCAAGCACTAAATACCAGGTGGTACCTGGTTGACAGCAACTGTAGGATGTGTGGTAGGGCAGAAGAACATGTTAGCCACGTGATGGCGGGATGTACTATGCTGGCACTATCAGAGTACACTCACACACACAACAGAGTGGCCAGATATCTCCACTGGGTCATGTGCAAGCATTTCGATATACCAGTACCACTAAAATATTATGAATATACCCCCGAGCAGGTTGCCAATACCAACGACGTCACAATTATGTAGGACTTGCCAGTTATAGCTGACAGAGAAATACCCGCAAATCGACCAGACACCATCGTACATAAAGAAAAAATCCTGTTTGCTGATCAATATATCCATTCCGAATGATACCAGTGTGATGCTCAAGGAAACGGAGATGTTGAGCAAGTACAATGACCTAAAAATAGAAATTAGTAGAATGTGGAATGTAAAGACCAGTCGTGCCAGCAATTGTAAGAGCCCTTGGAACTGTCAAGAAGGGCTATGAGCGGAGTCTACAACAACTGCCTGGTCAACCGAGCGCACAAGAAGTGCAGAAGATCGCACCTTTGGGTACAGCGCATATCTTAAGGAAAGTCTTGGATTAGGAGTCTCTGTGATCCCCTTGTTGGGATCTGGACTTTGAGCTGTTGGAGGGAACATCACTAAGGTCCAGTGGCGGCTGGTGAAATTTCAATATTTTTTTTCTCGTCTGTGGCGCATGGGACTCATACGAAACTTGGGAAATAACATCTAGAGAAGCACTTCTCTAATGACCCCTAAAAAATTTTGAAAAAGCAGTTTGCGAAAAAATTTTTGAAAATTCGCTAGCCTCCCCTGGGTCTAGGGACCCCTGTTTACTTTTATTTTTTTTTGTCATATGCATTTGACTTTTCATAAAAATGCATCGACAGATTTTGGAGTTTGTGAAAATATTTTCATTACTAACTGAGATACAACGAATTGAAATATTGTAATTTGTTAAATTGTAAATTACAAAATTTCAGTTCATTGTATTTCAGTTAGTAATGAAAATATTTTCACAAACTCTAAAATCTGTCGATGCATTTTTATGAAAAGTCAAATGCATATGACAAAAAAAAATAAAAGTAAACAGGGGTCCCTAGACCCAGGGGAGGCTAGCAAATTTTCAAAAATTTTTTCGCAAACTGCTTTTTCAAAATTTTTTAGGGGTCATTAGAGAAGTGCTTCTCTAGATGTTATTTCCCAAATTTCGTATGGGTCCCATGCGCCACAGACGAGAAAAAAAATATTGAAATTTCACCAGCCGCCGCTGCTAAGGTCGCCTAAAGGGTCCAAAAACCGGGAACGGGTTTCAACAGAGCAGAATTTTAATCGCATGTGAAGGATTCGGTGAACAGTTTTCAGCTACTGTTGAGAAAGTGTGCCGCTGTTAAGTCTATAATAGTAATAATAATAATAATAATAATAATAATAACAATAATAATGATTTATTCATCACATGATAGACAAAAGGTTGTACAAAATTCGTCGGACGAGTTCAAAATCCAGGAGGAATAGAAGCACAGAGAGTATATAGTGCAAATAACATAAAAAATATAAACATGCTACAAAAATATAATACGTAATTGTATAAAACAACATATTATAAAGGTGAATGTAATCGATATAAAATGTATTTTTTCGCCCACGTTAATATTTCCTTTACTGCTACTCTGGTTGCACTGGAAAAAAGGCATGGAACATATTTTTATTCAATATTGTTTAATAAAATACACGGGCAGGCGCTTTAAAATTGTAATAAATGTAATTTCAGATTTAACCGGAAGTTGTAAAAAAAAAGTTTTATTTTAAAATTATCACATTATCTTTCTATGAAGAAAGTTTTAAAAGAACTATTGTATAAAATTTAATGTAAAAAAGTTACGGCGATTTTATTTTTTCAAGAATTAAATATTTTAAACTCAAATTTCTCGAAAACGGCGGGATTTTCGAATTTTTTTCGTATCACGAAATCTACTTGACATTAACTTCTCTTTAACATAGATAACATTTCTAAGTTCCTGTCATCCAAAAAATAATTTATACCGCAGCGCCATCTATCCCTTAACATTTCTATTTAAAACTACAGGGTCCGTATTCTCGAAATCGGGGAACAGCGTTCTCATGAGAAAAGTGGGCGGAGTTCTCTTACAAAGCATTAAATGGTATTCTGGAGCAAAAGTGATCGTTCACATCACACGTTTGTAAGAGAATACTCTTCTCTTGCTATTTTTCAAGGGAACGGAGCGTTCTCCTAGGTAAATATCGCTGGAGTTTGCGCAATGATTCTGTTTTGTGCGTTCTTAACCTCGCTTTTTAAAATATGTGGTTATCAATAATTATCATTAGACGAAAAGAGGTTATTGACTATGTTTTTATCGTTAGCTGAGTTAATGCTATAAGTTCATTTAATAAAGCCAAAGGAAGAGCTGCTGTTTGGAATAGAAATATATTCCTTAGGTTTCAGTGTCTACTCAAGCATAGGGTATACACTATACCCCTAATAGAGAATCAAAAACAATTAAGCTTGTTGTGTGCTTCGTGCTTCATAACATGTATAAAAGCAAATATACCTGTTAATGCCGAACAGGTAGAATTTGGGATATATCAAGAACAAAACGTTGAAGAAAGGCCTCACAACAGAGTCAATCCTGATTTGTCAGAAAATTTTATACTTGAAAAAACACTTTGACATGAACAAAATTTAGTTTGCGTGTACAGGGTAATATGCAAAGAATAAAATAATGTGAGGGCACCAAATCAAAAATATTTAAAATCAAAATATTTAGAGATCAGAATTAAAAGCGTTAAATATATATAATGTAGAAAACGCTGATGTTTTATTGCCCGATGCACACTTTCTGTGAAAAACACATGCCTAAATATTGAAAGAAAAAACTGGGTTTTCTCAATTTTTAAAATGATTTTCTCAAATGTGTATCGAGCAGAAATTCATTTGGTTGTTTTAAGATTTTTTTATTTTAAATGTTTTTTGATTAGGTGACACAACTTTTTATTTCTAGCACACAACCTAAATTTTGTCCATGTCAAAAGCATTTTCTTTTCTACGCACCAACTTTTATCATGATAAAATGTTCAATATTTGTGTATTTGTGCTTTATGCAGATTTGATTTTTTAAAACGTTTATTACTATGATTTTTTCCCAAAAAAAAATAAATTTATTATGGAATATCTGTTTTCTTTTATTATTATAGTTTTATATATATAAAAAAATAATAGGTAATAAAAAGGGAACAATTTATGAAAATACTTTAAACTAGGTAGGTACACTGAATTATCATAATTACAGTTCATTGGTAAATTTGAGTATAGTATAATAGAAAACTCTATGCACGAATTTCTCTAGTGTGGTGACCACAACCACTGACCTCTATATTAATATATAGAGGTCAGTGACCACAACCACCCTAAAAACAAGAAATAACCTCTTACACGACAATAACAAACATTATGCATAAACTAGTAACTGTTATGCTAATAACAAAATCGTTGAAAACACATTGGTAATACGAAAAAGTTTCACTTTTTTAATAACATCCTACAAAGGGCAAATAGTTAACAGTTTTTAAAGGCGAGTTTATAAAAAGAGTCCTAGTCCTAACTTAGCCTGTCTTAGTCTTAATTTTTTACCTAAAAAGTTAAATGTACAGGTGACCCGTATTCTGTTTATAAAAGTCGTAATCCTGTCTTGGTCCTAACTTAACCTAAAATTTTTAGATTAATTTTTCCTAGGGGCTAATACCACAGAATAGATCAGAAATCAATTCCAGTTGGCGTGAAAAGTTCGCGTACCTATTTTACTTAGTACAAAGGACAGTTTTAATAAACCCATCTTAAAACATCAGATATGTTTTAGGGAAAAATTAAGACTAAGATAGGCTAAGTTAGGACTGGGACTTTTTTTATAAACTCGCCTTAATTTCGAGGTTATAAATATGAGCAATCTATGCTTCTTTTCATCTGAAAACGGCAGGTATTGAAAATGAATTAGTCCAAAGGTACTTTGGTATAATTAAATTGTTATAAATGAATATTTATCATAATTATGATCAATATTCTTTCACATCTTTAACTTCCTGCAAAATATTTTCTCGCATTTCCACAGATCTTTTTAAACATTGTAATTTCTCCTTTCATATTCGGCCTTACAAATTAAATACTTTCGCTTTTCTTCGTAGCACTTAAATAATACAATTTTATTTTCAATAAAATAATAGCATAAACAGCATTCATTTATAAAAACTAGGTTAGTTACGAAACTAATGTTTTCTTTTAAGCGCCAAAAATACGTGGCTTCTATTGGTGGATTCTACAGTAAAATATGTGGCAACATTGAATCATCTGTTCCTCGAGTGATCGACATCCCACGTGTTCGGGAATACCGATTTTAGAGCACAAGAGAATAGCGAGGGATGTGAATGATCCTTTCCGTGATGTGAACGTTCCCGTTCTCTCACACTCGAGAATTAGGGCCCAGCCATTTGTGTTCTAGCGATGGGCTTTTACAGAACTCAAATATCTCTAGTAGTTTCCGAAATATTTCACCTGGGAGTTTTTATTAGCACACCCTGTATACTGAGCTATTTCTATTAATAGATGTTCATGCCTCTTTGTATTTAATATTAACAGCGGTATGTATAATGATGGAAGAGTGAGAATCCTGATACTTTTGAATATATTTCTGCAATGCTTCCAAGGATGTACTCTGACCATACAGCGTACAATTTTTTTGCATTATAAATACCTTATCAAAATTCCAATCTCAATATTTCTGTTGCAACCGTATTATGTAGCCGTCTTAGCAAAAAAACAGATTGAACCTAGTTTATAAATTATGAAATGAATGTTTTCTCAGGTCATTTTTTAATCTGCAACCACCCCTAAGAACTTTGTGCTATCTACGTGCTCAATAAATTGATGGTTAATTTTTATGACACTAAAATCGTGATTTGTTATATATACGCAGTTTTACATATATTAACTAACAAACCATGGCTTACACAGAATTTATGAAATTAATCAGTACTAGTATTTGCCTTTCTAATTGCTAAATTGGCAGTTTCACCTGTTATTTCAAAGTTACTGTTACTCCATATAAAACTGTCAAATTAGAACTGATGCATGAATGGGATATATTCATAAATATTTTGAAAATAGATGCTGGACTGAACCTTGTGGTACACCCGCCATTACATCCTTGGGATCTGATTTAACATTATCAGTTACTATAATTTGCTTTATCTCACTTACATAATCTGACACCTATTTAGGATAGGTAAAATGAATTTTAATAATTTAACTAACATTATAATTTACAGGCAACCCCTGTGGGGATTCATTAGAGCAGGGATTCCCAACCCTTAAGGGTCCGCGAAATGTCACTGAGATATTCAATTGTTTTGTATTTTACTTGACTTGCAGTGGTAGATTCTACATAATCTTCATTTTAAGAGGAATTTAAGCTTTTGTCGGTATAAAAACCGATGACGGGGTCCTTGAAAAAATCTTGTTGGGAATCCCTGCATTAGAGCATGGTAAGTAGTATTAGATTTGTTAACATAAATAAAATAAATATACATGGATGCTAACAATATATCCTGTATTCTTTGTTTACAGAATATTATGATCAATGTTTACATAATCTCGATTTAAACGATACATAAATGTTTCTTCGGCAATAACAAAACTTTACTTAAACCGATTTCTGTCATTCAGACAGACATACGGTACTGTATCGTTGCTGTATCCATAGGATAAAGTTCACCTATATCGAAGTAAGGATACGACTATGGACTCTATATAATCTGTACAGCGTGGTTATACAGGAAACAACTGATTTTCTTCACTATTACTTTTTAAGAATTTTTATGCAACTCTAAGTGTTTCTTGAGGCAAAATTTACGTTTTGTCTGATATGAACAATCATCACATTTGTACATTGTCACTTCTGAAGGATCCTTATGCAGCAGGGAATGTGCTTTGAGGTAATATTTTTCTACTGTCTGATAAGAACAATAATCACATTTATACACTGTTATTTCCAAAGGATCTTTATGCTTGAGCAAATGTCTCTTAAAGAGGTATTTATATGTTGTCTGATATGAACAAACATCACAACTATACGTTGTTAATACTGAAGGATCCTCATGTCTTAACGAATGTATTTTGAGGCAGCTCTTATGCTTCGTCTGATAAGAACAAGAGTCACATCTGTACATTGTTACTTCTGAAGCATTCTTATGCAGCAGCATATGGGTTTTCAGGTTACATTTTTCGATTGCCTGATAAGAACAAGAGTTGCATTTGTGCTTCGCTACTTCTGAACGATCCTTATGCTTCAGCGAATGTCTTTTGAGGAGACGTTTATATACTGTTTGATACGAACAAACATCACAATTGTATGTTGTTGTTACTAATGAAAGATCCTTGTGTCTCAGCGAATGTATTTCGAAGCATTTCTTATTTCTCGTCTCATAAGTACAAGAGTCACATTTGTACATTATCACTTCTGAAGGATCCTTATGCATCAGCACATGTATTTTTAGGTAATGTTTATATTTTGTCTGATAAGAACAAGAGTTACATTTGTATATTGTTCTTTCTGACGGATCCTTATGCTTCAGCAAGTGTCTTTTGAAATGATATTTAACAATTGTCTGATAAGAACAAGAGTCGCATCTGTACACTGTTACCTCTGAAGGATCTTTATGCCTCAGCAAATGCATTTTTAGGTAGTACTTATTTTTTGTCTCATATGAACAATCCTTACATTTGTACACTGTTACTTCTGAGGGATCCTTATGCTTCAGCAAATGTATTTTTAGGTAATGTTTATATTTGGTCTGAAATGAACAGCAATTACACTGGAACATTGTCAACTTTGTAGCATTTTCATTTGTCAATGTGGGTTTAATGTATGGTTTCGATAGATCCCCTTCAAGGTTCTGCATTACACATTTCTGTTTCCTACGCAACTTGGTAGTGGTTTCTGATTGTGGCAAAATAATGCCATTCTCAAACCTGAAAATTACAAAAAGAAAAAATATGAACATTACATATTGTACTTAAAATATTGCTATTTTAATTACTGTTGGTAACAAAATATGAACAAATTATGATATTGTGTATCCATGAGAATACCAAATTCATGGAATTCATTGAAATGGCTCAACAGGGTACACGTAAGTGGCACTTTTACTCCCAAATGTGTTTTTATTATATTGTTCATGTTTGAAAATGTCTAACTACATCATTATATAAATTATTTAGACATTCAATAATTAATAATATTAGTCTGACAGATGTCGTAAATGTCTCGGACAAAGTTAATATCTAACTGAAATTTTTTGAGCTTATTATGTTTGTCTTTAGTAACAACATATAAAACTCTATCATCCCCACAATGAGGTTTCAATCCTAAACTACCCTTAATCGTACAATTATTTAGTTTATTGATGATATACTTACTTCAACTGCACATAGATTGTGTGAACATGCATTGGATAACTATTAATCTGTTAAATGAAGATAAACGTGTTTCTAATTATTCTATAAATTTCTGTACCAGCTGGTTGCTGATTCTCAGAGATGAAGTAAAAATAAAAATAATTTAATGTCTCACGTGACAAGCAATAAATTGTCATATTTGACATACTCAGAAGTCAATGTTCTGATAATGGAAAAAAAAATCCGAAAAATTTACATTGTTCAATTTCATTTTTCTGCTACACAGTATGCATATTTTATAGACATAAATGGGATTTTAATATTATATTGAATATTGTTCAGTGATATGGAGCTCAAAGTTAATAGGTCCGAAAATATTCAAAATAAATTTGCCACGTTTCATTTTACATAATCTAAACATTAACTCATAAGCTGTAAAGTACTGACAGTAAAGGAATGAAAGTTGGGGCTATCAACACTGTAGCACCACAACTGCCCGGCACCTGGCGCACACTGCTTAACACGTTTTAAAGCACCTGTCATTTCACGTTTGGGACCCCCAACTCGCATTTTCTCCATCAATACTTTTTTTTTAAATCTTCATTTTTCAATTGTCTATCGATCTGTCAAGCCAGATTTTCGATTTTTGAAAAGTCTCTTTAGGGAAAAATACTTGTTTGTTTGAATCAACATGCCAGGTGCAATTATTAAGGTAACCTCTGCAACCTCTTGCTGTACATATTACACGATTCATTAACTATAATTAATAAAATGGACAAGCCGCCATACTGGATTTTCCTCGAGGAATTTTTTAGTTTTCACATCTAATTTGTAATTAGCGACCCATAGAGCCTATCTTGAACTTTTTAGACAAATAATTGAGCATCTAGAAACATCTGAGGACACTTGTAGGGAAAAAAATACATTTTCCAGGATTTCCATAAGTATTTAAAAAAAAATGAAAAATTATATAAAAATTCAGCACAGAGGTATCAATAGGGAATTATACAATGAGTATTTAGAAAAAAATAGAATTTACCTTAAAAATTGCTTCCGGAATGTTAATTTGAATGAAGAACAAGTATTTTGCCCCGCTGTGCGTCATCTCTTATTTAAAATGAATTAATATTACCTGCTGAAATCGGATACATCAGTTTTTATTTCAACTTCCTCGTTAAGCAAAAATTTGTGGTCCTCCATTTCAACAAAGTTTTCTCCACAAAAAGTTTCTTCCATTTTAACAACATCCAGATTATCACTATCTTCTTTACAGGTCAACATGTTTTTTGGTGTAAATTGAGTTTCATAATATTTCATTTCAGCCACATCCACAGAACTCTTATTTTTTTGTTCATTGTCTTCTTTATCATTTTCGCTTTCATCATAGAACATTGGTTCTGATTTAAATATATCACGTACTTTACCAATTTCTCCCTCATCAGCAATTTCTCTATCCTCGCACAATTGTTTTTCCACCTTGACAATATCAACCATGTTACCACCCACCTGGCTTGTTGGTACACCCCTTATTTTAAACTCTAATAAACTGCTTAGTTTCATTTGATTTTTATCACTTATATCTAGAGTTTCGCAATAGTTCTTAATTTTTTCATCTACAATTAAACAGTTCGTCACAAAACAGTAACAGTTCTCTAGAGAGCCATGGCAGGGTGCACAGATCACAGGTTTCTTGATGATGCTTAAATCCTGTGAATAAAAAACATAATTCAAAATATAATCTCACATTTTTCTGTCGATCGAACTTTACACGTTAGAATGCCTAATCAAGTAAGTTATTTATGTACCAAGGGTCGTAAGTGCACTTTTTTTGGTCGAGAATACAGCTGCAATCCGAGGCCAGTAGGGCCGAGATTTGCAAGTATTCGAGACCAAAAAAATCGCAGTGTACGACCCGCGGTGCATATTATACTTTTTGTCATACCCGAATCATTAAACTACAAAAATAAATTAGAAAAACTAGTGAAAAACTATAACTATTTGAGTAAGGTTTCATATTTGCTAAGCAAATAGTAAAAGGAGCGATGCTTGGAATATCCATGGCAACTGTCAATAAAATAAATTTAGGATGCGGCTTCTATTCAAATGACAACTACCATCAACATAAATTAAATCATATTATTATAATATGAACATTTTTGAAAATAATGTCGGATATAGAAGATATAGTAAGTAAGGCTCGTCTGAATTTACTTCCAAAAAAGTTAAAAGATTTAACTTAATACTTGTTATATAAAAAAGAAAATTTTCCCAAATTTGCTTTATCTCCCTAGGGACGGTATGAAAAATAACGACCCGCTGTCAATGGCAACAAGTATTTGGTACATAAAGCATCACTTACGATCGACAAAACAATGGAATTAGAGTATGCTTATGTGGGAGATATGACGAAAACAACTTAAATGCCTTTTAGATTTATTCGCGTTTTAACAATGTTTTTAAAGTGGGCGGTGCCGTGAACGTAATTCGATAATTTATCCTACTTTCCTGAACCGATTCAAAAAGTTTTTTTAATAGGTTTTTAGAGACAACTTCATAGAATCGTACTAGGCTATTGGAAACTGAACAAAAAGGGCCTTGGCGCATAAGGGGATGATCGGCCTTTTTACTTTTTGAAATCTCACCCACCTAGGTTTGTTGAGAACAAACAGACGTGCTCATTCCCATATTTTGATTTACTTTGAAACTGTTTTATTGGATCACGAAGATTTTTCATTTTTTTCACGTATCTCAGCCGCATTAAAAGATTTTTCAGTTTTTCTTGCGCCAAATTGAAGGTCTTCGACGCGCGCATGAAGTACAATTTTTTTCAAAATTTTTGGCGGGAAATTCAATTTATTTTGAGGCTTCAACAATTTATAATATTTAGAAAAAAAACCTATTGACCTATGTTATGATGAAAAAAATATATGTGATGTGTCTTCATCAGATCTATTTTGATGATTTTTTTCATAATTTTTGTGGGGGTGATTAGGGGTCAAAAAATTAAAAATCTATTTTTTTCACTATTTTTCGATATTCTTTTCAGAAAAAACTTTCAGTTTAATCATTTTTTTTATTTTCCTCAAGAATAGAGGTTTCAAATAATTTTTAGATTGAAAAGATTTAAGATGAACCGGTAAAAACGGATTTTTTAAAAATTAGCCTCTATTTTTTAGTAATATTTGAATTATTCTTTCCTTTAAGTGGAAAAAAATTCTCAAGTACTTTTTACATTGTTCATTTTCACAGTCTAATGTATTATTTGATAATTTTTGAAATGTACAGACATTACAAGATGTCTTTAGAACCAGCTTGAACTTAGATTTTCTTGATTTTTACGGAAAATCTCGTTGCGCAAACGAATTATTTCATTAAACTGACGTAGCATTAAAAATACAATCAGGCACTAATAAGTTACTTTGTTAAATATGTACTGAGGATCCAAGTTTCATTTTTGATTTTCATAATTTTTCCCAGAAAATCTCCGTGAGCAAATGATTTATATTATTAAACTGACATATTTTTAAATACGCAATTAGATGCTATTGAGCTCTGGTCTGAAAAATTTTTGAAAATACTGGTAGTGACTACATAAATGTGTGCAAGTGCCCTAAAGTTCAACCACATGTTTTCCATGAGAGAATTGTTTTGACTATAATAAAAACTTTTTTACTTCAAAATTGTTTTTTTTTGCCGTATGGTTCATTACTAAGGCTGAGAAACCCTTACGAAAAAAAATTGTTTTTTCATTGGATCATTTATAAAACCTCAAGCAAAAATATATAACAAAGCAAGTACAGAAGCTGTAGAAAATATTGTTTTAGATACTGTAAAAGAAAATCCTAATATATTGTCTCGCGAAAAATAGAAAAAGTTAGGAATTCCAAAAGCAACTGTGTTGCTTTGCTTAAAAAAATAAATTCAAACTTAGGATTAGTCACCATCTATACCTAAATAACTATAAAAGGCGTCTCAATTTTTGCTAGTGGTTTTTGCGTCAGTGCAATGAAGTGCAAGGATTTGAAGGAACAATTACCACTACATTTAATCGTCAAGGATGATTTGGACTTGGTGTATGATGTGGTTTTATTGGATACCAAATAAAGAGTCCTCATTTTCTTCACCGTAATTTGAATATAGAAAATTTTATTAACATTCTACGACAAGAAATAGAGCCCTTTTTAGACAATATACTTGTAAGACAATTTCAGAGATTAATTTACCAACACGATGACGCCCTAGGTCATGCTTCAAATGAAACACGAAATTATTTAAATGCTCAATTTGGGGAGGATTGGACAATATGAATAATATATATCACTCAGGACTAGTTTATCAATCTCTAATTAGCTAAGTTAACTAAATTGATAACTAACAATTCATTTAGCTAAGTGGATATTAATAAACAACAAATTAATTTAGATATTGTTTAATTTTTAGGAAATAATGGTCCTATTTTGTTTCCATCCCAATATAACCCCTGGCGACTTTGCTTTGGGGGTTATTTAAGAAATATTATATATAGAGAATGTTCTAATAATAGAAGAATTGGAAAATAAAACATTAGCTGCGTTTCGGACGATAACTCCTGTCATGATTGGAAATGCAACAAATGCTGTAAGGAGATGACATTTATTGTAATTTAGTTCTTCTTATTTTTGACAAAATTATTTTATATTATAAGAAGTGTTTTTGTTAATAGTATTCCATGACCTCCTCACAAATATATTAAATTTTTCGAAAATTAACCACTTTCTCTAGAGATAAACATGACATATGATAGGTATATCGTTGGATAGCTAATTTAAGTAAGGATCGAATAATGAAATAATTTACAGGGTGTTCCATTAAAAAAAAAAAAACAAGTTATGTCTATATCTCGAAAACTGAGGTGTGCATAATTTTTTTCTTATAAGCAACGAATTCTACTCAAATAAGTGCCTTATGAATGTGTTACTCGATTTTTGATTCGACACTTGGTAATTGGGTTGTTGCACTAAGTTAAAATTTGAGGAGAATCTATGTTAAACAATAACAATTATTCATAAAAAATCATTAGAAACATGTAGAAGTTGAAAAGAAAGTCTTATAATATTATAATATTAATTACAAAAATACATGCATTTAAAACGGAGATGACATAATAACAGCAGTCTGTAGAGACATTATATTTAACGTCAAATTCAACTGACGTTCATAGGTTACAATTCGGTATAGTTTAATAGCATCCCCAACAAACACCAAAGATCGGCCTATCAGCGGGCCATCACTGGGCCAGAAGTTTCATTTATGGCCCAGTGATGGCCCGCTGAAGGGCCAACCTTTTGTGTTTGTAGGGTCTAGTTATGGATAAATATAAGTACAGATAGTCTGCCCTCCTAACTTAGAAAGCAGTATCTCCACCTTTACTGGTTTTGAGAAAACGTCTTTTTTAGTTTATTTAGCTGGGCCACCACAAAAAACTTAATGAAAATTTTTGAAATTTGTTTTAAGTGTTGCAATATATGGTCAATACTACTTTCTAACTTAGTCAGAGGTGTAAAAATGCCCGAAACATACTAAAAACGGAGCAACTCGAAACTGACAAAATCTGGAGTTACTGCTTTTTAAGTTAGGACGGCAGTAGTGTTTTCTGCCATACTGTGTAAATAATACCAAGCTGTTGTGTTTCAATAATAAACGCTGAACGTAATAATGACAGATTCAAAGCCACCAGAGAAGGACCAAGTCTTCTTATTGTGGAGACCATTTCAGTGTCAAGTAACAAATTACAATGTATTCTAAGCGTTTTATTTGTGGTAAGTTATATCTTAATGTAGGAATTTGATTTTTAATATGGGTTTATGTTGTAGGAAAAACGGCCGCATTACAAGACTTGTGTGGCGTTCTAGCTGTTACAAATTTAAATTACCCGCCAAACTGATGGATAAAACAGGGTGTATTACTGTATTCTTAACGGCTCTAGATTAGAATGTTATTCATGCTTTGACTTCCTAAAAGGAGGGAAATGGCTTTAATTTGCTTTTATGTATTTTATCTAGTTTATGTTGGAATAAAGTGCAGTTGTTTTTGTTAGCTATTGATTATTTATGAAGCTCCCTAGACGCCCCATAATACTAGGATGATCAATAAATTAAGAGAGGAAATTTAAAAACTCGCCGTTGAAAAACTATATGAAACAAACTGTGAAAGTCGTCTAAAGTCGGTGAACACAATTAGTCGGAAATGGCTACGAATGCGTTGGATTGTAGTTATAAATGCCCTTTGAATTATATGTGTTATAAATACATATCCATTGTTTATAGCATAAAGTACTTACCTATTTATTATTTTTTGTTATAATACGGACCTTTCTTGATATCTTCGTAAGTCTCATTCTGACTCTTCTTAGAAGTGAGTATCAATGGATAATAAATAATTTCTTTAGATAAACTTATTTTGTTGTTTTCAGTTAGAAACGCATGTATATAGTTAATAGGAAATAAAACAATGAAAGGGAATATTTAATAAAATACAAAGTATAGTTAACAAATTCATCTAAATTAAATAATAAAATTCATATTAGACATATTATGTAATATTAATAAGATAAGATAAAGGAAGTTCTTGCAGAAATTACAATAGTTTGTACTGTCTATAGCAACTGTAATGTAAGTACCTTGCAGCTTTTGCACTTCCAACCATTGCAATGTCAAAACGATCGTCTCTTTTTAAAAATTTGCTGACCATAAATATATCTACCGCAAATAGGATGTCGGAATTAGCTTTCACAGATATACTGCCTTAGTCGTTTTGTAAAAAAATATTAACAATAACTGCAAACATCAATCACTGCTAGCTAAACGTCAAATTTACTTTTGACATATGAGGTTATTTTCTTTCTTGTCAGCAATGTCAACTTATTCGTCTTCATCTGTTCTGCTTATAAGTTCACATCTAACTGCCGTTATGATGTCACTACCGTTTTCGCGGCACATTCAAATAGTCGAAGTTTAACAATTTTTTAAAATATGTTGCGCTAAGAATTTTTCTTCCAAATTAAATATATAACTAAATTAAGTCCTCCACTACCATATTTCACCATTTTTGAAAATTCGTCAACAACCCAATTGAGACATAGAGGTCATCCAAAATGCCAATTTTCCAGAAATGCTCTGTAGCTCAGTAGTTGAAAAAGAAAGACGATTGCGGTTTGCGCCATTGTTTGTTTCTCGAACCCTATATTGGTTTTGTCTATATCTGCCATAGTTTTAGAGAAAACCCCAAATCCCATCTAATTTGGTCCACTCTCTACGCATGTTAAAATACAAAATATTTATACTTACCAATTCTGGGAGACATTGCTTTATCATATTCTTCAACACAACATCCCCCTCTTCAAAATCAAGGGTTATAGCAGAAGAACTTTCCACTGGACTCATGCAAAATCCACAGATGTCCTGATTCTCAGCAACACCAGCATTATTTTCATTTTTGCTCAGATAGACATCTCTTAGATCTAGTTTGACAGCGTCCTTGCTGATTGCAAATGAAACTATATAATCACGTGTACAGAAGCATTTCATTTTGAAATCAAAACATTTTATAAGCTCCTTTTCACAGCTTGCACATATTACGGGTTTCTGTGTTGCCGCTACATCCTAAAAGAGAATTCTCTGAAACCAACGCTCAGTGGGTGCTACACAAATGTGTAGCAAACATTGATTTGAACTACGTTTATTCATACACAGATTGTCCCCTTTGAAATTAAGTGTCAATTTTCGTCACTTACTATTTTTGGTAGAAATACATCCAAGATATTTTTCACATCTCCATCTATGGCTTTAAAGTTATCACATATTTTACAACAAAGTCTGCATATTATTCTTTCTTGGGTTCTCATTATCTACAATAAATGTGTACAAAAAGACTTTTCATTAATAAATAAATAACATAACAGACTTACATACAAAATGACAGATTTATTTGAATAAACAATAAACTTGAAAACTTGGAAGATTTGTAAAATTAGGAACGAGTCAACTCGTAACTCGTATCAAACTTCAGATATTCATTTGGAAGTAAGGTTTGAGGCAGAAACCAAGAGCATAAATAGTAAGAAGTGTTCAATTCGTAGAACCGTCACATAGACATCAACATCTTGTGACGTCAGTGTAAACAATATTTAGAACATGGTTGAAACCAATCGTAAAAGAGACGTGAGAAATTTTCTTTGATTTATATTTTCGAGCAGTGACGTAGTCACGGAGGGATTAGGGCCCCGAAATTAATTGACATTTATATAATTGATAGACATTACATTTAAAATTATTATATTGATTTTATTTCCGGTTTTAGTCGAATATCTTTTTGGTCGGTTACGAATCTTAATTCCAACCAGTATCTCCGTTGCAAATCGTAATTTCTTGAATTTGTTGTTGCAATATTGATAGGGCCAGATAATTCAGTCAAATGTATAAAAACTTGTTGAATTATAAGTAAATTAAATTTTTATTTTAATTACTAGCCAAGCAAAATCCATGTTAAATTGCATTGAACATTCACACTTTACAAATTATAAAGAAATGTGTACATCTGAAATCATAGTTTTTTCACAATTTTTGTATATATACAATAAATAATATACTTACAAAAAATATTTAATTCTCCCACCCCCAAATAAAAATTCTGGCTAGGTCACTGATTAGTGCAATTTCAATCACCACAATTAGTGATTTGTAGGCAAACATTGTAATTTATGTTTTTGATGTTTATTTCGGTGACTTTATACCGCAAAGGCGTAAAGTATTAGGTAGGCATGTACATATTTTTATTGAACATTTAAATAATGATATCTATTTTGACGTCATTTTGTGCTCAATTGAGCACACCTTATTTATCCTTCTTGGCCGAGAATTCCTACTTGACTCTTGGCTCGTCATATTTGACCAGTACTTACTACGGTTGTTGCTAAGTTCATGCGAATATGCTTTTGGAGGTTATGTTTATTAGGCGTAATTCTATTGCTCAAAAAAATGGGAACCCAAGAAACAATAATATGCAGACTTTGTTTGAAAATATGTGGTAAATTTAAAGTTATCGAAGGAGATATGAAAGGCATCTTGGAAGTACTTCTGCCAAAAATGGTAAGTATTAAAAGTTAAGGCTCAGTTGCAAAGGGAGAAGTTTATTTATGAGTAAATTAAGTTAAATTTAGTGTTTATTGCGCACTTTGATTGTGAGATACTTTTGGCGCATTTTGTTCTAGGAGTTAGCTGCAACACGAGAACCTGTGATGTGCATAAACTGTACAACTCAGCTTATGATATGTGTTGGTTTTAAGGGGATGTGCATGTGTACACGTGATTATTTATTGCCATTTGTCAACAAGGACGCTGTCAAACTGGATTTAAAAGACATCTATCTGATAAAAAATAAAAGTAGCGCTGGTGTTCCAGAGGATCAGGACATATGCGGACTTTGCATGAGCCCGGTAAAAAGCTGTTATGCTATATCTCTTTATATTAGAGAGAACATCATGTTGACCGGCATGATTGAGCAATGTCTTCCAGACTTGGTAGGTATTAATATGGTAACATATAATTTTTTTATTTTATTGGAGTGTTTATTTATATGGAAATAGGCTATTGCCAAATATTCTTGAGAACGTGTTATTGTAGAAGAACTCACTACCGTGCCTCTAGGTGATGCGACACCAATTTATTTGTAGAAGGGCGCCAACCATGTTCTGCCCCCTTCTTCCACTCCAAAGCGGGATCAAGATAAGATAGACGAGTAATAGGTCGAGGAGACTGCACTACCTCAGATCATTAATGACTCTCTCTTAGGAAGTGATTTAATTTATTCACTGACAATAAGGATTTTTATGTCTTTTGATTATTGTGATTTTTGCATTAAAAAAATCCCTATCGAAGATTTCTCTCTGACGGGATTAAAATTTGACGTGATTTGTATCTGTTTACCTATTAATAATGGACTCTACACCTAATGACTTCTGGAAAAATTGCATAAAAAAATCCCTGTCAAGCTCCCGTAAGGCGACCAGAACACTGAGTATCAGACTTGCGGAATCATGAGATTCCGATAATCTCAGTTGTTTCGGTCTTCCAAACGAAAACTCCAGGGATTAAGACTAGCAACAAGTCATTACATCAATTAAAATGCAATTAGTTCAAAGAATACCATTTATTTAATAAATTTAAAATGATAACAGTTATTTTCTGCAAAATGATATAATGTGAAAGAATCACGCCTCCCCAGCTAAGGCAAATTACTTTTTAACCATACAAATGAGAGCATGCGCTAACAATCGATTTGGTAGAAAAGATTCATTTAACTTCCCCAGAATTTAATGCAGCCTTTTAAACGGAATTTATAAATTTTGTATTTTTGGCCCAAGTTGCACAGACTGGTTATATAACGGTTTGTTATACGTTAAAGGAACCTTTCTTAAAACTTTGTAACTTTTACTAATACCGTAATAAAACCAAAACATAGCTAAATTAACGTTGTATAAACGTTTATATCAGCAAAGTGGGGAATCTATAAGACTGTTATGAAACGTTACAAAGTGGTTTAAATAACTCTTTGTAACACCACTAAACAACGTACATTAAATCGTCTTATTTTTATTTAAAATAACGTCTCAACAACCTACATATAAAAATATGTAGACTTCAATACTATTCATTTATTTAAGTCAAGAAATAACTTTTTACTACTTTCTGTTATAATTTTTCTTTATTTATAACTTGTCTAGTTGTAATGTGAACGTATGCAACTATATGATAACTTTTGACATGATCCTTTTATTTTATAGCGTCCATGCATAATTAGACATATAGAGGTGTATAATAATAAATATAATAGGCTAATATGAATTATTTGATATTGAAAATTAAGTGCAAACAAATATTGCTCGTGAATATTATTGTTCTACCTCGATAAAAAACAATCGGCTTTGAAAATACATGAAAGTGAAGAAAATACATTATTTTTTAAAATACACCCACATTTATATTTAACATTATGTGGTTCTTAAACTATTGTAAAATGTTAAGCATATACCAAAATAAGAAAATGTTAGGTGTATTACTTGTCTAGTCCTAAAAAACTTAATAAAATTATTTAAAAAATTAAATTTCTACATTTCTACAAGATGGACGCTGGATTTCTTACAATCGCAAAAAGAAAAAATGGCTTCTGAAATTTTCCAACCTTAAAGTTTTAATAACTACAATAAAACTGCAATAACTATTTATACGACCAGAATTTATATAGTTGGTATTATGTGTTTTAAGAGTCTTTAAAAGTATATTTCAACTTTTAAGATTATTAATAAATGTAGTAAAATTGTATTACTGTGTCATAACAGTTAGTAAAACTACAATGAATTTTTATACAACTGGGTTTTGTAGAGTTATAGTATAGTGGTATAAGAGTTCTTAAAACCGAATTGAAACTGTTCTACAACTAATAATGTGTAGATATAAAGCATAGTTGTACAACAGTTAATAAAACAATATTACAACTTGCAAAGTTTTAGTAAGGTTGTTAAAATACTGTACAATATAATATATAATACATAATACGTTTTGCTCGTTTTCGATAACATTTATTATTTTTTCCGGGTATAAAGGTGAACTCTTTTTTTGATTGACAGCTCGCACGCACTGTGCCTTTGGAGTTTTGATTACTTTTTTCACTTTGATGCTGGTGTAATGATATTGATTTAAATATTTTTTTACTTTTCTATAATAATCAGTAGTATATCTGTAGGCAGAGACTATATACGTATAGTCTCTACTGTAGGGTATAGAAACATGATGAGGCATATTTTATCTATTAGAAAATAACACACTTTATATTACCAAGCAGGTTTTCACAGAGGTTAGGTTTGACATGTGTAAGACATTATATCTTTAATACAACTATTTATAGTCCAGTCAATGAATCTATTGTAGAATGCATGGTATATGCGAGACTTTTTGACTTCAGCGCTTTGTTAGGCGTAGTTAGTAAGTAAACATACTAAAAGTCCCCGCCCCTGGGAGGTGAGCTTACGGCGGGAGGGAGGGGGGAAGGTGCCATTTTTTGATTTTTCGATTATATCTCGGAAACGGTGGACTCTAGAAAAATATGTTCTAAATAAAAATGAAAGCTAATTAAATTTCCTATAAAATTGTTTCCATACATATTTGTCGAATTTCCAACGGTTTTCGAGATATACGTTATTGAAATTCGATAATTTTCGAAAAAATTATTTTTTAAATGTATATCAAATTGAAGGAAATTTAATGCTCTGCAACTTCGTTTCTGAGAAACGATCGTGGGAGGCACTAGAAGCAAATGTTTGACAAAAAGAGTTAGGTAAAAATAATTTTTTCGAAAAGTATCGATTTTCAATAACGTATATCTCGAAAACCGTTGGAAATTCGACAATATGAATGGAAACAATTTTATAGGGAATTTAATTAGCTTTCATTCTTATTTAAAACATATTTTTTCTAGAGTCCACCGTTCCTGCCACCGTAAGCTCACCTCCCAGGGGCGGGGACTTTTAACATGTTTACCTGCTAACTACTCCTAACGAAGTCCTGAAGTCAAAAAGTCTCGCATATTCCATGTACTCTACACCCCTCTTTTGAGCACTCATTGACTGGATTATTAAAGATTCTAAAATATACCCACTTAGGACGTTGGTGAAACTATTATAAAACTAAAAATGAAAACTACAAAACTACGTATTTATTATGGCTTCTATAAACGTTTAAGCATCTTATAATTACAGTTACATAATAAACATCTTGTACAACGTTGTATACACTTTAGAACAAATTCATATCGAACTAATAAATAACTTTTATAAAACACATAGTATAAACTGCAATACAACTCCAAGCAAGAACTATAAAACAACTCGCTTGTACAACGTTAATAAAACTTTAATACAACTCAAAACAATGTCCTCACAAAAACTTTATTAAACGACGTTTTTGTACCGCCTACAAAACTTGAAATAGTTGTATAGTCGTCGTTAACTTTTTAGTTTTATAATTTCAAATATTGTAAGTTGTACAAACGTTTTTCATAGTTATAAAAACTTCCTTATGACCATGTGCTACTTGGGGAGTAATTATGGCTGACTGAAAATAATATAAAAATATTTTACTTAAAAAATTTTAGTTCGCTTATGAGTAGCCTAAAGGTCCCATATCGTGATTATATCATTCTCAGGACGACTAATACATGAGTTTAGTAACATTTGGCCAGTCTTAGGACGTACTTGTCCCCATGTAGGTTCAATATAGGAAAAATGACACCGAGTTGCCTCCGAGAGACTTTTTGGCAAAATGGATTTTAGAATCCTTTGTGCACAAGGCGGTTTTCTCTATAACTTTATTATTTGGAAAGCTCTGCATTTGGCTTTCCTACCATCGCTTTGTATTGATCATCTAACGCACTCCTCAAAATTATGAGTTGCTGGGTGAATCTAAACTTCTTTTATGCGGAGAAACCGGCCTTGGGCATTTTCACTGATTTTTTGCCAATATTTGTTTATAGGCCCTACGCGCCTTTGCCATATTTATCGATTTTACCCTTTTTGGTATATTATATAGTTAAAATTTTGTAGTCAGTCTGTAGAACAGGATATTTAATGACTACCTTCATGGTCAATGTCTTCGGCAGAGGAATAAAAAAGTTAAAATAATTTTGTAAGTATATGGTTTATTTTTCCTTGATCAAAAATTATACTTTTATTTTTTGTTAATTTTACCATGACCACCATATATTCTCATATCATGAGCCAAAACATATTTTCCTAAGTGAAAATTCGGTGTTTCTTCAAATTTTCACCTGGTTGGGCCTAATGTCTTAACGACTTCATACCGGTCCTTTTGGGCCAGTTTGTGGCTTTGAAGCCCTTCAGACTTGTTTGTCATGATTGAAAATGCCCTTAAATGAATTTTTTACCGAAGTCAAATTTTTCTGGAAGGTTCTGTAACATTATCATCAGCTGACGGTTCTCGAAAATAAAATATACCTGTTATGACTCACACGTGACAGAAAGTGTGGACGACAGAATGAACAACCTCAGCTCATTCAAGTCAGGCAGTTCTCTAGTCATTCCTGGTTCTCTCCGTTCCCGGTAGACTTGGCATTCTCAATTCTTGTTGGAAAGCGTAGTATTAGGTGATGAGTCCTATAGGTGTCGTTTTCATTGTACTTCTCAAATTGTGAAAGATTTGCAAATAAAAATAATATGCCCGTACCTTTTTAAATGTATTTAGGTTAATTAAATTATAATTAATTGTGGATTTTTAATTGCCTTTTACATTTAATCATTAGAAAATTTCAAAATATTTGGTAACTTTAGTTTATATTTAGATTATCGTATATAGGTATCGTGTTTTTTGTTAAAAATCTACAAATAATCAAATAGAAACTAAAAATTATACATTATTATTGAGGAAAATTAACAAAACATAGCAGAACTAAATTAATAAAATTATAAATCAGAAATATTTATTCATTATGAAATTGATACAATGTACGGCATCAATTATCGGACTAGTCAAACACAAGCTTAATAATTAAAAGTCAAATCACTAGCAGAATATACATAAAATTTATAATTGAAATTCAAGACATACAAAGTAAAAGGCTAGGTACCTGTTTAAAAAATATGTTTACTAAACAGCGAGCAAAAAGGCACTTCCAACCCAGTGGCGGTCTGGGTGTCTAGGGCTCAGTTGGCATTTTACAAGCGAGGCAAGCAAGAATTTTTTTTATCGGGAGGAGGAGGATTTTGTGGGCCTCGCGCCGGCCATTTACTCAGTAGATGGGACTTTTATAATAAACTTTAATGATCAATAAAAAATTTCTTTTATTATAATGTTTAAGGACTGGTTTTAAATAAAATCAGATTCTTTAGAACTGCAGAACGATTTATTTATTAAAGTGCTTGATTTTGCTGAGGGAAAGAAGCCAAAAGTATTCACCAGCTCACCACCAAAACTTTTAAAAATAAATAAATATTCAAACGCAGGTCGTCAGCCATTTGAATGTTTTTGCTTCCCATGTATAGTTAAGCGCATTATGTACTCAAAAGGCAAAAAGCCCAGTCGGCATTTGCCGACTCGCCGACCTGGCCAGACCGCCACCGTTCCAACCTACAGCATACTGCAATTTCAGCCAATTCCAGCGAAAACCATTTTCTAAAATTTGTGCGGGATTATTTAGTGGCGGTTATGTAATGGTTACTCATTCAAGGTTCCCATTTCAGTTACTGTTACTTTGATGCTGGTTGGAATACTTTGATGTTCGCAAGGTCATACATTTGCCATATTCTGTGTAAAGTAACTCTTTCTGCTCTGATGCTTTTCTTACAATTATCAATTTTGGCGCTAAGTAATTGCATTTACATTGTTTTTTTTTAATTGCCTTATTTATATTAACGTTCTGGCGAAATTTAGCTAATGCTACTCCACCACATAATGAGGAAGGCAAGATGGGATTCGGTCACCCTCTCAACTGGCGTGCCTTAACTTCGCCAATCGATGTTTCCCCACTGAAACCGGTACCGTACCTCACCTCACCATATCGGTCAACAGACAAAGGACTCCATATCTGAACCTATGTAAAAAGTGGTTTCAGTCATAAAACTGGAGTATATTGTACTTTAAACCATACTGAGCAAAAGTAGCAATGGGCCCAACCCACTAAAGTCAAGGGTTTCCAAGATATTTAAGTACAAAGTTTGAAAAATAGTCCCTTGAGGTAAACCTGAAAATGGCAGAAAAAGCCCAAAAGCCCAGTGACTGGACCGCAAGACATCTTTCCCCCCGTTTTCGAGAGTGAGGAACACGATGGTGACAATATTCTGACCTACCCTTTACCCACTACCCCTTACAAGCCTAAGTAGAAAAAACCACTCCTTTTTGCGATTTTCTGGTGCTAGGCTTGCGAGGATTGTTTTTTTTTTGTCAGCTCGAATAAAATAAGTAAAGATTGAGCAAAGGTGACTTAACTCGACCCCAGTAGTTGAAACTACCCCCCCCCCAATAAGAAAATGTAACCAAAAGAACGATAATAAGCCCTCATTTATATAATGATGGTAATATGGTAATGACGATGAATATGATGATTATGAATGTAAGGAAATGGACTGTGAAGGCCATTTCGACTTGGACGAATAGTGTGATTATAATTGTGAGCACCGAAAGATCTATTAGCATAGAATGATAATTGTATATAATGAACCAAATGTAATGAATGATTTTTACAATTGATTATTTTTTATTTATTTGCTTTCATCATGATTAGTGATTATTTAGGTATTGAGCAAATCATAACTTTCACACTTTTTTATTTATTGTGAAATTACCTACCTACTTTCTGTATATTGTTGCCCTAATCTGGGCATGCTAATATACCAGTTAGGTAAATACTTTAAAACACTCATTATTGAAGAACACGTCAAAACAACTACTCTTCTAGCTAATGCTGACGAAGTATTGAATTACATGACAAGATTCCTAGCATTTTAAAGCAAAAAGAAATATTGAAAAAACTTAGATCATTTATTTAAACTCAGTAATTCACATTTTTTTATTTAATATGCCATTATCTATTTTCTGTATATTGGTGCCTTAATCTGGTCAAGCTTAGGAAAACACTTTTAAACACTCATCATTGGAGAACCAATCAAAACAGCTACTTTTCTATGATGTATTGAATTACATGATAGGAGTCCCAGCATTTTAAGAAAAAAAAAATGTATTGAAAGTACTTATATGATGATGCTGTAATTTTGTCAGGAGTACCTCAAGGCTCGATACTGGGTCCACTGCTTTTCAACATATTCATCTCTGATATAGTCAATTCAACTGATAAATGTACACTACACTTTTATGCAGATGACATACAACTTCTATACAGTTTTTACCCTAAAGACATATGTGATTCAATAGAGATCATAAATCAGGAACTAAACAACATATTCATATGGACAACAAAAAAGGGGCTTAAAATAAATACACAAAAGACCGTCGCCATGATTTATGGAAATAAACACTCAAGGAAACTATCACACACCATACCTAATATAAAAATGAACAATGACACTATTAACATAAGTCAACAATCTATTAACCTGGGTCTCCTCATGGATGATCAACTTAGCTATGATAAACATGTTGCCAATTTATGCAAATCAGCGTACATAACATTAAAAGGTCTCTATCAAGTTTGAGATTATATATGACAAGAAGCTAAACTTAAATTGTGTGAATCACTGGTGCTGTCGCGCTTAAATTACTGTGATGCAGTGTATGGTCCCTGTCTAACGGTGGAATTGTCA
The DNA here is from genome assembly GCA_936432065.2 of Rutpela maculata. Classification (NCBI taxonomy): domain Eukaryota; kingdom Metazoa; phylum Arthropoda; class Insecta; order Coleoptera; family Cerambycidae; genus Rutpela; species Rutpela maculata. Next base: position 133,586,289 of record OW386292.2, on the reverse strand, counting down.
AACAGACTACAAAAGGTTCAAAATGCATGTATTCGCTACTCTTTAAACTTACCATATAGAGGACATATAAGTCCTTATCTCAAGCAATTAGATTGCTTAAATATGAAAACAAGAAGATGGATTTATCTCTGTTGCATAATATATAGTGTAATTCAGCTTAATGCGCCAATATATCTTAGACAAAAAATTGAAAAAATAGCAACAGCCCATTCAGTGGAAACAAGAGACCGACATTAAGTGTCCCTATATATCAAACAGAGTACTACAAAAGAAGTTTCACCTATCAGGCAGCTAAAATATATAACCAAATTCCCAAAGAGCTGAAGAATAATAGTGTCGCCAGTCTAAAAAGGAAGATCACACAATTAATAAAAAATGGATCATTTCAAATAGTTTTTTAAATATTCAGTTTCAATCAGTATATTTTTATTTTTCTTTCATACACAAAAATATACCAATATCCTTTTGAATTATATTCATATATAGATAATGTCTCACCTTTGTAATTATAACCATTTTGTCCCGTAGTTATGCACATTACTCTCTCGTTTTGGTCAGGATGAAAACCAATTTTAAATTGACTCCATGACCTTTTTATGTAAAGTAAATGTGTATGTTTTTTTTTCATTAATAAATGAATTTTATTTTTATTATTATATCATTTATTGAAATTCGGTCATTCAAAACAATTATTACATTCTATTTCCACTGTAAAAAAGTTGTACAAATTTTTTCGAACTCGTTAATTCTAATCAGTGGAGTATAGATACATTCATTCATTAAGCCTATTCTTGATTTATTTTTACAATTGATTATTTTTTATTGATTTGCTTTCATCATGATTAGAGAATATTATTTAGGTATTAAGCATATCACAACTTACGCACTTTTTTATACATTATAAAATTACCTACTTTCTGTATATTGTCTAATCTGGGCGCGCTAATATACTAGTTAGGTAAATACTTTAAAACACTCATTATGGAGAACCAATCAAAACAACTACTGACGAAGTATTGAATTTTTACACTTTGTATAAAGGCTGCTTGAACCTCGGGGTTGGTTGGGTCTCGTCTGATTTTATTTGTACTGAGGAGAAAGAATCCCATCCGACAAGCCCTCACAAGACTAGCACTGGAAAATGGCAAAAGGGAGTGAAGTAAAATATTGTCACCGTCGTGTTCCCCACTCTCGAAAACGGGGATGTACCATTTTCCAGCTGATTTTCGTTGTTTTCGTGGCATTTCGTTTTTGGGTGGGGGTAGGGGTAGTTTCAACCGGGGGTGTGTTAGGTCACTACGGTCAATCTTTGCTTATTTTATTCGAATTGACAAAAAAAATCGATCCGACAGGCCCTCGCAAGCCTAGGACCGGAAAATTGGAAACGGAGGTGGTTTTTCTGTTTAGAGGTAGTGGGTGAAGGGCAGGTTGAAAAATATTGTCACCGTCGTCACTGAACTTGTGGGCTTTTTGCCTTTTCTGGTTTACCTCAAAGGACTATTTTTCAAACTATGCTTAAATATATTGGAAATCCTTGACTTTCGGCGGTTGTGCACATTGAGTCTTTTAATCAACACGGTTTGTAGTATGACATACTCCACTTTTATGGCATTTGACTGAAACCACTTTTTACATAGTATGGGGTCCTTTTTTTCCGTAATGGATTTTATTTTGAATATTTGTTTTTTGGTTGATAGGATTTAAGTATCATCAAGACACCTATAATCTGTGGAAGCTGCTACAGATCTCTAAAGAACTGTTTCCATTTTGTGACAAACTGTTTAACTGTAGAAAACAAGATTAAGAAATATTGTGAATCTCTAGATATAAGAAGTAAAGATCAAATAGAACTAAGCAGTTTATTAGAGTTTGATGTAAGAAATTCAACAACAGACGAGGTGGATGGTAACTTTGTTGACAAAATCAAAATAGAAAATGAAGAAGAAAACCTTAAACTTGATGCCATTAAAATAGAAGAAACGTTTTGTGGAGAAAACGAAATTAAAATGGAAAACGTTATTGAAATGGAGGACCAAAAATTTCTACTTAATGACGAAATTCAAATAAAAACGGACGAGTCCGATTTCAACAGGTAATGTTAAATGAAATTCATATTAAATATGAGAAATTTATTTCTTTTCCTCGAAGTTATTTCTTGTATTTCAAAGAAACATGAAAGATGAGCCACATTTTTTAAAAGTTTTAACCTGACAAGTAAGGTAAAATGGCCCCAAAAGATTTTGGACCCAATTCGCTGTCAGTAGATATAGGGAAATATATATCTTAACTTTCAGTTCCTGCTGCCACTAGTAACACTGAACCATAAATATAATTGAAAAGTACATTAACATGATGAATTTGCTCATTAAAATTAAACCAATGAATGATTTTTTTAGTGTAACTTATATCTGTAGATTACTTGATTGAATGAGTTTATTAATCTATAAAAGGTAACATTGTATCAAAGAAAATGTGTTAATTGGCCAATGATTCTAGTACATTGTAACGATGAACTTGTTCGTTAATATAATAATAATATATCAGATGTTGATTAAATGAATGTACAACATTATTTCAATGACTTTATTCATTAATATAATACACGTTGGTAATTCCATTTAGTAATACTTATACAGATTATCTCATTAAATACTTTATTGGATAAGCACATTGCTAGCTTCTCAAAACATTGTTGCCAATTCGTTAGAAGCCCATGTCCATTCTCAAAAACCATGTCGAGATCCATGTTGATCTGGAAGAGTTAAAATTATCAAAGTGAATATAAAGAACTAAAATATAAAATAGTCATTTTTTTTTGATAGCTACCATGCCTCAAGAGTTTTTGTATGATTTGTGGCGATACTGGCTGTATGCCTTTCATGTGCAATCGTCATCTTCAAGCTTTAGAAAGATTTGAATAACTCAACATCATTAAAATTGAATGAAATAAAATAATTTTTATGAGTAAATAGCTATAGGTGGTAAGTAAAGCAAATCATTTTAATAAAATATGTTAGATTGAAATATAAATTACAAAATAAAATGTTTGCCCGTACTTTAAAGCTATAAATAATAATTTAAATTATTATATTCATGCTTAGAAAAGAAATATTCTTACCCTGTTCTATAAAAATAGAAGCCATATATGCACAAGCACGACACACTGCAATCGTCAAAATCATATGAAAAGGGAAAACATGTTTTACAAGAAGCCTGTAAGTACACCCCCTTTTTCTTTGTTAGAACAATAAAATACGTACATTGAAACAACGAACGGTGTTTATTAATGATTTTATACATTAATATCACGAAAATATTTTATAGAAATTGTTAGTACAAGTTGATAAATGTTTTCATGGTATTAATAAATAATTCGTTGTTTTAATAAATATTTTACATTGACTAATGTAAAAGTATTTATTAATACAATAAATGCCACTACATTGAATCAACAGAAGTGGTTATAAACTAATGAACAACCGTACATTTTACAGGGTGACTCAGAGTAAAATTCAGTTTTCATAACAAAATTATTTAAACTTTAATTTTATTTTAAAATTACGGATTTTATTTTTTAAATACTACATTATCCAAATGTCGACCCAACTGGACCTGGTTTCAACAAGATGGTGCCACAGCACACATATCAGCAGCATCAATAACCAGTCAGTTGTTTCCAGGCATGCTTATTTCCAGATTTGGTGATATCCCCTTCCCACAAGACCACCGAACCTAACGCCCCCGGTTTTTTTTTGTGGATACTTAAATAGTATTTACATCAATTACTTCCACATCCAGTGGAAGTATAGTAACGACAAAAAAATTAAAAAAAAATTTTATTGTTCAAATGGGCTTAGAATGTCATGAAACGTCGAGATTTTAAGTTTGAGCGAAAAAAAATTCTGTCTGTCGGTCTGTCTGTCTGTAACTTTTTTTGTGCGCACGTTTACTCTGGAACTGTTTAAGATATTGACTTGAAATTTGGTACACCTATGTACTTTAACAAGATCTGGAACTAGATTATATTTTCATCTTGTTCCGTCGAAGGGTTGAGGGGGTAAATTGGGGTAAATTTGGGGTAAATAGGTAAATCAAGCAGGTAAGAGTCCATAAAATTGGTATTTAGTATATACAAGAGAAGCTAAGGTCTCAAAATAACTTTTGGCATTAGCCACCCCCATTACCACCCCCACCCTATTATTAAAGGGGATGAATAAAAATTGTAATTTAGTGTATGTACAAGAACCAGAAACCTCAAAATATTTTTTTACTTCATCCACCCCCACTCCACTACCGATGTGGGGTATCGTTTTATGGGTTTTTGAAGATTTCAAATATTATATTATTAGAGTTCCATAAACAATTATTTCCACATACAAAATTTTTTCGTTGAGAGTGACTTGGTTAGAGAATTTGGATGTGGAAGTAGTGATTTCTTGGGCAGCGGTTTTTTATGATGATCTGAATCTGATCATGCTAGTATATTTATATTATGAGAAGCCTCCCTTAAAGATATCCTATCAAGCATCTCTAGCCCTATCTAGAGGATAGTTTATCATAAATAAATATTTGTTACATTTGCTACATTTCATATTGAAGGTTAGGTAACAAGTGCATGAAAGAAGTTGACAAAATATCTCGAAAGGGAGACTTCTTGTTGATATGCTAACGCGATCAGACTTGGATCAATAGTATGGAGTATGGAATTAGCAGGAGGGTGGTCAAAAACCACAGCACTTAGGCCCCATTGGACCCCTTGTACGTCCTCCCTCTAGGCAGACACTCGCCTAGGCCTCCAGCCAACCTATTCTTTCGAAGTAGGTGGTGATGTTGCCTAGGGGCATCTCCCTTACATTGGCCAAGGTAGGCCAACGCTCTCCCAAGATGAATTCTCTAATTGATGAGACGGCTGAACAGTCACAGAGTATGTGTTGAACCGTCTCATCTTCTTGTTCACAACCTCTGCAAAGAGGTGTTTCGCTTAATCTCATATTGTATAGATGTTTCCTTACTCCTTCAAATTTTCCGTTGAGCAGTATTGTTACATCATCTGCGTAGGTGATTGTGTGGAAACCCTCTGAGTTGAGGTGGCGCAAGAGGCTGTCGAGAACTAAGTTCCATAGCAGTGGTGATATTACACCTCCCTGCGGGCAGCCTCTCGTGACCATTCCTCGCACAGAAGCGTCTCCCACACTGATTTGTACAGCTCTTTTGGAGAGCATGTTGGATATCCAGCTTCCCATAATCGTGGGAGCCACTAGGGCTGCCGTGATTTTTGGGAAGGTGGTTTTATCAAACGCACCTTCTATGTCTATGAATACACCTAGGGTGGACTCTTTATTGTCCAAGGATTTCTCAATCCGACTCGCGACCGCATGGAGGGCGGTGTCGGTGGATCTTGCCAATGTGTATGCGTGGTTGGGATGCAAAGGGTTGTCTTTCACTACGACATCCCTTATGTATCCCTTATGTATCGTTCACATAGCTTCTCCATCGTCTTGAGGAGAAACGAGGTTAGGCTGACAGGCCTATATGCTTTGGGGGTGGTATAATCCATCCGCCCTGTCTTTGGAATGAACACAACTTTCACTTCTCTCCATATCTTTGGAATATGAAGATGCGACAAGCTCGCCCTAAATACTCCGACCAGGTGCGGCAATAGTTCATCCAGTTCCCATTGCAGTAGGGCGGGATAGATGCCGTCAATGCCTGGTGATTTGAAAGGAGAGAAGCTCTGTATTGCCCATCTTATCCTGTCTTCGCTCACTACTTGGTTGGCCATTTGCCAATCCAGGTCTGAGGGCTGAGTGTCGACTACGTTTGGCCATTCCTTCCATTCTGTTATCACAGATTCCGGGAAGTGAGTTTCCATAAGTAACTCTAGGCTTCCACGAAGGTCGGTAGTTCTTGTGCCATCGTCCTTTTTTAGTAGGCAAAGGTCATGGTCTTTATCTTTGGCGAGGATTTTGCAAAGCCTAGCGGTCTGTGAGTAGTCTTCGATTTCCTCACAGTAGGTTCTCCACGCTTCTCTTTGTCTTTGTCTGACTAGTTTCTTAAACTCTTTCAGGTTGGTTTTGTATGACTCCCAATCTGATTCCTGTCTAGTTAATTTTGCTTTGTTGAACGAGGCCCTAGCCTTCTTCTTGAGGTCAGTCAGTCCCTGACACCACCACTTGGTGGCCTCATTGGACTGTTGCGAGGACCTCAAGGGGCAGGATGTCTCAAAAGCTTGTCTCATTGCTGTTTGCAATATTTTAACATATTGCTCTATTTCACCACTACTTCCGGGTGTCCTTACGCTAACTCCTTCCAGGTTCTCCCTGAGTTGACATCGATATACGTCTTTGTCAGTCCTCCGGGGATCTCGGAAGGGTTTTTTCGGTGTCTTAATAAGGTTGATTTCAAAGTTTATCCATTGGTGGTCTGATAGTGTTACGCAGTCAGACACATGCCAGTTTTGGATTAGGCTGGATATATGCCACGTTGTTAGTGTTATATCTATTATGGTTTGACTTCTGGAGTTTATAAATGTTGGTGTACAGCCCCTGTTGCTTACAATAAGGTTGTTACCAGTTATATAATCATAAAGTGACTTACTCCTTGCATTGTTGTTTTCACTGCCCCAGGTCACATGGTGTGCATTGGCGTCACAGCCCATGATTAGTTCCCAGTTTTGATTGCGGCAGTGTGCTACCAGTTCCTCCATTTCTTTTGATGGTGGAAGAGTGGCCGAGTCCTGGGGGAGGTATACTGATGCTAAGACAACAGTTGTTAGTTTGTTTGCCACCAGACATTCCACCTTAACGGCCGTTAGATCAGATGTTGAGAGGTGTTGAAGTGGCTGGGTTTTGATGTGCCGAGGGACGTAGATGGCTGTCCTCGGTCTCTCTGTTGTTGGTGAGCTGAAAATGAGTCCACTTAGTCTTGACAACTCTGTTATTTTAGTTTGAACTATCCAGGGTTCCTGGATTAGTGCCAGTGTATCCTGCTCCTCATCCAGGCGTCGGCACAGTGTTTCCGTTGCCGCCCTGCTCTGTTGCAGGTTACACTGCACTATGCTTACCTCACTTACCTTATTTAATGTCCCAGCCATCGTGGGATATAAAAGGAAAGTTAATTGGTCGTTCCCTCCTCTTCCGTTAGAGGGGAGACGACTTCCATCCTGGATGTGCTGGGAGTTGGAGTGGTGGCATCCGTCTTACCGGATAGCTCATCCTCTCCAACCTCCACTTCCATCTTCTTTTGGGGTTGGGGGGCTTCTGGTTCCGCCTCCTGTTTTTCAGCCTTTACCCTTAGGGCGAGAGATTGAAAAAGGTAATGTACTCTCATCGATCTCGCCTCCAGGGTTTTAATGTCCTCGTCTCCAATGCCGAAGACGAGCAGGAGTCCTTTCTGTTCTTCTCTGGCTTCGTGATGGAAAAGGCACCACTTGCGGACGCTCAGCGCTGGGTTTTGACCTGCCAGGTGACCGATCACGACCTCTTTTTCCTCGTGGTCGCTTTCGGCTTCCACGGGGATCCAGAGGGTGGCCTTGGTCAGCCTTGGCAGTTGGTCAACGTGAACGACGGCAAGTGTCGCGTTTTCCCACGGCCTCAGGTTTTCCACCGAACTCACTAGCCAGCCCAGTGTGTTATCGTCTTCGCAGACAATCCTGATGATTTCACCAGAATGTGTCCACGAGCGAAACATGGGTGGCTGCATTGTGCTTGTTCCGGGGGTGGACAGAATAGTTTTGTCCAGGTCTCCCCTCAGCATTTTCTTGACAAGGACCTCCTTATCCTTTGGGATTTTCCCATAGGGGTTGTCCTTGTCAATTATCGCTACCTTAAGGTGACTTAAGGCAGCGTCCTTGTAGCTGGTCGGGGGAGCAGCTGCAGATCCGGGGATCTGTCTGGCCCTCTTGTACCCCCTCGGAGCAGAATCAGAGGAGGTTCCCGACCGGCTTCTCTTCTTGGAAGGTGGCACACCTTGCGGATGCTCAGCCTTCCTGTTTTCCGGGGTGCCCTTGGGGTGTCCAGCCTTTCTTGGGGGAATTGAGTCCCTTGTGGTGGCTGGCACACCTAGAGGGTGCCCTTTTTTCGGTAAGGGCTGTGCCGGGGGAGGTGCTCGGCCGGAGAGGTGGGCTGCAGCAGCAGCGCGTTCCTCCTCGCGGGCTTTCCTCCTCCTTTTGGCTTCAGCGCCACATATCCTTTTGCCTCTACGAGGCTTTTTCCATCCTCAGCCGCATTGTGTTGCGGTGAGCGTGATTGCCCATCCGCTGGTTTTTGTGGCGAGCGTTGCCGCTCTGCCACAGGGCATTATTGTTATCCATTTGGTTTATTGTTTTTATTCTTCCGCTTAGCTCCTCACCCACCGCGGAGCCCCACACGGGGATGTCGCACGGCAAGCCCATGCGATCATCAGGGCTACTAAGCGGATATAGCCCCCAGAGACAGGCAACGTCGTGAGAAGGTTATGCATCCCCGAATGACGACGCCAATCATCCGGGTCTGCAGCCCCCTACGCGCCCCCTGCCCCAAAAGGACTCACCCTGCCGGCTCTCTGACGGGACGACACAGCCGATTGATCGAGAGTGGGTTAGTTCTCAACCGCCCGTCTAGCCGAACTCCGGACCGAAGTGATGTGTTGCGGGCACGGCCCGCTCAATCACCAGGCACCCTTCGTCCGACGACACGGGTCGCCACGCACGGCAGAAACACGTGGGAGCTGGTCCGCGGGAGTGTTTTCGCATAGTCCGACCAGGATGTTAGTCCCAGGGAGTTCGCTTATGGCACTCCTTGCCACGAAGCCTGTAAGGGCTCCATGGCGTACCCCTATCCGCCACCTGGGGACGCGCCCGGTAGGTAGCTCAACCTTACATTCAACTTATAATCTGCTGTAACGTAAGCGAATCATATTGACGGGGATCAATAGTATATGAAAGGAACAAATGGTTTCTTTGAAAGTTATCTGCTAAATATCCAAGATAATGATTTTCAATAAGTTGTACATTTTTGTGTGAAACGTCATGCGATGAATAAAGCTGTATTGTATTCAATCACAGTTCACTAATTAGAATTTTTGCAATTTTCAGGTTTGATGATGGTGTTATTCTACCACAGCCGGAAGTCAGTACCAAATTACTCAGGAAACGGAAACTGACAATTGTCAAATGTGATTATTGTTCATATCAGACAAGCCAAAAAAGTTATCTAAAAATTCATATGTTGAAACATAAGGATCCTTCAGAAGTAAATTTTTACAAATGTGACTCTTGTTCTTATCAGACTGTGTATAAACATTGTCTCAAGATACATTTGTTAACGCATAAGGATCCTTCAGAAGTAACAATGTACAGCTGTGATGCTTGTTCTTTTCAAACAACGGTTAAATGTCGCCTCCACAGACATGTACTGAAGCATAAAGATCTTGCAGAAGTGTCAATGTACAAATGTGATATTTGTTCATATCAGACAAAATATAATAATTACTTGAAAAGACATTTGCTGAAGCATAAAGATCCTTCAGAAGTGACAATGTACAAATGTGACACTTGTTCATATCAGACAAAATATAATTTTTACTTGAAAATACATTTGCTGAAGCATAAGGATCCTTCTGAAGTAACAATTTACAAATGCGACTCTTGTTCATATCAGTCAAAATATAATAATTGCTTGAAAAAACATTTGCTGAAGCATAAAGATCCTTCAGAAGTAACAATGTACAAATGTGACTTGTGTGCTTTTGAGACCAAATGTAGGGGTAACCTCGATAAGCACCTGTGGATGCATAAAGGTCTTTCAGAAATCACAATGCACAAATGTGACACTTGTTCTTATCAGGCGAGATATAAATATTGCCTTGCAAAGCATTTGCTGCAACATAAGGCTCCTTCAGAAGTAGCAATGTACAAATGTTACTCTTGTTCTTATCAAACAGTACGAAAATGTGGCCTCATAAGACATATGCTGAAGCATAAGAAGTAAACATGGAATGCTCATATCTGACCAAATATAAAGTGTTAGGAGCTGTTTTGTTACATCTTCAACTCTGCTCGGTGTTTTTGGGCGGAGTGGACGACTATTTGGCGTCCTTGAATTCACTTCTGATCCCTGGGACATGTATCAAAAATAAGAAGACAATCCAAGAGCACCAGCTCTCGGCTAGCTACTGATTTAAAGATGTCGTGGTTGGTCTTACCTTAGGCTCTCGGAGAAAAAAGTGCGCACTTCTTTAACCACTACCTGTTACACAATTCGTACTGGAAAAAGGAGGGTTTATTATAACAAGTTGAACTTTGGGACGCGACTTTAGCACTTAAATTGATTTAAATTAGTCCCTTTTTTCCAGGACAAAACTCCCACAGGTAAATTCAGAAAACTAAAGAATAATTGTTTATAATTCATTATTCGTGGCATATACATGATTTGTTATGTTTATTGGGTATTTTGCTACTGTAAAAAATATTTAAAAATTTGATGAAATAAACCTCTGCACCAAAAGGATCAGACAGAGGCTGGTTTTTAAAAATAATAAAACAATTTTACTATTACCTTGTTTAATCAGTCCTGAAATGAAAACTAACTGGCATTTAATATTAATTTACACATTGCCCTAGCAATTTTTCACAGATGACAATTCCATACGTTTTATTAGAAAAAGTAAGGCGTCCAAGTCGGTTTTTTGAAGTTCTTTATCGTTATTGAAAAAATATCATTGATCTAGTAATTTACTGTCTGCAAAGAATGTATGAATGTATTTGAATGATAAGACTAAATTTTTTTTCTTTATTATAGAAAATTTTTATAACCATTGTAGTAATTAAATTAATAGTGTTTAATTTAATTTCAATAAACACTTAACTCATCACTTCCTTCATTACACGGTTTTATTATTTTTATCATTTGACTTCAAAATTAGATAAATCGAACACATTGACAACACTGGATGATTGGAACCTGCGGCCAACCTATGGCTTGGCTATGGCTAACCAACGAAGTATGAAAGACCATGAACATTTCCTTTGAACCGTCGAAGCCGGTAGCGGAGGATTCCTTTTATGAAAGAGACACCTGCGTTTTTTATGTCTCATTATCAGTACAATAAACATAATAAAAAGGGGGGATGTAGGTCGCAAGAACTGTACTGCATTACTGACCTACACAATATTTTATATATTATTTCACAAATACTACCTGGCCTGAATATATCGTTATTTTAGAAAATAATTAATTTAAGCAAAACTGTTGGAGTAAAGCAAAAATTTTATAAGACTGCTACTTTTGGGTCAATATATTATCATGCAAAATATATCTAGGTACAACAGATATCCTGTATATTTGCGAGATGTAACAAATCACCTAGAAATAATATAATCAGTTTATAAAGCTAGTGTGTTAGTGGGGAATTAGATGATGGAATGTAGCAATGACCATTGTAGGTAATGTGACGCCCTCTAGATGCTATGACACACAAAAAAGAGCGTGACACCTTTAACTTATAATCATGTAAACCTTAATGGGGAACCCAGCCAATAATCAATTGGATTATTGACCAAAAAAAAATTAATTAAAGGGGAGGCAGAATAAAAATGGTGTTAAAATAAAAAAGGAATTAACTATTAACAAATTTACTTTAAAGTTACCCAGATAGCATTTTTACATTCAGAGCATGTGCTCGGAACGTACTTTATGTACCATGGAACTAAGAATGAATATTCATTTTGTATTCCGTGTAGATAATCTGAATGTCAGAGAGACGTACAGATGACCGCCTCTCGATATACAAGTAAGATTCCTACAACATACCCATAGACCAAAACGGAACTTGATATGGACCAGAAATGTATATTGATATACTGATAGATACATGAGGTATATAGGAGGAAGGTCCATCCTACATTCACAATGTACACTGCATGTTCATGGTATATGAGTACTACCTTCGTAGGAATTAAACCGTAGGTGCCTGGTATGTTACACATGGATCATAAATCTATGATGCATGTATATTGTAGGAATGAACATTATGTATCAGTGGCAGTGGCAGCTATAAGTACTTCACTCATGTCATGTATTTTAATTATTATAATAATTTATTACTTATTGTAATCATTGATGAGTCGCTGCTTCATTCTGAATATGTTCAGTATGACACAGCGACTCATCTATGATTACAGCAAATAATAAATTATTATAATAATTAAACTCAAGAGAATACATGATATGAGTGAAGTACTTGCATATAATAAATCCAATATCCAATTTTAAAGTTTAATTGTTACAGTCAATTATTAGGTACTTATTCTATTTTCCACATTTCACATTCCTTGTGAAGAACATTATGTAAGTAAATGTGGAATATAAGCACAGAAAATTTGTTTTTACCATTAGTTTTCAACTAAAGTCAAATGTTTTATTCATCAAATTTTATTGAATGGAGCACACAAATGCTAAATAAACTTAAAAAAAAAACTGTATTTGCTATAACAATACTTTACAAAGGTCCAAGAATATATGTAAAAAAAATAGTTTTACGTTAATAAGGTCTGTTAAAAACCATTTTAAAATGCATCAAACATTTATCTCTCTAAAACTTCAGCTTAAAAATCATATTTAACGTGTTATTTATGAAAAAATCCGACGATCATATTACATTACCTTAAATATTTCAAATCGTGTTTTAAATTGCCAAGAACAAAACACGATTTTATTTTATTAATTACTTTACATTATTGTAACAATTAAGTATGCATCTTAAATTATAAAATAGGAAGAGGTATAAATAAAACAGTTGTGTTACTTTAAATATATTTTTATTTTTTGTTACAAAAATGAATTGTAATAATAAAACAATTGACAAAAATTTCAATTGAGATTTTTTTTAACAAAAAAATTTTCTTTGCAACTTATGAACTGTTATATTTTACTATAAGGAATTTTTTGTCAGTAAGTAAAAAATAGTAGAAATTGGAGGGCTTACATTTTCAAAACCAGTGTCCAGGTGTTGCCGATGGTGATACTTGTAATTGCGAAAGTCTACTTTTCATTCTCAACACATCATCTGTAATTGATCCTATTGGCTGAATACTTTCTTTTGGCTTTTCCAATTTTTAGGAGAAGGTATTTCCTTCCTGTCTAGAGGAAATACACGTCCAACTATAAAAGAAAATACATTGTATTATATTTGAATGGGTACTTATTTCTCTTTAAAAACTGGCCATGATAAAGTTGAAAAATATAAAAACATCTTACAAAGATCTTACAGAAAAAACAAAACTGATCAAACATAAATTAAACAAATTGATATTATCATAAAGGACACGACGGGCACAAAATAAATGGAAAAGAAGGTACAGTCAAATGGGCTGAAAATGTAGTATGCTGTACTTCATAATATTCTGATCAAAAGCTTTTATGGGCACAATATCTGAAAATTGCCAGTTTTTGAGATATGAAAGGTCAAAGATCAGGAATATCGGTACCCGCTGTCATAGTTGAGAGTATCATATTATGACGAGGATTTGTTTAACGTTGTTATTCTAATGTGTTTGCACTGACTAAAGGAGACAAGCCGTTGATTTGCTGGACAGCGCGAGCATCTTTGTCCTTGTCGCACACTTCGTACCCTCTCCTTTGCTCTCCACTCTGTTTTACAAAGCAACACAGCCCCTCATGTACTATGCGACAAAGAGAGAACGAACTGTGTGAGAAAGATGAGAATGCTCACACCGTTTGCGCGCTGTCCACTGCTTACACATTACGCATATGTAGCTTGTATCCTCTATTTATAGAACTCTTTGATAGGAACACACTTTCACTCTCTCACGCACGCTAACCAACCCCTCCCCCCCCCACTACACACACACGCGCACACCCTCACTTTAAAGTAAGCATAGGACCTTAAAAAAATCACCACCTCATTCATGAAACCTGCGGCATTTCCAGTCGTATGAATATGAATAACAACATTAAACAACTCGTCACATAATACTCTCAACTATGACATTAGTGGATACCGATATTCCTGATCTTTGACCTTTCAAACTGGCCATTTTCAGCCCATTTGACTGTGCCCTCTATTTCATTTGTTTTGTGCGGTGTCCTTTACCTACAAAACAGAGGTATTTTTTAGGAATTCGGAAATATTTATGCTTGCGATTTTAAATGTACCTGAAGTTTCGAACGTTCACTTGAATGAATTTTAGATGAAAAAGAAAAGTTAATAAAAACCACACATCGATTTAGGCATAAACACTTCATTGCCACATTTGCTGACAATAAATATCCACAATACTTAAGTTTTTACACCTAAATCGAAGTGGGTTTTATTAATTTCTCTTTTTCATATGAAATTCGTTCAAGTGAACGTTCGAAATTTCAGGTACTGATTTTAAATGCCTACCAGGGTTATTAAAAGAACATTTCTTCTTTCAACTTCTAGTAAGGACAAAATTTCTTGGGAAGTTGACGGCTTCCAATGTGTTCTTCGATATCATTATGTTCATCTGATGGGAGGAATAACGTGCTTTTTGTACATAGTCCTTTGATTTGTTTTTGTTCACTCTGTACATCACATGTGATCTCTGCCCTTTTCAATTAATTGCAGCTCCTCTATAATCCTCTGAAATACGTATAAAGCAAATTACTACAAATAAATACCTATGACAACTCGTACGTTGTAATCAAATCCAATGGTCGTGATTTGAATAAACAAAAGCTCCTTAATATTGAAATAGATCGAACCTACCTTCTTGAAAATAAGATTTAAACACCCCGTAAAGTGTCCACGTGAGTTTTCTCCTGTTTTTCAATGATCAGTCAAATTGTTTCCGTTTGAATGGTGACTATCAAGCTTCCTTTTCGTGGAGCGAGACCATTACAAAGACCACCTCAGTTTTTTTTCCAAAAATCGATACCTACTAACGCCGTAATTATTATAACTAATATAGGTAGTATGCTTAGTATAATATGTACAAAGGGATACGCATTAAACTTTAGTGTCTAAATATAAAATATCTGCAAATGACAACAAAACTATGTGGTAGTCTCCGATTGAAGAACTTATATCGTTCTTTAATCGGAGGTGGTAGTTATATTGTATACTTACTGCAATGCAATTAATGTATACTTGGACTTGGAATAATTATAATAATAAATCAGTGACATAATAAGAAGAGACTGGAAAAGTAGGCGTGGCACATGGCCAGAACATATTCAAGCAACTAGTCCGCATGGGCGTCACTTGAACTTAACGTTATGGAATTTACGAATATTTTAAAAACGTATAGAGCAGCATTTACTCCGTTTTTAAATATAATATAATTTATTACTACTTCTACAGCAATTTGACTAATAGATTTGAGCTCAACTAATAATAGAACAGCAATAAAAAACAATATTCATTCATTACTTGTATCCCTCAAAGCAGTACTCCACTGCAAATCTTGGCAACTAGGGCCAACAAATGCACCCCCACTGCGTCCCTCGGGCGTTTATTGTATGTCCAAACAAACCGTACGTATACTGAATTGGGATTGCCCCTCTATACTTTAGACCTCGTTGTAATAAATCACGGGAAAACACAAACTGAAATCGACATTTGACAGCACAGCACGATGAGCATGCGCACTAACCTAAGGACCATGGCGCGCATTTAAAAAATTCTACAAGGGATTGTAATGACATGGAAAATGGAAATTTAAATATAAAAGATAAAATGATCAAAATGTAATTAAATAACCATTCTAAGTCTGAACTACCTGCTTAAGAAATGCCGATAGTTACCGAGATAGTTACTAATTAATTGAACACAGTACATAAATTAAAAAAGGGTTATTATTCATTATTATTTAATATTTCATTCTTTATTATTTAATATTTCATATTCATTATTATTTAATATTCGATCACAAATCTAAATTCTGGATTCAAAATTTAAAACATGTTTCATATATTATACAATTTTGAAGAACGATTTATAAAACATCATACACCGCATAGGGGATGATTATAAATGTACTTAAACCAAATCTATATAGATAGAGAAATATCATAATTATTATTTTTGTAGGTAGGTAGATAGATACTATAAAACTAGCATTGTTGCCTCATCACTTGTGATGCAGGTTTATTTTTATTAGTTCAAAAATCGAACCAATCAGCGTTGGCGTTAAAAGTGCTGAACTTTTGATATCGATCCAAATATTTCTACAAAAAATATACCTGTACTATACAGATAAAATCATTGACGAATGTTTATATGATGTACATGAACACATATACGAAGAATGTTCCCTGATACGTGTACATAGTATATGCGACTGTGAACATAAACTTTTCTGTATGTTCCATTCATATCGTATGTATAATCATATTGTATATGTGAAAATATTATTTATATGGGAATGTTGAGGGAACATACATGGCAAGTACAGAATGCAATTAGAACATTGGGAATGTAAAATGTACATTCGTGGAATAATAAATGCTATCTGGGTAACGTTGACATAATTTTGTAAAGACAATACCTAGATGTTATATCTATGCAAAAACTAGTGTAGAGAATATTCGAAAGCCGTAAAAGGGCCATGACAAAAATTTTATTTTAAATATTTATAATTCTTACAATTCAGAATGATGACTTACTCAGAATTATGTCTTTAATAGAGACAGCACTAGTAGTTAAACAGTGCCGAAATTAACCCAATTTAAGGTCAATTTCCCATGTTATCTCTTATGGGGAAAGTCACTGGACTATTGAAATTTTCAACTGGTTCCAGCCCCCATGTATTTTCTTATGGGGCTAAAATGAAATCCATTTCGATTTATCTAGGAGGCGTCTCGTAGAGATGGTTAGAAGGCGGTACTATAGTCAGTGATTACCCCCCACTCCTGGGGAAGCCCCGCCCCTCAGGTTCTAGAACCTAGGACCTAGTGAGAGGTGAGAGTTTTCTAGATTTTAGGATTTAGTGTGAGGTGGGATCTTCTTAGATGATAGGTCCTAAGACTTAATGTGAGGTGGGAGGGGGAGATGGGAGATCCAATCCCCAAGCTTAGATATTAGATTATAGCTAAAAGATAAGAGGTTATATCTAACAGGGCGTGGCTAAGAGTACGTAGAGTGTATATAGTAATAAAAGTAAGATGGCTGCCGTTTATTGTTTATAGTTATTGACGAATAGCTTTGCATGTTTACGTTAGAGGACATTATAGGTTATGAAATGGCTACTGACATCCATCATTGAGATTAAATAGATAAGTCTCAACGTGTGTTTATGTCTTACATAGGATAGAAATATATTCATCTACTTCAATACGTAAGTTTTAGATTTGAATGTAAAAACTTCAGTCAAATGCAGAGACGTTATCAGTTTCCGGGAATATATTAATATAAATGACCGACTAATTAATAAATTGATTCTCAGGAGTATATGCAGCTTAATTACCTTAGATGATGGTTAATCGAAAGGAAAACTATGTGATTAAATTTCCCCCCATCGCTCATCGAATTTGAGATCGGAAAAAATTTTGTTTCGGATTTCAACTATAATTAGTCTTTAAGTAGGTACTAGCATGTGTAACTTCAGTGGCCCAGTGAGTTAAACCGTTGAATTCCAAATCAGAAGGTTGGACGCGCAGCGGTTCGACCCCTGCCGACGGCAATTGGTAAAGGTAAGTAAAATAAAATGAATTTAATAATTTAATACAATATAATTTGCAGGCAACCCTTGTGAGAAAAAAATTGGAGTGATGGTAAACAATATTAGATAATTAATTAGATATGTTAATGTAAATAAAATATACGGATGGCTAACAAACAAATTCATAGGACAATACTTATTTATGCATTAATTACTTCATTTTTATCAAGTAGACTACTAACTAGTCACGTCATTTTCAGGCGCCTTTGCTACCTGGGAAAACATACCTGAAATGTTCTAGGAACATTTAAAAGACTCCACTTTGTAATGTGCATGGCACATTCTATGTAATGATTTTCATGTTGTGAGAATATTCTCAGAATATTGAAACGTTCCGAGCAAACATTCCACCTTCTTAGAATATTTCTGTGCTGTGTGGGTCCAGAGGACAGCAGGCACTGGCCATCAACTACTTTGGAAGATTACGTTAAGACGGTGTAACAGGTCCGCAGACCTGTTCGATGCTGATCATCATGTCAGGATAGGTATCAGGAAATAAAAACACATTTTATAAATAACTTAATTTATTAAATGTAAAATATTTATACTACAATACTTTTTTACTAATTACTAATTACAAAAAATGTAGACGAACTATGTCAAGCATCTTGATTTGAACTACACGTTTATTTACACACAAATTGTCCCCTTTGAAATTAATTGTTAATTTACGGCACTCACTATTTTTGGTAGAAATACATCCAAGATATTTTTCATCCATCTATAGCTTTAAAGTTATCACATATTTTATAACAAAGTCTAAATATTATTTTTTCTTGGGTTCTCATTTTTTACAATAAATGTTTACAAGAAAGACTTTTTATTAATAAATACATAACATAACAGACTTTATAGAATGACAGATTTATTTGAATAAACAATAAATAGAAGGCTAAACTAGCAACTAGGCAACTCGTATCAAACTTCACATCTTCATTCGGAAATAAGGTTTGAGGCAGAAACCAAGAGCAGAAATAGGAAGAAGTGTTCAATAGAGCATCTGCATGTGACGTCACAAGGTCGTTGCCTGAAACAAATAAATAACCTCACTTTATTTCTAACGTTTGTGATTTGGTGAGAGTTGTGCTCTGTGATATTCGCAGTTTTGTATACTTTGGACAATAACATATTTAGCTGGGCGATTTTCTGCATGTGTTATAAGGAAATTTGACTCTAATTATGTATAGTAACAATTGCCATATGTTGAACACTGAAATTCATAAGGAAATAAAGTGAGGTTATTTATTTGTTTATCATCCAGGCAACGACCTTGTGACGTACGTGCAGATGCCCTGTTAATACAGCCGTTAGAGTGAGGTCAAGTATTTTGTGAAGTCATTGTATACAATATTTACAACATGGTTGAAACTAATCTGAAAAGAGACGAGAAATTTTCTTTGATTTATATATTAGCGCACTTTACCTGGAGTCTAATTTTAAGGCCGAAAACCAAGATAGATATACAGGAAGGAGTGTTAAATCAACACAAGTAGTGTTTTGTGGGCAAACTTTGTAATTTATGTTTTCAGTGTTTATTTCGGTGACTTTATACCGTAAAGTATTAGTTATTTTTATTGAACATTTAAATAAATGTCTTCTGTGACGTCATTCTGGCGATGTTTTGAGGCTCTCGTCTAATTGAGCACACCTTTTTTTTTATTTATCCTTCTTGGCCCATTCCTATTTGAATATTGCTCTGACTCCTTACATGGAGATGGGCGATTCGACTTTTTTTAATGATTCGTACCAAACAAATCCGTATGAAGAAAAGATTGGTATCGAGAGATTGGTACGTTTCGTACCACTGAATTCCATGGTACTAAACAGTATCTAGTAGAGATGGACGGTCCGGGCGGTCCCGTTCCAAGTGAACGAATCCGGATGTGGAACGGGTCCGACCGAATCCACGATGTGGATCGAACCGGGTCTGCGGTCCATTGATCTGCTATGATATGTGTGTCCTGGCACTGTCCTGGGGACCTATTCTCCAGTTTAGGAGAAGTGAATCGGTGTATTTTTTCTCTTTTTATTTCAATATTATTCCTATTTCTTTCTCTTTTCTTTCTCCCGAAATGATCATTCTCTCGACTGGAGAATAGGAGCTGGCTACTCCTGACCCTGACTGAGTGCTTAGATAGATTTGAAGTTTGAGTTGACTGTCATCGCGTCATAAATAGTAAATACGGCACGTGCATATTTAATACTTACGAACTGAGAACATTTTGAAGTGTATTCCATGGAACGAATCCAGCTGAATGGGTCCACAAGCGGAATGGTTCCAAACGGACAGAATCCACTAAAGGAACCGGACCGCCCATGTCTAGCATCCAGTATCACGCACTGATTCGTACTATTCGTACCCATACTCCCACTCCACAGTGTTCAGCATAGATTAATTAGATTATAGGATAATTTCTTCGTCGTCATTAGACAGAGTAAATAGATAGCGTTTATTTAACCACATTATATACATCTTTGAACATTTGTAGCAAGTCAACTAAACAAGAAAATAAAAAAAGAAAAAAAGGTGTAATATATTACAGATTTTGTAATCAGTATATTGTATAAAATAACGAATATGCTATCTTCCAGTACATCGATAATAATCATATAGTAATAATCAAATATTTCGAATATATCCATCATATTACACATAAAAACAGGGAATTTTTTCAATTATTATGAGGTTATGAATATTTTAAAATCTGAAATCTCCCGTTTAAACGGTGCCCATCCACTGTTAACCTTATACAACTGGCCCTAAGAGTATCGCATCGCAATACTGGTACCGAAATTCCATAGTCGTATCAATCGTATCGGCGCGGCGATACGAAATGTGCCAATCTTTTTTTGTGGGATTCGTACCACTGCAAGGATTCGTACCAATGATACGAATCATACGAGTACTACCCGCACCCACCTCTACCCTGACATTTGAATTATTTTGGAGGTTGTGTTTGGGCATGTTGTCAAAGATTAGGTTAATTCTCTAATCTTTGTTGTGTTTCTTACGCGTAATTCAATTGTTAAAAAAAAATGGGAACCCAAGAAACAATAATATGCAGACTTTGTTTAAAAACATGTATTAACTTTAAAGTTATAGAAGGAGATATGAAAGGCATCTTGGAAGTATTTCTGCCAAAAATAGTAAGCATTAAAAGTTAAGGCTCAATTGCAAAGGTTTATTTATAAGTAAATTTAAATAAAGTTAAATTCAGTGTTTCTTACGCATTTTGATTGTGAGATACTTTTGGCACATTTTGTTTTAGGACTTAGCTGCAACACAGCAACCTGTGATGTGCATAAACTGTACAACACAGCTTATGATATGTGCTGGTTTTAAGGGGATGTGCATGTGTACACGTGATTATTTATTGCCGTTTGTCAACAAGGATGCTGCCAAATTGGATATAAAAGACATCTATCTGATCAGATATAATATTAGCGCTGGTGTTCCAGAGGATGAGGACATATGTGGACTTTGTATGAGCCCGGTAAAAAGCTGTTCTGCTCAATCTCTTTATGATGGAGAGAACAGAGACGTTATGTTGACCAGTATGATTGAACAATGTCTTCCAGACTTGGTAGGTATTAATGTGGTAATAGGCAACTTGCATATTTTTTTAAAATTTCATTGGAAATATAAACTCTTAAATCGCAAAATTTAACTTGTAAGAAATAATTAGAGTTCTAATTAGTTTCAAACAAGGCAATAGATGCAGGAATGACTGTGATGTCACACTGTGTGTCAAAGGAGGAATAGTTTACATTTTTGTGTTCATCTTACGTTTCAAAACGCCACAATACTGGGAAATATTCAGAGAAATACATATGACAAAGATAAGGATCGCCGGATAAAAGAGTTAAAAGCATGCAGAAGAAATGAAATGCTGCCTTTCACGTATGTGAAGATTATTTTAATATAAGTGTTACATGGATATATCATTAATTATTTTTGCTACATTAAATAAATATGTATAGGGTTTGTATTAGTCCGGTGATTTTAGATTCAAAAATAACGATTTCTTGGAAAGTTTTGGGACAAGCCAAAAATTAGTCTTACCCCTACAGAATTTCCTCAGGAATTCGAAAAAATAGTGTTGACCACTCAAAATGGCGGCTTTAATAGTTGTTTAACTTTTTGTAAACAAAATGAATTTTGCAATTTACTTGTTTGCTTATATCTTCGCTTCTAAAGGTCGTAGAAAAACGTTCAACCCGTTAATTTCTTCGTCACACGTTTCCTTATAAGGTAGGTATATGCAAAGAATGAGTTTTTGATTGTAAATAACATTTTATGTCAAGAAACTGAAAAAATTGAATTTCTCGATCGTCGAACTTTGAAGTACTGTAGAAACAAATATAAAATCTGCATGTTAACGATATTATGAGAAATAGTACATATTTTTACCCTTAATGAAATGCACTTTGTCCCTTTGCAAAATATTATTTTTTTTTGCAATTAATTTATAAAAAAAAAATTCAAACTTATACTAAAAGATCATATTAATATTTTACAGTTCTGTTTCGGTAAAAACATTGTATTTGGCGTATATTTACATAATCAAAAAAAATATTGCAAAAAATTTTTAATTTGCGACTTTTTTAAGCAAAAAATCAATTTTGCAACTTAAACGAATGTAAATATCTCAGTGGATTTTGCATAAAATTTATTGCAACTAACGGCATTGTAACTGTCATAAAAAAATACGAATTAAAAAAAAAAATTTTGCTCTGATGCTTTGGAGCCGAGATTTGAAGAATTCATGTTTTTTGCGGCGAAATTTGAAAATTTAACTGAATATACCCAGAGTGTGTGTTATCACTTACAAAAAGTGTCAGATGGGCCATGGAAAAAAAATTGAGAAAATTGCATCCTTGGTGCTCGCGCTCCATGCCAGATTCCCCTCCCCCTTCACTGCTAGTGGCGTACTTGGACAGTTTTACCGTGGCGGCAGCTTTATTTTTCTTTTTCTCAGCTTCAGGAGTGGCTAGATGGACGTTTTTTTTTAATGCAACTTATTTTTTTCTCAGCTTTCCGATTCTTCGGTTATTTTTCAATTATTCAATTATGTTGCTCGGCAAAAAGAATTTGTAATACAGCGGCTTTATTATTTTATTATTATAGATAAAATAATTTCAGTAGTTTATAATCAAACATCTTATAATTATTTCCACATCCAGTGGAAGTATATACGCAAAAAAAAATTGTGAAAATTTTTATTGTTCAAATACGCTTAGAATGTCATGAAATGTCGAGATTTTAAGTTTGAGCAAAAAAGTCTGTCGTTCTGTCGGTCGGTCCGTCAGTAACTTTTTTGTGCGCACATTACTCTGGAACCTATTATTATATTGACTTGAAATTTGCTACATGCATGTATTTTAATGAGATCTGGAAGGTTATATTTTGATCTTATTCCCTTGAAGGGTTGGGGGAAATGGGAGTAAATGGGTAAATTAAGCAAGTAAGAGCCATAAAATTGGTATTTAGTATAAATAAGAGAAGCTAAGGTCCCAAAAAAATTTGTTGCCATCAAAGGGGGTGATAAAAATAAAATTGTGATTTAGTGTGTATACAAGAAGCAAAGGCCTCAATTTTGTTTTTTACTTCATCCACCCCCACTACCGATGTGACATATCGTTTTATTGGTTTTTTTTCGTTGAGAGAGACTTTGATAGAAAATCTAGATGTGGAGGTAGTGATTCCTTGGGCAGCGTTTTTTTTACAATTTTACAAACACCCTATAATTTAAGCAATCACGCATTATTGTTATGTTATCAATTAGATGTTTATTTCGCTGTTTAAAAAAAATTAAATCAATATTGATGTCTGTCAGTTTAAATTAAATGAAATGCAAGAAAATGAGGAAGTTATTGAAAATGTTGATATAAATAATGATGATGATGACAATGATTGTCTGTATGCAGAAATGCGAGACGAAATGGGCAGCGAGTCCGACACAGGAAATCAACCTAAAAAAAACGAGGACAGAAAAATAAATTTTATTTTGTATATTCAATAAATTAATTTTTAAATACAAAATGTATACCTTTTTTATTTCCAATAAGAGTAAAAACTATTCACTCATCAATGTCTTATCAAATAAACTGTATGTAATCTTTACATATTTATTTTATGAAGCAACAATTGAATGATTGAAAAATAATCGAATAATCGGAAACCTGAAAAATAAACAAGCTAAAAACATACTCTTCGCCAATTTACTCAGCTTTTTATATATAATTGTTACACATTCTATAGGATACTCCTCGCAGTTTTCTTGTAAATAATGTTAGTTTTTGGACATCCTAAATTTTGTGACACCATCTTTGTTGTGAAAAAAATTATATGAAAAAAAAAGAAACGAAAAAAAATATCCAACCTGTGTGGGATTCGAACACGGGACCTTTGGATTGCAACGCAAAGCTTTAGCCGCTGCGCCACCACATATTGCTACGAAAATTGATTGTCTGTGATATACCTATATCTTTCGACAATCATACATATTTCAACTCTTACTTCTATATATTAGTAAAATTCATAAACAAAAAAAAAAAAAAAATTTTTAGTCATGCGCGCACCCACTTTAACGGCCAAAAACCCACCCCTTTTAGCTTATTTCTCATATGACAGCTTTGCATCGTACATTTTGCAGGAATTCTTTGTTTTTTCATGATGATATTGTAGAAGAACGCACTACCGGGCGTCAAAATGACGCGAAACCAATTTATTTCTCAGGGGGCGCCAGTCGCGTATTACCCCGTTCTTCTACCTCCCAGGCGGGTTCGAGATAAGATGCACTTCGATAGCTGAGTAATGGACCAAGGCTGCACTACCACAGATTGAAAATGACGCTCTCTCTGGACCTGAATTCCCTCGTTAGGGGTTTAGGTACCTCTTAATTTCCTGAAATTTTGCATAAAAAAATCCCAACCGAAGAATTTCTCTGCGGAGGGATTAATTTTTGTACGTGGAAACCACGTTTTGGTCTGCTAATGACGGAATCTATTTCTCAAAAAACGCATAAAAAAAATCCCTATCAAACCTCCGTAAAGCAACCAGAAGGTCGAACGTTAATGCGAATTAACTCGACACATCCGGTTTTCTATACGAAAGTTCCAGGGATTATAGACCGTCAACAGGCCTCAAGATCAATTAAGAAACAATAGTTCAAAGAATCCGTTTATTTAACAGAATTGGTTATACAAAATTCTCAAGATAAGAATCGAGCCTTCCCCAATCAAGGTAATGACTTTCAGACCATACAAGCGAGAGCACTCATGCTAACGATTGATTAGGTAGAAAAGATTCATGCATACCTTCTCAGAATCAAAATGCGAGCTTTTTAGAGAAGTCTGAGACTATTTGTAATTTATAATTACGGCTGACTGAAATTAACTTAAAAAAGTTTTACCAAATGAATTTAGTTTCGCTAGAGACTACTTAGCTTTAAAGTTCTTGTATCGTGGAGATTCACGTACTCAAACACATTCATGAGGACTTTTAACTGCATAAGTTTAATGGCGTTCGATCAGTCCACGATTTACTTGCTCCTATGCAGTTGTTCAATATTATCGATATGGCAGCTATTCACCTTCGAGCGACTTTTAGGCAAAATTGAATTTTTGGTTTTTTATGCACAAGGCGTTTTCCTCTATAACTTTGTCATTTGAAAAGCCCTGCTATTGGCTTTTCTACCATTGCTTTGTCTGGATCACCCAACGCGCTCAACCAAATTGTGAGCCGCTGAGTCAATCCAAACTCTTTCTATGCGAGAAACCGGCCTTGTACATGTGCATTGATTTTTATCAATTTTTGCTTATTGGCACTACGCTGGCTTTGACAAAATCTTCTATTTTGCCTTTTGGATGCAGTGCATCGCTAAAATTTTATGCTCATACTTTAGAATTGGGCTTTCAACGACCGTGCATCAAAGGTCAATGTCTTTGGTGGAGGAATAAAAAAAATAAAAAATATTTCAAAGTATATTTTCGTGGTACTTTTTAAACTGACTTTGTGGTACTTTTGACAAATCTATTTTAAGACCAATTTCGGCGTATCTTTGAAAAATCAATTTCAAGCCAAATTTCAAGGTACTTTTGAAAAACTAATCTGCGGGTGAAATTTTGGCGTACTTTTGAAAAATCGATTTTCAAGCCAAATTTCAAGGTACTTTTGAAAAACTAATCTGCGGGTGAAATTTTGGCGTACTTTTGAAAAATCGATTTTCAAGCCAAATTTCAAGGTAGTTTTGAAAAATTAATCTGCGGGTGAAATTTTGGCGTACTTTTGAAAAATCGATTTTCAAGCCAAATTTCAACGCAGTTTTGAAAAATTAGTCTGCAAGTGAAATTTTGGCGTACTTTCCATAAATCGATTCTTGAGTCAAATTTTGACTTACTTTCAAAAATATTTTTCAAAGTCCAATTTGTGGTACCTTTCAAAAAGTATATTATTCATAAATCTTTGTCATTATATACTTCTGCTCTCATATCCTGAACCAAAAACATTTTTCGTAAGTGAAAATTCTGTGTTTCTTCGAATTTTCACCTGGTCATTTCCAACGCCTTATAGAACCCAAAACGGTCCTTATGGACTGATCTGTGCCTCTGCAGACTCTTAAAAATGTCTTTGAATGAAATTTTTGCCTAAGTCGAATTTTGATTCTGTCTTCAACTTAGGATGATTTTGGAGAGTTCTACGACAATATAACAGAGGGTGAAAGGTGATGTCAGGTTGTAGACCGCAGACCGGTGTGGAATCTACCCTGTCAGGGAGTGTAAAATTGTTTCTTTTTTTTTTTCTTGTTAAAGACGTTCACCCACCCGTTTTCGAGGATGCTGATCAAGGAAAATGGTATGAGTGAATTGTGACAACCTCAGGCAGTTGACTCCAAAAAACAAAGCAAAAATAGTCGATGCCAACCTGTCATATGAAAAATAAGCAATAAGGGGTGGTTTTTGGCCGTTTCAGGGGGTGCGCATGACTGAAAACATTTTTCACCCAGTTATTCCTGTTCAGCACTCTCAAAAACGGGGGGGTGGAATCAGTGGCGCAGCCAGAAAATTCATCTGGGGGGGGACCAATAGCACCGGCCTCCCCAGAGGATGAGGAAAATTTTTCAGAAAACGAATGTGTATGTAGATTCCTCTATTAGATAATATTGGCATTAATTACAAAATATTTATTTCAAGGGATAATTTAGATACTGCTTTGTACTGCTTCTTTATTTTTTGGTTCATGGAAGATGGCTTGGGGGGGGGGCCCGGGCCCCATGGCTCCCCCCTGGCTGCGCCCATGGGTGGAATAAGTTTCATAACTTTAGCACGATTTTACTTTTTTTCGCGAAAATCCCGACTTCCACTAGTAGCCTCTAGGAGCTAGGCCAAAATTGAAGATATGTTATGATTTCTCACCCTGAATAACCCGCACCCACTAATTTTCAAAAGAAAATTTTAAAAACTCAAAATGACAAAGGCAGAAATATTTAAAATATTACTCCCTTTATCTTTTTACCTATCAACGTTTCTTTAAGGCATGATTAACACGATTGACTCTTACTATGCCCAGTTAAGTGTTGTACCATTACTTATGAATCACCCTGTATAATATAGTATGGTATTACTAAAGTGAAGGAAGATTTAATTCAGAGACTGGCCATTTGTTAAGGTTGTGCCCCTTAAGACATTTGATGGGGACGTCAATATCTACAAGATATTGCAATTTCAGCCAATTCCACCGAAAGCCATTTTCTACAAGATTTGTGCGGAATTCTTTAGTGGCGGTTACCTCATGATTACTTATTCAAGGTTCCCATTTCAGTTACTCTTAGTTCTGTATAAAGTAACTCTTTCTGCTCTGATGCTTTTCTTACAATTATCAATTTTGGCCTAAGTAATTGCATTTACATTTTTTTTTTTTAATTGCCTTATTTATATGAACGTCCTGGTTAAGTTTAGCTAATGCTACTCCACCACTTAATCAGGACGGCGAGATGAGATTCGGTCACCCATCCAAGGGCCGGGCTCAACTGGTGTGCCCTAACTTTGCCGACCGATGTCTCGCCACTGAAACCGGTACCGTACCTCACCTCACCATATCGGTCGTCAGGCAAAGGATCCCATATCTGAACCTGTAAAAAGTGGTTTCAGTCGAATGTCATAAAACTGGTGTATATTGTACTTCAAACAATGCTGATTAAAAGTCTCAATGGGCCCAACTCCCTGAAAAAATAGTCCTTTGAGGTAAACCTGAAAAAGGCAAAAAAAGCCCAAAATAGTTTTACATAGGCAATTTGAACTATTTAAGTGAATTCCTAAAAGTGGGAGAGGGGGAATGTAAAAGTTGAAAAAGAAATCTGAAAGAATTCATGTGAATGTATCATCAAAATACAAGACTTTTTTTTATTTGCAGCTTTTCTGTAAAGTGCCCTTTCACTGAGTTATTCCGGAAAAACATGAAAAACTACCTCTTTCTTTGAAATTGTAGCGCTTTAAAAATACGTAATTTAAAAATTCAGACGTATGCATTGAAGCCTTCTAAACATTTTTTGTCTCTTGGAATTTTTTTGTAACTTGCTAATTTTCCGAGTTACAGGCAGTTTTTTACGATAACTAATGTACTACATTTTTTGCACATTAAAAAATACATGAAAATTTAAAAATTATATTGAACTTTTACGATCTCGTCCCACCTTCTAGCAGCTTGTATATCAGTGTATACGCGGAAGCTATGTAATTTCAAGACGAGGATTATGTAGTGGATATACCATCCTTCGGAGGGGATGTAAAGCAGGCGGTCCCTTGTCTATTAAATGTTATGCAAGTAAAAGATCCCCATTCTTCTTACGAGAAGAGGTTCGGCAAAATTTCCAGATTGGTGGTAACTCGTCTCCTGGCGTCGATGATAGGCCCTGGTAGCGGAAACAGACCGACGTTAAATAATAATAATAATAATAATAATAATAATAATTTATTGGTGTCAAAATACATATATACAATGCTTACACACGTCAAAACATAAGACAATATAGTAGACATATAAAGATATTAAAAATAGGTAAACCACACATTGATACATAAGACAATGACAAACAAAGTTAAAAGTATTATAAAATTATCTGAACTAATTAACAAATTAAGCAAGGGCAATTATGTGGTAATCGTTCTAAAAAAACTCTTCAAAACTGTAGTGTAGAAGGCCTTAGTTTTTAAGTAACCTTCAATTTTATTTTTAAATTGCAAAAAGTTTAAGTTTTTCACTGAATGAGGAAGAGTATTGTAAAATTTGGCAGAATAATAACCTTCTCCGTTTCTAGATCTCGTAAGTCGAAGAAAATTGACATTAATTTTATCACCATTCCTTGTTGTATATTCATGGATTTGGCTGTGCGTTACATATTGATGTTCATTTTGTTTAAGATAAAGTAAACACTCGAGAATATAAACACAAGGCATAGTTAATATCTTGAAATTAATGAATTATTGGTCTTTACAATCATCTCTGTATCTAAGATGAGATATTATGCGAATGCATCTACGTTGTAAGCCAAAAATGTTGGAAGCGTGGGCTGAGTGCCCCCAGTTTAAAATTCCGCACAACATATTTGCATGAAAAGAACCATAATAAGCCGTGAGTAAGTAGTTAAGGGATACTGTGTTGACAAGGTTGCGAAGGAAATAAATATTTTTAGAGAGTTAATCGATAGTTTTGTAACATGTTCTTCCCAGGACAATATTGAGTCCAAGTACACACCTAGAAATTTTACGGATTCATCGGTCTGTTCTTCTCGATCCTTGTTTCGCAATGTAAATGTTAATGATTGTGTCTTGTCATCGTTTAGTTTTAACCTATTGATTAAAAACCATTCGTATATATGTTCTTCAGTTTCTGTGACAGTCCGTTTTAGTTCATCAGGTATGAAATTAGTGTTTAGTGCAGTGGTATCATCTGCAAACAGTATAAAGTTTGTGTTATCATCAGAATTGGCAAGCTCATTGATGAATATTGTGAATAGTATGGGACCCAACACAGAACCCTGAGGAACACCATGAGTAACTCTACGTTTTTGGGAAGTGCATAGGTTATAGTTAACATATTGGAATCTATTGGATAAGTAAGAATTAATAAGTGCCACACTGTCAGGATGAAAATTATAACCTAATAACTTGTCTATGAGAATTTCATGCGAGACACAATCAAAAGCCTTAGATAGGTCAAAGAAACTAGCCGTTGTATATTTCTTGTTTTCAAATGTATCAAGGACAATTTGAACAACATTATTTATTGCGAGAGTTGTGGATCGCTTATTCCTGAAACCATACTGACAGCAGTGAAATAGGTTGTTATGTTCAAAGTATTCATTGATTTGATTTTTTAATGCTGTTTCAAAAATTTTGGCTAATATTGGTACCAGTGAAATCGGTCTATAGTTGTTGACATCTTCATATGAACCCTTCTTGTGAATGGGAATTACTTTTGCGAGTTTAAAAACATTGGGAAATACATTATTTTTGATGCACATGTTTATCAAGTTTGTTAAATGGACTATAATTAAGTTTTTTATACTTTTGATAAGTTTTACATTGATGTCATAAGCGTCCCCGACTTTTGCTGTTTTTAAGATTATCGATTATATCACGAACTTTGTTGTAAGTAATTTCCCTAAATTTGAAATTTATAGCATCATTGGTCTTTTTAAAATACTTCCAGTGATTTTGATTAGTTTCTGGGAGTTCGCTAATAATATTATCTGCAATATCAGTAAAATAAAGGTTGAAGTCATTTGCTGTTAAAGACTTACTATGGTGATGTTTTTTGTTTCTTTTTATAAGATCCCAAAAGGCTGCTTGAGAATTGGAAGAGTTTTTTATGTAGTTGTCATGAGCATTTTTTTTGACTTTACTGAGTTCAGTACGATACCGTGCTTTATACGAGTTGAGACATTCCTTTGTAATAAAATTGGGATCACTTACGTGTGTTCTTCTGACAAAATTTAGATGATCTAAATAAATAAATAGATTAAAAAAAAATGAACTTTTAAAAATGGTATAACTATAGGTTTCATATTTTTTTATAATAATATACATAAATGACGTTCATTTTTCGAATTTTCATTTATTTTTTGTGCAAAAAATGTAGTCCATTATTTATCGTGAAAAACTGTCTGTAACTCGGAAAATTAGCAGGTTACACAAATATTCCAAGAGACAAAAAATGTTTAGAAGGTCTCAATGCATACGTATGAATTCTAAAATTTTCAAATTACATATTTTTAAAGCACTACAATTTCAAAGAAAGGGGTGGTTTTTCATGTTTTTCCGGAATAACTCGGTGAAAACGCACTTTACAGAAAAGTTGCAAATAAAAAAAAGTCTTGTATTTCGATAACATATTCACCTGAATTTTTTCAGATTTTTTTTTCAACTTTTACATTTCCCCTCCCCTACTTTTAGGAATTTTCGAGTGGCCATGTCTTCAAAAATATGCATTTTTCGAAAAAATTCACAAGAGTAAAAACATCTTATTATGGGCCAAAAAAGGTAAATTTATTATTTCTCTATCATTTTTGAACTAATTCTATCCCTTCCGATCATTTCCTACTCTGATCTTTTTTCAACTCTTTTGTCAACGTCATTACAAACACATTGTACAAGGTTTCATCAAAATTCATTCATTAGCACTCAACTGGACTGTATGCTAACAGCAAGAGTAGTAATTCTTGATTATTTCTCTAATAATGAGTGTTTTAAAGTATTTACCTAACTAGTATATTAGCGTGTCCAGATTAGGGCAACAATATACAGAAAGTAGGTAAGTATATTCATAATAAATAAAAAGTGTGTAAGTTGTGATTTGCTTAATACCTAAATAATATTCTCTGGTAATGAATGATCATTGAATAATTAAAAACGAGAATATTTTTACATATATAATCAATGAAGAAATAAAAATCTCTATATATGCCAATAACCCGTCTCAATCAATTCTCTATAAACCACTGAAAAGTTTACTTGGTGTAAAGGCTGCTTGAACTCCAGCGTTGGTTGATCAAGGTTTACTTATTTTATTCGAATCTAGGAGAAAAAATTCTATCCGACAAGCCCTCGCAACCCCAGCACCGGAAAATCGAGAAAAGGTGAAGGTGGTGAAGGGTAGGATGGAAAATATTGTCACCGTCATGTTCACTGCCCTCGAAAACGGGGATGTTCCATTTTCCAGCTAATTTTCGTTGTTTTCGTGGCATTTCGTTATTGGAGGTGCGTTAGATCACCTACAGGGTGTATTAGATAGGTGGTCTGGCATATGGCACTTTCCTATGATAATAATGGCTTTATAAGTGCATGCTTTCTATATAATTTAGTAGATGGCGCGACCTTTAAGGTACTACAAAATCCTGTATATAGATAGATGAATTTGCGTTGCTGCATGTAGTGCTGCATATATTCTTTCAATATTTTAAATTTAGCTATTTAAGTCAGATGTCACTGGACCCTTGTTTCACTAAACACAAACGAAAGGCCGGGAATGTATGCAACACTGTATGCAGCAAAGCAAATTCGTCTATTTATATACAGGATTTTGTAGTACCTTAAAGGTTGCGCCATCTACTAAATTAAATAGAAAGCATGCACTTATGAAGCCACTCAACGGGTCAATGTCGCATCACCTATTTAATACACCCTGGTCACCTATGGTCAATCTTTGCTTATTTAATTCGAATTGACAAAAAAAATCGCAAGCCTAGGACCGGGAAATCGGAAACGGGGGTGGTTTTTTTGTTTAGGGGTGAACGGTAGGTCGGAAAATATTGTCACAGTTGTGTTCCCCGCCCTCGAAAATGGGGGGAAGATGTCTTGCAGGGTCCAGTCACTGAACTTTTGGGTTTTTTTTGCCTTTTTCTGGTTTACCTCAAGGGACTATTTTTCAAAGTATGTCTTGGAAATCCGTGACTGATGCCCATTGAGACTTTTAATCAACGGTTTGAAGTACAACATACTCCACTTTTATGACATTTGACTGAAATCACTTTTTACATAGATTCAGATACGGGGTTCTTTTTTTCCATAATGGATTTTTTTTGAATATTTGTTTTTTGGTTGATAGGATTTAAGTATCATCAAGACACCCATAATCTGTGGAAGGTGCCACAGATCTCTAAATAACTGTTTCCATTTTGTGACGAACTGTTTAACTGTAGAAAACAAGATTAAAAAATATTGTGAATCTCTGGATATAAAAAGTAAAGATCAAATAGAACTAAGCAGTTTATTAGAGTTTGATATAAGAAATTCAACAGCAAATGAGGTGGATGGTAACTTTGTTGACAAAATCAAAATAGAAAATGAAGAAGAAAGCGTTAAACTTGATGCCATTAAAATAGAAGAAACGTTTTGTGGAGAAAACGAAATTAAAATGGAAAACCTTATTGAAATGGAGGACCAAAAATTTCTAATTAACGACGAAATTCAAATAAAAACGGACGAGTCCGATTTCAACAGGTAATATTAAATTAAATTCATATTAAATATAAAAAATTCATTTCTTTTTCTCGAAGTTATTTCTCGTATTTCAAAGAAACATGATAGATAGTTTATGAGCCACATTTTTAAAGGTTTTAACCGGATAAGTAAGGTAAAATGTCCCCAAAAGCTTTTGGATCCAATTCGCTGACAGTAAATTGATAATAAAAAAAGAAATGTATATCTCAGCTTTCAGCCCCCTGCCGACACTAGTAACACTGAACCAAAAATGTCCGTAAACATAATTGAAAAGTACATTATTATGATGAATTTGCTCATTAAAATTGAACCGATGAATGATTTTATTAATATAATGTATATCTGTAGATTACTTGAGTTTGTTAATCTATAAGAGGTACATTGTATCAATAAAAATGTGTTAATTGGCCAATGATGCTAGTACATTATATTGATGAACTTGTTCGTTAATATAATAACTATCAGATATTGATTAAATGAAATTTATACATTATTTCAATGATTTTATTCATTAATATAATACATGTTGGTAATTCCATTCAGTAATACTTATACAGAGTCATTAAATACTTTATTGGATAAGTACATTGTTGCCAATTCGTTAGAAGCCCATGTTCATTCTCAAAAACCACGTTGAAATCCATGTTGATCTGGAAGAGTTAAAATTATCAAAGTGAATATAAAGAAGTAAAATATCAAATGACCATTTTTCTATGATAGCTACCGTGCCTTAAGAGTTTTTGTATGATTTGTGGCAATACTGGCTGTATGCCTTTCATGTGCAATCATCATCTTCAGGCTTTAGAAAGATTTGAATAACTCAACATCATTAAAAATTAATGAAATAAAATAATTTATATGAGTAAATAGCTATAGGTGGTAAGTAAAACAAAGCATATAAATTACAAAATTAAATGTTTGCCCGTGCTTTAAAACTATAAATCATAAATTATTATATTAATGCTTAGAAAAGAAATATTCTTACCTCTGTCCTATAAAAACAGAAGCTATGTATGCAAAAGCACAGAACACTGCGATTGTCAAAATTATATCAAAAGCGAAAACATGTTGTACAATGACTCTGTACGTACACCTCCGTTTCCTTCGTTTGTTAGAACAATAAAACACATACATTGAAACAATGAGCGGTGTTTATTACTTAGTGATTTTATACATTAATATCACGAAAATATTTTATAGAACTTGTTCGTAAAAGTTGGTAAATGTTTTCGTGTATTCAATGAAAAAGTTCATGGTATTAGGAAATAATTCGTTGTTTTAATAAATATTTTACATTGACTAAGGTAAAAGTATTTATTAATACAATAAATGCCACTACATTGAATCAACAGATGCGGTTAGAAACTAATGAACAACTGTACATTGTTTTAATATACAGGTTTATGTATTGTGTATTGTAAGAGGAAAATTCGACAACCTTGGAAATCGGACTGGTCTAATCCTGAACTGACTGATCTTAAAACTAAAATAAAGCTTCTGGAGGATATTAGGAAGCAAATGTACAATAGTTTTAAAAATACTTATTGCGGGAAACTGAAAAAAGCTAAAAATGGGTACTACAAGAATATTATCAATAACGGTAATAATAAATCTAAATGTATGTGGAGCCTAGTTAACTCAACAGTTGGTAACGAAACAAATAACACATTACCATCAGGAGATCCACTTGTTTTGGCAAATAAATTTGACTCATTCTTTGTTGAGGCTATTCCTGAGCTATGGGCAAATTTAAACTATCATAATGCATGTACAGACCACAACATATGTATTAAATTAATCTATGTTTACATACTCTATATCAGCGGTTTTCAACCTGTGGGTCGCGACCCCCCAGGGGCAATTCCAAGGGGGTCCTGAGCTATTGAGAAAAAAACCAATAAAGTTAAATCATTTATTCTAAAATCTAAAAATCTAAATATTACACACATACAATTTTAATGAAACCAATTTTTAATGAGAAATCATACCAAAAGCTATAACGAGAAATTTTAAAATTTTATTGATTTTTAGATTTTATTAATAGAGATCCAAATTGGGGGTCGCGAGATGGTAAACTTGTTTTTTCTTTTTGTAAGGGGGTCGTGGTTTGAAAAAGGTTGAAAACCGCTGCTCTATATCATGAAAAGAAGTAAGCGAGATTGTAAAGAAATTTAAACTTAGTTTATTAAAAAATGTATAGACCCTGTAGCTGCACCGGTTGTGAATATACTTAATGCATCATTATGTCAAGGAATATTTCCAGAATCTCTGAAACTAGCAATTGTACTGCCACAAAAAAGGCAATACAAATGACCTAAGTAATTATCGCCCTATAAGTTTACTGTCGGTATTTTCCAAAATGCTGGAATCCCTAATTGTTTTTTTCAATAACTTTCAGCATAGCTTCATGAAGGAAAAATCAAGAACAACAGCTTTTTTAATTTTGTAAATACTGTATTAGAAGGTTTGGATGGCCAAGAAATTGTTTGCGGACTGTTTCTTGACCTATCCAAAGCCTTCGCAAGGGCGGATCTAGAAATTTCAATAATTTTTTTCTCGTCTGTGGTGCATGAGACCCATACGAAATATGGGAAATAACATCTCGAGAAGCACTTCCTAACGACCCCTAAAAAATTTTGAAAAAGCAGTTTGCGAAAAATTTTTTCAAAACTCGGTTACCCCCAAGGACTAGGGACTCCTGTTTAAAATTATTTTTTTTGTCATATGCAATTATTGAAATTTCTAGATCCGCCCTTGAGCCTTCGATATGGTGAATAACAATCATCTTCTTAAAAAGTTGGAACAAGACAAAAAAACTTCGCAGTAAGTGGATAATAGCTTTAAGAAATTGGAAAACCACCTAGCAAATGTATATGTGTATATAGTCAACATTTTCTACAGAATAATTTTTTCACTAAAGTAAGTTATTCATATTTGTATCTGCATTTATAGATATGTTTCAAAATACCTATAATAATCTCTTGGGTTGGAATTTCTTTCACTTAACACAATTTGCTAGATGGTTTTCCAATTTTTAAAGCTATTGGCCACTTACTGCGAAGTTTTCTATCTATTTGGAAAACTGTGCATTAACACGACTTTTAAACTATATGCACTATTACTGAACATGGTCTTTTACACTTACTAGTCATATTTCAGAAATTTAATTAATGTGAAGTAATTTTGCACTCTTAGCTATGTTGAACTTGTATTGTTCTTTGAGAAACATAAACAGGTAAACAAATACAATAGTACTGAAATAAAACATAATTAAAAAAAAATCATGTATTCAAATTTCTCTTCTTTTTCACAATATACATATGCATATGGTTAAAATAATTCCTAGTTTGCTTATAATATCCGGATTGGCTTGCTGTACAATTACACATGCATTTTCATTTATCAACATCACCTTATAAATTCATTCTAACTTCATGGGAGCAAACAAACAAAGGGCAAAGATTTGTTTTTTCACAGCGTCTTCGACTTAGCAGAGAATCACATGTCCAGTTCTAAATACCACTTCACCTTCCTTGATGGGTCTACTTCTGCATGCAATTTGACAGTTGAAACGTTTTAGTGGCTGCATTTTGGTTATCTCGGCTGAATAGCTTATTTGTGCTATTTGGGTATTGAATGTGAGATAATAAGTGCATGAAAGGCAGGATGTCTCGTAGAGAAACTTCTTGTTGATATACTAACGTTATCAGACTTAGATCAATAGTATATGAAAAGAACAAAAGGTTTCTTTGAGAGTTATTTGTGAACATCCAAAATAATGTTTTTCAATAAGTGTTGTACATTTCTGTGTAAAACGTCATGTGATGAGTAAAGCTGTATTGTATTGTATCAATCACAATTCACTAATAAGAATTGCAATTTTCAGGTTTGATGACTGCATTAATTTCCCTCAGCCGGAAGTCAGTACCAAAGTACTCAGAAGACGTAAACTGGTAAAATGTGATTATTGTTCGTATCAGACGAGGCAAAAAAGTTATCTAAAAATTCATATGTTAAAACATGGGGATTCCTCAGAAGTAAAAATGTACAAATGTGATGCTTGTTCATTTCAGACTGCGTATAAACGTTACCTCAATAATCATTTGGTAATCCATAAGGATCCCTCAGAAGTAACAATATACAGCTGTGATGCTTGTTCTTTTCAGACAAGGTTTAACAATCGCCTCCAAACACATGTACTGAAGCATAAAGATCCTTCAGAAGTGACAATGTACAAATGTGACTTTTGTTCTTATCAGACTGTGTATAAAAATTACCTCAGGAAACATTTGTTGACTCATAAGGATCCTTCAGAAGTAACAATGTACAGCTGTGATGCTTGTTCTTTTCAGACAAGGGACAAATATAGGCACCAAACACATCTACTGAAGCATAAAGATCCTTCGGAAGTGACAATGTACAAATGTGACTCTTGTACATATCAGTCAAAAAATAAATATCTCCTCAACAGGCACTTGGTAATGCATAAAAATCCTTCAGAAGTAGCAGTGTACAAATGTGATTCTTGTTCTTATCAGAGCTTTAATAAATCTACCCTCAAAACTCACTTGTTGAAGCATAAAGATCCTTCAGAAGTAACAATGTACACATGTGACTCGTGTGCTTTTCAGACCAAATATAAGGGTACCCTCCATAGACACCCGTGTATGCATAAAGATCTTTCAGGAATCACAACGCACAAATGTGACATTTGTTCTTATCAGGCGAGCTATAAATATCGTCTCACAAAGCATTTGTTGCAACATAAGTCTCCTTCAGAAGTAGCAGTGTACAAATGTTACTCTTGCTCTTTTCAGAGTATATGGAAAGGTGCCCTCAGAAGACATATAATGAAGCATAAGAAGTAAAAATGGAATATCCATATCTGACCAAATATAGTGTTAGGAACTGTTTTGTCTTCAACCCTGCTTGATGTTTTTGAGCGGGGTGGATGACTGTTTGGCGTCTTTGAATCCCCCTCTTATCCTTGGAACACGTCCCAAAATCAAGAAGATAATCCAAGAGCACCGGCTCTGGGCTAGCTACTGATTTAAAGATGTCGTGGTTCGTCTTACCTTAGGCTCTCAGAGAAAAAGTGTGCACTTGTTTAATCACTATTTGTTACACAATTCGTGCTGGAAAAAAGAGTTGAAATTTGGGGTGCCACCTGTAACATTTAAATTGATTTAAATTAATTCCCCTTTTCCAGGACAAAACTCCCACAGGTAAATTCAGAAAGGTAAGGAATAAGTTTAAAAATAAAAATCTAAAGATTTGAATAGAACAGAAATTTAAAATTTAAGAATGCGACTTTACGACAGCAGAAAATAAATATAAATGGATATCAATTAAATTTTACAAATCTTTAGAAATATCTAATATCATTCAATTTGTATAAGTCCTAATAGTAAAATAAAATCAATAAGCAAATGTCAAACAAAAAATATAAATGTTGTAATGTTTTGAATAAGAGAAAATTATGAGAATTAACTTAAATTGTTCGTACTCGGTTGCACGTTTCCTACCTTTATTGGCTGGATGTCAGGAGCCTGGTTTTGTCGTCTATCGGGCAGGATTCGGCAGCGCAGCGGACTGTAGACTTTATTGCACAAGTCGAACAATTGTTTATCGTTTGAGTTAAATCACACACAATCGAGGATGCGTACAATTATAAAGATATTTCGAGAAAATTAGAGAAAATTTGCTACAGTTGTAGCGCGTTCGCAATCAAAATCGAACTACTGTCCTTGTACCACTCCGGTATATTTCCTCAATAGCCGAGCAGCAGGTTTTTGTGAAACCGAGTAAATCACGCGGGCAAGTGAACAAAAATTTAATTTAAATCCATTTTATGGCAAAGGAAAAAGGAATTTATTTAATTTAAATAATTTACTAAATTAAACTTAAAATTAAAAGAGAAATCGGAGAATACTGAACATTCCGCCGACCTTTAAAAATATTTTTAAATAGAGTGTAAGTTAGGCAGGGGGCAAAGCTTTACCAGTGGCCTTTTGAAAATTCCCTGCGAGGTTCTAACTGATGCTACTCGTGTTACACCATCTTTACCAGGATATGTGTCAATAATACGACCTAAGTTCCAACGCAATGGCGGTAAAATATCATTTTTTATGAGTACCATGGTGTCTGGTGCGACAGGAGTTGATGGATCTGTCCATTTGCCTCGCTGCTGCAGAGTGTGTAAATATTCTTTCTGCCAGCGAGTCCAAAAGTCCTGGTGAAGGCGTTGTAACAATTGCCATCGTGTCAGCCGATTGATCTTTACATTGCTGAGATCAGGGTCTGGTAATGCGGTTAAAGGTTCCAGTGTCAAAAAATGACCTGGTGTGAGTACCGTCAAATCGTTAGGGTCAGAACTTAACGGGGA
Organism: Rutpela maculata; assembly: GCA_936432065.2. NCBI lineage: Eukaryota > Metazoa > Arthropoda > Insecta > Coleoptera > Cerambycidae > Rutpela > Rutpela maculata. The sequence continues at coordinate 133,546,720 of OW386292.2, read as the reverse complement.
GAGAGGACGAGAGTTCAGTACGGCTTCAATTTGAGTTAAGACAGTATAAAATTCTTCGTAAGTAAGTATTTGTTCACCTATGACACGCGATATATGTGTTTTTACTGATTTTATACCCGCCTCCCATAGACCTCCAAAATGGGGTGAGGAAGGGGGGTTAAACGACCATTTAATGGCCTCTTGTTTGGCAACATTTTCAAAAATTTGTGAGAGATACTTATTTGCGCCAACAAAATTTGTGCCACAGTCACTGAATATGTGTGAGCATCTCCCGCGCCGAGCTATAAAACGACGTAACGCTGCTAAGAATGCTTCCGAAGAGAGATCAGACGCAAGTTCTAGATGCAACGCCTTTGTAGTAAAACAAACAAACAGACATATGTACGCCTTGTATGTTTTAGCTCCCCTAGTTTTGCCTAATTTAATAGTGAAACCACCGCCATAATCAACCCCCACTACCGAAAAGGCCTTCACTTGAGAAACGCGTTGTAGTGGTAAATTTCCCATAGGTGGTTGACAAGGTCTAGGGTTGAGACGCCAGCATTTAAGACAATTAGATATTACTCGACGGATGGCCCGTTTAGGAGATAATATCCAGAAGTTTTGAGTCAAGAGAAATTGAAGTGTTTGAACTCCGGGGTGCAAGTGAGTTGTGTGAGTGTCCTCTATTATAAGTTCAGTCAGTCGACTACACCGAGGTAATAAAATGGGGTGTTTTTGATCATAGGGTAGATTGGAATTATGTAATCGACCGCCGACCCTGAGAACACCATCTGTGTCTATAAAAGGATTCAATTTTTTGAGAGATTTTGAGATGGGAATATTTCTTTGAAGATGAGAAATTTCTTGGGCAAAAGAGGTGTGCTGCACACGCTTAATTAAGAGTATTAAAGCTTGGTGCAGCTCAAAATTAGTAAAATGTTGAGTTTTTTTTATATCATTTTTAGAATTAAAAATGAAACGTAAAATATAAGCTACAATGCGTTTTATTTTTGCGAGAGATGAGTATTTATCGAGAAGAGAGTCGAGCGCGTCTAGAGAAACAAATGTGGTAAGCGTGAGTCTTGCTTCCTCTGAAATTATTTCAGGAGAAGAATATTCAATAATATGTGAGGGCCATTTTTTTGGCGAGGAACAAAGAAATGAGGGGCCTGTCCACCATTGAGGATGGTTTATTAAATCAGAGGGTAAGAGACCTCGAGATGCACAGTCTGCGGGATTTTCCGCTGAGGGCACATGGTGCCAAATAGAGGGGGAAGTTTTTTCTTGTATGTGGGAGACCCGGTTGCCCACAAAAGTTTTCCACTTATGTGGTTCTGATTTTATCCAGGAGAGAGTTATAGTCGAGTCAGACCACGCATACAATTTGTCAAATTTAATTTTCTCGCGGTATGTGTTTAAAACGAACGAAAATAAATCAGATAGTAAGACGGCAGCACATAATTCTAAACGCGGAAGAGATATTTTTTTTAGTGGTGCTACTTTAGATTTAGCGCAAACAAAAAAGGTCTGAATATTACCATTATTTCCGCAAACACGAATATAAATAACACTGCTAAAGCCTTTCTCGGAGCTATCACAAAATCCGTGTAGCTCGCAGTGGCTAAATTCACTAGTGATTAAACGCCGAGGTAAACTAAAGTTTGAAAATTGTGAAAGCTCGGTTTTATATTGTTCCCAACGAGAAATAACATCGTTTGGAGGTATAGCATCCCATGAGAGACCTAGTAACCAGAGCTGTTGAATTAAAAGTTTGGCAAAAAATGTGAGTGGACATAAAAATCCTAGTGGGTCATATATACGAGCGAGTTCGGATAAGATCGTACGTTTAGAACAAGTACGTTCTAGAGGTTTTACTGAATAAGTAAAAGAATCAGACGAGGGTTGCCATTGTAGGCCGAGAATTTTTATTACGTCATCTTCCTTATAATCAAACGACTGTGAATGATTTTGTAAATGAGAAGGAGGGAAATGAGATAACAGCTTTGGGTCGTTACTAGCCCATTTTCTTAATTCAAAGCCACCCTTATGTAATAAATTAATAAGTTCACCTTGTAAGGTGAGTACATTATCAAAGGAGTTGCTCCCTGTGAGTATGTCATCGACATAAGTATCTGTGGTTAAAACCTTGGAGGCCATGGGAAAACCTTTACCTTCATCTTGAGATAATTGTATGAGGGTACGAAGGGCTAGATAAGGTGCGGAAGAAACCCCAAAACTTACTGTATTTAACTGAAAGTCGCATACAGGGTCATCCGCAGAAAATCTCCACAAAATGCGTTGAAAATTTCTATATTCAGCGGTAACTAAAATCTGCCTATACATTTGCTTAATATCGGCTATGAAAACGTGAGAATGTAAACGAAAATTAAGTAAAATTGTGACAATGTTTTGCTGAAGCTTAGGCCCAATTAAAAGAGAATCATTAAGAGAAGGAAAACCTGGAACTTTAGCCGACGCATCGAAAACAACTCTTAACTTTGTGGTAGTACTTTCAGGTTTAATTACGCAATGATGAGGGATATAGTATTTATTTTTAATATGTTCATTATTAACAGGTGACATGTGGTTACTGTCAAGATAATCTCGCATAAAATCTGAATAATTTTTATAAAGTTCGGGGTTGTTAAGTAATCTGCGTTCTAAAACTAGAAAACGACGTAAAGCTAAGGAGCGCGTATCACCGAAAGATACAATACAATTACGAAATGGGAGAGAAACTATATAACGCCCTGTATTATTTCGAGTATATGTTTCAGAGTAAATTTTTTCACAACTTTGATCATCGAGAGAATATTTCGGAGCTGGTGGAATTTCTTCCAGTTCCCAAAATTTTTTAAGAGTGTTTTCTAGAGACGATGTTTCAGAGGAACAGAAAAATGTGTTAATTTGAGGTAGATTTGTATATTTTACCGAGCCCATTAAAATCCATCCAAAAATGGTTGAAATGGCTGTCGGTTCGTTACTATTACCTGAAAGGTTACCCTTTTCTAAAATCTGAGAAAAAACATCAGCACCTAATAACATGTCAATATTACCGGGTGTATCAAAAAATGGATCAGCCAATTTTAAATTAGATATATGAGACCATGAGTGATTAATATGTATGTTGGGCATGTCTGCACATATTTTAGGCAAAACAATAGCGTCAATAGTAAAGGTAGGATGAACTTTATCTTTGGGGCGTATTGTGCACGTGATTCCTCCTAAGTTAGTCAAAGTTTCTGTTTGTCCAATTCCACGTACATTTACAGGCAAATTATAGCGAGATAAACCTAATTTATTTACACATTTCTTAGTGATAAAATTTGCTTGTGAACCGCAATCTAACAAAACACGAATAGTTTGATAATTGTTACGAGTATCTAATATTTCAATAAGAGCTGTAGCAAGAAGGACACCTGTCGTATTAGGCACAACACCAATGAGAGCATTTGCAGATTGTGACGTAGATGGAGCATTCAACGCAATCTGATTGTTTGAAAAATCAGTTGTATTTGAGTTATGAGTTTCTGAAGATGGTTTTAATTCAGAGGACGAAACTTCGTCCCCAAAATGTAATAGAGTATGATGTCTCTGTCTGCAAATACGACAAGCTCCGGTAGACGCGCAATTTTTAGAGGAATGCTTGGTACCTAAACAATTTACACACCAGTTTTTTCGTTTTATTAGATCAAAACGTTCTCTAGGTAATTTGCTATTAAATGCAGGGCAAGTATATATAAAATGTTCGGATTTACAGAGGCTACAAGATATTTTATTAGAATTTACCATAAAAGATGAGGTGCGATTTTTTGTTGAGTTAAAATTAGAGCGTGTTTGTATTTTATTTATTTCCGATCTTTTACCTTTCGGTTGAGATGAAGCGTTGATGGCTTCGAGAGCGTTACATTGTTTTAATACAAACGTTTTTAGAGATTCAAAAGTAGGTATAACATTGTTATCTGAATTTTGTTCCATTTCAAAACGAGTGACAGTGTCTGTGTCCAAACATTTGAGAAACATAAAAAATAATAAAAAGTCCCACTTGTCTACAGGAAACCTCATATTTGCCAGAGCAGCAAGATTTTCAGTAAATATGTCCAAGAGTTTTCTTAGGTAGTAAGGGTTCATTTGTTTATCTACTAAGTTTGGAGCGTTGAATATTTCTTGGAGATATGATGACGCAATCAAACGTTTATTATCGTAACGTTTGACAAGAGTTTCATATGCAATATTATAATTATCTGCGGTCATAGGTGTACATTGCACAAGGGTCAAAGGAGGACCTTGTAATGAGTTAGTTAAGTGCGTGAATTTTTCAATATTTGAGAGATTTGGATTATTATGAACCAGTGAGTTAAATACGTCTATAAAAGTTTTAAAATGTTTATAGTCACCCAAGAACTTTGGTACTTCTATTTTAGGCAATTTAATATTTCGTTGAGATATTATTGAGTCATCCTTTCTAACATCACTTGGATCCCCAAATAGGCCAATATGAATGCTTTGTGTTGTAGCACAATCATCTTCAAAAGAAGCCCTAATTTTTTCTTGAGCGGCTAAATCAGCTCCTTCCTGAAGGGCGAGTAACGCTATTAAATTACTATGGTTTACCTGAAACTCTTCATAGACCGAATCAAATCGTTTGAAAAATATTTTGAAAATGGATTGATGTCTTTCGTCCTCTCGCGCGAGTTCTGCTTTACCCTGTATTTCTTTTAATTTATTGTAGTTCATATCGCGAAGTGCAATATATTGCTTAATTTTATTAGCGCTAGCCATGGCAAAGGTTGTATGGTTAAATGAAAATATTAATTATTAGAAAAAATATTAATGAACAATAATTAAGTAAATAAACTACAAAATTCAATTTTAGAGAAATAAATAAACGTATTATTTTATGAAAGTCAGAGCAATATACACAATCAGCTGAGCAATGGTATGCGAACAAAAAGAATTATCGGTGCGTAGGTTTACAACTGCCGCAAAAAGCGGTTTAATTCTTTAAATGTGATAAGAGATTATAGTTGCCATAAAATAACTTTAAATTAAATAAGAGAATATAAGAGAATCCTTGGCTCGTAAGGTACCAAATGTAATGTTTTGAATAAGAGAAAATTATGAGAATTAACTTAAATTGTTCGTACTCGGTTGCACGTTTCCTACCTTTATTGGCTGGATGTCAGGAGCCTGGTTTTGTCGTCTATCGGGCAGGATTCGGCAGCGCAGCGGACTGTAGACTTTATTGCACAAGTCGAACAATTGTTTATCGTTTGAGTTAAATCACACACAATCGAGGATGCGTACAATTATAAAGATATTTCGAGAAAATTAGAGAAAATTTGCTACAGTTGTAGCGCGTTCGCAATCAAAATCGAACTACTGTCCTTGTACCACTCCGGTATATTTCCTCAATAGCCGAGCAGCAGGTTTTTGTGAAACCGAGTAAATCACGCGGGCAAGTGAACAAAAATTTAATTTAAATCCATTTTATGGCAAAGGAAAAAGGAATTTATTTAATTTAAATAATTTACTAAATTAAACTTAAAATTAAAAGAGAAATCGGAGAATACTGAACAAATGTCGAACATGAAAAATAAAATCAGGTATAAATAGGAATAAGAGAAACACTGAATGGTTTTTTTATTCACTGGCAAATTTTATGCAACACAGAACTTGATAACTCTCACCAATCCTGTACTAAGTTGCTAGACTTGGTGAATGGCATCGCCTCGATTCAAGCAGAATAAAATGATCTACAGAGTGTTTCCACCTGGATTCGATAAGCGTTATAGTTTGGCTAATTTCTGATGATTGACTAACTGAATTTGAATACAGTTATTTGAAATCTGAGGCTTTGTCTCTGCAGACTCATTACTGCAACACGTGGAAATACAGCAAGATACTTTTTAAGGATACTAAATAAACCATGTGCGGGTTTATTCCAAAAATAATTTAATTCTCCTTACGAGAATACTAGTAATTATGTCAATAATTAAATTTCATTACATTGCAAATTGAACCAATTTGAACCAAATGGTTTGCAAAATTTAAAATACAAGTAGATGGGTAGCTATCTGTATATTTAGCTGCCAGAACTATAGCATTATCAAAAAGAAAGGAAACCAACAATTAGTATTTTCAAAATATTCACATAGTCATAGCTTGAAAATATTATGCATAGAAGGTGCCTCTGATTATGGTGAATATAATATTAAAATTAAATTACCTCAATCAGTTATGATGCACAATATAACAGTCGATATAACAAAAGTATGTCTGGTTGATATCAAGCAAAAACGAGTTTAAGTGGTTTGTGGCAGTGCAGAACTTGAAGTGACTTTTCAAGGTTTCCTAAAATGATGTAGACTGTGGGTAGCTAATTTTGTCATATAGTTATTGACTTATGGAGATTTTATGTAAAATAAGAGTATGGTGGTAACATATAATTTGTAGCTTGATTCAAAGCTGATACATATTCCCAAAATCAAAATTTAATGGCGATAATAATTTTACTGACCATATATTGCATCAAAGTTTTTCTATTAAGTTTTACGTAAGTGTTGGATATTTTCTTTAAATAAAACAGAATTCATATCACCAAATTTCTTTTTGATATTTACTTTTGTTGGAGCCTCAAAACCTTCAGTTATTAATGTTTTGAATTTAAATTTCAATATTTATTAATAACATTGCTCAAAGAATAATGTTGATGAATCCTACAAGATGGTTACCCTTAATTCAATCAAAAATGATTAAATATAACCATTAGTAATAAACATGTAACTTAACAGTTTCGCTACAAAAAGAGATAAATTTGTTACTATCATGACTTTTATAGAAATCTTTGAAGCTGAGTCACATTTTCATTGCACTTTTATATACTTAAAAAAGAGTGGTGCCCTCATGGGAGTTGTTACATAACATGCTTTACTGTACTTTACAATACAATTTGATTATACTATCGTCTTAGGTGACCTGAATGTAAATTTTTTTAATGATGATAGAGAGGTAGCTTTTGTTAGAAATATGCTAGAAACGTTCGACATGACACAAGTAATCGCGGATCCAACAAGGGTGACCAGAACATCTTCGAGCTTATTAGATATTATATGCGTAGATGCAAAGCTAAACATTCTAGAAACAGGTACTTGTGAAAGGTATAATATCACTGATCATAGGCTTACATACTGTAATATAAAACTGGATGCACCTGAGCAAACGCATAAATCACTTTGCTACAGAAATTTTAGGGATTTTGATATTGATAGTTTTAATTTTGACATGCAGCAAATAAATTGGCAACTTCTGTCGGAAACACAAGACATTAACGCTAGGATTGAAAAGTTAAATGGGATACTAATTGATATATTTGATACACACGCCCCTGTGAAGAACGTAATACTGAAACGCCCATATAAGCCTTACATAACTGATACCATCAAAGAAATTATAAAGTTAAAAAAGAAAGCTTTTAATAAATTTAAGAGAACTCATAATCCAGTTGATAAAAATCTATATCTTGATTTGAAAAATTATTTGTCGTTTGCCATTAAAACTGAGAAAGAAACTTACATGAAGCTCGAAATTAAAAGAAATAACAAGGATGCAAAAACGTTGTGGGCTAAATTCAAACAGTGGGTTATAAATACTAAAATTAATAAAGAAATACCAAGTCAGTTAAAAAATGTTAACCAAATAAATGAACATTTCAATAGTGTAAGCCATATGGCTACACCAATTCAAGAGGCCGTGTTAAACTATTATGAAACCGCTAGATTTAACCCAAATATCGAGTTCACATTTAGACCGGTATCAGCAGAGGATATACGGAAAGCTTTTAAAAAGCTAAAGTCGAAAGCTATGGGTAACGATAATATCGGCTATGCAATGATTGAATGGAGTATGCCATATATTGAGAATGTGATAAAAGACATAATAAATCTGTCACTAGAGAGTATGGGGAATACCCAAATATCTGGAAAACTTCGATAGTAAAGCCGATTCCTAAAACCTCAAATGCACAAACGCTCAATGACCTGCGACCAATTAACATCCTACCCATATTTTCCAAAATGTGTGAAATTTTAGTGCGTGAAATGTTCTTAGAATTTGTCAATACAAATAGCATACTACCAAATGTGCAATCAGGGTTCAGAGCTAATTTCAGCACCACCACAGCAATGCATAAAGTAACAACAGATATAACTCAAGGTATTGATGAATCAAAAGTAACTTGCTTAGTTTTACTAGACTATAGTAAAGCATTTGACCTATTGAACCAGGAGTTACTAATTAATAAATTACGGTACTATGGCCTCTCGGAGTTGGCATGTCAGTGGTTTAGAAATTATTTAAAGGGTAGAACGCAAGTAGTAGAAATAGATGGCATTAGATCAAATCCAGCAAACATAAAACATGGTGTCGCCCAAGGCAGCATCTTAGGACCTATTCTATTTAGCATATACACCGCAAATTTAACCGAGGTTATTAAATATTGTAATATTCATCTATACGCAGATGACACACAACTGCTTAAATCATTTGATCCTCGTGATGCAAGTTCGGCATTACATAAAGTAAATTTAGATCTAGACAGGATAGCTGATTGGTCAAAGGACCATGGCCTTATATTAAATGCGAATAAGAGTTGCTTTCTGATCTTAGGAACAAAACATTTAATTAGTAAATTTCACCAATATAATTTCACAACTATCAATATCAAAGATGTAGAGGTACCCCAAAAGGAATGGGCGAAAGATCTGGGTGTAGCTATTGATGCGGAACTTAAATTTGAGATTCATGTAAATAATAAATTAAGAGGTCTGTACATGAAGCTAAAATCACTATATAAGTTTAAATTTATATTAGATGAGAAAACTAAATTTAAGTTAGTTGAATGTCTGGTGTTTACTCAATTTGATTATTGTATCACTGTTTATTATAGTTTTCTTACACTAGAGTACAGAAATAAGTTGCAGCTAGCTCAAAATTCTTGTTTGCGATTTGCTTTCAATATCGGGAAATATCATATCACCCCCCTCTACATAAATAGAGGTATCTTAAAAGTGGAGTATCGACACAGATTAATGTTTGGAGTTTACCTATTTAAAATCTTGTCTGGCGGGGAACCTAAATATCTATATAATTACCTAATATCTAGGAGACAAATACATAACCTACAGCTTAGGGAACTAGTGAGATATACAATACCACAACACAAAACAGCAAAGTTTGAAAATTGTTTCGCCTATTTAGCAGTGGAGATGTTAAACAACTCGATATATTTTGATACAATACAAGGTAGATCAATTAAAAACTTTAAAATACATTATAAAAGGCAGCTTTTACAAGAGCAGGAATTGTGATTAATTAATATATATTAAGGTTGTTCTAAAAATTGTGTTATATACTAAGGTGCCGTCAAATTTGTGGACTTTTTGTATTCTATTAAACTGTTTGTTAATTTGTTTTTTGTAAGGTGGTGTGGAAGAACGTCTTTACGAACACCACCATTTGTGTTTGTATGTTGTATTCTTTTATACATATATATTTTACACAATAAACATTTTTCTATTCTATTCTATTCTATTCTATTCTATTCTATACTGTTTGAATGCTCGATTACTTTAAAAGAACTAGTGATGTTTCCAAATTTGTTATAGGAAATAAAAAAAGCAAAATATATTTTTTGATTCAATTAACTTTATTACAATTATTACTTATTTCTTACTCATTCTTGTTTTTACACAATATTGCCTTTAGGCTTTAGTGTAGTACCATATATCGTATTATTGTAACTCTCTTTGACAATAGCACCAATATATTTCTTCCATTTTTCGGACATAGTTTTAAAATACAGCTTATTTACTCCTTGTCTCTATTCTTCATTGTATTCTGTGCCTCTACCAGCTCTGATGTACTACCATTATTATTCATATTTACACTCAGTTGACATAAGTTTTTTTTTAAGTCCCGTAAATACTTCTGAGGTCTTCAACTGTATAAGAAACCTAAAAAATAAAAAGTCAGTTGGGCATGATGAGATCCCTATATGCCTATTAAAGGAATTTGCACACTTAATATCTCATCCTATTACACACATTATAAACTTAAGTTTCAGTTCTGGAATTTTTCCTGAAGATCTTAAAATAGCATAAGTAAAGGCAATCTATAAAAAGAGAAAAGAATCAAATCTCAGCAAAATTATTGAAAAACATGTGAGAGTAGAGAGTTTTTTAACTAAACACTATTCTATCTGACTCAAAATGGATTTAGAAAGGGAAAATCTACAATAAGAGCAATTTATCAAACAATGGTAAAAACGCTTGAGTCTTTAAATAATAACAAAAAACTGTTGCAGTGAGCCTAGATCTTTCTAAAGCCTTCGACAGTGTGGACCACAAAATTCTTTACAAGAAGCTGAATTTGTATGGGATCAGGTGGCCTTACGACTGATGGAATCATATTTAGAAAATAGGAAGCAATGTGTTGTGGAATGGGAACCAAGTGCTGATATAAAGAAATCTGAAACGATAAAGTTCAAAAAAGGAGTTCCACAGGGTTCCATTCTAGGGCCTTTGCTTTATATTTTATACACAAATGAAATACCTAGTGTAAGTGATCAAACTATGATTCTATATGCTGATGACACATCACTGATCTTTAGTGAAAAAAATACTGAATCTTGTCAACTAAAAATTACCGAAGTAATGAGCGCTATGGATGTCTAGTTCTCGGCCAATAATTTATTGCTAAACATAGACAAAACACAATTAATAGTATTTAACAACAAGCTGACTGATATTGTCGAGATGAATTTTAAAGATGTTTTGCTCAGGTCTAGTAACAATATATCATTTCTTGGCCTTTATATAGATAAGAGACTCGACTGGAGAGTGCACATTGATAATCTGTCACGAAATATTGGGAAGTATTCATATGCACTAAATGTGTTGGCTGAGAATTCAGGAATCCCACTAGCGCTCACAGTATACCTACCATCCTTATATTCAGTCAAGGAGCAAATATGGAATTATTTTTTTGGGAAACTCAGTAAAAATAAGTAGAATATTGGTTATGTAAAAACGTTTGGGAAATATTTTCAATGAGGCAAAATGAAAGCTGTAAGCAAATATTTCTAAATAATCAAATATTAACATTAACCCTTTCACTGCTCAAAGCGTGTATATGCAAAAATAAATGGGCCCACTGTGCTCTAAGCGCGTTAACTCACCTGTCGTTTTTAAATTGGTTCAGACTGCTCAAAGCGATTTAACACACGTATATGTACTATTAATACATTTTTATATACTTACACAAGTTTCTGTTGTACCTTAATGTTTTTGATAAGAATGTTGTTTTGTGTTTATGTTTATGTTTACTTGTACTGTTTTTAACCATTTTTTAAAAATAAATTATTATTATTGAAACTAGAGCACTTGGTTTTTGTTTTTCTTTCAATTTTATATATAATAATAGACTATGCATATAATAAACCAAATCAAATAGTAACGTAATATTGGATCTGCGTGCTCCAAGCGCGTATACTCGCAAGCGGTCAATTTATTGCGCACTACACGAGAATTACGTGAAACCGCGCTGCGCAGCAAAAGGGTTAATTAGCTTATATATTTATTAATCGGTGGTGGACAATAGGATATTAAACCTGTGAAACTTAGACTGTGATATATGGTATATATTATAATATTACAAATTGTATTAACCATATAAAACATTTTGTATATACATTTTAAATCAGATATTTATTAGTCTTATTGTAAATTTTTATTGTTGTTAAGACCATATTGTAAATGTTTTAACACGTTCTACGTACAATACGGACGTTTGTAAAATGGAACAAATAAAGTCTTACTTACTAAGTGATGGAGTATTTAAAGAACAGCACTTATGAAATCAAAACATTAGGTTTTTATAACTATTTTATATCTTTAAGAGCTGTCATAAATCCATTATAAGCTACGTGTTTTCAGTAGCTAAACTGCTTCTTAAATTTGTCTGTAAAAACGTTTTTAAGATTAATATTTATTCATTAATATAACTATTTTAAAATTTTTTTTAAACTTTCTTGAAAAAAATAATACATCAGTTTTGTTTTCTAGACAACAAAATGTCTTCATTGCGACTTTAACAAATTAAAATATACAGGGTGTACACGTACAAATATTTTGCAGGATGACATGTTGACTCAAAAGAAGTAAAAAATCCTTATACATTTTTTTGACAAACCTACTTATTTAAAATTAATTAGATATAGGCAATGTTTTCGGTTTAGACAGTACAACTGTAAACAGAAGAGGGAAGGACAAAGATATCACGCTCACTTGTCGTATCAATGACACGAGTTTTAGAGTGTTGCGAAGCTGTCGTTTAAAAATAATAAAACAATTTTACTTTTATCTTGTTTAATCAGTTTTAAAATGAAAACACTAACTGACATTTAATTATTTTACACACTGCCATAGCAATTTTTCACAAATCACTATTATTCCATAGGTTTTATTGTAAAAAGTAAGGCGTCCAGTTTCATTTTTTTGAAGCTCCTTGGGTCTTTATTGAAAAATGTCACTGATCTCAGTAATTTACTGTCTGCAATAAATGTATTTTAACGATAATTTTAAGAACTACTGTAGAGAATATTACAAAAACCGTAGAAGGAGCACGACAAAAATTTGATTTTAAAAACTTATAATTCTTACAATTCAGAATCCTGACTTAGACACTTGATAACAGCACTGATAAAAATGGACAGTGGCGGTCTGGCCAGGTCGGCGAGTCGGCAAATGCCGACTGGGCCTTTTGCCTTTTGAGTATGTAATGCGTTTATATACATGCAAAACAAAACATTCAAATCTGTGATGAACTGAGTTTGAATGTTTATTGTAAAATGCTGACTAAGCCCTGGAGACCCAGACCGCCACTGAAAATGGGGCTGGAAGCTTCAGTTCATCATCCACAACTTTTAGGCAAACGAAAGGGTATAATTGCATCAAAATAATAGGGATGTTTCGATACCACAAAGGTATCAAAAATGAGCAAAAACGGTCAAGGCTGATTTCTCGAAAACAAATTTGGATTCATCCAACGACTTGTCACTGGGGCAAGAGAATTGCAGAATCGGCAGAAAGCGATAGTAGCAAAATCAAATGCAGGTATTTAAAGATGGCCAAATTAGAGAGAAAACCATCTTGTACATAAGTAAGATCAAAAGGTCATTTTCATAAAGGTCACTCGAAAAAGGAGCTCATGTTACAAATATTGAACCTATATGGGGTACCTGCCGCCAGTACGTCGCCTTAAAGGAGGCGGGAAAACTGTGTAACTCGTATATTGAACAAAGTTCATGTGAATAATAAAATCACTATCGGACCTACAAAGTTCTGTGATTAACTTCTCTAAATTACAGTAAATATAGTTATATTATTTCCATCAGTCCCAAAACCAAAGTGCCCTCATACACTTCTAAGAAGTTATGTGAATCTTTTATGCCAAGTCAATTGTTATTGCACACTCTCTATTGTATGGTGGTTGAGATAAACGTCCTCTAAAAGAGGCGCTTGTCCTTGCCCTGTTTGGGGAGGCGGTTATTTTAGAAATTATATCTTTTAGATTGGCTATTGCATAAACACATATTTACTGTATTACCTTGGATTAAACCAATAAATGGTATCATTTGTACTGTTGCATTTTACTGATTGAACGATTAACTTTAAGTGTTTCATCTCAAAAGCTTTCGTGTGTTGGCACTGAATAATGGGAACCTCATGGACTCGCACGTTGAAATTCAGAACACCTATCAGATTGCGAAAACTGAAAAGGAGTATTCTACAAAAGTGATTAAGAGATCCAAAGCAAAAGGATTCATTAGTGTTAATTATAAGCTCAAGTGTAGCATAAGAGAAACCAATCCTAAAGAGAAAGCAGTTAACAATCCATGGTAAGTACTGTCGTGAGCAAAATTAAATAGGACAAGTCTTATAACGTATTTTTGCTAAAATCTAGTTGTGTACATCTAACTTTAATTTTTGTGACATTGTCAGTTAGTTGTCATAATTCATTGGAAGTGTGCAAATAGAGAGAGATTTACATTAGAAAAAAATAGTTGTCCTATTTAATTTTGCTCATGACAGTACATAGCCCAGACGACGGAGAACATTTTGCAAAATGAATATATTTTTTTTTAATGAGTTCATGAAAGTGTATAGAATAATATCCCGAAAAGTTTACATTCCGCTTGGATGCAGCACAGAAAAAAGTTTTGGATGAAAAAAAATTTTTCATCATTTCAAAATTTTGAAATTAAGTTAAGAGTAGGAAAAAATTTAAAATACAGGTGGATAGACCACGTATTTCTGAACAAAAAATGTCCTAATAAAATTTATCGCTAAAGCCACGGTATTCTTGGAAAAAAATAGTGAAGTAACTTTGTCACTCTGCGCGGCCAAGCGCATGGTTAGATGCATACTATGGAGCCCCTAAAAATTCTTAGCAGTTCTAACGAGTAAAATAATGCCTTTTTTTCTTTCTGATTACACATTCTTAACATTTTTCTCAGTGAATAGGAAGATAAATAGTGAGTATGGAGGGAAAATATATAATTATGAACGCATACACAGACACCACACACAATCGCCTAATCGCTCGCATGAATTTTTACGTGCCTTTATTGTATTGTATTTATAACAGGTACACCTGTCCACATTTCCAATGGATTCCTTATACATTTGTTAATGTATTGGAAAAAATTCCAGAATTTATATTCACAACAATCAAAGATATTTTCATAGTTATCAGGGTAAAATTGTGACAATCGCAATTTCTCATTATGATCTGATTGATCATATTTTCGAAAAAATGCATACAAGTAAACGAATTTGTGTTTGAACGTTCGAAAAGTATACATTTTTTCCGAAATAGTGATATTTTATTTTTTCCAATGGGTCAAGTTCTCGGCAAGTTACAACCTCCAACATATATATTTATCAAGAAAATCATCAAACAAGGAAATTAAAATGATTTCAGATGTACTTTTTTGTGAATCCACGTTACTACAACTTAATAAACCATAATAATCATGAAGTGTACATATTTTTTAACAGTTCTCAATGAAGAAAGAATTTTTTTGAAGGGCTTTTATCTTTTTCTATATTTTTTATTGCGACGATTGAGTTCGGGCGTGATAATATATATAAGTATGTTTTTCCCATCCATCCTTTGCTTGTATTGTTTAAAACAAAAAAGCATCACAAAGCTACAATTTCCATCTTTTAAGAGAACCAACACGCATATAACGTTACATTTGACTATTTTTTTCCGGGAATACCATGGCTTTAGCAATAAATTTTTGTTAGGATATTTTTTGTTCATAAATCGTGATCTATCCATCTGATTTTTTATTTCTTCCTAGCTTGACTTACTTTCAAAATTTTGAAAAAATTGATGAAGAAAATTTTATTTTTCACTTTTCTTTTATGTTCTGCATCCGAGTGAAATGTCAACTTTTCAGGATACTATTCTACACACTTTCACGAACTCATTAAAAAAAAAGTTATTCATTTTGCAAGTTTCTGTAGGTAAATACCTTCATCGACTGGGCTAACAGCCTTTCTCTATCAAACATCTCATAAATATGCAGAACTCAACTGGGAGTGGCAGAGGCCACACACATAAATGGGGAACACTGGCAACCTGGATAAATAAATTAGTGCCACATTCTTCAGATGATGTTCTACATTGACAATGTATTATTACCATCCCTAACATTTTTTCATTATTTTTTATGGTGACTACCCTGTATATTATTCATATTTTTCCCTTCATAGTTATGTTAAGTACATGCGATATATTATCGTCCTCTGTCAGTTTTTTTCATATTCTTTTTTAGACTGACCACCAGGTATATTTTTTCTTTTCTTTTTTGACAAGTTTGTGTCAACTTCATGCTAAATATTATTGTTCTCCGTCATATTTTTTTCACTAATTATTTTATGGTGACCACCCTGTATATTTTCAAATTATGTAATTTATTAGATAATATATTGGATAATTTTAATTGTACTTATTTTAAACCTAACTAATAAATGGTATTATTTGAACAATTGCATTTTATTGATTGAATGACTGGTTTCAAGTCTTATCCCTCGAGGGTTTTCGTTTGATAGGACGAAATTGAATAAATTGGGTGTCTTAGAACCCACAAGTTTGCATCCCAATACCCCAGTCACATTACGGAAGGTCGAGAGGGATTCTTTTTATTAATAAAATTCAGAGATCTTTAAGCATAAAATTCATTAAAACGTTAGGTAAATAAGAAAGAAAAAGATCGAGAGAAAAACCAATTTTTGGAGAGAACGTCAGTAATCTACGGTAAGTGCAGCCTTGGCCTATTTCTTAGATATCAAATATCTCATACATCTTATTGAACCCGCCTGAGAGTGGAAGACCACACGCGAACAAGGGAGAACGCGACTGGCGCCTTTAATAAATAGATTGGTGTCGCGTCACTCAGACGCTGTGTGGTAGGTTCTTCTACATATACAAGTGTATGGGCGTATTCTTTATTCCAACAGTGGAATTCCACCACAGTACGCTTCTCTTTCTTACAACACAAGTGGTAAAGAGTTATCAACACCTCTGGTGTCACCTGTGGACTCAACTTAGACATAAAGAATATGCCCTATTTCCACGTTTACCCCAATGACTTACGTCTACGTTCTTGGTGTTGCTTTTATGGGGTTCGTGCACCGTTTGATAGCTTGGAGGTCACAACACTTAACCTCAATCATTCTTCTTCTTCTAGTACTGTCCCCTTAACAGAGGTTAGCGATAATTAATAAATGCAAAATTCTCAGCTGTATTTTTTTAAAACTTTTGCGTGCTATCAATTGGTAAAGTATGGGGGTCGTGCACAAGGTTGGTATACTTTAAGGTGGCCTAATAACTCACAATCCCCACCAAAAAATGGCATTAGCCAATGAACAGCTGGTGTGAGATCACACCAGATGCAGAGCCTTATTCAAAATATTGTAAGAATTTGTGTAATGTTAATTAAGCAAAGAACTCGTAACTGGAACGGGCTCGCAATAACCCGCTTTTGAGGTCGGTGGTAATTATCCTCGCATTTTGAGTCACTGTTCTGCATGCTGGTAAAGAGGATAAGTTGTAGAATGTAACACTACAGATCATAGTAACGTCAGAGGATATTTCGGGCCAGTACGGACGATTCTTCTAGAGTGAGATAACTGCGCCGCTACTGCGCGTTCGAAGAACAAAGATAGTCTGACCTTTCACCCCCGCACTGACTTCTTCGCCTAAAAGCTGTATATTAAGGAACCTTAAAGTATACCAACCTTGGGTCGTGCAGCCGACATTTTTGGAGGTCACACAACCTTGTTAACCTCAATGATTCTTCTTCTTCTAGTGCTGTCCTCTTAAGGGGCTCGTAGACCGTTTGACAGCCGACATTTTTGGAGGAAGGAGAAAGAGACGCAACCTCAAATTTTCCGATTTCTCCATGTGCAGTTCGTAGTTTTCTTGTGATTGTGACGTTGTGTCTCGTTCTCCTCCCTCCAAAAATGTCGGCTGTCAAACGGTACACGAGTTCTTTAAGGTGACAGCACCAGAAGAAGATGAATGATTGAGGTTAACCTCCAAGCTGTCAAACGACGCACGAGCAAGCAACATTGCGGTATCTGGCAACGAGGTCTAAAGTATAGAGGGGCAATCCCAATTCAGTATACATACGGTTTGTTTGGTCATAGAATAAACGCTCGAGGGACGCAGTGGGGGGGTCATTTGTTGGCCCTAGTTGCCAAGATTTGCAGTGGAGTACTGCTTTGAGGGAGACAATTCATGAATGGATATTGTTTTTTATTGCTGTTCTATTATTAGTTGACCTCAAATTTATTAGTCAAATTACTGTAGAAGTAGTAATAAATTAAATAATAATTAGAAACAGAGTAAATGCTGTTCTATACATTTTTAAAATATTAGCAAATTCCATAACGTTAAGTTAAAGTGACGCCCATGGGGACTAGTTGCTTGCTCAAGGTCGAATATATTCTGGCCATGTGCCACGCCTACTTTTCCAGTCTCTCCTTATTATGTCGCTGGTATCTGGTATTTGTCAAATGCAGAATGACAAATAATATGCATTAAATATTCGTACTCTGCATTCGGCGAATACAGAGCAGGCGGATTCCGAACTCACGATACGATCACGATTGACGATCCGACACCAAGGGCGCAGAGAGGAATTGTCGCGATAATGCGCGCGTAGTAATCATTTGAAGAACTAAAATTTTTGTTGGCTCAAAATTGAAAACATCATATTTTGCGATTTGTCAATCTTGTGGGGTTCTCTTTGATTATCCTTGCTCCAAATAATTTTATTTGGGACAAGGATAAATCGCAAATATGGCGTTTTCAATTTTGAACCAACAAAAATTTTAGTTCTTCAAAATGACTACTAAGCGCGCATTATCTCCATAATTCCTCTCTGCGACGGATAGTCGATTCTGAAGCTCTATGGTCGTGGAAGACAATCGTCTACTGTATTGCGGATAGTCTATATTTCAACGACTGCATTTGAGTTGTCGTCAGTCGTGCGATTATGGGGATTGGCTATTTTATTTCAATATTGTACTTGTCTTTGTTAGTTTTGCTCACTGAACTCTACTATATAAATGGAAGGTCAATATCCATACAAATTTTTACGCCAAATTGAACCTCGCGCAAGTATGGCGACCCTAAGGAGGAGCGCAATCGCACTACAAAGTACGTCAGAGCCGGTCTTATTGTTACTGCAACTGTTTAAAACCCGGGACTTTGCCCCGATTCTTGCAACACAGTACCATACAAGATTGCACCATATTGTCTTAATTAACTTTGTTTATAACAGTCACAAAATATTACACAAAATAGTCAATTTATAACAACTTTACACAAACAACAGAATAAACAAAGAATAAAATGGTGACACCGACTCTGGAAATTGCATCTAATCCAAGACTTACGCTACAGAATCTATGGAAAAGAAATAAAACACAGAATTGCGTCAGCCTGGCATCGGAGCTTAACTCCCGTAGACAGCCGTTTGGTTCAAGCACAGACATTAATTTCTCTACTGCGTCGACGCATGGCTTATAGTTTTTGAATTCGTTACCACTTAATCTGTGCCGTAATTGCCGCATTTTGTTCACGCGCATATACCTATATTGGCCTTCCATTTATATAGTAGAGTTCAGTGGTTTTGCTACGTTCCCAAGACAGGAAAGAGGAATCAACTTTCCTCTGTCCATAATAATATTAAACTGTAACATTCTATTTACTGCGCCATCACACTGCCTACTTCGATTTTTCTGGAGGCTAAAATTCAAATTCAAAATCCTGTCATCTAAGTGAATTTTGTACCAAATTTATTAAATTTTCTGGCTAACGGTTTGTTCAACCTAAATTATTCTATAAATCTCCTATCTGGTAGGAGTGGTAGATGTCAAAATGCGGTTCAAACGAATCAAATTGTGTTTCGGATTCTTGTTCTTTCACGTATCAGCCGTACATTAGCAGCTCTCCGAATTCTTTTGGCCATTCCAGTATCCAGCAGTGACAATTGAACGCATTATTAATAGTAGTCAATATATCTCCAAACAAAACAAAAATACTTCAATAAAATGAAACCACACAAAAATACAAAAAATATAGTTTAAGTAGGTGTAAGCAAAACTTGTCCCGCTACTTCAAAAATTTTCTTATTTCTTAAAATGTAAAATTTCTACCAAATTCCTATGTTGACCGACGATACCATATAGGAATAGCTGCAATCGTCACGTTCAACTTGGTGTCGTATCGTCAATCGTATCGTGAGTTCGGAATCTGGCTGCAGCACGTGTGGTGCTAGCTTTACATCCGGATGATGTGAAGTTAGTAAAGTATGAAGTTTGCGACGCGTTCGCCGGTTCCTGTGTAACTGTTGCTAAGTTCATTTTAATGCTTTTGGAGGTTGTGTTAGGTATATTATGTTTCTTACATAGATAGAGATATATGTTAATAATTTTTTACACCTAATTCAATCCTTATAAGAAATGGAAACGCAAGAAACAATATGTCGACTTTGTTTGAAAATATGTGATAACTTCAAAGTTATAGGAGATATGAAAGGTGTCTTGGAAGTACTGCCAAAAATAGTAAGTATTAAAAGTTGAGGCTCAATTGCAAAGGGGGAAGTTTATTTTAATGAGTAAATTTAGTTCAATTCAGTGTTTATTACGCAATTTGATTGTGACATACTATTGGCGTATCTGTTTTAGGAGTTAGCTGTAACACAGCAACCAGTGATGTGCATAAACTGTGCAACACAACTCATGATATGTGCTAGTTTTAAAGAGATGTGCATGTATACACGTAAATATTTATTGCCATTTGTCAACAAGGATGCTGTCAAGCTAGATCTAAGAGACCTCTATCTGATCAAAAATGAAAGTAGCGCTAGTGTTCCAGAGGATCAGGACATATGTGGACTTTGCATGAGCCCGGTGAAGAGATGCTCTGCTATATCTCTTGATGTTGGACAGGACAGAGACATTATGTTGACCAGTATGATTGAACAATGTCTTCCAGACCTGGTAGGTATTAATACGTAATAGGCAACTTGCATATTTTTTTTAATTTCATTAAAATATTAATTTATATGGAAAAGGTAATTCTGCATTTTAGCGGGGCATCGGAATTTTGCCGAAATTTTTTCAGGATACACTAATTTGGGGTCATAGAACACGAATCTGAAATCAGTTTTCGGTGCAAATGTATCATTTTTCCAAAAAGAATTTTTGAAATGCTCGACCATAACACACTCATTCTCCGTCACTGTAAACACTAAAAAACCATCAATTTCGACCGACTTCGATCTCATGTTCACGATGTAATAAGTGTTCCTCAGAATAATGCACCCTCTAAGCACCAAAAAATTGCTTTTTCATAAAAAAAAAACAGTAAATTATTTAAAACTATATAAACAAAAAATGAAAAATTATCAAACTGTCAAACTAATGTGCATGTGTGACCTCACTTTAAAGTTGTGTCTAACTAAGGTATCGAACAAAATCACTAGACGATTTAGGAAGGCAATGATCATTTTTGAATGTTGCAAAAAATGAATTGTATATGATTAATTTTGAGCATTTGTTTTTGGTTTTGTAAAAATTTTTTTGCAAATTCTTTGCTCTTCTCGGAAAAAATATTTTTGCGAAACCAAAAACAAACGTTCAAAATTAATCTTATACAATGCATTTTTTGCAATATTCAAAAATGATCCTTGCCCTCCTAGGAGTGCTCAAACAATAATTTTTAGAAAAAAAAATTAAAAAACAACTCTTAAATGCAACAAAAATGAAACAATACATCTCCCTTCTTACATCCTTTTACCCACCCTTTTCGCTCCATGTTCCCGTAAGATTGTAGAACTATTTGCTATTTGCACAATATTTCATTACTCATAAAATGTCTATGCGTGTGTGTCCGTCCTGGTTGAGTGGTAGAATACCGCCAGGACATTAATATAAATAAGGCGATTAAAAAAAAATACTTCTAATAGTATCTTACTACATGTCACACAAAAAAAATGGCAAAATATGGTAAGTCGATCTCATAAACATTTACTGAAAATTGACCTAACCTGAACAACTATAACCTTAAGGTTATAGACAGAAAATTTAACTCAAAGACTGGCCATTTTTTAGATTGTGCCCATTGAGACATTTGACCAGGACGTCAATCTACAACAATCTGCAATTTCAGCCAATTCCACCAAAAGTCATTTTCCACAAGATTTATGTGGGATTCAAGGTTCCCATTTGAGTTACTGTTACTTTGATGCTAGTTGGGATACTTTGATGTTTGAAAGAGCAGGACATTCATTTGCCAAATTCTGTGTAAAGTAACTCTTTCTCCTGTGATGCCTTTCATACAATTATCAATTTTGACAATTAAGTAATTGCATTTATAATTTTTTCATTTTCAATTGCCTTTTATATATTATCATCCTGGCGAAGTTTAGCTAATGCTACTCCACCGCTTAACCAGGATGGCGAAATGAGATACGGTCACCCATCCAAGGCTGGACTTAACCGGCGTACCTTAACTTCGCCGATCGATGTTTCACTACTGAAACCTGTACCGTACCTCACCTCACCCTTACCATATCGGTCTATAGACCAATTCTTTTTCCATCATGGAATTCATTTTGAATATTTGTTTTTTTGATTGATAGGATTTAAGTATCATTAAGACACCTGTAGTCTGTGCAAGCTGCCACAGATCTCTAGAGAACTGTTTCCATTTTGTGAAGAACTGTTTAACTGTAGAAGAAAAGATTAAGAGATATTGTGAATCTCTAGGTATAAGAGGTAAAAATCAAATAAAATTAAGCAGTTTATTAGAGTTTAAAATCAGAAATTCAACAACAAACGAGGTGGATGGTAACTTTGTTGGCAAAATCAAAATAGAAAATGAAGAAGAAAGCGATGAACTTGATGCGATTAAAATAGAAGAAACATTTTGTGGAGAAAATGATATTAAAATGGAAAACCTTATTGAAATGGAGGACCAAAAATTCCTACTTAATGACGAAATTCATATAAAAACAGAAGAGTCCGATTTCAACAGGTAATATTAAATTAAATTAATATTAAATATGTAATTTTATTTCTTCCTCTTAAAGTTATTTCTCGTATTTCAAAGAAACATGAAAGCTAATTTATGAGGCACATTTTTAAAGGCTTTAACTGAACAAGTAAGGTAAAATGGCCCAAAAGTTTTTGGACCTAAGCGATGTAGTAGATCGATAATAAGAAAAGAAATAGTTTCAGTCCCCTGCCACTACTAGTAACACTGAACCAAGAATGTCCATAAATATAATTAAAAAGTGCATTAATATGATGACTTTGCTCATTAAAATTGAACCGATGAATGATGTTATTAATATAATGTACATCTGAACATTACTTGATTAAATGAGTTTATTAATCTAGCCTGGTATGTGGATGCTATGTAGTCGGGGTTGTCTCCAACGAATTAGAATACTCAATAGTAAAGGCTGTATACTTTGCACTCGTAGAGTCTCATCTGAGATATGGAATTGCTTTCAGGAATGTATGCAGTGAATATCTCATACAAATGATATTCATACTGCAAAAACATGCCATTCAATATTTATGCAAGGTTTAGATTCGTGATTCTTTCAAACAACCCTATAGGTAATAGAATCTTGACAGTGACTTCAATTTTTATTCTGGAAACACTATGCCTAATTCATAAATACAGAAGTAATTTTAATATGACCACTTCTAATTATATCACTAGACAAGTTGGTAATATTACTTTACTAATTTCAAGGTCCACACTTGTCAAGGTTCTGTTGTATACAATGGCATTAAAATCTACAATCCCTTTAAGAGCATAATCTCTAATCAGGATTTCAGGATAGCAGTAAAAAATTTGCTTATTGATGGGCCATATTATAATTCACAAGAATACTATTACGATACATTTTAATGTGAATATACAGTGTGTCCCCGGATGGAGTTGACAAGAGGAAAAACATCTCTATTATTGATTTTACGATGAAAAGTCATTCTTTATAAAAAATTCTGCTTGTCGAAAAAATGAATTTACCATATAAAAATCTTAGATCAGATGTACTGGGTGTTAATAAATTAAGAAAACATCAAATGCCTCAAGAGAGAAGACCTTTCTTGTGAACTTAATTCTCGAATTGTATTAGGCCATAAGGGCGGCATCGTATTTTTTTGAACAAACACAAAATAATAAAAATTGAAAAATTTTATATACTTGAATATTGTTCTGAATTAAGAATAATAACACAAAAAAAGAAAATTTTAACAATATATTAAACATTCAATAAAACTTACAATTTCTTTACAACAATTAAGATGTGATTACTTAATGACTAGAGAATAGAATTTAAAATGAAACAAAAGGTAATTAAATTTTACAGGTTAACTTGATATAAAATTGTGACTGGTTTTTTACAAAAAAAAAATCTGACCAAAACGTTGGCAGTATCATTACAAAATCTTACGTAACTTAAGTTGGTCTATGGAGCTGGAAGGTGCCGAAAGCTCGGTAGGTACTGAGGGACTTATGGCTGAGCTGGGATCCCAAAAACAAATCTCTTTATAGCGTGGAGTAAAAAGCTCTGTCTCCTCTCAATGTGGATGTTGTCCAGACCACCAAATGCCTCATAAAAGATCATATATGTTGACTTTTACTGTGATAACTCCTTTTTCTTGGTCCAAGTATTTAACATAAAAACGGGAAAAAAAATAGGTTAAAACCAGTCGGGGAAGGTAGAACAATGAGGTTACGATAACAAATTCGATAATACGTAATACTAAGATACAAAACTAAGTTAAAACTAATCAATTAACTACATTTTTTTTTTACTACTCTAAGGTAGGTAGATATTGTAAGTTGCAAAAAAACAAAAATTTAAGATATTAAGTTAAAGAAAAATTAATGACCATAATTACAATAAAAAGTACTCTGCAAAAGTTATTAGATAATATTACGTCAAAAATAAGCGATATTTTAGGTAATTAAAATTTTGACTACAAAAAAAATGGGTGTATTTGAAAATATCATTTTCTGCGGTAAAGAAAATTTAAACATGAAATTTACATGAAAGTAGATAAGGAAAATATTATTCAAATATCAAAACAAAATAGGTCTCTACCAAATATTAAATGTTGTGTAATTTACACAATTTTTTAAGGAAAAACAGGAAAAATTAGTGACATAAGCTAAAGGCCAAGAAAATTAATTTGAGAATAGATAAGGCCAAAGGTAATTACTATAAAAAAAGAATGCCAAAAAGATAATAAATTATTTTAAATTAAGGCAAAAAACGGCCAAAAAGATAATAATTTTACTGGCGGCTTCTTTAAAAAGTTACGGTATTTTCTCAAACTTAACTCTAAGATATCAGAGAAAAATTATAACAGGTGAGGTTGGGGTAACTTGAGTGGACAGATAGACATAAGTAACAGCAATATACTAATAGATATTTAGATATATATTTGTATTTACCAGCAGTTAACTGGAATAAGATAATGAATCGACAATCACATTAATAATCAATGCAAGTAAGACAAAGAGAGCAATTAATTAACACATTAATGAAGCTTCACAAGGGACGAGAAGAAAACAAAATGGTTCGTTAGTTCAGAAACCCCAAATTGTAGGACTTTCTAGACGTATGTTCGGTGACTGCTTTAAATCCCTACAGATTTAATCAAAAGATAATGAAATAAAAGAAAGAAAAATACTCACCTTACGTTTTCGAGAGGTGTCCCAGCAGCATACAGATTCGGCTTTGAGCCTGGTTTCAGCCTAGGTACTATAAAACTCCAGAATCCACATTCTCAAAAACCACGTTGAAATCCATATTGATCTGGAAGACTTAAGATTATGAAAGTGAGCATAAAGAAATAAAGTATAAAATGGTCATTTTTCCATGATAGCTACCAAGCTTTAAGAGTTTTTATATATTTGTGGCGATACTGACTGTATGTCTTCTATGTGCAATCATCATATTTAGGCTCTAAAAAACTACTCAATTAAAAATCTTTGATAGATTTTGAAGCAAGATAATGCTAGAATATAGTATTTTGCTCTGTACAACGTACCTTCATAGAAGTATCCAATGGGTAGATATAAGCCAATCCCACATTAAATAAGCTTTTAAATTGCAAAATTCGTTGTAAACTCTGTCCCGCTTCCGATAACAGTCCTGAAATAAAATTCATTTTAATTATAAGTAAGAAAGGTATAATTTTGTACTAGTAAGAAAGATTTGGATAATTCAACATCATTAAAAACGAATTAAATAAAATAATTTTTATGAGTAAATAGCTATTTGTGTTAGAATTAAAAATGGTAAATAAAACAAAGCATTTTAATAAAATATGATAGATTGAAATATAAATTACAAAATTAAATGTATGCCCATGCATTAAAACTATAAATAAATATTTAAATAATTATATTAATGCTTAGAAAGGATTCTTACCTGTTCTATAAAAACAGAAGCCATATATGCACAAGCACAATACACTGCAATGTCAAAATTATATGAAAATGGAAAACATGTTTTACAAGAAGTCTACGTAGACCTCCAATTCCTTTATTTGTTAGAAAAATAAAACATGAATATTGAAAAAACAAATGGTATTTATTACTTAATGATTTTATACATTAATATCACAAAAATATTTTACAGAACTTGTTCATAAAAGTTGATAAATGTTTTCGCATATTCAATGAAAAGGTTCATGGTATTAATAAATAATTTGTTTCAACAAACATTTACATTGACTAATGTAAAAGTATTTACTAATACAATAAATGCCACTAATTCAATGTAGTGACATTTATTGTACAACGAACACAGTTATAAAATGATGAAAAATTTTGCATTGTATTAATAAATAGGTTTGTGTATTTAATAACTTATTGTCAATAATTAGCATTCATTAATATTATGAACGATTTATTTTCAGTGAATCCCTACACTGACGACCAGTGTAGTGCATATTATTAGGATCGGGGGTGAACCATCTCTAAGACAAACACAACTTAAGAATAATTACATAGTATCCAACTTTTAATGCCCCCATATCTCAGTTATTAGTCATCCGATTCCAACCAAATTTGGACTAGTATCAAACACCTTTATTATGCTCTATACCCAAAATTTAACATTTTGATTTGTGGTTTTTGAATATGAAAAACAAGAAAATAACCATTCTTTCTATATGCTGATGATCTAAATCTGATCATACCAAGTATATTCATATTATGAGAAGCATCCCTTATGAGACACCCTATCAAGCATCTCTAGCCCTACCTAGACGATACTTCATCATAAATAAACATTTGTTACATGTCATATTGAATGTTTGATATTAAGTGTATGAAAGAAGTTGATGAGATGTCTCGTAAGGAAAACTTCTGAATGCTTTCTTTGAAAGTTATCTGATGAATATCCAAAATAATGTTTTTAAATAAGTATTGTACATTTCTGGGTAAAACCACTGAACTCTACTATATAAATGGAAGGTCAATATCCATACCAATTTTTACACCAAATTGAACCTCGCGCAAGTATGGCGACCAACAGGAGGAGCGTAATCGCACTACAAAATACGTCAGAGCCGGTCTTATTGTTACTGCAACTGTTTAAAACCCGGGACTTTGCCCCGATTCTTGCAACACAGTACCATACAAGATTGCACCATATTGTCTTAATTAACTTTGTTTATAACAGTCACAAAATATTACACAAAATAATCAATTTATAACAACTTTACACAAACGACAGAATAAACAAAGAATAAAATGGTGACACCGACTCTGGAAATTGCATCTAATCCAAGACTTATGCTACAGAATCTATGGAAAAGAAATAAAACACAGAATTGCATCAGCCTGGCGTCGGCGCGTAACTCCTGTAGACAGCCGTTTGGTTCAAGCACAGACATTAATTTCTCTACTGCGTTGACGCATGGTTTATAGTTTTTGAATTCGTTACCACTTAATCTGTGCCGTAATTGCCGCATTTTGTTCACGCGCATATACCTATAGTGGCCTTCCATTTATATAGTAGAGTTCAGTGGGTAAAACGTGATGTGATAAAGCTATATTGTATTGTATCGTTCACATTTCACTAATAACATTTTTTGTAATTTTCAGGTTTGATGATGGCGTTATTCTGCCACAGCCAGAAGTCACTACCAAATTACGCAGGAAACGGAAAATGACAATTGTCAAATGTGATTATTGTTCATATCAGACAAACTGGAAAAGTTATCTAAAAGTTCATATGTTGAAACATAAGGATCCTTCAGAAGTAAAAATGTACAAATGTGATGCTTGTTCATTTCAGACAAAATTTAACAGTAATCTCAAAACACATTTGCTGAAGCATAAGGGTCCCTCAGAAGTAATAATGTACAAGTGTGAATCTTGTTCTTATCAAACTATGGATAAACGTTACATTCAAGCACATTTGCTGAAGCATATGGATCCTTCAGAAGTGACAGTATACAAATGTGACTCTTGTTCTTATCAGAGTATGTATAAAAACTACCTCAAGAAACATTTGTTGACCCATAAGGATCCTTCAGAAGTAACAATGTACAGCTGTGATGCTTGTTCTTTTCAAACAAGGGATAAGTATAGCCACCAAACACATCTACTGAAGCATAAAGATCCTTCAGAAGTGACAATGTACAAATGTGACTCTTGTTCATATCAGACAATATATAAATATCTTCTCAACAGACACTTGATAAAGCATATAGATCCTTCAGAAGTAACAGTGTACAAATGTGATTCTTGTTCTTATCGGACTGTAGATAGATATCGCCACCAAACACATCTGCTGAAGCATAAGAATCCCTCAGAAGTAACAATGTACGAATGTGACTCTTGTTCATTTCAGACAAAACATAAACGTGGCCTCAAAAAGCATTCGCTGCAGCATAATGAAGCTGCAGAAAGAACAGTGTATAAATGTGATTATTGTTCTTATCAGACACTAAATAAATACGCACTCAAACCACATTTGCTGAGACATAAGGATCCCTCAGAAGTAACAATGTACAAATGTGACTCTTGTTCTTATCAAACTGTGTACAAACTTTATCTCAAAAAGCATTCGTTGATGCATCAGGATCGTTCAGAAGCAAAAATGTACAAATGCGCCTCTTGCTCTTATCAAAACATAGATAAACGTTGCCTCAAAGCACATTTGCTGAAGCATCAGGATCTTTCAGAAGTAACAATGTACAGTTGTGACAAATGTTTTTATCAGAGTGTGGATAAAGGTTGCCTCAAAAGACACTTGCTTATACATAAGGATCCTTCAGAAGTAATGATGCACAAATGTGACTCTTGTGCTTATCAGACAAAACGTAAGGGTGACCTTGATAAGCACTTGTGGACGCATAAAGGTCTTTCAGAAGCAAAAATGTACAAATGTGATTTTTGCTCTTATCAATCGAAACATAACTATTATCTCAAAACACATTTGCTAATACATAAGGCTCCTTCAGAAGTAGCAATGTACAAATGTTACTCTTGTTCTTATGAGACTTTGTGGAAACGTAACCTCAGAAGACATGTGCTGAAGCATATGAATAGTTCAGAAGTAACAATGTAAAAATGTTAGGATGCTCATATCAAACCAAATATAAATGTACAAGCGCGTACTGGACAGGATTACTTTCATTCTCACCCCGCCTGATGTTTTTAGGGATGTGTATGTGCCTTTCTGGCAGTCTCACGCCCCCCCCCACTTATGTGCAGGATAAAACCTAAACCTAAACATAAAACAGGGACTCGGCTACCTATGTTAACAAGCGGGGTGAGTTCAATACCCAGTAGGGTCAAACAAGTAATGGTGTTATACTCTATTAATGTACTCACTTCGCAATCTGTTTTGGGATAATGGAGGCAATAATGATAATCATAAACAGTGTCATATGTAGTGAATTCTGATTTTACCTAGACTTTTTTCTACCCAGAACAGACTCCTACAGATATGTCTGAGGGTAGGTTTTAATGATAAAAATTTAAACTTAAAAAGTAATAATGTAAGAATGTTAGGATGCTCATATCAGACCAAATATAAATGTACAAGCTCGTACCAGACAGAATTACGTTACATTCTCATCCCACCTGATGTTTTTAGAGATGTATGTGGCTTTTTGGCAGTCTCAAGCCCTCTCCCTTATGTTCAGGATAAAACCTAAAAATAAAACAGGGACAAAACTAGCTATGTTAACAAGCAGGGTGAGTTCAATACCCAGTAGGGTCAAACAAGTAATGGTGTTATACTCTATTAATGTACTTACTATTTGCTATGCTGACGATACCAATATCCTAGTCACTGGTAATAATTTAAATGAAACGAAGGTCACATGCGAAAGAGTGTATGAAGTAATAATATGTTGGGCCAAAGAAAATAATTTAATCTTAAATAAATCCAAAGACTGTCTCTACCCAATTTTCACTAAGAAGTAATATTGAAGACATTACCCTTTTCGATGGTACTGACAATCCAATAAAAACAAATGATGCCAGCAAAATACTTGGTATTACTTTTGATCGGCATATGCAATGGTATCAACATGTAGATAATCTTTGCATGAAATTAAGGACTGTTATGCTCTTAAATTTATGTCTAAGCACTGTAGTCAGGATGTTCTGAAAACATTGTATTATGCCAATTTTCACTCACATCTAAGGTATGGAATTGTAAATTGGGGGAACAGTAGTAGTGTAAACAGGGTATTCGTTTTACAAAAATATGCTATATGTATTTTATTAAGCTTGGATTATAAAGAATCATGTCGTAATGCCTTCAAATCTCTTGAAAATTTTAACTGTTGCTGGTCAATATATTTGTGAAGTTTGTACATATGTATACAAAAATAAATTCAGTCTTATTAGTAATCAAGTTAACCATTCATATGAAACCAGACACAGAGATCTTTTACTACCCAATTCTCATAGAACAAGTTCTTTTCAAAAGAGTTTTATTTACCAAGGCTGTAAATTTTACAACTATTTACCCGAAGATATTAAAGTCTCTGCAAGTATACATATTTTTAAATCAAAATTAAAAAAAAATTTACTAGATAAGAACTGCTATACAACAACTGAATTTTTTAATAGTTAATTACTTTTTGTTTAGTTAACTTTCTGTTTTTTTTTATAATTACCTTTTAAGCTTATTACCTATTATATTATATTTACATGTACTTTTTTTGACCTTTTCTGCATTGTTTCTGGTATGCATATATGTATATTTTCTTCAATGGAGAAATAAAGATTATCTATCTATCTATCTATCTATCTACTTCGCAATCTGTTCTGGGATAATGGAGGCTAATTAGCTAAATAGCCTTCTTTCTACCCGGAACAGACTCCTACAAATAATTTGAGGGTAGGTTTTAATAATAAAAACTTAAACAGATAAAATCAATTTTAATGAAACTTAGTGTTGGAATTATACTACTTGCATTTTATGAAATACTAATAAATATGTTATACAAAAATCTTATTAAAAAAATGAACGAATGAAATTTTTTGCATCTTAAATATATCAGAAGTTATGTAAAAATATGCAAATAAAAGACAAGATAATAAACAAACCACAATTTACCAAAAGTTCACGGAAATAAAACGGAGCGTATTTAATCTATTTAAATTGCCAAAGTACGCAACAGACAACCTTTCGCCAATCCGACAAAAGTAGTTATGGTCTCATCACAATGTGGGCAACCTTGGACTAGAGTACCATGTGCTCCATAACCTGGTGTGATGTAACTATAAAGTTCTGTGGAGAGTTCTTGAAAATTTAAATAAAAATGAAAATTTCAATAGCTGATTTATATCAGTTACTTGATTGTAATCATGTATTTATGTATGTCTGAGGTCACTTTTGAAAGAATCTTGGTTGAATTTATAATTTACAAATTATAAATAAAAAAATTAAAATGGTAAAATTGAAAATACAAGAATTGTAAAATCTATATATGTAAAAATCGTAAAAATTATTGTTTTCAAAAGAAAGAGAAAAATACCAATAATAAGCATTATAAAATATTAAAAATATTACTCAAAAGTAAAGTCTGTTAACAGTTTAAATAATGAAATAAAATAAAATTACCTCTTTGTTCTATGATTACTCAGATTGATGTGGATTTTCACAAGTAAGCTAACACCTTTATACGAAACTTATTATGAGTTCAATCTAACTCGTGACAATTCAGAAATCGAAATAATTCCTTTTGCCCCTGTTCATAGCGAAACCTCTTTGAGTGGGAATTCCAACTATATAAAATTAATATTTTTCTGACTGCAAACTTAATTATCATAGATTACTAAAGAGATAAAGGGGCCATCTAGGGATTGCTAGTTAAATTGTCCATTGAACAGTACTGGATAATGAATTTATTTAAATGAAAACTCACTGCTAAATGTTAACAATATGGATTTCTATCTTATATATATAAATCCTTTATTTAGCCAAAATACTAATACATCATGAATACACAGAAACATCATATAGATATAAAACAATATATATATATATATAAAACAAATCGTCAGACAGACAAATTTTACACGTCACACTATAAAATTTCACAATGAGCATCTAGAATAACAATAGTAGTACAGCAACCGATATCCTATCAAGATTAAGACAGTTAATTCAGTTTTTAATTGGGAGGTTTGGCAAACTATACAAGCAGCTACTCATCCAACAAATACTTTTTAAGTCGACTTTTGAATATATTTAATGTGGGACTGTTACTAATACTTAGTGGCAGATTATTATATTCACTTAATCCCTTATAGAATAAACTATTTTGGGTTGATTTTTTCCTGTACGTTTGCAAGTGAAAGTTTAGATTGTTTCTAGTATTATAACTATGAATATCTGTATTATAAACTAACTTATCCTGCAGATATTCAGGAGTTAAGTCATTTTTAATTTTATATATAAACACCATAGTGAAAAATGTTCATAATTTTTTACAGAAAGCCATCCTAGTGTATTTAACATAAATCCAATAGGTGTCAGTCTACAGCAACCTAAAATTATTCACATACTTCTGTTTTGAAGTTTTTGAAGTCTACCCATTTCATTTTTATTTAAGAGGTATAGAATTGAAGAACAATAATTAAAATGGGGCAATATGCATGTATTATATATTGTAAGTCTGGTCCAGTAGCTCAAATAACCACTGCATCTGCTTAAAAAATTTATTTTGAATCCTATCGTCTTACATATATATTTAGTGTGATCCTTAAATGATAATTGGTTGTCAATAATTACTCCCAGATATTTAATTTTTGTAACTCTCTCAATTTCATCTGTACCAATATGAATTACGCGTCTATTTATTAAATTTGCTCCCGTTCCAATAAGCATCCACTTAGTTTTTTGTGAATTAACCTTGAGTAGATTAATACAGCAGCAGTACCTGTTAACGTTTTCTAGTGTGTTATTTATTATTGTGAAACAATCACTACTATTTACACTAGTAACATAGATTAGGGTGTCATCAGCAAATAAATGTATTTTACAATTATCTATAACCTCCACTATGTCATTTATATACACCAAAAATAATAGCGGCCCCAATACGCTGCTTTGCAGTATTCCAGTATTATTACTTATTTCAGAAGATGTTATATTATTTAATTTTAATTTCTGCCATCTATTATCCAAATAGTCAGTCAACCATAGTAATGCAATACCATCAATACCTATATTTTCTAATTTCATTAATAGCCTTGCCCTATCTATCGTCTCAAACGCATGTTGCAAGTCTAGAAATACTGCAAGGGTAACTTGATTTTTTTCCAGACTTAATTTCCATTCATGCAACACACATTGTACGGCTGTTTCACAACTGTGTTTGAAAACCAGATTGGAAGCTTGTTAATACTTTATTTTTTTCCAAGAAAGCTACTAGTTGTTCACAGACTACTTTTTCAAAAATTTTCCCCATTGCATTTATCAGGTTAATTGGTCGCAGATCATTAGCTTTTATTGAATTTGGAATCTTTGGAACAGGTATAATAGTAGTAACCTCAATATCCATCGGTACTTTACCTTCCAAAAGTGACAAGTTTATCATATTTAACAAAGGAGTTGATAAATTCTCATAACAATTCTTAATTAATATTATGCTCACATCGTCAGGGCTGTTTTTGTTGGGCAGAGCAAAAATTAGACTTTTCAATTCATCAGCACTTAATAAAGAAAAGCTATGAAACTTTTCATCACCTATCCTGCTACTAAAAGGAAAATCTGGACCTATCGCAACAATTTTGTTCCTAATATTCTCTATACTTCTGACATAATACACATTTAATAAATTAGGGATTTCTGCTGTATCATTAATAATGTCATTACTGTCAAATTCTACTTGCGAGATCATGTTATTTACAGCTTTATCGTTGTTTTAATAACACATATTAGTGATGAATTTATTTATTAAAAATTTGTCTGATTTCATTGTGCTTTAGTGAAACCTGCTTTTTGCTTTTAATCTGATCCCTCTTTCTCTAAGGTTTCAACCATTTTAATTTTTATCTAGGTAGACAATGCTAATTGATAATTCATTGGTGCCATGTCCTAATGTTTCCGCTGTAGCTATCAAATGGTAAAGCCTACCGTTTCTCTTATTAATTTTAGTATTTAATAATACTTAGTTTTTCTTGTTTTAATAATGTTGGTTTATAACTTCTCAAAATCAAATTTAATCATCTGAACCTTAGCCTGACAGACCTTATTCCACATCTGCGAGGATAAAGCAAAGTGGCCAGAAGAAGCTTGCGAGCTAGCACACGCTAAGAAAATACGCTGTTAAGTTTTCTCGTGCTCAACTTTAATCTTAAAAATAATAACTAAATTAATTACTCAAATATTAATTCAATGAACCAGTTAAACCAAAGCGATTGTACCTGACCCACGACAGTGCACAGAACGAAGAAGCTTGGGAACATTTAAACCTCCAGAAACCCAGGTTCCAGGTGAGTGTAAGGCTTCGCCTTTAACTTTGGCCCTTAATGGATCACATAATATGAACTGCATCTCTGTTAGTAATTTTGCATTTATCAAGGACAGCAACTTCTTTTGGTGCCATATTACCATATGAAAGCAGTTTTCTCCTCTTTGCGCTGAAAGTGAGACTGGTTAATTGTCTGCCTAAGCTACTGAATGAACAGAAGAATTACTTCTTGAAGTAAGGCCAACCATCTGCTCTGCACAAAAAATAAAAAAAAAACAACAAAATACAGAGTCTATAAACAAATGCATAATTTAGTAGAAAGGTTCTTCCAATATCACGTTGCACTGTAGTCCATCCACCGCTCCACCTATGCTAGTGCTAAAAATGTCTCAAGAGAAGTTTGTGTGATGGTGTTACAAAAAGGGTGTTCTGGAATAGAGTTCAACGTCACGGTGGGGAGGATGGAGAGGAATTTTAAAAGAATTAACTTGAGAAATGCACCCACAAGGATGTGGTGTAAGAGATACCACTGTAGCTATTAATGTAGTATTTCAATATAGTTGTGAAGAACATAATAGATTCGAAGCCAAAATCTGTGACCAGAAACAAGTGGCTCATCCAGTCACAACAGGTGGGGCACTAATCAAAACATGTTGAAAAAGATCTATGTTGGGCACCATTTGATTATGACTGTATTAACAATGTTGGCTTTCCTAGCCGAGGTCTGACTTTCCATTAAGGTGTCATTCTTCACATCACAGACTGTACTGACAAGGAATGGTGGCATGCTAGGCATATATTATTAATACTAAAGATGAACATAGCAGAAGCATTGGGAAAGAAAGCAACGTGCTAGATCTGTTAAATTTCAAATCCACATGTTTAGCGTACTTGAAAAGCAATCAACTTTATATAAAAAAATTACGATCTTTTCATTCTGTAGAAAGTGTCCATTTCTGAAGAGTAAAAATGGTTCAGATAAGAAACTTTTCCTGCTCTTCTCTCTCAATTTTTGGCAAAGATGGGTAAATTCTGTCTGATATGCGACAACACCTACAAACACCAAAAGCACATTTCCTACCACAAATTGCCAATGTCATTGAAAATGAGGGAAATGTGGTTTCATGCGATAAACCATAGAGTGGATAGTAGATGATCGATATACTTATGTTCCCAGCATTTTCATAGAAAAGATTATAAATTCTCGTCAAACGGAAAGAGATACTTGAGAAAACATGCTCTGCCAATTAAACAGATTAAAAATAAAGTTCATAACGATTCATTTCTAATTTATAAATGCAGAAGGCATGAAACTGTTGAAATAATTTCCACATTGAACAGTCATTAAATTTTTTAAGGATTGAGTTAATACAATTTATTACCTCAAGAAATAAAGGATGCAACAATTTGTATAATAATATGCATAATATATTGCAAACTTATTACTATTATTATTTAGATTAGATGTAAACTGTGTAAAAATTTACTGATATAGTTGTGTTTATATATGTTTATAATATTTTCTCATTGCCGTAAGAGGTTATTAGCCTAAATAAAGGTCTTTTAAAGTACACAAAAAAAGGATATATTGCATGATAGATAAGGTGAAAGAAAAAGTCAATCTGGAAATTTTTTGCAATAGGATGCCACAAACTGCACAAAGCTTAAAACACAAGAACGTGTAGTCCTGAAAGTAGCCAACCCAAAAAGGTTTTTTGATCTAACTTTGTTTTGGAGTGACCTTCATGAATTTGGCGTCTTGACCCCGTTTATGCACAGGCAGTTTTCTATCTAATTTGTGGTTTTTGCATTTGGTTTGGGTGCCATTGCTTTCTGCCGATTCTCCAACTCTCTTGCTCCAGTGAAATTTCGACGCACTTTTGAATTTTGCTTTTTTGGTTGAGGATATCGTTGAAAAATGTAAACATATTTTTCTAAATGAAAGTTTGGCTACTTTTGATTTTCACTTTTTTTGGTCATGAACGTCGTCGAACTATGTAAAAAATATTATTATAATAAGTCAAAATTCTGTGTACTTTTGAAATTTCACTTTTGATGTTTACGTCTCTGCAAACGTGTTCGAGTCTTTTTGGAAAGGTCTGTTAACAACAGTGGCTTTCCTAGCTGAGGTCTTACCTTTGTTAATGATGGTATTCTTTATGTCACCAACTATAGTGACGATGAACGGTGACAAGTGACAAGTGACCGATATACTTAATACTGGAGGTGAACATAGTATGGAAATCATCTACTGAAGAAGCATTGGGAAATAAATCAATAGAAAATCTGTTAAATTTTAAGGCCACATGCTTAACATACTCGAAAAGCAATCGACTTTAGATAGGAAAATGCCAAATTTTTCATTCAGTGTGAAATATCCAATTATTAAGAGCAAAGATGGTTCAGATATGGAACCTTTCCTGCTCTGCTACATGTAAGAGGACACAGAAGCAGAAGGTATGAAGAGAACATTCTGTCATACATACTGATGCAATCAATGCTCCTTAGAGGAGACCTGTAGTTACATTAGGGTCATTTAAATATCGCATAAATGACGATTTAATATCCGAGTTTCAGGAAATATTCTGAAGCTGTGCCACACACTAAGAGGCCAAAAAGAGAACACAAAGCGGACACTTGCGATTATCACATTGTGCTGTTCAAGCAAACGTCAACGGCAACGATTAGCCAGGACTCGTCATCAGGCACCGAAAAGTTAAACAGAATGCTAACAGACATTCTGGGCATGTAAACAAGTAATAACCTCACAAATTGAAGTAAATATTCACGTAACTGTTGCATACAATAGTACCCATCAAGCTACAACGAGGTATTCACCTTTTATGCTTTTGCACATGGAGACAGCCTTAGTCAAAATAAGACAAAAGTCGAAATAAGACAAAAGTTGTCAGAAGCTTAGATTGTTGTTATGATATTTATTGCTCATTAAGGAAACCATCACCAAGCACGAATATAAGCCACAGCCGATAGAATTGAGTTGAGGAGAAGATAAGGATTAATTTCTAGTAACAATATTATTTGAACCACACGGTTGGTATTATGGAAGGGTAATTAGAGCTGATTGCTGAAAAACTTTTATTAAATAAACACGAGGGGGTGTAGTTCGTACTAGTGAGACGACTCCAGGAGATTTCCATTATCATTTCTGTGCTTAGATGGTGTCCATCATTTCAATGTTTCGAGATGCATAAAGAAATTTTTATGGGGGTTATTCAGATTCATTCGTTTCACAAACGTGTAGTATCTTAGAATTTCCTCAGTATTCAGGTCACAAGATGTCAAATTACGAGACGTCGCTGAAAAGTATTTACTGCAAACTGCGTTATGACCTCATTCCCAGGAAGTAGGACTGACTAAAGTTTTATAGAAGTAAAGTCTTGACCTCACAGATCATCATTGACGTATACATACAATTTCTTCAGCATTGCATTCAGAGTATATCAATTATTTAAAGCAACCATTGTACAACTTCACTACTTGTATATGCCAAAGAACCCAGAAAAAGAAGAAAGATTGCGGTGAGAGATAAGGTGAAAGGAGAAGTCAATCTGAAAAATGTTTGCACGAAGATGCCACAAAGCTTAAAACACAAGAACGTGTAGTCCTTAAAGTAGCCAACCCAGAAGTTGCCTTTAATGCTTTAGGATCGGATATCTCCTATTCGCCACAGCTATCAGCAAGGGTCCCACAGATACACACACTCCTTGCTCTTACAGAACATTCTTCTAGTCTCGGGTTTCACCATAGCCCAACACCTCTCCAGCTATTAGCTTTGAAAACGTCTCAAGAGAAGTTTGTGTGGTGGGGAGGTTGGAGAGGGAATTTTAAAGAGTTAACTTGAGAAATGCTTCACATCAGAAGGTGGCGCAAGGCCTTAATGGGTACCACTCAAACTATTAATGTAGATAGGAACAATATAATAGATTTGAAGCCAAAATCCACAACAACAAGCAACAAATGATTCATGCCATCACTATGGTGGTATTCTTCATGCCACCAACTATAGTGACGATGAATGGTGACAAGCTAGGTGTTTATTTAATGCTGGAAATTAACATAGAAAGAAAACTATCTGTTGAAGAAGCATTGGGAAAGAAAGCATAGGTCTGTTAAATTTGAAAGCCACATAACATACTCAAAAAACAACCAACTTTGGATAGAAAAATGCCAAATAGGTTCAGTGAAATATCCAATTATGAAGAGGGAAGATGAATAGATGAAGAACCTTTCGTGCTCTGTAACACACAAGAGGATGCGAATGCAGAAGGCATGAAGAGAGTGTTCTGTCGTATACATCAATGCAACCAATGCTCCTTAATTCTGAGAATATTTGTAATTACATTGGAGTCACTTAAAGACCACCATGGATGACCATTTAATATTGGAATTTCCGAAAATATTCTAAAGCGCATTACTAAGCCAAAAAGATAATGCAAAGTGGACAGTTGAAATAATCGCTAAAAACTGGAGTTGTTTTGAATATTATATACAAGATATTAGTGGGAATGCAATAAAACAATTACACAGTTGCGAGTAGCCATAATTGTATCCTGTTGCTGTTTTTATAGAACCGAAATCTGTAGAATTTATGGAAATGAACAAACGATGATGGAGGAGCAAGCTAAAAAAACTTATGAAAGATCTTGAAAATGGGGCAAGAATTTGACAAACACATTATACCTAAAGTAAAGGTGACAAATGAAGGAAGTAAGCAATGGCTCATGAAGCTGTGATGAAGAAACTTCATATTGATAAAGAAGAACAAATAGGTTCAGTGAACAATATTTATCAGTTCTGTCATTTTGCTTTCAACAAAATCCAGATATTAAAGATTTATTTAAAAAGTACAGTAAATTTAATGCAATTCGTGGAATAGTTAAGGAGACATTAATTTTGACAACCTCCATAACGGATAAATTTTCAAAAATATCTGAAAAAGCATTGATTATATTAAAGTTAATAAATAAAGCGGACAAAACGATTATAAATAATCTAGAATACGCCAAAGATGAGGACCGCTACATATTTTTAAGGGCTCTGAAAAATTTTATGCGTTCATTCCTTGTATTATTTTATGGATACTGCTTCAAGAATAACTGTTTCTTACAACTACTGAAAGTGTGTCATTCAGGTTCAAACTTGCAGAAGAGAAGAAGTCTTGAGTAGAAACCGTTCACATAACGTTGTGTTTCTGAGTGTTATATGCTTTTGGGTGTGGTAAAGGAGAAGATGACTGCCAAAGCTAAGTAGAAGAGGCATCTGACTTGTAGATAGTGCTTCAAGAATAACTGTTTCTTACACCTACTAAAAGTGTGCCATTCAGGTCCAAACTTGCAGAAGAGAAGAAGCCTCAAGTAGAAACCGTTCACATAACCTTGTGGTTCTGAGTGTTACATGCTTTTGGATGTGATAAAGGAGATGATTGCCAAAGCTAAGTAGAAGAGGCATCTGACATTAGAGTAAACGGTGATTCAAATCTTAGAAAAATATGTAAGCAGCAAAGTGTTCATTCTGGGATTCTGGGAATGAGGCTAGCTCAGGAAATAGTAACGACAGCGACAAGTACAAACATAATGATGATCCAAATCCTGTGTTAACAACTACCTCATTCCATAAGACCATTAGAAGGGGACTGGATCAGATGGTACAAATACATTTTTTTAGAACCCAATACAGTTGAAACCTGTGCTTTGGCAATGACTGTGCGTTGGATGTATGTGGTCATGTCAGCAATCGAATGGTTTCATGACAGTAAACCAAATACGGAACTTTCTTCTTTATCAAGAAATATGTAGGCATATAATATTTATCGGGTATCTTCTTCTCCAAATATTCCAATCAGTATCGTGTTTTTTAGTGATGTAGTGGGTTTCCACGTCATCAATCGCAATAACGTCATAACAGTCTTCTAAAAGGTCACATCGGTAGGTCTTGTGTAGACATAGCTGTTCACGCAACTCGACGGTACCCCACGACAACTCATCCTTGCAGTTCTCGTAAATGCACGGGAATTTGGCAAGTTTGATCATATCCTTCCTCCAATTTTTCTAATTCACTTTTTTCCTGATATGCATGGGACATGGGACCTGATCGTGAGAGTAATAAACGAACAATTTTGTTCAAACTTGCTTATTGAAATTCCATAAGGCCATATAAAAGAACTTGATAATGTTTTAGGAGGACATAACGCTCATTCTAAGAAGTATTGCTCAATATATTGTATGAACAAGCATCAAAAGAAAAAACTACAGTCACGAGTGGCAGTTATTGTTCCTACGACACCATTAGAGAGTTGTTCAGGACCTTGTCATTATGAGACGTATCAACCATTTGATTCGGAGGAGTATATCCAGGAAACTAATAGCGGTTCTGTGCTTGTTATGCATCTACATTAATTCAAACAAAATGTCAAAGTGAGAATGAAATTGGAGCCGAGAAACGTAACATCGACATGCATTGCTACGACATGCATTACAAATGACAAGTGTGTGTTTAAAACAGACGATAGCGGAGCAACACGGTGATAAAATCTGAAACTAAACCTAAACAGAAGTCAACATGCACAAGGAAAATCAGTATTATCGCCAAATAAATACATTCTCAATTCGTATAAGGTGTTTGAAAGACAAGGGGAAAAAAACTGTTTTGCACAAAACATAAATATGTAGTCTTCAAAAAAGATGAGATATTTTTAATGTGCGCTATTTACATCTGGCAATGTTGAATAGTCTTTCTCACAATAGCAATAGATTTTTTTATGAGAGGCGTCAGAAATTAACTCTGAAACATTTACAACAAATATTAGTAATATCCTTTTGCTTGTGCTTAGTTAAAAATATATGTTATCTCTCCATATTAACTTTGGATAGACCACCAGTGAGGGACCAACAAAATTAGGGAAATATAAGAAATTTTCTTAAATATACAGGTCCTTATAAACTAATAGAAATTAACCCACCTGTTCATGTGGCCACTTTAATACGTACTTATAAGAAAACGATAGTTCCTTCGAATCAATTAAAACATGAGTTTGTTAAAGATGCCTAATACTATGGTTTGCACTATTCTATGAATTACGACCATGCTCTATTGTAAAATTGGTGATACAGAAAGAAAAATAGGACAAAATGGTACTTTACAGTCTTACTAACTGATTTATATCAAATTACAAAGACCTATGCCTATTGGAAATCTGGGAGATTCGTATGCAGTGTTTGGTATATACTAAAAGAATTATTACTGAAAGAATACATGAAATTTTTACAGATATTTTGTCACTCTGAAAGCGATATTGAGTATATACGACAAACATTGCCGTCGCCTGTAGAAGATGAATATTGTAAATTCCTAAGAACTCAACCAGTCAAAGACATATTATATACCATCAAAGAAGGCACAGCTGTTTTTCCTCGTGCATCATTGATAAGAATAAATAATAGCCCATTTATTAGAAGAAAACATGGCTAATGGCTATTGATGCTGCTAGATATAGAATAACTGATGGAAAATTTATACTTTAGGAATTTGGTTTAATACATGCACAGGGTGGCCTATCTCCATAAAAATATTCATATATTGGGTGGTTTTCATGGAACAAATATACTCAATTAAAACCAATGCTGCTAATAAATTATCGACAAATACTTTATTTTTTTACTGATCATACCTTTGATTAATGTCTAATTGGACGGATGTGAGGAAAATGTCCAGCCTGTTGCTTCGCATAGCAGGTGATATTATTTATTTGTTGGAACTGAACCATACAACTTCTACTGCCATTTACCTTTTAAGGTACCTCTGTACCATTCTTTCTTGGATGTTGTTAATGTTAATCTTTAGAGTTGTTATCAATCACACTTTACACCATAATTTTGGACTCACCCTAGAGACTCTTTCCAGATATTAAACTAATGCCTTTGCTAAAGAAAAAATTAAAACTCCCTCAAAGTGAAGTTGCATATTTGTATCAAAGATCTACAATTTTTACATCCTAACCATCCGGACGCAAAATCTATCCAACTATAACTTGGATAGATGACTAATATGTACCTTGTGTCCCTTTTATTTTGTTTATAAATCCTCAGGATTACCCAAAGCAACACCAACATATCACAAGGCACTCCTCACGAATACAATACTACTTAGTTTTTGTCCACTATACTACGAATACGCTAGCTTGAGCTGTAGTGCTGCTCGGAGCCCTAGAGCTCAAGTTAGCATATTCGGAAAGTTAAAAAACTTCGAGAACAAAATAAACCAGAAGAAAAGAGAGCGCTGGTAAGATCTGTACAATGGGATCGATCAGGAGGTATAGGGCAGTGCTTATCTGATTGCAACAAGAAACGTGAACGTGAGTACCACCAGGGTGTCACCACAGTTTGTGAAGTAACTTTTTCCCAAACATGAAAATGAAGTATGGGAATAACTGGAACACATGAAGATACCTCCATTTACAAAGCAAGGACTGGAAAAGGTGAGCAGGAAAATGAAAAGTGGAAAGGCCCCCGGACTTGATAGTATAATCCAAGAAATAATCAAAAAGGTTCCTAAAAAGGTGGTAAAGGAACACGCACAATTCCTACTAGATATTATGAATGGAGTATTAAGAACAGGCATCCATCCTAAGATATGGAAAAAAGCTCGGGTAATTTTAATTATGAATGGGAATAAACAGGACAGAGAGCCAACATCGTGTCGTATACACCACTGTGCCTATTGGATGTGGCTGACAAACTGCTTGAGCAAATTACTTCTCAGATTAAACAAGGATTTAGAAATGGAGGGGGGTCTCCGAAAAACGGCATGGCTTCAGACAATGAAAATCCACAATTGGTGCTGTCAAAACCATGGCAGCACTGGCAAGAAGAGCCAAAGAAAGCGCACACAAAACTAGGTAAGTGGCCTTAATTACACTGGATACTAAAAGCATCTTTAATTATGCTGCAGAGAAATAATCCTTAAAGAGTTGAAGAGGAAAAATATTGTCACTT
Organism: Rutpela maculata; assembly: GCA_936432065.2. Taxonomy (NCBI): domain Eukaryota; kingdom Metazoa; phylum Arthropoda; class Insecta; order Coleoptera; family Cerambycidae; genus Rutpela; species Rutpela maculata. Next base: position 133,503,099 of record OW386292.2, on the reverse strand, counting down.
TATCTGTTCCGGATAATAAAGAGCCACCTCCACAATACTATTAAATGCATCAAAGAAACGCATCAACGTTTGTAATTTAAACGGATGCTTGCTAATTTATAGGGAGTAAATGCCACCTCCTTTGATATGGCACAAAAAAAAACTCTTATTGATGACATCAACTCTTTCAGAAGGTAAAATACCTTGTGAAGAAATATGATGTCCTAGAAAGGTTAAACTATCAGTTCCTAAAATACATTTAGATGGTTTAATATTTATGCCATATTGATCTAATCGATCGAAAACAATTTTTAAGTGTTCTAAATTTTGTGAATTCGATTCACTTGCAATTAATATGTCGTCTAGATAGACAAAAACGAAAGGTAAATCTGTAAGTACCTCGTTCATAAATCTTTGAAAAGTTTGACCAGCATTACGTAACCCGAAAGGCATTCGTGAAAATTCGAATAAACCGAAAGGAGTAGTAATAGCTCTCTTATAAATGTCATTCTCTGCAACTGGTATTTGGTGATAAGCTCGAACTAAATCAATTTTCGAGAAAATGGTACAACCATGTAATTGAGAGTTGAAATCATGGATATGAGGTAATGGATATCTGTCTGGGACCGTAACTGTATTAAGTTGTCTATAATCTCTGCAAGGACGCCAGTCATTGGGCTCTTGTTTAGCTACCATATGAAGCAGCGAAGAGACGGAAGAAGACGAAGGCTTACATATACCTAACTCAACCACATTATTAAATTAATTTTGAACTATTTTAAACTTTATATTGTCTAATCTGCATGGATGAGAAAAAAGTAAATGTCCTTCCATGACAATATGATGTACAACCGAATGTTTGACAGGCAAATTGTAATTTGGTGAACTTATAATGTTAGGAAATTGTAAGAGTAATCCATTGAACTCATTCATTAAAGGAAATAATTTAAGGGAGTCTAAAGGACTATTTCTAATAAAACAATTTATTGATAAATTAGTAATATTATCAATTAAGTGCCCTTTTTAAATCGACTACTAACTCAAAATGAGATAAAAAGTCACCTCCAATGATTGACATTGAAATGTCAGCTATATTAAAAACAATAGGAAAAATTCTTCGTAAGTTTAAATTGACTCTTAATAATTTTTTTCTGTACATATATATAGTAGAACCATTAGCTGCGGTTAAAACTGTGTCAAGATTTCTATTTAAATCTGTAAAAACATTATGTGGTATAACCGACAAATCAGCTCCAGTAACAATTAAAAATCGTAAATTATTGGAGTGATCATCAATAAATAGACGGCGATTACTATTAGAAATTCTAACGTTAGACGTCAGAACATTTTTAAAATGTTTATTATAAATACACCTGGTGCCTCCACATCGAAAAGCCTTATCCTTATAAAGTTGGTGCCAATAACAAATTGTATTATTTATAGGATCATATCTACTACTATTATTGCTACGATTTGGAGAACGAGTTCTACGTCTAGAACTGTCTCGAGCTTTAGAATTGTTATAAACTGATGTGGAGGCAGGAGGCTCAGTATTTTTTTAAAGTAATTTGAGATTGTATAGAATTAAGTTGAGAATCCAAAACTTCTTGAGGTTGCAAAACTTGGATAAGAGAACTTTGAAAACTATATGTAAAATTTTTAAATGAAATTACCAAATCAGATATAGTAGGTACAGGTACCGCATTAAATGGAGAGACTGGAGCTTGTACCGAATTTTGGGAATGTACTGGTGCTAACATTGAACCTTGACACGACTCCCAAATACAATCCGCAATGTCAGTAATATCTTTTATTTCTGTCTTGCCATTAAAGATTTGGCTTCCAAGTTGAAGACCACTCGTCGTGTAATGTTGCTCGTCAAAGTCGGAGATAATTTCACTGATCAACTCGTACCATTCCTTGAAAAAGGAGACATTATTATTGATGGCGGTAATTCTGAATATCAAGACAGTGAAAGACGAACGAAAGATTTGGCTTCGAAAGGAATTAGATTTGTTGGTGCCGGTGTATCTGGAGGTGAGGAGGGAGCCCGTTTTGGTCCTAGTTTGCCTGGTAGAAATAAGGAAGCCTGGCCTTTTATTAAAGACATCTTCCAAGGTATTGCTGCTAAAGCCGACAACCAACCATGCTGTGACCGGGTAGGTAATGACGGTGCTGGCCATTTTGTTAAAATGGTACACAATGGTATTGAATATGGTGACATGCAGCTGATTGGTGAAGTATATCATGAATCGAGAAGAAATGGCTGCTACTTTTACCGATTGGAACAAGGGAGTGTTAGACGGTTTTCTCATTGAAATTACCAGAAATATTTAACAGTATAAGGACGTAGATGGACAATATCTCTTACCACAAATACGAGACACTGCTGGTTAAAAAGGAACAGGAAAATGGATGGGAATTGCAGCCCTTAATTATGGAATACCAGTAACCCTAATAGAAAAAGCAGTCTTCAGTCGATGCTTATCCGCCCTTAAAAGCGAAAGAGAAATTACGAGTAAAAGATAAGATCTCAAACAAGCTTTATATGCTGCCAAAATTGTATCATATGCCCAAGGATTTATGTTGCTGCGTGAGGCGGCTAAGGTACATAGAAATTGTTTCAGAGAACTGATATAGATTTTGAAATTTATCCTAACACTTCCAATTGCAGTATAGCAGGTGTATGTACAGAACTGACTATCTCCTAGCGAATTACTTGGAAGCCTCAGAGATTTAATGCAGTTGTAGATGTCGAGAAATTGGTGTTACTACAAAAAGGAAACACCGATGTGGTTGGTTGAATATTGTGTTAACTTGAACCTAACACAAATATGATTAATGGTTATACTGCCTTATGTTTATCTAAACTGAATATACTGAATATATTACCAGAACTTAAATTGGCAATTGGATACACGTTAAGGGGGAGAAAATTGATTATTTCCCATTTACTGATTCAGATTTAGCAGAAGTGAAGGCTGAATATTGAACGCTACCCTGTTGGCATCAGAGTACAGAAGAAGTAAAAGAGCTTAATAAGTTGATCAACTTCAAGTGCAAGAAAACAATCAAAAAGGCCAAGGCTTAGAAACAACTAAAAAAGGCATTGGGTCAACTTACGTTTAGTTCTTATGGTCCGGAATTCGGGATTCCAGATGCGGACTTCCCTAAAATGCTATTTTAAAGGATTTTAAACATTATTTTATGCGTTGATGATGCATGATGAAGTAGATGATGCCTTGTCATGACTTTGAGTGCAACTAAGAGGTGGATACAGACGAGCACACAGAGTTCCATCGAAGCCAAGAGCCATGCACCATCTAACCCAAGCAGTTTGTATGACCACAGCAGCTGTAGCAGTTTGTGGCACAGCCCCTTGTCTGTCCATCCCCAACATGAGGGACGGTTTGAAGTCTCCAATAGGCATGGCTAGCGAAACGCAAAGTAGTAAGTTTGAAATAGGCAGTGTAAAAAGCCAAAGGAGTAGACCCCAAGAAAGACTGCAAAGAAATCAATGTTACATAGAAATTAAGGGAAACTATAATATCTCGCCGGACTTGGGTAACCAAAATAGTTCGGATCGTGCATACGGTCCTAAACCTGCACTATTGCTGAACGTTAAGTAAAACATAAGAAAAACAAACCCCCTATTAAAATCTGATGTCAGATATGAGAAATCAGTGACTAAAGCGACCGTCAGTGTAAAACCAATAGTTCGAATGTGAGTGAATTGAAACAAATCATTGAAATACCTGTTAGTGCCAACAGATTTGACTGGGAAGTCATATGGGCTCGGATACTGTAGTCAGCCCACCTCGATAGTACTGAATGAGGTGAAATAATTTTCAAATGTTTCTGGAAGGCGATAAATCTGGAAAATTCTCTGTAACCTTCACACTTATAGTGTCTGATCAATGTAGATCACAATATTCTTAAACTATCAGATTGTGTTAGTTATGTGGATTGTGGACGGGTATCATCTAGTTGTGTGAAACGGTTGCAAAAGAAAATATTCAAGTAAAATCTTACGAAGGAAATGTTGATTGGGAAGCATCGTTCAACTTTCAACCATGTCAAACCTACAGGCATCTAAAGGAAAACTACAGATCACTGAAAAATTGTGTCTGATCGTTAAGCAAGTCTCTTTTTCAGAAGAAAAAATAAAGACAAAGGTTAATATAGACTCTTTAAAAACAGAGTTAAAGGTTACAAGGAATATGACTTCTAAGACACCGGCGTTAAAGGAAAAGAAATCTGTCAGTTGAGGAAAAGCTGCTTGTAGCAACTTCTTCGAAGTTGATAAAAATGCTATCAGTTTTAAAAAATCTATTTCCATTTATATTAGTTGTAATCTCAATTTTAGCAGGATATTCAGCTACAACTGCTCACTACTTGTAATTGTTAGAGACTTGTGAGACTTTTAAAGCACATGTGTAAAAGTATCAGAGAATGTAACAGCCCACCTCGATAGCACTGAATTACGTGACATTGTCTTTCAAATGCTTTTAAGTGATAAACCTGGAAAATTATGCGTAACACTCATGCTTGTAGTCAGCTTATGACAAAAACCAGTGTTAGATTTCAATATTATTAAGCTGTCAGATTGTGGACTGTAGGTGGGAAAGTATCATCTTCCTGTATGAAAAAGTTGCAAGAGAAGATATATATTCTAAACCAAGACAGGTAACTACAGGGGTACCCAAAGGTTCAGTACTGCGGCCTTTATTATTTTTCTTGTACATAAATGAGTTACCTGTTAACTTGGCATAAAATACTATATGTCAGTGACGATAGTTTTGAAGAGTTTTTACTAAATGCCAGAAAAAAAACTTAATAGTCGTGGTATGAAATCTATATGTACTAATCTGTGTTTGATTATATGTGTATTATTTATTATTACTTATGTAAAAGACAATTCCAGTACTTGTAAAAGTCTGATGGAAATAAAGATTATTATTATTAAGATATGCAAGTAAAATTTTTTAAAGATAATGTTGATTGGGAAGCATCAGCCAACTTTCAAACCATGTCAAATCTACAAGCATCATTCAATCTGGTTATTATCGGCTAATTCCAATATTAAGCTTATGGAAAACGAGTTCGAAAGTACAATACTAACATGAAAAGAGAATATTTTGGATGTTCGTTTTAAAGTAAGTTGTGATTTGCATAATATCTAAATAACATTCTCTACCTTTTAAGACTAATAGCAGACTGACAAATATGGCCATTTTTGGATGATTCAAATCTTTCGCAGCTAAACGAGTTGGTTGATAAATTCAGAGATTTTTTAAAATATCTTCGACGCAACACTTTACATTTCTACTATATTCATGCTTAAAGGAGGCATTGATGTAAAAAAAATTATAGCGACCTAAGACAAAAACATTGGATTTTTTTAATCAATCCAGTTCGATGAACACAGTATTTTTGAGTTTTTAATTTTGCAAGGAAAGAAAAATGAAAGAAAAATCTGGCTCACTTTCCAAAGAATACATTAACGACTTTCATATGTCTATTCACTTTTACAGCATAGATTATTTTCTACCGATTTATGTTGCAATTAGAAGAACAAAAGAAAAGGTGTGATATTCTATTCCGGTGCGGTTATGTTTTTGTCAAGTTGTTATCAAAGTTTCTCACAAATGCCAGTAGATATAAAAGAACTTACAAAGAGCAGGTTGGAATTGGAAAGGGACACCGGCTCGTTACTTCTTGAGGATGTTGGCACAAAACGTGTCCCCCAAAGTGGAGGAAATATACAAACCTTTATAAACAGTCCTGTTTATGGTTTTATTTTCTTGTTTAGGTGGGCAAAGGAAAGGCGAAGATAGTGATGTAAAGTTGCTCAATAAACTGAGATTTTGTTAAACATGAAGACATAGTAAAATTGTTTTTGTCCAATAAATGGTATAACATCTGGTTATACAACCAACATGATGTATGCAGTAGAGGCATTGATGTAAAAAATTGATAATTAACAATTTAAGACAAAAACAATGGATTTTGAACCCATCCAATCCGATGAAGACAATATTTTTCAGTTATTAATTTTGCAAGAACAGAAAAGTGAAACAAAAATCTCCCTTATGAGCGTTTTACCAAAGGTTAGATTAACGACTTTCGTAGCCTATTAACTTTTGCTAGCATGGATCATGGTCTACCGATTTATTTACAATGAGAAGGACAACAGAATGGTATTCTATTGACATGTGGTTATGTTTCTGTCAAGTTGTTATGAAAGTTTCTAATAAATGCTAGTAGATATAAAAGAACTTGTAATTGGAAAGGGATACCGGCATTTTACTTCTTGAAGATATTGGCACAAAATGTACCCCCCAAAGTGGAGGAAATATTCAACAGTCCTGTTTGCGGTTTTATTTTATTGTTTAGGTGGACTGAGGAAAGGCGGAGACAGCAATGTAAAGTTGCTTAATAAATTGATATTTTGTTAAACATGAAGACATAGTAAAAACGTTTTTGTCCAACAAATGGTGTAATATCTGGTTACACAACCAATATGGTTTACGCAGTAGAGGCATTGATGTAAACAAAATGATAATCAACAATTTAAGGCAAAAACATTGGATTTTAAACCAATCCAATCTGACGAAGACAGTATGGAAGTCTCTAACAAATGCCAGTAGATATAAAAGAACTTACAGAGAGCTGGTTAGAATTGGAAAGGGACACCAGCTCTTTACTTCTTGAGGATATTGGCACAAAACGTGTCCCTAAAGTGGACTAAATATACAAACCTTTAAACAGTCCTATTTATGGTTTTATTTTCTTGTTTAACTGGATTGAGGAAAGGTGAAGATAGCGACGTAAAGTTGCTGAATAAACTGACATTTTGTTAAAAATGAAGACATAGTAAAAATGTTTTTGTCCAACAAATGGCGTAACATCTGGTTATGCAATCAACGTGACGTGTGCAGTAGAGGCATCGATGTAAAATAATGATAATTAACAATTTAAGACAAAAACATTGGATTTTGAACCGGTCCAATTTGACGAGGATAATATTTTTCAGTTCTTAATTTTGCAAGAACAGAAAAATGAAACAAAAATCTCCATTATGGACGACTTACCAAAGGTTAAATTAACGCCTTTCGTACGCCTATTAACTTTTGCTAGCATGGATCATTTTCTAAATATACAAACCTTTAAACAGTCCTGTTTACGGTTTTATTTTCTTGTTTAAGCGGACTGAGGGAAGGTGAAGGAAAGGTGAAGATGGCGACGTAAAGTTGCTGAATAAACTGATATTTTGTTAAACATGAAAACATAGTAAAAACGTTTTTCTCCAACAAATGGTGTAACATATGGTTATGTGACCAACGTGATGTGCGCAGTAGAGGCATTGACGTAAAAAAATGATAATTAACAATTTGAGACAAAAACAATAGATTTTGAACCGATCCAATCCGACGAAGACAGTATTTTTCGGTTCTTAATTTTGCAACAATAGAAAAATGAAACAAAAATCTCTTATGGGCAAGTTACCAAAGGTTAAATTGACGCCTTTCGTATGCCTATAGTTTTTTTCGATTTATTTACAATTAAAAGAACAAAAGAATGGTGTACTATTGACATGTGCTTATGTATCTGTCAAGCTGTTATGAAAGTTTCTAACAAATGCCAGTAGATGTAAAAGAACTTACAGAGAGGTGGTTGGAATTGGAAAGGGGCACCGGCTCTTTACTTCTTGAGGATATTGGCACAAAATGTGTCCCCCAAAGTGGAAATAATATACAAACCATTAAATAGTCCTGTTTACGGTTTTATTTTCTTGTTAAGGTGGATCGAGGAAATGCAAAGATAGTGACGTAAAGTTGCTCAATAAACTGAGATTTTGTTAAACATGAAGACATCGTAAAAACGTTTTTGTCCAACAAATGGTGTAACATCTGTTACACAACCAACATGATGCATGCAGTAGAGGCATTGATGTAAAAATGATAATTAATATTGGATTTTGAACCAATCTAATCTGACGAAGACGGTATTTTTCAGTTCTTAATTTTCCAAGAACAGAAAAATGAAACAAAAATGTCCCTTATGGGTGACTTATCAAAGGTTAGATTAACGCCTTTCGTAACTTTTGCTAGCACGGATCATATTCTACCGATTTATTTACAATCAGAAGGACAAAAGAATGGTATTCTATTAACATGTGGTTATGTTTCTGTCAAGTTTTTAAAGTTTCTAACAAATGCCAGTAGTTATAAAAGAACTTACAAAGAGCTGGTTGGAATTGGAAAGGGACACCGGCTCTTTACTTTTTGAGGATATTGGCACAAAACGTGCACCCCCCCCCCCCCCAAGTGGAGGAATATACAAACCTTTAAACAGACAGTCCTGTTTACGGTTTTATTATCTCGTTTAGGTGGATCAAGGAAAAGTGGAGATTGCGACGTAAAGTTGCTCTATAAATAGATTTTGTTGAACATGAAGACGTAGTAAAAACGTTTTTCTCCTACAAATTGTACCAAATATATATGAATTATGATGTGGAAATACCCTAGAGCTAGTGTGCTCTTACCATACTCGTACTGCGCAACAAGCTGAACGGAGAGGCATTTTACTTTCTGAGCTTCATTCCTATTGGCAGAATTTGAGTTGGATGATCCGAAACAATTTTCTATGGAAACATCGATGATCATGAACCATGCAGAGAGATGGAATTGACTGGCAAGTTCCATAGTCTTATCACAACTGGACTTTAATTTAATATAAGTGGTGCCCTATTGTAGACTGGCTACATAATAAGGTTAATAATAAACAGATTGTTTTAGATGAGCTGCAGAATTTGGTTAAGATTAAATATAAAGGTGGTGGGGCTGCAGTTAAATCGGAAGTGCAAGTCGAGAGCCCAAGCCAGTGACGAAGTTACAATGTCAGATAAAGTCAAGAATGGAATTGAGGAAGGCATCGCTACAAAAAAGTAACGAGATGGAGACAGCTGCAACAAGCAGTAGGGTTACATTTTGTCCATTTCTCCACATTTTAAATTCAATATTAAAAGTAAATAGTTACATATAGATACATTACATTCTGAATAGTTATGCTTTATAAGTTTTGTTATCATAAATGAGAAAACATATACGAATCCATTACTAATGAATAGGTAGCCATGGTACAAATAATTTTTGTGGCTTTTCTGTTTATTTAAGTTATATTACTTTATATATTATATTACAGTCAAAAAACAAGAAATGTGTATTGCAATTTGCTAGAGATGAAGTACATAATCAGGTTGTTTAAGAAATATTGTTAAAGTATAAAATAAAAATAAAGAAGAAAGAAATTAAAAATGTATTTAATATACATGTATAATTGATGTTTGTATTGTATGCGTATACAATAGTAAACATATTTATAACTTTGATTAGAACTTATTGTCTTATATTTTAATATTTTTATTTACTTGTCTAAGAATATTAATTATTAAAAAATTTTCTATATATTTTTTTAACCATAAGTGTGTATGAAAAAGATGATTGAAGTTTATTAATTTTAGTTTTAATAATTTTAAATCGTAGTTATGATTATATTTTAACTTTTCTTTATGATAAAATTTTAAAATTTTTGCCTTTTGATACATTCAAATATTAAAAATTTTATTAAAATTTATATATTTATTAAAATCTAGATATAACTATATTGTTTTGAATTTATCATTTTCCTTGGGTTATGATTTATTATCTTTTATTCTTCAATTTTTGTAGGTTTGTGAATTATAACTATTTGTGATTTCAATTCATATTATATAGCATAGCATCATATTATTATTTATATCCTAATACATAATTTTGGGGCAGTGAATGAATATTAATTACTTATTTCACTCACGAGATTCTTTTGTGGGTTTTCTATATTTATTATTTATTAAATTATTATTAAAATGTATATTTGTTTTGTATACTTATGTAAATTTGAAAATAAACAGTATTATTAATATTATTATTTTTCCTGCGCCATTTACCTCAGGTACAGATACTCCATCTGATTGTTGTTCAGCTTTTAACTCTCTGCCTTAGAGTTGGAACTGGGCAGCAGCAGCGAATTTTTTTATTATTAGTTTTGCGGAACAGTGCCCAATTTATGCCAGGGCAGTAGAGGCAACTGCCCAGGGCCCACCACCGCGCTGATAGTTCAGTTAACAAAAAGCATTATATGTTGTAGAACTACAAATTTCATATAAGGCATATACTTCAAATAATTGCCAAAGCGAAGGTTTGAAAGCTTCCACGCAACTTTCTCATCTAGTCCCACTTAACAACGCTCATGGATATGAGCAATGTAGTCATTTTTATGTTGTTGCAACAAATTTGGGTGGGAAACTTCACTGACGGTTTTGTCTTGTCCTCATCACTCTCCGTTAGGCTCCAGTGATAAAGCCAGAAGAGCCAAAAATAAATTGTTTATACTACTTTAACTTTTTGCGTGATAAAAAGTTTGCCTGTTTTTTAACTCACTTGGGATTGATTTAACGTTGCATGTGTCCATTGCCCAAGAGAGAGTGTAGATCTCTAGATGATGAGAAGTAATAATTGTAAACGGCTGGTAATGGCGATGATATCAACCATACCAAACTTAAAATCGATTTAACAAAATACCGATACATTTTTAGAAATCAAGTTTATGGACATTTTATTCACTTTCAGACCGATTACTGTGAGAAACAAACAAAAATCTCACACCATGCATAGGCCCTGATGGATTATCAGCTAAAATGTTACAACTCTTGCTTTACAGTAGATATTGGCCCAACTGACTCATATCATTAATATATCATTAGAACTAGGAGTTCTCCTCAACAAAATATATCCTGTTATGCCTAAATCTAAGAAAAAGATTTTGAACAACTTGAAGATTTATGCCCCATTTATTGCTTTTGGTTCCTCTAAAATTTACATAATCAGCTGTATGCATAGATAACGTTTCTCAAAACGCAATTCCTTCTAATCAGTCGGGATTTCGAAAATCCTTCAGTATTTCTACACTCTTAAGTAATATAGCTGACGATATTTTGCAAGCCATTACGAAAGTCACCTCTTTGATATTACTTGATAAGACTAAAACTTTTGACTCTTTAGATTTTAATTGCCTAATGCAAAATTAAATTCTTGTGACAATAAGAAGATGATGAATAAAAAAGTTTAAAAGGTCAAAAAGCGCTAAAATTTAAAGCTGTGTTGTTAAAGAAACATAAGATTTTCTTCCGTTAAAGTATGTTTCATTAACATTATGCACACAATTTTGAATGGATACATATAAAAATGCCAATTTGATTGGTAGAATCTCTGGAACAATGCTATCAATATTCAAGACCAAAAACCTTTCTAAAACGAAAACATATACTTATTCCCATTTCTACGAAACTGTAATCCCAACTTTTATGCAACATGGGAGCATAAGGCATTAAAGCAGTTAGGAATTACAGTTGAGTGCCATTCAACTTGGTGGGACTAACTACATATTGCTCAATCCTCGATGCTTGCTCATCTGATCAAAATTTTGATTTGGTGGTCCAACTTATGACTTTTGGTTCTTCTCAGATGCATGTGCCACAGAACATCTTCACCTGCTAAGAAAATAAAATAGGGTATGGTAAAAAATAAAAAGATTGAGTAGAATTTTTTAAACATTTTATTTATTTTCTTCTTCCTTATTTTCAACGTGTTCAACCCTGTTAAAAAAATTAAATTACAATAAACGATATGCCCACTACCGTGTGGTATATCGTTTTACGTGTTTTTGGGGTAGACGATTTTTAATATACTATTAAAGTTCTATGAACAATTATTTCCACATAGTGTAGTACAAATTAGTATATTGTGTATTCAGGTGTGAAAGCAATACATTCCCGGACGACGATGCAAATTGTTGGCCGAGGTGCTAGCCGAGGCCAACAAGCATCGAAGTCCGGGAATGTGCTTCCACACCGAAGTACACATACTTTTTTTTCTGAAATCACAATCAATATTATTATAAATTAAGGGATTTGTATTAATACATAACATTTCTTCATTACAATCTAACTGCTTACTAATAAATGCCATTTTAATGTGAGTTGGTTTGTCTGCGTGTATTTTTTTACCGTCTAAAATATACATAAAAAACCATACGGGAATGGCCTAGGCCGGGAAAGTAACATTCCCGTACGGTTTTGTTGATCGTTGCTTGGCAACGGATTTTTCCAGTCTGTTTTCTGATAGTTTCTTAGCAACAGACTAAAATACTGGAATTGTGCATTTTTCGATCTGAAATCGCGCCGAAATTGTAGACATTGCCGATCGATTTCAGAAAAATAGTATTTATATTTCTTGTTATTGTAAGAGACTTGGATAGGAAATCTGAATGTGGAACTAGTGATTCCTTTAGGCAGCGGTTTATTTTTATTGTATCTACAAATTATATTTAAAAGTAGGCCAGAGCAATATTTGTGAATCTAAACTGCAGAAAAGTAATTCTAAACTAATTAAAACCATAATTAACAATTGGGTAACCATTCTATTGATAACACACAGGCCCATAATTTTTTTTTTCGTGAAAGAGAATTAAGACCCACTTTTCTTTATGTTTTTCGGGGCGTTGAACATGAATCTGAAGTTAGAATAGCATGTTTGATGCCGAATTTTCGAGCTACAGGTGAAAATTGGACGAAAATCATGAAAAATCGGGATTTGTCATATTTCCAGTTCGAAATGAATAGAAAATTTTGGGAGGCATGGAATTATCATTTTTGAGAGAAAATACAGTATTTTCCAATGTATTCCAATACTTGATAGAGCTTGATGTAAATTTCCGAGGATATTGTTCTCAGCGGTGTTTTATAAACATATTCATGTAGATTAATTCAGGATTCTACTTGTGTTCGTGGTGCTGAATAGAACTGCACACGCGGAAAGAACAATGAGAAGAGGCAGGAATTATATCTCGGGATTATATGGAACACTCGGTCTGTAAGATTGGACCCTTGCCGGCATCAACTTGTAATGAAACCTTTTGACGCTTACCTTCACACAACCTTGCATTCATTGGCCTGAATTTAGCTCTCTATTTTCAGTAGTAGTAACTCAATTCGTTTATCAAAATGCATTCCTCTTTGGAGTTATTTTTTGCTCGTTTCCGGACTATTTTATCATCGAACGATCTACGCAATGGATTTCTTTTTCGTTTATGTGCCTCTTGGACTGTTTCTCTCTTTAATGACCAACAAAGTCTGCCATCGTATTGATATCCCATCTTCCTTGATACCGTTTGTCCATTTCCTTGACATCTTGATGGAATGGCTCGCCTTTCTCTTCACTGAAGTCCCCTAGATTGTCAGGGAAATAACTTAGATGCGAGTCAAGGAAATGTAATTTTAAATTCATTAAACAAACCTAATTTTTTGTAAGTCTTGATCATTTCAGCTACAATGCTTTCGTAGTCATCACTTCTATGATTCCCTAGGAACTGTTGGACTACTGCTTTAAAGCTTTTTCATGCGGCTTTCTCCTTTGGAGTAATTGTTGTAATGTATAATCCTTCAAAATCTTTCAAATCTGGGGTCCATAAAAAATTCCTTCTTTGTTTAGCTTCGGACAACTGACTGAATGTTCGACTCAAATATTCAAAGCAGTCGCCCTGTTTATCAAGCGCTTTCACAAACTGCCTCATCAAGCCTAATTTTATACGCAGGGGTGGAAGAAAGATTTTCGACGGTTCAACCAGAGGTTGCTTTATTATATTCTTATCACCTGGTAAGAGGCGCGATCGCATGGGACAGATTTTTTTTTTTTTGTAATGATATATGGTATATTTAAAATAATTGATCAGAAAGCCAACACGGATATTTTGTCCACCATCCTCAATGGTTCTAAATCAATGTGTTCATCTTTCACCGTTGAATGCGACAACCTTGAAAATGAGTAACGCCTCTAAATATTCAAATTTAATACAATTAAAATGCGCACACCACAAGCTCTTAACCAAATATAATTAAATAAATCAAAATTGAACAAAACAGAAAGGCATACAGGAATGCATTTTGATAAACGAGTTAAGTTACTACACTGAAAATAGAGAAATAAATGCAGACTGATAAATGTTGAAACGCTGAAATAAAAAGATGATTGTAACGGGTGTACGGTGCCCGAAGGTAAGCATCACAGGGTTTCTTCACAAATCGATGCTAGCAAGGGTCCAATCTCACAGGCTGAGTGTTCCATACAATCCCGAGATATAATTCCTGCCTCTTCTTATTGTTCTTTCCGTGTGTGCTGTTCTGCTCAGCATCGCGAACACAAGTACGATCCCGAATCAACCTACATGAGTATGTTTATAAACCACCGCTGGGAGTAATATCGTTGGAAATTTTGTATAATAGTGCGGTTTAAAGTGAACTCACTGTACATGAGGTTTTATCAAGTAATGGAATACATTAGGAAAAACTGTATTTTTTCCCAAAAATGATATTTCTACGTCTCCTAAATTTTCTATTCATTTCGAACCTGGAAATATGACAAATACCGGTTTTTCATGATTTTCGTCCAATTTTGACCTCTAGCTCGAAAATTCGTTCACAAACATGCTATTCTGACTTCAAATTCGTGTTCAGCGACCCAAAAAACATAAAGAAAAGTGGGTCTTAATTCTTCCTCACGAAAAAAAAAAATTTTGTGGCCCTGTGTGATTAATAGTAGTGAAGTCAAATTAAGCATCAAAATAGGTGAATAAGGAATTCTGTGGCTGCAACAACTTTATTGTTTTAATTTGTTGTAGGTGTAAGAACAACTACGATCAGAAATTTTGTATTAAATCGGTCCAGTGCTTCTTGTAAAATTTTAAAAATTCATTTTTCAACACTAACATTTTCTGCTATTTTCCTTATTATTTCGTCCTAGTAAACGTATCGCGAAAATAAAAATGCCAAACTGTTCGCAATGAAATTTCGAATAAGACAGCCTTTGATAATTTGTTAATTTATAAAAAAGAAAAACTAGTAAAAATTGCCTTTTTTTGGATAATTTAAGAAGTATAATATAAATATGCATTAATTTTAACGAGAGTTGGTTAAACTGTGCCTTTTATAGAACTAAACCTTCCTGACAAATTTTGGCGTAAAATATTTATTTAAAAGGCTAAAACTAAAAAAAGATTTCGAAATTTCAATCGCTTATTTGTTTAAGTGCATCAACTCGTAGGACATTTTTTTTTTCAAAATGTTGATTTTTACAGGTATATTATGAAATTTTTTTTTCTTGGTTTAAACAGTTTTTCTGAAATTTGTTTATAATTTTTCAAAATTATATATATACCTACCTAGATAGCTATAAACAAAATTAAATAACTCTGTGAATTTTTTAACAAACCAAAAACAGCAAACGGATTATGAAAATAAATGAAATATTTAACATATCTTTTCTTAAAACATTAATGATCTACTTATATTTTAGACCAAGATATGTCGGTTTTTGCGTCTCAGTGGCTTAAAAATAAGCAAATGGATATTTCTTCCTAAAATTTGGACTGATTATTCTTCAGTACTTGTATTTTGTTTCAGCAAGTTGAAAACACTCCAGAAGTATAATTGTTAAAAGATAGCATATATAGCGAGGTCCGAGGTCCGTCTTTAGAGATTATATTAGATTCAAAAGTCACCAAATAATTCTAAACGTTATATTATGGTGTTACAAATCAGACTTTAAGCGTTAGACAGCTCAGTTTGTAAGATGACTAGCCCTTTTTGTTCCAAGATGCAGACGGCTCGGATTCAAATCCTGATCCTTATTGCGTCATTGATATTAAAAGTTTTAGATAAATCTAAGGATAGTTGTTCAGGTCAGGTTGGTTTTCCCTTTTATATTATGTTCTCAAAGCTGCTTTATTCCATGTTATTTTGAAAAATTGTGGTTTTGGATTATTTTCAAATAGCAGAGACAAAAAAAATATAAGCATTGGAGAAAAACAGTCCAAATTTCAAGAAATATCGACTTGTTTATTTAAAAGTAACCTAAACGCAAAAATTGATGTATCTCGGTCTTAAATGCAGGTACCTAGGTCATTACTTTTTTAGAAAAATGTTTTTTCATATATAGTTGGGGAGCCCACCCTAGCTGTACATCAAATCAAATCATAATAGACGAAAGTGAGGATAACGATATCATAAATGAAGCAATAGAGGAAGAAGACTTGGAAAAAGTTTTGGAAGAAATGTTCCATGTATCGGGAGACAGTGATAGTGAATCTGAAAGCGAATGAGGTATTACTTACGTTTTATATTGAATTTTATATTTTATTTTAATAGCCGAATCATTTATCTGGAAAATAGTAACTCCTATCCAAATATTGTATATGAACAAAATTGTAGAAAATTGTATGCACTTTGTTTCCTGTGAAAAAAATGTTTGTCCATCTTTTTTAGTTTTTGTGTCAAATAACAAACAACATTGGCAACAGATTTTTTTAAATATGGCTGCCATTTTGAAAGTACATCCAGTTTCTTTTTTGGGAACATGTCTAAAATTGTTCCTTAGGCTATAATCTTTATGAAAAACATTGTAACCAAGGATCGGGGGGTGCACGTACAGTTAAGGTGGGCTCCCATAATACTATCATAATTCATTTGGTTTGATGAAAAATAAAAAAAATTGTTTATAACTAAGTATTATTTTGAAAATTATACACAAATTAAAAAAAAACAGGTTCAATGTACAAAAAAATTTTCTTAATGCCGTTGTAAAATACATGTAAAACCTACATTTTGAACAAAAATTGTCCTCCTACGAGTTGATGCACTTAAACAATAAGCGATTGAAATTTCGAAATCTTCCTTTATTTTTAGTCATTTAAATAAATATTTTGCGCTTAAATTTGGCAGGAAGAAATAGTTCAATAAAGGGTATAGTTTCACCAATATATTCGTCAAAATTGATGCATTATTCCATTATATTTCTTAAATTATTCGGAAAGGCAATTTTCAGTGATTTTTATTAACCTCCCCACAATAAAATTGTGGGAGGTTACTACAATTAGTCCAAAATCGAAAATTGAGATAACATCAAATCTTTACGTTTTGAGGTCCCAGGAACCCAAAAAAGTTGTTTTTGAAAAATGTCTGTGTGTGTGTGTGTGTGTGTGTGTGTGTGTGTGTGTGTGTGTGTGTGTGTGTGTGTGTGTGTGTGTGTGTGTGTGTGTGTGTGTGTGTGTGTGTGTGTGTGTGTGTGTGTGTGTGTGTGTGTGTGTGTGTGTGTGTGTGTGTGTGTGTGTGTGTGTGTGTGTGTGTGTGTGTGTGTGTGTGTGTGTGTGTGTGTGTGTGTGTGTGTGTGTGTGTGTGTGTGTGTGTGTGTGTGTGTGTGTGTGTGTGTGTGTGTGTGTGTGTGTGTGTGTGTGTGTGTGTGTGTGTGTGTGTGTGTGTGTGTGTGTGTGTGTGTGTGTGTGTGTGTGTGTGTGTGTGTGTGTGTGTGTGTGTGTGTGTGTGTGTGTGTGTGTGTGTGTGTGTGTGTGTGTGTGTGTGTGTGTGTGTGTGTGTGTGTGTGTGTGTGTGTGTGTGTGTGTGTGTGTGTGTGTGTGTGTGTGTGTGTGTGTGTGTGTGTGTGTGTGTGTGTGTGTGTGTGTGTGTGTGTGTGTGTGTGTGTGTGTGTGTGTGTGTGTGTGTGTGTGTGTGTGTGTGTGTGTGTGTGTGTGTGTGTGTGTGTGTGTGTGTGTGTGTGTGTGTGTGTGTGTGTGTGTGTGTGTGTGTGTGTGTGTGTGTGTGTGTGTGTGTGTGTGTGTGTGTGTGTGTGTGTGTGTGTGTGTGTGTGTGTGTGTGTGTGTGTGTGTGTGTGTGTGTGTGTGTGTGTGTGTGTGTGTGTGTGTGTGTGTGTGTGTGTGTGTGTGTGTGTGTGTGTGTGTGTGTGTGTGTGTGTGTGTGTGTGTGTGTGTGTGTGTGTGTGTGTGTGTGTGTGTGTGTGTGTGTGTGTGTGTGTGTGTGTGTGTGTGTGTGTGTGTGTGTGTGTGTGTGTGTGTGTGTGTGTGTGTGTGTGTGTGTGTGTGTGTGTGTGTGTGTGTGTGTGTGTGTGTGTGTGTGTGTGTGTGTGTGTGTGTGTGTGTGTGTGTGTGTGTGTGTGTGTGTGTGTGTGTGTGTGTGTGTGTGTGTGTGTGTGTGTGTGTGTGTGTGTGTGTGTGTGTGTGTGTGTGTGTGTGTGTGTGTGTGTGTGTGTGTGTGTGTGTGTGTGTGTGTGTGTGTGTGTGTGTGTGTGTGTGTGTGTGTGTGTGTGTGTGTGTGTGTGTGTGTGTGTGTGTGTGTGTGTGTGTGTGTGTGTGTGTGTGTGTGTGTGTGTGTGTGTGTGTGTGTGTGTGTGTGTGTGTGTGTGTGTGTGTGTGTGTGTGTGTGTGTGTTAGCACGATAGCGGAGAAGCTACTAAACGGATTTGGATGAAACTTTGCATGAGGGTTTCTTTAGTGCTCCAGAAGATCTGAAAAGGTTTTGGTTGAGATCGAATTAGGTTTAGTGCCGTTTTGGCACAACAAGTTGTTTATTTTATGATTACTTACAATTTGTAATTGAACCATTGAAAAGCAGTAAAAATTCCGATTTCAACGATATATCACACTTGCACTTTTTCGATTTGGTTTCCGTGAAAAAAATTAAAAAACAAAAATTTCACTTGTTTTGTCCTCAAAGCAGTGCAATGTACAAGGTGATATTCTAATAATGACAGAGGTGTTCAGTGATTTCGGCTGATAACTCGGGAACGGTTGAAGATATCGAACTGAAATTTGAAACGTAGGTATAAGTATTGTAGACGGACGGATTACGAGTGAATTAATAATACACCTACGTCACATGACGTCACAAATAAGAAAAATTCTTAGAAACTGGTGCAGATATCGACTTAACTATTGGAAACATCCAATTAAAGTTTGAAACGTAGATGGAAATATTGTAGAAGGATGGAATACGAGTGTATTAAAATTCACCAACGTTCTGATGACGTCGTAAAAGCATAAAATTCTTATAACAGGCGAACTGATGATATGAAAAAAATATTTCTACATTTCTAATTTGACGTTTTTCGAAAAAAAACGTCAAATTTTCGAAGAAATGGCACCTTTCAGAAAAATGCCAAATGTTTGAAAATTGTCAAATTTTCGGAGTAATGTCACTTCAGAAAAATGTCAAATTTTCGAAAAAATGTCATGTCACTTCAGAAAAATGTCAAATTTTCGAAAAAATGTCAAATTTTCAGAGAAATGTCACTTTTCAGAAAAATGTCAAAAATTCAGGAAAATGTAAAATTTTCGAAAAAACGTCAAATTTTCGAATGTCACCTTTCAGAAAAATGTCAAATGTTTGAAAATTGTCAAATTTTCGGAGTAATGTCACTTCAGAAAAATGTCAAATTTTCGAAAAAATGTCAAAGTTTCGGAGAAATGTCACTTCAAAAAATGTCAAATTTTCGAAAAAATATCACTTTTCAGAAAAATGTCAAATTTTCAGAAAAATGTCAAATTTTCAGAAAAATGTCAAATTTTATTAAATGGCCTCAAAGGAAAATTCCCAAAAAATACTACGGGTCCATTTGTGGTATAAGTTCTCTGCTAGTGTGTTAAAGCGTGCAGACTGTATGCTGAGTATTTTTGACGTGTCAGGTGCATCAAGAGATTACAAGTTTTTTCGACGTTTATAAAGCCCACGGATGGTGTGAGAGGCCATCCTGAACCGCTTACAAGCCCTACAAGTGTAAGCAACCCCACCGGAACGCTTTCCGTGAGTTTTTTCCAATAAAACTTTAAAAGTGACAGTGACATTATATTTTAAAAACTATTTCCGCTACTTCCGGCATCCCGCCGGAAATTCTTCCGGCAACATAACCTGAAAATAGTACTACATAACCTAAAAACAATTTAAGACATTGGTACCAACCTAAACATTTTTCAAAAACCAAATTCCCCAGAGAAACATTGGAACCAAAAATTTGACGGCTATCACTTCCCCGACCGATTTAGTGAAAAATTGGTCGAGGCCAAAAGATAAAACAAAATATACCATCTCAAACTTAAACGATCCACCATGAACACTAACTACCCTGGCTACAAAGCTGTCCACCAAGAGTTATATGGTTTTTTCCAAAGATGGCCATCCCTGCCATCCATTCCATTACCAACGAACACGTTTTTTCGTTTAGTTGTTTCCCGTATCAATAATCAAAATTATTAAGTGCTCTCGCCTACGAACGTTTTTATAGAATTGTGTTTATTTTTATATTAATTTTAGGGGCAATATTTTTCATAAAGATTAAAGCAGGGATCGTATTTATATAAATATCAGACAAACTGATATATATCACAAAAAACGTGATATATATCACTTTTTGATATTTATGATATTTATTTTTTTTTTTTAATTCATGTAACTTATTCATGCAAATAAAACCACGATTGAATTTAAAAGAGTGCATATCATATTTTAAATCGTTTTTATTCAATGTTTTTTAAGCTTATTATGTCTTGGCTCTGAAAATGTAACAAACAAAACATAAATTCTAACAATTTAAAATAAAGTCAAATTCTCTTTAGCTGCCTCGGGTGCCCAAGGCACCCGCCCGAAAGTTCTTCTCACGGCCCAATGATGTATCATTTTACCCGGGTTACCTCCTCTATCCTCCCAGCTGCATTTGGGTATCATTGGGTTCGTACAAGTGGAAAGAGAATCATGAGTTTTGTTACATCAAAATAAAAATGACGATCCGTCCAACTGTAAAGCTAATATAAGCAGCTGAAAAGAAGTTGGCTTAAAAAAACGTAACAAAATTGCTCTCATAGATGTTCAATATTAGTATTATAAGGACAATAAAGAAGTACCTATAAGTATTAAAATGAAACTAATTAAAAAAATATACATATATATTTTTCACCAATGGTGTAGTTGTTTAATCGCGCACCATAGGCGTAGGCGTTTTATTTTTATATTTGCGATATATATCATGATATTTATGGTGATATTTATGGTGTGATATTTTCCATAAATATCATGATATATATCAAGTGATATATATCCTCGATCCCTGGATTAAAGCCTAAGGAACAATTTTAGATATGTCCTAAAAAAAATGGCTGTACTTTCAAAATGGCGTCCATTTATAAAAATAAACTGTTGCCAATATTGTTCTTATCATTTAACATAAAAACTAGAAAAGATGGACAAAAACTATTTTCACAAAAAACAACGTGCCTAAAATATTCTACAATTTTGTTCCTATACAATATTTTGATAGGAGTTACCATTTCCCAGATAAATGAGTTCAAAATTAAGAAAGCATGGAAATTCATATATCGGTAAATCATTTAGAGCAAATAACTTTGACAATTATTGGAAGGTGTATAATACAACTTTATATTAATAACATAACAAAAATAAAATAAACTGAAAAAGTAATAATATTAATAATAAGCCGTAGGCCTCATGCGTCAGGAGGGAGGGGGGGTGGAAAGGGTCAGTTTGTAGGTTTTTCGTTATTATCTCGAAAACTAAGCATCCTAGCGAAAAGGTCACTCTATACAAAATGAAAGTAAATTAAATTGTCTACAAAAAAACGTCGTATTCATTTTTTCGCTAGGGGCAGTAGTTAAGGGTGTACGTGAGTTTGAAAATGCGAATAGCTGGAAAAACTGTGTATTGTGGGAGGTAATGCTTAACAAGTAGAAAATTTTATAATTACAAATATTTACAAAGCCATATTAAGTAATTGGTCGAGTTCATCGTCAAGATTATCATCATCGTCGTCGTCGCTGATGTTGAGGATTGGACAGCCATTGGTACACGAAGCGCGGCAACTGCTGCACACAAGCGAGCAGGATATGCCTGCTTTGCGGCACCCGCAACGGCCCCCGCAACCAGTTGTGCACCCGCAAAATATGCTAGATATCTGTGACCTGCTCCTCGGCCTTCAAAAATACTTTCACCACACCTCCCTTGCTCTTGGTGTAAATACCGGAGGTAGTATTACAACCGCTGAATGAATGGAGCAACAGAATGGTCTTCGCAAATGGCTCCATCCGTTCAGCGGTTGTGATACTACCTCCGCTATTCACAACAAGAGCAAGGGAGGTGTGGTGAAAGTATTTTTGAATGCCGAAGAGCAGGTCACAGACTTCTACAAAATCTTCTGTGATCCCTCAGCAACACAGGACATGGTAGCTGATGCAGGAAAGCAGCTTTTTTTGGCACTGTACCAGACCCCACAAGGAGCAAACCTGAACCGAGTACGACACCAGTCCTTTGTTAAAGCCTCGACAAAGCCAAAGCCTGATTTTGCGGCACTTCCACCCACCAGAGCGGCTACTCGCCAACACTCCCTTAGAGTTAATTTGCAGGTTTGTATCAATATATGGTTGTTTACATTAACTTATGTTTCATATTGTGCTTAGACAAGATTGTGTCACATTTTTTTAAACTACATAGGACGAATTATTGTTTGCAGATTCAGCAATGGTTATATGGAGATCAGCACTAGGAGCCAACTTCTTGGGGATGGATGAGGGGTCGGATGGCTTCCTTACCCCCGTTACAAGCACAGACCCAGTTGCACCAGAATCCGTCCTAAATAGCATATTTTGCGGGTGCACAGCTGGTTGCGGGGGCCGTTGCGGGTGCCACAAAGCAGGCATACCCTGCTCGCTTGTGTGCAGCAGTTGCCGCGCTTCGTGTACCAACGGCCCTCCAATCCTCAGCATCAACGATGACGACGATGATGATGATCTTGACGATGAACTCGACCAATTATTTAATATGACCTTGTAAATACTTGTAATATTATAAAATTTTGTACTTGTTAAGCATTACCTCCCACCATACACAGTTTTTCCAGCTATTCGCATTTTCAAACTCACGTACACCCTTAACTACTGCCCCTACCGAAAAAATGAATAGGATCTTTTTTGTAGACAATTTAATTTACTTTCATTTTATATAGAATGATCTTTTCGCTAGGATGCTTAGTTTTCGAGATAATAACGAAAAACCTACAAACCGACCCTTTCCACCCCCCTCCCGCCTACTGCATGAGGCCCACGGCTGGGGACTTTTGGTATGTTACTCCTAAGGGTCAACCCTACAACTTAAAACAATAATCCGTTGAGCACTATTTATTTCCGAATTAATGTCTTCGTTTCCTGGCCTACAATGGGTTATGAACAGATTAGGGTCAAAAGTTTTGATAGTGACATCTTTTAGATTCTCCTGGCTCATTTTAATGAAATTAAATGTAAATTACTGTTTGATACAGGATCTGACAATAAAAGAAGGCTTACTAACATATCCACATTAGCAGAAGAGTACGGACTTCAAAAATGTTCGGCATTACTGGTCCTTCATTCATTTACTGGATGCGACTCAGTCAGCGCCTTTAAGGGAAAAGGAAAGACTAAACTCCTAAACATGTTACTTTTTCCCAAATATACCAAATATATCCGAACATTTCAAGATTTGGGGACCAGCTGGAATACTGATGTTAAATTAGTCGCATCATTAGAGGAGTTTACATGTGCCATATATGGATCAAGGAAATGTGCCAACGTGGACGAGCTTCAGACGATAAAGACGAGCGTGGACAGCCTAATTGCCATTAGACAGAAATGTGGTGAAAAAGATTTGTCTTTATCAATTGACAACAAAGTTGGTTTTTCTTCGATTCCACCATCAAGAGCTTGCCTTATCGAGCATATTAAAAGGAGTGTTTACCAACACGTATTTGGCGATTAGCCGACGAAGGTATTCACAATATTCCAAGCCTTGGAATGATTATGGATGGCAAGAAAATGGAGAACCTCTTTGATGTTCAGCAGATAAAATACTGCCTCAATCGCTTACTGAAGGAAGAAGACTTGGAAGAAATGTTCGATGTATCGGGAGACACCGATAGTGAATCTGAAAGCGAATGAGGTGTTACTTATGTTTTATCTCGCGTGTTATATTGAATTTTATATCTTATTTCAAAAGCTGAGTCATTTATCTGGAAAATGGTAACTCTCATCTTTTTTAGTTTTTGTGTTAAATGACAAAAACAATATTTGCAAATTTTTTTTTATAAATGGACGTCATTTTGAAAGTACAGCCAATTTTTTTTTTTCTAGGATATGTCTATAATTGTTCCTTAGACTTTAATATTCATGAAAAACATTGTCCCCAAGGATGGGGGGGGTGCATGTACAGTTGGGTGGGCTACCATACCATAGTATACACGAATAGTGTGCACAGAGTGTGTGGTGACCGGCTCTGGTTGTAAAACCAAAACATGCGGCGTAAAAAACAAAGTTTAGAGGATGTAAATTAGGCACACTCGTGGATTTGTTTAAGAAACTGTAGTTTATTTAACTTTCATTCGATAATGTAAGTACTTGCCATAAAAATACTTTCAAAAAATACCAAAAATTACCCCGATAGCCATTAAAAACAATAACCTTGCCACACATATGTTCAAATAATAAAGCAACTGTCTGCAGGGCAAAAGGAGCTTCAATATTGGCTTCATTAATTGAAATATAGTTTAATAAAACGCACACACGCCTCCAAATTCATTGGACATCTGCCCCAAATATCAATTATTAATATCATGAAAAAAAATTACTTACTTTTGACGTTTCACTATGCTGATGCAGCCTCTGACAGCGCCATTTTGTCATCACTTTTGCATCAAATATGATGACACCATATACACTAATTTTCCTTCTTCTTTACACAATAATACCTCACAAAAATAAACTTCATATTAATATACACATAATGCCACAAGGCAAACAATAATCAGCACCAGAACACTTATTGTTTCTCTCATCCACCATCTCGTTCTCAATCTTGATATTCTTGATGTCTTGAATCTTGAGACAATAGACAGTCTTCAGCGCAAGTCGCGAGTGTGATGGGGATCACCCAAGGGAAATAAGTAAAAAGGTAAGCTCAATAAGGCGAGGGCCTATTAGAGTGCGCCAAAATGACGTCAGAATAGGCATTATTAAAAAATTGAATTCCCAAGCAGCACAGTGTGGACCATTAAGTTTTCACAGCTAAATTTTGTCTGCCAAAACGTTGGGACAACGTGAGTTTAGGTGTTATTTGTTTTCGGAATCTCAAAGCCTTTTATTCCAAATATTTTTACTGCTATAGCCTTGCCATAATAAAATCAAACAATCAAATGGCTGCAATTTCTATTTAGATTTGTAGTCAGGTGCAATATGCCTTCTAAGAGCTCTTGCAACAGCTCAATAGCAGCTGAAATAATGGTTATACTATACACACACACACACACCTTAATGCTAAAAAAAATCGGTTTGACAGCTAAACTGTTTTCCACATTTCCACAAAAACAATTCAATTTGAAATGTTTCTTTATATGACTGGACTCTTTCGTTCCCACGATTTTAAAGATTAATGTATAATTTTCAACACTTTGCTACTGTTTTGAAGGATACAATTAAATGCATGAAAACTGTTTTGTATTGCCTGAGCCCAACTACATTAGCCATATTATGTATTAGTACTAATAAATTAAATTAGATTTAAAAACGGCGGTGTAAATGCTATTCTAGACAATTTTAAATTATAAGCAAATACAACATTAAGTTAATGTGACGCTCATGCTTTCCCTAGTTGATTTGATTGGCTGTTTAGTGATTGCAATCGGTTCGTTCAGCACGAAAGAAAACAGCTATTAGGTGTGTTCAAAAACACTACACTTGCTGCAATAGTGCAGATAATACCAGGAGATAGAGCGAGACTCTGCATAAGTTGAAGAGAGATCCATTTGCACTGGTGTATCTCCTTAGATCATGGTGCAGATAGTGGAGAAATTTTGAACAAAGCTATGGGGCCCGTACACCGTTTGACAGCTTGGAGGTCACACAACACTTAACCTCAATCATTCTTCTTCTTCTAGTGCCGTCCCCTTAACAGAGGTTAGCGATCTTTAATAAATGCAAAATTCCCAGCTGTTTTTTTTAAACTTTTGCATGCTATCCAGCGACATAATAAGGAGAGACTGGAAAAGTAGGCGTGGCACATAGCCAGAACATATTCAAGCAACTAGTCCGCATGGGCGTCACTTCAACTTAACGTTATGGAATTTGCGAATATTTTAAAAATGTATAGAGCAGCATTTACTCCGTTTTTAAATATGATATAATTTATTACTACTTCTACAGCAATTTGATTAATAGATTTGAGCTCAACTAATAATAGAACAGTGATAAAAAACAATATTCATTCACTAATTATATCCCTCAAAGCAGTACTCCACTGCAAATCATGGCAACTAGGGCCAACAAATGACCCCCCACTGCGTCCCTCGAGCGTTTATTCTATGGCCAAACAAACCGTATGTATACTGAATTGGGATTGCCCCTCTATACTTTAGACCTCGTTGATGCTATCAATTAGTAAAGTATGGGGCTCGTGCACCGTTTGACAGCCGACATTCTTGGAGGTCACACAACCTCATTGCTCATTCCACTTCTTCTAGTGTTGTCCCCTTAAAGGGCTCGTGGACCGTTTGACAGCCGACATTTTTGGAGGAAGGAGAAGGAGACACAACCTCAAATTTTCCGATTTTTCCATGTGCAGTTCGTAGTTTTCTTGTGATTGTAACGTTGTGTCTCGTTCTCCTCCCTCCAAAAATGTCGGCTGTCATAAGGTGTACGAGCCGTTCAAGAGGACAGCACTAGAAGAGGAAGAATGATTGAGGTTAACGATGTTGTATGACCACCAAGCTGTCAAACGGTGCACGAGCCCCATTGTCAGCTGTTTGTCCGTTTTCTGTTTTATATTTTCGGTTATAGTTAATTGTTGTGTTTTTTCGATAATTTACAATTTAAATCAAAGGAGTTTCGGTTTTGATGTTTTAGAATTTTCCATTAAACCATGATAAAAACTAGCAACCGCAAACTTCCTTCACAAAATTACGAAAATAACGAACCTGTTATTGATGAAGTCTCCATATCCACAAAAAAGGAAATTGTTGATGACGATGAAAATTTAAATTTTAATAGTGAAATAATTCTGAATAATACTTTACTGAAGCAGGACAATGAGTCTGATGGCGATGGCGAATCACTCGAAATTGAATATCATTCTCCAAGTGATCTTGACAAAGCTTATATCAAAAGTGAATTCGAACAAGAAAGGAGTAATGAAGAAAGTGCCGTAGACGTAAAATTTGCTGAACATAATTTAGAAAAGGGCTCGGTTTTAAACGTGAACTTGCAAAGAAGTACTGAATGTGAGAGAAAATGTTACCAAGAGGTGCTTGGAACACATGAAAAATTATTTGTGTATTTAAGACAAGAAAATCTTCATGAGCTGCAGGAAAAGTACAGTGAAAATCCGTGGTAGGTATCTATCACTTTATTTATGTGTGTCTAGGGTCATTCCATGTCAAATCAACTAATAAAAATTAAATTCTGAAAATTGCCCTCTCCGATTTTGTTAATTTTTGGTGATAGCATTTGTACCTGACAAACGGATATTGATTGGTTTTTATTCATATTTTTATCTTTTCAAATACACCTGGTAAGTATTTAGATACCTAGATGTAACATTTATTTTTTTAGCATTACCGCAGAAGAGAGAAATCCAAGGTATCGTTCTAAGCGAACTACATTTTGGTGCAAAGCGTGCCCATTTAAGTCAAATGCTAAATGTGATCTTCTGATTCATATTGTGGATAGCCATAAAGAGCTTGCAGCTGAGAAAAAATTACCGCCTGCGCATTGCATAACCTCTGGAGAGGACCCGGCCACTGTTTGGTATAAGTGCATAGATTGCTCTTACGTTATAAAATGGAGAGGTGATTTTAATAGGCATTTGTATACTCATAAATCGCTGCATGATGCGGAGGACAGTTTCAGGTTAGTTTTTTTTAGCTTCTATGAATTAAAATAGATGTTCACAGAAAAAATAATGTTTGTTAAAAAGTCATAAAACGTTCAAAAATAGTCCCCAAGTTGAATACATGTTTTTTTTATTTTGAAAAAAACAGTACTTTTCACAAAAAAAATCAAAAGAAATCACACATATTTATACCAACTAGCACCAAAATGACAGGAACTATGATATATAGTAGGCATTACACAGGAGCGGCCTAAGGGCAAAAATTGTTTACATTTTTTTGTACTCTTTTTATTAGTTTTCTTTGGAAGATAATATCAAATAATATCAGTATCTATGTCAGTTAAAATGGTAATAATACTAATAATGCAGAAAAGTCGAATAGCATTAAAACCGCCTAAATAGTTCAAAATATAACATAAACATTTTTGTTTAGCTATGAGATAACTCAGCTTCCCGCTTCCCGCCGTATTATTGAGTGACACGGAGTCGATCATTAAAAATTTTGCATAAACAAAAATCGGCAACATGCACTTTCATTCAGAAAAAATTCAGACTACTCAGAAAATTGTTATACCAACATTAGCTGTTAGTATTTCATATCTTACATAATTTACTGTTTATAAATAAATAAAATAAATAAATGGCAATTTATTTTGTATGAAGTATTAAAACAATAAACAGGAAAAGTTAGGTCAGAACCTTTGGGACAAGATCTTTTTTTTTTGCTATTTTTTTTTAGGGATAAAATGAGAGGTAGAAGGAAACTGACATGATAGAAAAAATTTTTGTGTCCAAAATTGCCTTCAGTGTCTCAAAACACTTTATAGAAGTTAGATCGGAACATTACGACAAGACCTTTTCGCCCCTTTTTTAGGGGATAAAAGAGGTGGTAGAGAAAAACTGACATGAAAGAAAATTTTTCTTCTTCAAAATTGGCTTCAGTGCGTCAAAATACTTCAGAAAAGTTAGGACAAACAAGACCTTTTTTTTGGCCTTATTTTAGAGGATAAAAGGGGGTGGTACAGGGAAACTGACACGATAGAAAAAATGTTTGTCCAAAATCGGTTTCAGCGCGTCAAAGTACATCAGAAAAGTTAGATGAGAACCTTAGGACAAGGCTTTTTTTTGTAGTTATTATTAATAAAATGTTGTAAATGCACATTGATGTGTAAACAAATGGTTTATCGAAATGCAATAAGAATATCTTTTTTATTTCCAATGAACTGAAAATTATTTTTTTAAAAACTTAGAAATATGTAAAAAATAAAAAAATTTATGGGTAAAATACTGACAGCCACTCCCTAAAACTACCCCTTAATCAAAAGAGGGGGTTTGACTGATACTATTTAAACTGACGTCCAGACGGGCTAATCTAATTTAAAATATGAATTTTATATTTTAAAGCGATTGGAAGATATTGCAGAAGAACTGACATTTATTGTTCCCGTTTAAAGGAGTATAGTTTCCTTATATATTTCCTTATTAGTCATTTATTTTTTAATGCACTGTCAGCCACAAAAAATCGAGAGACATGTTTTATGTTAACTTAAAAAGTAGTGATTAGGATATCCTAGGAGTATAGTAAATAGTACGTCTGTGAAATTTCCGTGGTTATCTTAGGGAGGGGCACCAAAAACTGCTCCTGCCCGGGTGGAAAATTTACCT
Source organism: Rutpela maculata (assembly GCA_936432065.2). Lineage (NCBI taxonomy): Eukaryota > Metazoa > Arthropoda > Insecta > Coleoptera > Cerambycidae > Rutpela > Rutpela maculata. The sequence continues at coordinate 133,473,596 of OW386292.2, read as the reverse complement.
TGAGCCGCCCCTCGCATTACATAATCGTCACTAAAGTGACTTTAGTGTAAAATTCTTGTGGTATGCTCTGTATATTCTGCTGAATTAGTACCTTATTTGTCACTAGCTGTAACTTATATACCAAAATTTGTAACATCCCATTATAGCGTAGTTGATGGGGGCCTAATAACGGCAAAACTTCTGAGCCCGGCGAACAAAAATGAAATCGTTGGAAACCTTTTGCAATGTGTTTTTTATACTAAAAACAAAGTTTACCTGTTCAGCCTGTAAAATCCCTGTTTTTTTTGTCATAAACAATCAATAATGAACAATTTATAATATGAAGACAAATTAGGGAATGTGCATCATGTAACTAACGTAACCTCAAACTTTAAGTTTTTTAAGTTTATTCCCATTTTTAATGTTTGTATCTGCATTTTTAGCTTGGAGATATACTGGCTCCAAACGAATATTTAAAAATTCATGCAAATAATTTTACAATCTCCACAGAGTTTGTGATCGAACTCCTCCGAAACGGCTTGACCGATTTTTATGAAATTTTTGGTGTATATTTGGTAGGTCTGAGAATAGGTCGTAGGCTATTTTTTATACCCCTAGGTGATAAGGGTGGTCCTATCCAGAAATTTTCTTTTTATTTTTTGCACAAAAATTTATAATTTATATGGCAAAACAACGTTTGTTGGGTCAGCTAGTATTTTATAAAAATAAACTGCAAATTATAGGTTAGATTTCTAATCTGCAAAAAGCGTTTTATTTTATTTGGACAAACTATTTAAAACTTCATAAACATTACATTAGTTTATCAAAAAAAAAGGTTATTTGTCTACTATTTGAAACTACGCCAACTAACTCTTGCAAACCGTATTTTATAAAACACAAAATATTGACATTTCCTTGAATTTATATATACAAATGTATACTATACTACATACCGCCAAAAATATTAATTCTTTTGAAAGCAATTCTGACACACATATTTATGACACTAGACATGGGAACCTTCTTAGAATACCACATCACAACACTAACATACAGTGTGTCCCAGGATAGATGTAACAAGAGGTGTAATGGACCAAAAATTTTGGAATTTTGGAATGATATTTGGGGATTGAGTCCTGCTTGTTGTAAAACTAAAGTATTCACTAATAAAGTACCTTTATTTTTCAAAATATGAAAAAATTCCACTAAGAAAAGTTATTTAGAATGCAATTCTATACCTACCTCTATACCAAATTTCAGGAATATAAAATTATTTTTTTGAAACTTCCCATTTTTTCAATATATTAGTATTTTATTTTGAACCATTCAATTAAAACTGCTTGTGAATTAATATTTAAAGTTATGTAGAAGCTAAAAGTAGGCTATGAGAAATGCAGTGGATACACATTTATCATTTATTATTGACATATCTGTCAAACGTAATCAATATTATCCATAATTTCTGTTTCAAATTAACGAACTAGGCATAAAAAATTAAGTGAAAATGGTACTCACAGTGCGTGAAAAAATTTATATTGTGCAATGCTACGGAATTGGCGGTGAAAACTTGCTAAGAGAAGTGGTAAGCCAATTTAATTTGAGAAATTTCCAAACACTGCTTTGTCACGTACTCAGGCTATGAGAATAATTAAAAAGTTTCTGGCTACTGGTAATGTTCTTAACATGAAAAGAAAAATAAAAGGATATGATGAAGACAATGTTGGGGCTATTATAGCTTATGCCTCTGTTATAGAAAATCCTAGGATGCCACTAAGAGAGAGATCAGCTCTTATTAATATTAGCAAGTCTGAACTCCAAAGAATTTATAAGGCAAAGAAAATTAGGGCATATAAAGCAAATTATAAACATACGCTTGAAGAGGGAGATGACGGCCGTAGGTTGGAAAATCATGGAAGAGATATTTTTTCATCATTTCATAATTTTCTCAGATGAGTCCACATTCACAACCAATGGTGTTGTTTCATCTCAGGATTGTCAGTTTTGGGCTTCTGAAAATCCAAATTTTAGAATTCATTGTAGAAGACAATATTATAAAAAAGTGAATGTGTGGTGTGCCGTTTCTTATCACGTTGGAGTTATTGGACCTTATTTCATTGAGGGAAGGTTAAACCAGCACACTTATTTACAGCTTCTTGAAAGATTTTCTGAAGAACATTTAAATATTTTAAGAGATATGCCTTTAGTTCATTTTCAACATGATGGTTGCCCTGGCCACTCCACAGAAATGGTTAATCGGTGGTTGAATTTAAATTTTGGAGAAAATTGGATTGCCAGGAATGGACCGATCAAGTGGCCGGCGAGATCCCCAGACCTATCGATATTGGATTTCTTTTTATGGGGTCGCCTCAAGCAGTTGGTTTACGCTGAACCACTTCCTAACAATGTAGCAGTATTGAAGCAGAGAATTACAAATGCCGTAAACTCCATACCGTTAGATCATATTTGAAACAGTTTTAAGGACTTCAGGCGAAGGATCGAAATGTGTGTGAATGTGGGTGGTAGCTACGTCGAATAATAAAAAAATTGTAACCATTGTTTTGTATTGGTCAATAATTAATTTGTTTGTGAATCTGTTATGTTTTTGACATTTATTACTTGTTATAATTTTTAAACCTCATTATATAATCTTCTGTTAGTAATTGTTTCTTGTTTTACGATTAGTTCGATTAACATTATACCTTCTTACATCTTGTATATTCAATTTTTTATTTACCAATAGCCTACTTTTTGAGATGATTAACATTTGCTCCTACACAATTTTAAATATGAATTCAACTCTTAATTCGCAAAAAAATGGGAAGTTTCAAAAAAATAATTTTATATTCCTGAAATTTGGTATTAGAGGTATAAAATTGCATTCTAAATAACTGTTCTTAGTGGAATTTTTTCATATTTTGAAAGATAAAGGTACTTTATTAGTGGTGATTTTTACAACTAAGCTTATAAAACACCCTGTAGAATACTAAATAAAGTCATTTTTGGTATACTTTAGTTTTACAACAAGCAGGACTCAATCCCCAAATACCATTCCAAAATTCCAAAACTTTTGGTCCATTACTCCTCTTGTTACATCTATCCTAGGACACACTGTATATGAAAAATCAGATATGGGTATAAAGTTTATGAACTATCTACCTCTTGACATTGAGGAAGATAAAAATTTTAATGCCTTTAAAGTCAAAGTACTCGTATTTAAGAAAAATGAAATTTTCAAAGTTCATACTCGATTTTTTCAACTAAGCGCCCCCTATATATAGACATGTAAACCTTTTTTAATCTTTAATAATATATTCTGAATTTGCCGTGTGCCAGATTCCAGTCATTCTTTTTTTCTGAGGTCAAAACCTTCGGTAACTGGACTGGAAATAAACGATCATAAAATTATTTATCATTAATATCGGCAACTAAAATGTTATTATTTTCAGTTGCGCTTCATGTGCTTATGTAACCAAAGAGAGGAGACAGCTCGTGAAGCACATGGCTAAGCACAGCAAGTTGGTCCTCAAATGCCCACACTGCGATTTCCAAACACATGTTCATGCCTACTTGAGATATCACATAAAGAATATACACAAGTCGGGTGATCCTAAAATGTTTAAGTGCACCAAGTGCCCTTTCCAGGTGAGTCTTTCCTACTCAAGTAATAATTTCAGTCTTATTATTATGTACCTGATATAGTAGGGAAGGTAATGAAGAAAAATTGGTATTTTTGTGGTTAAATCTAAAAAAAATTATTTAATAATAATAATAGTAAAAGATGTTTATTGGTCATACAAGTAAATAATATAAATATAACCAAAAGGCCATCGACCAAGGTCGATTAAATATATGTGGACAGTAATATCAATTTCAGGGTAAAAAAAAAATCATAATACAATTTAAAATATAAGATGATTGAAAGCAAAAGTACAAGTAGGAGAGTTTAAAAAAGAAAAAGTTTACTTAATTAGTTTCTTATAAGGAACAAAAAATTTCTTGAATAGTTCTGTCGGTAAACCGATACCTTGGCCACTGAACTGTTCTCCTTCTCACAAGAGGATTCATAATTTCTAAATTTTGATGGCTTCGTGCAGATCTCTTGGAAAGCATATTTAGCCTCTCTTGATAGTATTGACTTTTCGTCTAAGATAATTATTAGAAGGCTTGTGGAGTGGATTCCTCGGATGGCACATTTTTGTAATTATTCTCAAAGGGGAGGTTATGCAGGGCCAGACGAAAAGTGAGAAATTTTAAATTTGGCTATTGAATAACAAACACCCTATATGAGGTATCGAGCTAAAATTTTGTATAGAGGTGTTTAAGATAACTGCGAATCAAATATGCTATCTAATTTGTCGATAAAAAATTTCCTAATAGTCGATCTCGGAATTTCGATCCATTTAGAGTAGCTTAGTAAGATTTGAAAATATGAAAATTACAAATTTTTCAAAACTGTCAAACAAAGCTCATCGAACACTATATTTAAAAAAAAAAGAAATTTTAAAATCAGCGCGTTCCAAAATAAGTGTTGCAGTATGAAATAGCACACACTGTATATGACATACATGTGGGCAGCGCACGTACCATGCGGTACAGTGGATCTTTTAGGATGTGGGTCACATTTTACCCACCCGAGACTCAACATGTTAAGACATTCTTCACTAAATTCGATAATAGTTTGATGATGATTCTGTAATTATTTTCAGACCAAATACAAGTTCGGTCTAAAGAAACACATGGCTGTTCATAGCGAAGCAAGAAAATTGTACAAGTGCCCATTGTGCCCTTTTGAAACACATGTCTTGAACACCCTAAAATATACTCACCAGTTGGTACATAAAAGTGATGAAGAGACTAGAATTCATAAGTGTGACGATTGTCCATTTAAGGTAAGAAATACAAATTAGTTTGTCAATTTGAACTTGTGATTCTGTCTCTGAAGTAGCTTCTACAAACACCAAAACACTCAAATACTATTAACCAACGTGCTTTTCGCCAACCAGGTTGACATCATCTGGGGACAATTAAAACTGCTTTAACGTCTCCTGATGATGCCAACTTGCTTGGCGAGACGCGCGTACAGATAATATTGAAGTGATTTGGGGTGTGTGGAAAGCAAACTGCATATTCTTTAACCCAAGGTGGATTCAAAAATACATTCTAGGTTATGTGTCCAAAGTGGAGATGAAAATGTATGATAATTTGATTCCAATATGCGCACCAAACTGTGTCTAAAATGTGCCCCTGTCTGAGCCAATATTTGTTTAAACTGTTTCTAATTGTTTCCAATATATTACTCTAATGCGACCTAGTATGTGCAGTCACATAATTGACACAAACAACACTTTTTGGAGCCTAAAATAGTTAGAAACAGGCTAAAAGCCGACACAGTCTACAATTCATCACCAGCTCTGCAAAAGCCTTAGGACCAAAATAAAGGATACCATTAAAACATTTTTTTTTTTTTTAGGCGAAGACGCTTGCAGATCTAAGAAAACACACATTGGTTCACAAAAATCCAGATGAAGTGCCCATGTTTAAATGTAGCGTGTGCTCCTTCCAAACTAAGTATAGATCGTATATAAAGCGACATTCGCAAAATCATCAAGTTCCTGAAGATGGAAAAGTGCATCAATGCAATTTGTGTGATTACCAGGTGACAACTGCAATTCGAGCTAGTCTTTTCATGCTAACCTTATTTACAACTATTGATCAATCAGAAATTCCGCGAGATATTCAATAATTGCTTCTATATTATCACTTTTAAACCAAGGCAACATAAAAATAAAAACAAATTGCGGGAACTATCCAAACTAGTCGAGGAGATGGCACCTCTAGCAAAACAAATAGATAACATTAGCTACACAACACGATACAGGAAACTAAAAAAATATTATAACAAAAAAATTGCATACAAAAAAAGGTGTTATAACGATAAAAGATTAGAGATCACAACTAATATAAACAAAGAGTGTTGGAATATGATAAACGAAAATAGTAACAAAAATAATGAAAATAATTTAAAAGACGTACAGGATCTTAACAGACAAACTTTCCAAAGCTGCAAAGAAAAATGTAATGCATTTATTATATTTTTTGCTACCATGGCTAATAATAGCAGTGTACCTATTCCGAATGAGCATAACTTAAAATAATTCGTTACAACAATCATTTTATTTATATCCAATCATCCAAAAGATATATCTGATGTTATAAAAAAAAGTTTGCATAAAAAATTGTGTGGTGTGGATAATGTCCTTGGAAACATTCTCATAGAAATTTGTGACATTCTCTCTCAAGGAACAATTTTTAGTTTCTCAGTATCCACATACATAAAGAATGTGAGTGTCTTAATAGCTATGAAATGACAACAAATATTTCTTCCCACAGCTTTAAAGCTACCTATTTTCAAACACTATAGTCTGGGCAAAGGGAAACTAAATCCTTCCATGACGGGAACGGTTTGCACAGATCGTCGCGCACGAACCATTTTGGGTTAAAACCTTGGAAAACAGTGCGGGCGACGTAGGTACAATTTATTTAGTTCATAGACGTACTTAGTGTTATTGTGTTATTTATTGTTTAACATTTATCTATTATTTTCAAGTATGGGCTCTGTTTGTGCTGCAAAATATTGCCAGAACAAACGTTATTTGTGCAAAAAGTCTTTTTTAGATTCCCTACTGATCATAATAATAAGTAGGTAAAATTAACTGAAACTTTTTAGTAACAGATACTTGTATAGAGAATTAAATTTTCTACAAAAAAGAATGTGAGTACATACGTGTGTATCTTTTTTAATACTTATGTGCACAGGAAGCGTACAGTGTGGCTTAATGCGGATTGAACGAATTTAAATGCATATATTGCCAAAGCAATAAAATATGGGTACTCTTTACCTGTAAATAAGGAATTATCGCAGGTAGAAAAATTTCGATGCGTTTTGTTTTATTTACATAAAATTGCTTAATTATAAATTATTACATAAATTCTATTCTATTCTGTTCCATGTATTTAGTTTATTTACTTTTTACTCTGTTTAGTAGTGATGGATAAAAGCTGTTATTTTTTAATAACAGGTTTAAACTCTGCTACTGCTATTTTGAAATAACAGTTTAAAGTAAATGTTTAAAAATAACAGATCGCTGAGAAGTACTGACATTGGTATACCGCAGCAGTTCATAGACGTTATATATTATGCTGCTGCCGCTGGCCGACGGGCAGAAAAAATTCATTGATTTTTATGTTTTATAGAGGTATTAATTGATTTTTTCTTACGTTCATATACATATAAATAAAATATAAATAATTTTATTTATGTAAATCATTTTTTAAGCCTCAACTTTTAATTATTATTATTTTATGTTAAATTAATAAAGAAATACCAGCATAGAAACACGCCAAACACAGGGTATGGAATGACAATATTGGAGATGCTGGTAAACGAAAATATACATATGGAGAAGAAAATATAAAAGCTCTGAACATATTATGATTTAAAACACAGCTAAAAGTCAGTACATAAAGCGGATGGCTCGAGATTTCTTCAAAAATATTCAACTCAACTCTGGCATTTCTTCATTTTTAAACTTGGTATGCGGGTAATCGAATATATACACACGGAGAAAAAAATCGAAAAGATTTGAATACGTTATGATTAAAAAGCAATTAAGAAGTGTACACATAAAGCCGATGACTCAAGATACCCACAATAATATTCAACTTCACTACATTAGCGGTTGCATTGCGACTTCATTATCTGCTACTGCTGTTTTCTGAATAACAGTTTAATAGCAGTCAGCAAGAACATTTTTACTACATCGTGTCGTTGATTGAAGAGTCTATTCACTCAACGGTCGTGTTTCTTATCTGTTATTTTCGTACAGAAATAACAGGCTGCTAATGCTATTTACAAATAACAGTTATAAAATAACAGGTTGTTAAATAGCAACTCCTCTCTACTGTTTAGTTCGCAAGATGCCTCGACGTAGTTAATAAGGCTATATCTGTTTGTTCGGGCTTTTGCAGGCGTGCTAAGAACATGAAATTTTGCAAGTAGATGTGTACTAAACTCTCAAGAAAATTAATAAAATTGGAAAGTCGAAATGGCCGGCTCACTATAGCGGCCTAAATTTGAGTCAACTTTTTTAGGAACTTCCTGTGTTGGATAATTTATAGATTGTCATATTATTTGATAGTCTGATTTTTATGATAAAAATTGGATGGAGGGTGTTATATTACTCATTATTTTTAGTTATAATGAACCCGTAGTGGAACGCAGGCATTCTACTATTTGATATAATTATCATCACTTAACTCAAGTAACCAAGGCCCTTTTATTATAAAAACCCCCAAATGAAGCTATGAAGAAACTATTGTTCTATTTTTTTAAGCTATTTTTATTTGAAAAAATACTAAAAAAAATATATCATGCATGTATTTATAAAAGAAAATTCTGTTTCATATGCTTTTCCTTCCTATTTTTACAAGTTGGAAAAAAATTACATATGACTTTTTTAGCTATCTAGAATTATTGTGTATTTAAAGAAATCAATAGAGTTGTCTGTTACTTTGTGATATTCCATTATAACAGGTAACGAACACAAATTTTTCTTGTTAAATATCACAATATTTTTTCTGTTTATGACTAAGTACAGTTTCGTAGTTTCTAGTATACATTTTCAAGCATACAGACAGTTTAATTTGAATTGGATAATACGGTCCTGTCGGAAACATTTAAATTGTTTGGAATCCAACTCTGACTTTTAACCCGAAATGGCGACTTCAAGGTGAATGATTTTAGTCACGCCAACACAAAGGAACTCACGAGAGTTTCTTTGCTGTCTCTCTATCTATGCTGTCTCCCTATCTATGCTGTGTAATGAGAGACTGGAAAAGTAGATGTGGCACATGGCCAGAACATATTCTTAACTTAACGTTATGGAATTTGCGAATATTTTAAAAATGTATAGAACAGCATTTACTCCATTTTTAAATATAATTTAATTTATTACTACTTCTACAGTAAGTAATTTGACTAATAGATTTGAGCTCAACTAATAATAGAACAGCAATAAAAAACAATATTCATTCATTAATTGTATCCCTCAAAGCAGTATTCCACTGCAAATCTTAGCAAGTAGGGTCAACAAATTCACCCCCACTGCGACCTTCGTGCGTTTTTTGTATGACCAAACAAACAAACGTATACTGAATTGGGATTGCCCCTCTACACTTTAGGCCTCGTTGAGTCTGACATAAATCAGTGGTTTATGAGGTGACCAATAATAAATCACTGATAAAACCTAAATGAATCTAAAAGACATTTAAAATGTTACTTCTGAAGACTATTTCCTAACTCTGTGTTAGGATAATGTTATAAATTGTTCCTTGGGAATGGATGTCAACCCTCCCTTTCATTCCAGTTTGGAAAAAAAAAATCATTTGTATTTTGTAGACTACCCCGATGTAAAAACATTTTAAAGGATGACAATAGAATTTCTTGTGAATAAATTTTAATTCTTGCAGGGAAAGTGGGCAGTGAATCTCAGAGTCCATTTCCGCAATGTCCACAGAAATCCCAACGAAGGTAAAATGCACAAGTGTACTCAGTGCCCGTATCAGAGCAGGTACAGCGTAGTCTTCAAAAAGCACTTACTCCAACACGTACCTATCGAGGAACGGACTCTGTTCCCATGCGAAAGTTGTGACTACCATGCTATTACCAAGGAGGGGCTGAAAGCGCACTGGAACAACAAGCACAGGAATCCCAAGGAAATGAAAAAGTTCATATGTGCCGAATGTGATTTTCAGGTAATAGATTTCAAGATATCAAATTAGCAGCTCAGGTTATTGAAAAATTTTTCCAAAAGATCTATATGACAAAGCAATGTCTAAAATGTCAGCACACACTTAACCCATTAAGAACTAAGAACTTACATGTACGTTTTTATTAAAGCTGTGTTGATGGCCAAGTGCCGTACTAGTACGATATCTGATCCTATGAACGTGCCCTAGTGTCATATACAAAATAATAATTTTATATTTTTCCTGCTCTCGGCTGGCACAATCGGGAGTATCATTCCCTGGCTCGTCACGAAAGGGTTAAGAAGTCAATTTTAGAATAAAATACAATTTATCAAATAAATACAACAAACATAATGAAACACAAAGTTAAGAAATTTTACTACCATCAGCAACCAGATGAGTAATAACATTTATCTAACGAGTAATTAATAGCCAAAACTCTGAACTTTTTTGTATCGGTGGTCTGTAATGTAAACTGGAAGTGATCTGTATGCTTTAATAACCGCATCATATGGCCCCTTCTCAAAAAAAGTGGACCTATGGTCAGGCCACCCACGTCAAATCATGGGCGCCGGTACCAAAATGTGAAAATTTTTTTTTCGCAACATTGGCTGAGCGGTGGGGGGGACAAATGTGAAAACAAAATTCACAGATTTCGCAATTCTTACAACCATCGGAGACATTGGAAATCATTACACCATATATGAAACATAATAATATTTTAGAATCCATAGCTACAAAATCGTCCTATCAAATGAAACGCTACTCCATTAAGCGAGTACGGTATTATATTTGAACACTCCCCACTAGATTCGTATGTTTCGTACCGCTACCACTGGATGCTGGCTGCCATCCATATAGAGGAGGTGATTGATTTTATGTTCTCTTCTATTAGGTGGTCCCGATTTATATCCGTTTCCTTTTCTAACCTCAATCAAGAGGTGAGATGTAGACTAATGGAGGACTTAGAGTCTCCTTGAAAGATTCCTCTTCTGTAATTTACCTACTACTCCATAATCATATTTTTTCCAGAGCGAGAATAGATCTTCAATGCATTTTCGTATATTAGGGTGGATCTTTCCAATTATTATTATTATATATGAGGTAATGTGTATGTATATGATAAATAAATACATTATTTTTGTTTCAGACAAAACGTAAGGCCAACCTAAAGGTGCATGTTATGAGCCAACACACGAAGCCTAGTGAGAAGACAAAATCAGCTACCACTCCCAACTAACACTAACTATTTTATAGTGGCTATAAGAACATCTATATCGCTATTGTATAAGAGTAAAAGCTTTATAATTAAGGTCCGAGAAGTTTCTCTCAATATCTACAGTGTGTTTCACTTCTCGTGAAGACACCCCTGTATCTTTTTTATTTGTTGCCGAATTAATTTCAAATTTTTATCAGCCATACAAGTCCATAAGGTGACTTTATTCAACACATAAATGCCGTCTAAATCTAAAACGCCGGCCTACTGCGATAAAAAGAAAATGTCAATTTTCGAGAAATCATAGTAGGCTTAGAGATAGACAAAAATTTTGTTAACAAAAGTTGTTCAGAATCACTTGATATGCCCCCCTGTAAAATTTTGTGAAAATCGGAATATTTTCAAAAAATAATTTTTTGTTTCACTTCTCGTGAAGACACCCCTGTATCTTTTTTATTTGTGGCCGAATTAATTTCAAATTTTTATCAGCCATACAAGTCCATAAAGTGACTTTATTCAATACATAAATGCCGTTTAAATCTAAAACGCCGGCCTACTGCGATAAAAAGAAAATGTCAATTTTCGAGAAATCATAGTAGGCTTAGAGATAGACAAAAATTTTGTTAACAAAAGTTGTTCGGAATCACTTGATATGCCCCCCTGTAAAATTTTGGGAAAATTGGAATATTTTCAAAAAAAAAATTTTTGTTTCACTTCTCGTGAAGACATCCCTGTATCTTTTTTATTTGTGGCCGAATTAATTTCAAATTTTTATCAGCCATACAAGTCCATAAAGTGACTTTATTCAATACATAAATGCCGTTTAAATCTAAAACGCCGGCCTACTGCGATAAAAAGAAAATGTCAATTTTCGAGAAATCATAGTAGGCTTAGAGATAGACAAAAATTTTGTTAACAAAAGTTGTTCGGAATCACTTTATATGCCCCCCTGTAAAATTTTGTGAAAATCGGAATATTTTCAAAAAAAAAAATTTTTGTTTCACTTCTCGTGAAGACACCCCTGTATCTTTTTTATTTGTGACCGGATTAATTTCAAATTTTTGTCAGCCATACAACTCCATAAGGTGACTTTATTCAACACATAAATGCCGTCTAAATCTAAAACGCCTGCCTACTGCGATAAAAAGAAAATGTTAATTTTCGAGAAATCATAGTAGGCTTAGAGATAGACAAAAATTTTGTTGTTCAGGATCACTTCATACGCCCCATGTCGTCTAAATCTAAAATGCCGGCCTTAGAATAATTAAAATTAAAATCTAATTACTTTAATGAGTTTTAACATCTGTCAACAATATGTAGGTTGGTAGGATGCTGTCATATAACGAATTCTTTTTGAATTAAATTGGTGGCCCTGAAAAGGGCCGTTGTTTTTACAGAGAAGACTACTAATAATGAATGATAATATTGTCGGAAAAAAAAATACAGATAAAGCAAAAGCCGCAGTGTTAGAATAGTTCAAAAATAAAAGAAGTTAATGGTTTTTTTTACTTATTTATTATATTGCGCCCCTTTCCACTAACCCACCCTCAAGTGTAATACACTTCTCAATCCGTTTTCTGTTATTTTTTACAACTCTTCGCAGTTCTTGAGCTGTAACTTCTAAACATGCTTGCCTTATCCTCTCACAAAGCTGCTCTATATTTTGAGGTCTGATCATATAAACTTTGTTTTTAATGTGACCCCAAAAATAAAAATCCATTGGAGTGAGATCAGGTGATCTGGGTGGCCAATGTATTAAAGGGCTATTTCGTCCTATCCATCTTTGGGGGAAATGTTCATTCATCCATGCTCTCACTACTACGGAATTGTGGATAGATACTCCGTCGAGTTGAAAATACAATTGTTCCAAAGGAAAATCAACAATTGCATTCCAAAGATCATTATTTAAAAATTCTAGCAAATTTAACGCATTTATATTTTGAAAAAAGAAAAACGGCCCTATTATTGTTTCGTTAAAAATTCCGCACCACACATTTACTTTCTGGGAATATTGCCTTTTACAATTTATTATCCAATCAGGATTTTCTACTGCCCAGAACCTAGAGTTTTGTGATGACACTACCCCGTTGGTGGAGAAAGTTGCCTCGTCCGTGAAAATTACTTTCTTCAAGAAGTCTCTATTGTTTAAATAATTACCTTGGATCCATAAACAATATTCTAATCTTCTCTCTTCATCACCTTCTTCCAAGGTATGTAAAAATTTTGGTTTAAACGGTTGTAGCTTATGGCGTTTTAAACATCTCCAAATTTTTGATGCCGACAAATTAAGGTCACGAGCCATATTTCGAAGACTGGTAGTGGGATTGGCGTTAAACGCCGCTAATATAACATTATCATCTCCGTGATTTCGATTAAGATGTACTCTCGGTTTAAGCACATTGCCAGTTGTATTGAACAAGTGACATATTCTTGCTACGGTACCATGGTGTATTGGTTGTCTTAGAGGATGTCCTTTTCGGGCAGTTTTTGGTATAGGTGCCCTCCATTACTGCAGCTACAAATAAGTAAAAATATGCTTATATATTTGTTGTTTGTCATGATAATATAAACATTTTAGATTTGATTGGATGGTGTCTTTAACGAAACAAATCAGAAAATACATTTCTTAATACTAAAACTGTCTAGTAATAGCATATTATGATGATTATTGAAACTTTAATTTATTAAGAAGAAAGTGCAAACTTGAATGCTAAATCGGTAAATACAGCAGTACGATACGCTGTTATTTAAAATGTAATCAATAAATATGAGAGAACCCAAAGGTTATATTTAAAAATTTTAAAACCTCGTAATTTTTTGATTGTATAAACTTCTAGTACTATCCTCGATTAATCAACCTAAAAAATGTCGAATAAAGCTAAATTTTTTAAAAATTACTACTTTTGTTATCTTGGACAACTAGCACTTACTATTATAAGAGTCTATATTATGGAACATTGGAATTACCCGAACTATTATTATTGTCATTTCTACAATTTGGGAACAATAAACTCCCATTTTTATTACCTCGTCTATAAAACGATTTCTTGCAGCGATCTTTAGGCATTTTTAGAAACCAACTAATAAACTTTTAAATCAGTGTATTCAAATAATAATTTTCGGATTGAAGATGCTAGGAGGCTAATAAAGTGATATACATTTGTTTACTAAATAAATATACAAACACAATGCTTACCTTTAATAATAGCAGGTTCCTCTTTCTAATCGACACAGAATAATACCGAAAAGTACAAATTCGATATGTCTGATATAAAGTGAAATATTTTCTTTTTCTTGTTGTTCGTTTATTTTACTGGGCACTTTTCTACAACCATAAACACGAGACGACATCAACAAAACGGCGTCGGTGTCGATATAACGAAATGAACCTTCAGCAGCAGCATCATCAAGTTTAAAAATGTAAAAGGTGATTGCAGCTTTAGCAATAAAATATTATTACTTGCAGATTAGCAAACATATTGTATATATTCATCTATACTATCGATAAAGGTCAAGATATTGTTATATATGGACGGTATTGGTTTATTAAAAAGGTATTTATTATAATCTATTGTCGTATTGTCAATATGATTGTTTAGTTTTACCTTTTATATCTAAGAACCTTGGAGTGGATCACTAAAGTTAGTTCTTTCGACATTAAGGATTACGTATCTGACAATAATTAATCACATTTTCCCTTTTTAGATAATATAATATAGCAGCATTATATTATGAAATATTTAACGTAATCCTATTTGTCGAAAGAACTTTAAAATGAACGTGGAAAAGACATTGACGCGCGGATTTCTTTGAACTTTCGACTTGTCACAAAAAGGCGGCTAATTCAAAACACAGTAAATGTATTAAAAACAAATTAAATAACTGGTATTTAAATAAGATATGCATCAATACATTTTTAATGAATTTGTACTGGAGGAGATTATCAAATAGAGCAAAAAATTAAGTTTTTAGAAGCATATTTTACAAACTAAAAGACACTATAAATAAATAGCTTCAAAATATGTACATTTTTCATTATTTTGTTGTTGAAATCTCCGAAATAATAATAATAGGACGACTCTAGGACTTGCCCAGGATATTCCCACAGTGGATGTTGTTAGGCTTTTAATATCTTTGCAGGATATTACTAGGACATCCTGCCAGGATTTGTCTAGGATATCCCCATTTGGGATATTCTCAGGTTGTATATATTTTATGTTAGGCTTTTAATATCCTTGCAGGATATTACTAGGACATCCTGCCGGGATTTGTCTAGGATATCCCCATTTGGGATATTCTCAGGTTGTATATATTTTATTGGGATATCCTAAGGATATCCTGAGGAATGTTGTCCTAGATTGGGATATTCGGGACCAAATGAGGATATCCTAGGGACGTCATGTGCTGTGTGGGATTTTATATATATACATACATATATGTGTATGTGTTGTTTTTGCGCACATATTTATTTTTACATTACATTTTATATAGACCTCATTTTTTTTAGAATTTAAGAATTCAGGGTTTTTGAATGATTTCGAACAAGTTTTGTTAATAAAATTTTTTTATTAAAAAATGCCTAAGTACTATGATTTCTTGAGTTTTTATATAATTTAGCATCGTAGATGGCCTTGCAGTTAAAGATGGAAAGTAATTTTGTGGTTTTAAATAGACCTTGGTAACCTCTATCTTTTGAGATCAATTTGATTTAAATCGGACAAAAAACAAAAGAATTGTTATGCTGTTACACTCTTAAGTTGAGACACTGTATTTACTTGCTTTTTTACTTTTTCCTTTGTTCGTGTATTTTATACATTTAAATGAAAAAAAAAATGTATTATTATTATTATTTATCATTTAAGGGCCGCAAAAACAACAACAAAGTTCTACAAAAAAAAGGCCTTGTCCTAAGGTTCTAATCTAAATAAAACAATATAACACATTACAAAGACACTTAATAATTATAATCATACTAACAGTTAAATACTACATGTCTAGTGCTACATACATTACACTATGCATACACACAGTTATCAGTAAATATATACAAATATAATATCAGTGTGGCCGATACACATACAAATATACTAACATCGGCGTACCCGGAATGTAATTAGTGCTATTTACATTACATAAGTATGAATTTCGGTTCGATCGATTTATGAGAGATTTATATAATATTGAAATCCAATTTATATCTTTAAAATCTGCATAACGTCTACGTCGAAGGCAGCAAAGAATATTTAAAATTTGCAATCTTTACGCATAACTACTTTACATTGAACTATGTAACACATTACTGCGTAATAATATGACAATATTACTAATTATCTTTTCCCTGCCTCTACCTTTGTTTTATCGGTGACCTTTTTTTTATCTGTTGAGAAACAGAAACACCTCAATATAAACAATCCACAATTTAAATAATTATCAGGTTGTGTAGTAATAATACTTATTGTTAGTGGCCGATGTTTCTGACTTATCTTTACAGAAACATACATAAGGGTCGAATTGAGAGCCTCCTCCTTTTTTACATTTTATGAAGTTGGTTAAAATGTACCCGAGAACTGCTTTATTTTATTATTCACAACTGATAATAAAATAGATACTAATAATGACATTGACATGGAATAATCACTGTAGTTCGCATAAATAGTAGCATGTGTAATTCACTCCGTCTCTGGAGTGTCATTCAAAATACAGGCTCTGGTCATTAGTCATTATGAATGATTAGTCATTCATTCATCTAGCCCCCAAAATTAAACATAATAAGACAAAATCTATTTTCATTAGCTTTACTAAGGCTTAAAATTCTTGAGTTATAGAACAACAATCACATTTATGCATTGTTACTTCTGAGGGATCTCGATGCATGAGCAAATGCCTTTTGAGGCAACCGTGAAATTTTGTCTGATATGAACAAGAATTACACTTGTACATTGTTACTTCTGAAGGACTCTTATGTACAACTAGATGTCTTTTAAGGTTAAGTTTATATTTTGTCTGATATGAACAAGTGTCACATTTGTACATTGTTACTTCTGAAGGATCCTTGTGCCTTAGCGAATGATGTTTGAGGCTACCTTTAATTTTTGTCTGATATGGACAAGAATTACATTTGTACATTGTTAGTTCTGAAGGACTTTTATGTAGTACTACATGTGTTTTAAGGTTACGTTTATGTTTTGTTTGAAATGAACAAATGTCACATTTGTACATCGTTACTTCCCAAGTATGTTTGTGCTTCTGCAAGTGTCTTTTGAGAAGACGTTTATATACAGTCTGATAAGAACAAGTGTCACATTTGTACACTGTTAGTTCTGAAAGGTCCTTATGCTTCAGCAAATGTGTTTTGAGGTTTTTGTTATATTTCGTCTCATATGAACAAACATCACATTTGTACATTTTTGCTTCTGAAGGATCTTTATGGGTCAACAAATGTTTATTTAGGTAACTTCCAGAGGTTGTCTGATATGAACAATAATCACATTTCACAATTGAGAGTTTCCGTTTGATATGGGGTTTTAATAGATCTCCTTCCAGGTTCCGCATTGTACATTTCTGTTCCTTACATAACTTGGTAGTGACTTCCGGCTGTGGCAAAATACTGCCCTCATCAAATCTGAAAATTACAAAAATTCTTATTAGTAAACAATATTTTATGATGCTACCCTGTTTTTAAAGGAATTAAATAATATTGAGTACAGTATTGTACTTTATATTTTGGCTAGTTAGTTTCTCAGTGGGGACGTGGGTAAGTAAATTATATTTTTGTGTTTTGTCTTCAAAAAAAAATTACATACTAGAAGTACAATTGCATAAGATGAAAAGGACGCCAAATGATTTTCTCTGCTCAACATATGCCCTATAACCAAAGGTAAGTGGTAATAGCGACAAAAACCATTAAATATTCCTTACAAATTTAATAAATACTGATAAACCCGATTTACACAAAGATATGTGTTACACACAATAAAATTAAGTTTAGTACCTTGCTGGTAAATAAAATATGTGTGGGTGCAGCACCTCAATTCCTACGGAATACTCATACGGGTTCCCTCGGTTTCCCAGCAAAACGTGATTTTATTCTACTCTATAGAAAAATATGGGGCCCTTCACGTTGAACGTAGATGACAGTTTGACTATAAATTACATAGATCGAGATCCAAAACTTCTCCTTCAATCTATGATCTAGTACTTCCAAACTCTTACATAACATCAACGTCATTATGTCACAAAATGGTGGCAAAACAAAAAAAAACCTAAAAATACGAAACCTGACATTAATTCAGAGATCGGTAATTAAGTTCTGAAAGGCAATGAAAATCAACGCCTACCTCCAACCGCCGAAACGCTAATGATTTGGAGACGTTCAAAACACGTGTCTCAAATGGCTATCTAAATTTTGACGAAGATGGCGTCGTAAACCCTGAGGTACCATATATCCATATTTCCAACAATGGATGACGTATTGCTAAGCTAAACGTGTGCAACTATCTGTATAATTACGCAAATTATTAATAATTTCTCCCAACACACACGCATCAGCTTTTCACACCACAAAGCTTTCTGCTTCTCTATTCACCATATTACCCCAAGCGAGTTTTACATTAATTACTTTCAGACCTTATTTATTTAGGTCACTAACTATTTAATTCTCAGCCTAGTGAAATTAACCTATGACCTTCAAAGGTGTCTCCGATAATCTAAACTGAATCTTTAAAAATTGTAGAATCTAAATACTAACACTTAACATTTAATAAAATTTTATGACACCGTAACAATATACTCAGCGGCCGCTCTAGTGTTTATGTCGCCCCAGAGAAAAAGGACAATTTTATTTTAAATAAAAACCAAATGGTTTCAAATTATAAAAAAAACATACAGTGTGTCCCAGGACAGATGTAATAAGAGGTGAAAAGGAACCAAAATTTTGGAAGATTGGAATGGTATTTGGGGATTGAGTCCTGCTTGTAAAATTAAAGTATACCAAAAATGACTCGATTTGGTGTTCTACAGGGTGTTTTATAAGCAAAGTTGTAAAAACCACCACTAATAAAGTACCTTTATTTTTCAAAATATGAAAAAATTCCACTAAGAAAAGTTATTTAGAATGCAATTTTATACCTCTATACCAAGTTTCAGGAATATAAAATTATTTTTTTGAAACTTCCCATTTTTTCAATAAATTAGTATTTTATTTTGAACCATTCAATTAAAACTGCATAGAAATTATTTTTTGTAAATTAATATTTAAAATTATATAGAAGCTAATAGGCTATGAGAAAAGCAGTGGATACACATTTATCATTTATTATTGACATATCTGTCAAACGTAAAGTAGTATTACTATGAGATGCCAGCAAAAAATATGCGCAGAAACGAGTTTGTGCACTCCATCATTCTAAGCCAATGAGAAAGAATTACGTGACATTCAATATCAACACCAGTGGCGGCGGTACCCTGCAGTAGAGCGGCGGCGACGGTAATAATAATAATAAAACAACTTTATTAGGCAAAGTTTAGTAGAACTTACTATTCTTACACTTCTCCTGAACAAAGGTTACTCGTAACAGTTGGCAAGTTTTAATCTACTCCATTTTCACAGTTCCTTGACCGCGAAACTTTTATTGCAATTACACATCCCTATACCCCAGAAAAAGCTATGCCACTGCTAAAAATATTCGCGCATTTTGGCTCCGCCCTGGCATCTTCTCATAGTAATACTAGTCTAGTCAATATTATCCTTAATTTCTGATTCAAATTAACGAACCAAGCATAAAAAATTAAGTGAAAATGGTACTTACAGTGCTTGAAAAAATTTATATTGTGCAATGCTACGGAATTTTCGATGAAAACTCGCTAAGAGAAGTGGTAAGCCAATTTAATTTGAAATTTCCAAACACTGCTTTATCACGTACTCAGGCTATGAGAATAATTAAAAAGTTTCTGGCTACTGGTAGTGTTCTTAACATGAAAAGAAAAATAAAAGCATATGATGAAGACAATGTTGGGGCTATTATAGCTCATGCCTGTTACAGAAAATCCTAGGATGCCACTAAGAGAGAGATCAGCTCTTATTAATATTAGCAAGTCTGAACTCCAAAGAATTTACAAGGCAAAGAAAATTAGGGCATATAAAGCAAATTAAAAACATACGCTTGAAGAGGGAGATGACGGCCGTAGGTTGGATTTTTGTTTGACCATTGGAGAAAAAATCATGGAAGAGAGATTTTTTCATCATTTACTAATTTTCTCAGATGAATCCACATTCACAACCAATGGTGTTGTTTCATTTCAGAATTGTCGGTTTTGGGCTTCTGAAAATCCAAATTTTAGAATTCACTGTAGAAGACAATATTATAAAAAAGTGAATGTGTGGTGTGCCGTTTCTTATCACGTTGGAGTTATTGGCCCTTATTTCATTGAGGGAAGGTTAAACCAGCACACATATTTACAGCTTCTTGAAAGATTTTCTGAAGAATATTTAAATATTTTAAGAGATATGCCTTTAGTTCATTTTCTAATGGTTAATCGGTGGTTGAATTTAAATTTTGGAGAAAATTGGATTGCCAGGAATGGACCGATCAAGTGGCCGGCGAGATCCCCAGACCTATCGATATTGGATTTCTTTTTATGGGGTCGCCTCAAGCAGTTGGTTTACACTGAACCACTTCCTAACGATGTAGCAGTATTGAAGCAGAGAATTACAAATGCCGTAAACTCCATACCGTTAGATCATATTCGAAACAGTTTTAAGGACTTCAGGCGAAGGATCGAAATGTGTGTGGATGTGGGTGGTAGCTACGTCGAATAATAAAAAAATTATAAACATTGTTTTGTATTGGTCAATAATTAATTTGTTTATGAATCTGTTGTTTTTGACATTTATTACTTGTTATAATTTTTAAACCTCATTAATCTTCTGTTAGTAATTGTTTCTTGTTTTACAATTAGTTCGATTAACATTATACCTTCTTACATCTCGTATATTCAATTTTTTATTTACCAATAGCCTACTTTTTTGAGATGAATTAACATTTGCTCCTACACAACTTTAAATATGACTTCAACTCTTAATTCGAAAAAAATGGGAAGTTTCAAAAAAATAATTTTATATTCCTGAAATAGGGTATAGAGCAGGGGCGGCTGGTGAAATTTCAATAATTTTTTTCTCGCCTGTGGCGCATGGGACCCATACGAAATATGGGAAATAACATTTAGAGAAGCACTCCTCTAACGACCTGTAAAAAATTTTGAAAAAGCAGTTTGCGAAAAATTTTTTCAAAATTCAATTGACCCCCCCTAGGTCTAGAGACTCCTGTTTAAAATTATTTTTTTTTGTCATATACATTTTATTTTTCATAAAAATACAACAACAGGTTTTGAAGTTTATGAAAATATTTTCATTATTAACTGAAATGCAATGAACTGAAATTTTGTAATTTACAATGTAACAAATTATAAAATTTCAATTCGTTGTATTTCAGTTAGTAATGAAAATATTTTCATAAACTTCAAAACCTGTTGTATTTTTATGAAAAATAAAATGTATATGACAAAAAAAATAATTTTAAACAGGAGTCCCTAGACCTAGGGGGGGGGGGGGGTCAATTGAATTTTGAAAAAATTTTTCGCAAACTGCTTTTTCAAAATTTTTTACAGGTCATTAGAGGGGTGCTTCTCTAGATGTTAGTTCCCATATTTCGTATGAGTCCCATGCGCCACAGAGGAGAAAAAAATTATTGAAATTTCACCAGCCGCCACTGGTATAGAGGTATAAAATTGCATTCTAAATAACTTTTCGTAGTGGAATTTTTTCATATTTTGAAAAATAAAGGTACTTTATTAGTGGTGATTTTTACACCTTTGCTTATAAAATCTGTAAAACACCAAATCAAGTCATTTTTGGTATACTTTAGTTTTACAACAAGCAGGACTCAATCCCCAAATACCATTCCAAAATTTTTGGTCCATTACACCTCTTGTTACATCTATCCTAGGACACACTGTATTTAGAAAGAAACAAGTAATAGTTATTTACGCAACCAGTTATGAAAAGACTGATTTTATTTGAGGAGTGTAATATTTACCAAAATGAGCGAGCAAAGCGAACGAGTTTTGCAAATTACATGAGTCAAATAAAATTACTTTTAATAATGTGTTAAGTACAAAATTTTATATAATCCCCCTTTAAAATAGAAAAGAGATGGCAATTTATTTTGAATACTATTTTGCGGTTCCAACCATAGGTACGCTTGTAGCCGTATAAATAAATTCTGTGTTTATCGCTTTACCTAAGCATCACTGTGGGTTGACATTTATTTATAAACAAACTTTACTTGTCGATGTGCTGAATTTTTTTAAGCAAATTAAGTCGAAAATGGTTGATTCAGATATGTATATTCCATCTGATAGAACAATCGGCTAATTTAGCAGTAAATTCAATAATACCTAGTAAATCAAAAAGCAGGAATGAAGAAGTATATAAGAAATTTGAAAATTGGTGTTAACAAATAGGTTTAATAATCGGTTATGTAAAAATTCATTACATAACTAGTTATGCAATGAAACTGACAGTTATGAAAAATGTGACGTTTCGTAACGTCAAAATGCATTGAAAATTTGACATCTCATAACGGGGTTAGATAACATATAATTAACATTTAAGCAGTATAAAATAGTACAAGTTAAAAATGTACCTAGTTACAAATTTCTAGTCAGATGCATTTTAATACTATTACTAAAATGTATTATTGTACAAAGAAAGGAAACTTATATCCCATAAAAATGACAAAAGGTACCTACTGAAAATAACATCAACAAGCTAAAATCACAAGAAACTTTTTTCTCACTTTTAGTTCTGCACAACTTTCTTATTATCTCTTTTAAGTTTATTTCATCAGCAATTTCATGCTCAATCGCCAAAATGGTGAAGCTGTTAAAACGATTTTATATGGTAGTGGCACGTAAAAAGTTCTTAATGAATTTTAATTTAGAGAAACTGATTTCCCCACTTGCTACAGTTATTGCTATAGTTAACAATATTCTTAAGACAACACCAAGATTTAGGGAAAAATTTAAGGTTGCTATTAATTTTAGCACATTACTTTGAGGCTTTCTTTTTTATGCAAAAGTGCAGAAACCGCGCACAAAGGAGAAGGGTCTCTAGGACCGGTTTTCAGCCTAATTTATTTCTTGAGCAAAAAATTTGAAAAACATTTTTTTAGTATCTACTAACGATATTTAATCGATTCCACCCCATAAGAAACTTTCCCGCATTCACCTCCCCTATTTATACCCCCCTAAACTATTAAATAATCAGCATTCAGTTGATTTTTTTGCAGGTCATTAAAACATTTTAACATGACTTGCTGAATAAGGAAATTTTTGATTTTGTACGTGTATTTTCGTTGTTTCGGAAGAGGTGGGAGGGGGGAGGAGTAGGTGACAGGGTAAAAAGGGAGGGTGTGGGAAAGTTTCGTTTGGGGTGGAATCGATTAAATATTGTTAGTAGATACTAAAAAAATGTTTTTCAATTTTTTATCTTCAAGAAATAAATTAGGCCGAAAACCGGCCTTAGAGATCCTCCTCCTTTCCTCAGTTAGTTCTGCACCATTAATGTCAACTGAATCACCCTTAGTTAAAATAATTTCCAAATTTTTGCAATGTTTTAATAGTTTTTTGAGTGGAAATAGTTACTATGGTGGTCAAGTTGTTCAAATCTAAATTGTGGTGTGTTTAGTGTTTGATAAATAGTAAAGTAAAAAAAAAACTATTTTATATTTTTCTTTGGGATCTTCGATCGGTTCATCTCTTGCCTGGTGGGTAAGTACCTTCCACCCAAATTAAAAAAAAATGTCATTGTTAATAAAGGAACTATGATATGGGAGTCATGAAAAATGAGATATACTTTTGTATTGTTTCTTGCAGGATGACAATGATTACAATCCTAAGGAAAACGATGGCCGAATGTGGTCTTCGTCAATGTCCAAGGTCATCATGAGATGATGGAACTGAAGTAGACAGATTTTGGTAACTCAGCTCGGCAATGAGGAAAGAATCCGGTGGATTGAGTTATTCATTGCCTAACCTCAATAAGAGTTACTAGCTTAACTTGATGATATAAATAGCGCATTTCAACAAATATAAATATTTTTCTTGAGTCTATTTTCTTGGAGATAGTTCACACCCCATGACCCTATAATATTCACTACATTGGCCGTCAGTGCAGAGGTTACTAATGGTGATGAGGCTGAAACTCAAGGGATACATTTCTTTTCCTATTATCAATCTACTGATACCCAATTTGGTACAAAAGCATTTGGGACTAATTTACTTATCCGACTAAAAATGTGCCTCATACATTATCTTTCATGTTTCTTTGAAACGGGGCTCAGGCACCATTTGACAACCGACGAGATTGGAGGGGACATAACCTCAATTGTTAAAATTAAAATTCACAGTTTTTCTGTTCTTTTTTTCAACTTTTGTGTGCTCTCATTTAGTAAAATGTACACTTTTAAATTTAAAAGAAGAAAATAATTAAAAATGCAATGTAAACAATCTACATCTCATTAAATTAAAGGAAAAATTATCCACACAATGCACGTAATTGTCTATATATAAAGAAAACTAAATTTAAAAGTGTACATTTTACTAATTGAGAGCACACAAAGGTTAAAAAATGTACAGAAAAAATGTGATTTTTAACTTTATTGCATTTAACGATTGAGGTTAGTGCCCTCCAACCTCATCGGCTGTCAAATGGTGTACGGGCCCTAGATATTTAATATTAATTTAATGTTACCTGTTGAAATCGGACTCGTCCGTTTTTATTTCGATTTCTTCTTTAAGTAGAAATTTTTGGTCCTCCATTTCAATATGGTTTTCCATTTTAATTTTGTTTTCCTCACAAAACATTTCTTCCATTTTAATCGCATCAAGTTTATCACTTCCTTCTTTATTTTCCATTTTGATCTTACCAAACAAGTTACCATCCACCTCATTTGTTGTTACATTCTTTATTGTAAACTCTAATAAACTGCTTAGTTCTATTTGATCTTTACTGTTTATATCTAGCGATTTATAATATTTTTTAATATTTTCTTCTATAATTAAACAGTTCTTCACAAAATGGAAATAATTCTCTAGAGATCCGTGACAAGGCGCGCAGATTATTGGTGTTTTAATGCTACTCATATCCTATCAATCCAAAAATACAAATATTCAAAACAAAATCCATTATGGTAAAAAATTTGTCTGTCGACCGATTTTTGTCAATGCAGTTACTTTTACTTAGTGAAAAAATTTGAAAATTGTATGAAAAGCATCACAACAATAATGATTTTTTACACAAAATGTGGCAAATGTATGGACCCGCCCTTGCAAACATCAAGCATACTATTAGTAATTACACACCCAATAAATTATCACCAATAGGAGATTCACTTATTTCGTCATTCTTCATTAAAACTATTCCCAATCTACTGACAAAATTAGGTCAACAACATATTAAAACATTACAAAGTACTTATACTTACTAAAATTTTTAATGCAATACAAAAAAAAATATATATACTGGCAGCCATCTGCAAAAAAAAACCTAACCTGACCAACTAAACTTCATGCATGTCAAGTCCATGTACCCAGAATTTTAAAATTTTTAATATAACTAAACATGTCAACTTCATACACTAACCGAGAAACAATATTGTTACCTCTGCTAAAATGAAAATATCATTTCGAAACCTAAGAAGCAAAAAATCGCCTAATCATTTTTACTCCATACCTTACACGCAACTTTGAGAATTACGGAGATGCAAGCGTATTAGTTTAACAGTTTGATTTTCTAATTTATAGAGTTTTGCTAAATAAGATACTGCTGTTATTTAACAAAAAAGCCACTGTTTCTTTAGTGCATAAAAAAGGCACTGTTTTCTAAATAGCAAAAGCACTTAAGTTGTGGATACGAAATTCAAATCATCCGATATTCAAGGTGTTTTTAGTGTTACTATGGAAAATTACAATATTTGTTTTAATACTTTGCATCTGCCTTGAAAACCAGTTTCAGATTCGTGTTCTATAACTCTCAATTAGTGTATGCTGAACATTTTCGTGAAAATTGAAATGCTGCCCTAAAATGCAAAATTGCCATATTAATACCTACCAAGTCTGGGACACATTGTTCAACCATATTGGTCAAGATGCCGTCTCTGTCCTCAACATCAAGAGATATAGCAGAACAGATTTTTATCGGGCTCATGCAAAATCCACATATATTTTCATCCTCTGGAATACTGGCGCTATTTTCATTTTTGATCAGATAAAGATCTTTTAGATCTAGTTTGACAGTGTCCTTGTTGGCAAATGGCAATAAACAATCGCGTGTATAGATGCACTGTGCTTTAAAATCATAACTTATCATAAGCTGTTTTGCACATTTTGTACACATCACAGATTGCTGTGTTACCGATAAATCCTAAAACAAAATGCACTAAAAGTATTTCACAATCAAAATAAACGTAATAAACACTGAATTGAATTAAATTTATTTATTAATAAATTTATTAATACGTAAGCTCCCTCTTAACTTTTAACACTTACTATTTTTGGTAGAATTACATCAAGGAAGCCTTTTATATTTCCTTCTATAACTTTAAAGCTATCACATATTTTCAAGCAAAGTCTGCATATCATTGTTTCTTGGGTTCCCATTTCGTATAACACCAGAGTTTCTAATAACAAGTATTTTTATAAAACGTAATGCCCACACATAACCTGCAAAAGCATTCAAATGAACATAGTAACAACAAACGGAGATCCTGTCTTCTTCTTCTACACTTATGACCAAGGTAAGCACCTCACATGAATTTTTATGTGTAACATATGTAATTAATTTATTTTTAATTGTGTACTACTACTACTTACACAATGGTCGCATTCGCCGGACGTAGTATAGAGCGTTAATGCTACCGCTACCGTTACGGAGCCGTTCCAACGTTCTCCGGCATTGAAATTTCGTGTGTACTATTCATATGTCAAATATCACATATTCCTGTTTAATTATTTTTGAAATTTGAAAATAATAAATTTTGTTATTGATCATTTTTTGTTTATTTTATGAATTTTCTCCACATCCGCTCACTGCTTACAATTTGTAGCACAAATGATTTACGCTACCAAAAATCGCGACCGCTACTCAACATCAAGATTGGTAGACTATGAGGTTCCTTAATATACAGCTTTTAGGCGAAGAAGTCAGTGCGGGGTGAAAGGTCAGAATATCTTTGTTCTTCGAACGCGCAGTAGCGGCGCAGTTATCTCACTCTAGAAGAACCGTCCGTACTGGCCCGAAATATGGTCTGACGTTACTATGATCTGTAGTGTTACATTCTACAACTTATCCTCATTACCAGCATGCAGAACAGTGACTCAAAATGCGAGGATAATTACCACCGACCTCAAAAGCGGGTTATTGCGAGCCCGTTCCAGTTACGAGTTCTTTGATTAATTAACATTACACAAATTTTTACAATATTTTGAATAAGGCTCTGCATCTGGTGTGATCTCACACCAGCTGTTCATTGGCTAATGCCATTTTTTGGTGGGGATTGTGAGTTATTAGGCCACCTTAAAGTCTACCAACCTTGACTCAACATGTTGGGAAAGTAGCGTATCCGTCAGAGTACATTACCGCTACATTTACACAACTGTGAATGCGACCATTACGTTACACTTTTATATTACGGATCTAATATTACTGGCTTACATCCCTCTCTGGTTACACCCTACCATTACTTCTACCAAATCTAAGTTAAACTTTCTTGACTATCAGTACTATCACTAGTAACATCTAAATAGTTTTTATGGTGTTCAGATGAAACATGCACAGAGAAGTTCTTTCTACACCGTTAAACTGCCATAATGTTACTCCGTAATGCATATGAAAAAGGAGCACGTACTAATATTTAATTTAAAGTTTTATGTATTTTTGAAGAATTATAATTGCACGTTCATTTTTTTGTTAACTAAACAGCCGTTTGGGGTATAGTTGGCGTAATAGATATAAGATATTTCCTCTTAGTAAATATCAAAAGCGCCGGGTGTGCCGACAAAGGAATTACAAAGGGTTTTGCGTCTCACCCGTCGATCTACTAATGCGACTTCGACTACTACAGTTTATCATTCACTTTATTTGATTTTCTATAAATACAACACTTAAACGCCAGGGAGAGTTATATAATTATACAGGACTAACAAATAAACATAAAATAAAAATATAAAATATAAGAAATCTTAGAAGAAAGTTCAAGAAATAGGTATATCAAATAAGAGATTGGTAAACCAAATTATGTTAATGTGTCCCAAAAAATTCATTGACGCTGTAGTATAATTCTTGGACCAATATTTTTTAAATTTTTTTATTATACATTATTTCTGTTCTATAAATCATGTTGTTTTTTTGAGGTCGGATGGTATATTATTGTACATTTTAATTATATTATGATAAACATTTTTGTGTATATATGTAGCCGTAGCCCTGACCAGACATACATTTTCTTTGAAACGTGTGATGTAGTTGTATTGTTTTCACAGTGTTGGAAGAAGTCTTTGTTTTCCATTATAAACTTGAGTTTCTATAATGAGGACAGAATATAATGCAAGTATTTTTTCTTTTAGAAACATTGGTATACATTATTTATTCATCATTGCGCCTTCGTATATTTTTTTAGATTTCTTAGTTACAATAGTCGTTTATAATTTTTTTTTTTCATTTAATTAGTCGGGTATTCTAACTTAACATAATAAAAACTGTATTATTCCACTAAACTGCTAGTTGTAATCGCTTCCTCGCATGCACCTATGACCCGCTTCCGAGCAGAAGAGCATGTTCGGAGGGCCCCATTCCATTCCGATCATCATGTCGCCCAATATCTTTAAGCGAATGGTCTGTAAATATGTAAAGTACTGTGATATCAAATTCAAATCAAATTTATTGCATTTTTGTTCATTAATAATAATAATTACATATATTGTAAAATCACTTTGAAAGTTAAATCGATATAAATGTAAAACTCTTCTTTATAATATGTAAAGTTACTTATTTATTTGTTTTTTATTAGCTTATGCTAAATAAATTTTATCTTTATATGTTTCCACATTGTTACTTCTGAAGGATCCATCCCCATCTTTCGGCATGTGTATTAAAATAATATTTATTTCTCTTAAAAGAACAAGAGTAACATTTGTACATCGCTACTTCTGAAGGAGCTTTATACTTCCGCAAGTGCTATTCAAGGTTACCCTTACGTTTTTTCAGATAAGCACAAGTCCATTTGTACATTGTCACTTCTGAGGAATCTTTATGCTTTAGCAAATGCGTATTGAGGTTACCTTTTTGTAGTCTGGTAAGAACAAGTCACATTTATACACTGTGCTTTTTGCAGGATTCTTACGCATCAGCAAATGTTTTTTGAGGCTGCATTTAATTAGTGTCTGATAAGAACAAGAGTTATACGTTTGTATTGTCACTTCTGAGGAATCCTTATGCATTTAATTAGTGTCTGATAAGAACAAGAGTTACATGTTTGTATTGTCACTTCTGAGGAATCCTTATGCTTCAGCAAATGTATTTTGAGGCAACATTTATACATAATCTGATAAGAACAATTGTCACATCTGTACATTGTTAATTCTGAGGGTTCCTTATATTTACCTAGTCTTACAAGAACAAGAATCACATTTATACACTGTTATTTTACGATTTAGCATGTGGCTTTTTAGGTAATATTTATGAATTGTTTGATATAAGTATTTGTACATTGTTCTGAAGGATCCTTATGGATCAACAAATGTTTTTTGAGGTTATGCCTGCTCATAGTTTGATAAGGACAAAAGTGGCATTTGTGCATTTTTATTACTGAAGGAACTTTATGTTTCAGGAAATGTGTTTTAAACCTACTATTCGATGTTGTCTGATATGAACAATCATCACATTTGTACAATGTTATTTCTGAAGGAGCCTTATGCTTCAGCGAGTGCTTTTTGATGTTACTCTTATGTTTTGTTTGAAAAGCACAAAAGTCACATTTGTGCATTGTTACTTCTGACGGATCCTTATGCTTCAGCAAATGCTGTTTCAATCTGCTATTAACTTTTGTCTGATATGAACAATCATCACATTTGTACATTGTTACTTCTGAAGGATCCTTATGCTTCAGCAAATGCTGTTTCAATCTGCTATTAACTTTCGTCTGATATGAACAATCATCACATTTGTACATCGTTACTTCTGAGGGATCTTTATGCCTAAGCAAATGTTCTTTGAGGTAATATTTGAATATATTCTGATGTGAACAAGAGTCACATTTGTACATTGTTACTTCTGAAGGGCCCTTATGGGTCAACAAATGCCGTCTCAGAGAATATTTTCCTTTTGTCTGAAATGAACAACATTCACATTTGTACATTATTACTTCTGAGGGATCCTTATGGGCCAACAAGTGCTTGCTTAGGCTGCTTTTCCTGCTTGCTTGATATGAACAGTAGTCACATTTGACAATTGTCAGTTTCCGTCTAATGTGGGGTTTTAATAAATCCCCTTCCAGGTTCGGTATTACATATTTCTGATTCCTACGTAACTTGGTAGTGACATCCGCCTGTGACAAAATAAAGCCATCATCACACCTAAAAATTGCAAAAATTCTTGTTAGTGAACTGTCAATGATACACTAGGAGCTAATGACATTTTTCAGGGTATGATTTCCTATCGCTCGAAAACCTAATGGCTTCATTACGTTGTCGGAAAAAATGAAAAAAACACGAATGCTATACTTTTCTCCACAGGTGCGTCATTAAAAAAATAAAAATTGAAAATGTCAAAAAAATTTACATTTTTATATTATATCCTACTGAATAATTTTTATTTGTATCTATAATTTTCATTAAAAAACCTGTCGGAAAATTGGTGCCATACTATTTCTGCGTGTGGAAAAGGTCATACTAAGCTAAATTGGTACATTTTTGAGTGAAAAAAATATAATAGTTTACTGGCTGATTTTTGGTACACTGCCTATTTGAATATTCAAAAATAGTTATGCCATACCGTTCGAGTGGGTGGAAGGGGCCGCCGTACTAGTGCAGAAGTGTGTTTTTTCAGTACACATTGTATGATAACCTACCATATGACACTTGTTTTTTTTCATTAATTTATAACAAATGTTTTCAATAAATATTGTTGCCATACCAAATATATGGATGTAAAGTTTTGCCATATTGAGAAAATGATTTGATGTAATAATTTATAGTGTTGTATGACTTCAAAATAATACCTTACCGTGTTGCTCTTATTTTTATTAATTTATAGGAAATATAGTTAGAAGGTACTGTTGCCATACTAAACCTGTGGATGAAAGTGATTGTCATACATTCAAGTAATTTACAAATGTGCGCAAGCATCGGATGATATTTCAAAACATATATTAAAAATGTGAAATTGCAGTCGTTTTTTAAATACGGTTCTCTCTGCTTAAATAAACATGATGAAGCAGATTTACAATAGTTTAAACGAAGAACAATTGAAAAAAATATTTTTAATAAAATGACATTCTAGATACACATGAAATTAATAAAAAAATAATTATTTATGTGACCCTGTTTGTTCATCATCCCACGTTAAAGGACACCAGAGAGCAAATACTGAATTTGCGACAACATATCGAGAAAGTAAGAGAATATTACGTGCCCATGATCCTTTATTTCGTAGACTACCGTAAGGCTTTTAACAATGTGGAATCCTCCGATTAAAGAACTTATATCTAGATACATAACAGGCTGTCTTTTCACTATATACCTTGTTTGCTCCTAATATAGTCACATTATATGTCCATTAAAAAGAATAGATGAACATCACATCCCACAGGCAACAGTGGCGTTGTGTATGTAGAATGGTAAATATTTTCATTTAAATGAATTATTGCAATTCCTGCATTACCGGCTCTTTATATAACGTGATGTAGGCGTACGCTATCACAGTAAGATAATACAGTGAGATAAATATGTATTGAAAGGATATTAAAATTTAATTGCTATTCACTTTATAACAACTGTAACCTGAGCTTCATCATGTTACGACTATGGAACGATCGATTTTCTTCTTTTCTAAACTGCTTTCTACAAACGGCACAGCACAACACCATTTTGCACTAAATATATTGTCACTAAACTGTATAAATATGAATAGAGAATATTATTTAGGTATTAAGCAAATCATAACTTAAAATAAAAAGACTTCTTCACCACATTTTGATTGAAAAACATGTATTAACATTAATGGCGGACACTGTCAAAAGTGTCAAACTAAGATTATGATAATCGAATTGAACCGAATGTGCCCGAATCGGCCGCGAATAGATCGACTAGCCAATTAAGATTATGGGAAGAAGTGCCTTAGAATGTAACTATCTCAGCAACATACAAATCAGTACAATTATGTATCTAGATATAAGTTCTTTAATCGGAGGTGGAATTGGACAAATTGTGGGCTGTATCATTGGAGATGGGGACATCAAAAAATCTGGTATTTGTTATCCGCTGACTATATGAAAAAAATTCTGTTTTGGTGAAAGTAAACAACACTAACTCTGATAAATGTAAAGTCGGTAAAGGTATCAGACATATTGGATAGTGTATATAGGGTAGTCCATAAAATGAAGATTCGACTTTTTGTGAGGCACCCACCAGAATTCTTCGAAAGTCCAAAAAACGATCTACATTTGAGCAAAATCAATTTAGATAATTTTTTTGAACTCTCAAACAATTTGGTGGAAGCCGCAAAAAAAAATTCGAATGTTCATTTTATTTTTAGCAATTGAGTGTAGAGCCTTAAATAATTTATAGTAAAACTACTAATAAATAGTATTTAAATTATGTACAGGGCGGTCGCGCGAACGTTAGAACCTCATTTAACTTAGTTATTTTTGGAGTTACACAAGACAGTTCAAATATATAACAGGTACAGAAACATGTATTTTCGAAAAATTATTTCAGAAAAATAATTGGGAGATATGTACTTTACTTTGTTTTTTTTTTTAAATGGAACACACCGTCTATTTTAACATCATCTGAAAGGCCATAAAAAAGCTTTTTAATGATATATAAAACATAGTATTTTTCTTAAAAACTACACTAGATATTAAATTTTATATTTTGTTACCATTCATGGTAGTCCGAAAAATATATATCAATCATTGAAATTCCGCATTTTATTTAAAACATTGAAATTAGTTACCAACAAATATTTTGACATGAATAACGTATTGTTTACTTTAAATTACATACTTCTGTTTCTCACAGCTAATTTGATAAATTGTAAATTTATAGTAAATTAGACAAATTTTTTTTAAGACAATACTATATTTTATATATCATTAAAAAGCTTTTTTATGGCTTTTCAAATGGTGTAAAAACATACGGGGTGGGGTGTTATATTTAAAAAAACCAAAGTAAAGTTCATATCAAAGAAATGCGACTTTCAATTGTTTTTATGAAATAATTTTTGCAAAAAATACGTGTGATTTTCTTTAACATTTATTTTTTAACTTTTTTACTAACTTCAGAAATAAAGAGGCCATTTCGAACAATTTATGTAAATCAAAAATAATTTATTGGTAAGTTCTAGATTTATTGAATATTTTAGTTTTCGATACCTGATTGGAATTCGGTAAATAAATAAGATTTTTTCCTAACTTAAAATACACATAATTATTTTCTGTTATCGTATCTCAGACGTCTAACTCTTTATTTCCCAATGTCATGAAATAATTACTCGTTTTTTAAGCTTAACCCAAAACACTCATTTAGGTTACAAATGTTAATAAATCACATTTAAATCTGATAAATTATAAACAACAATAAAAGCTCCAATATTTTGTTCTAAATTAAAAAAACACATGTAAAGAAATACTGTGTTTAAACTCCTTCTACGCCTATGAATTGCTTGCAGTTCTGCAAAAAGAGATAACGAATTATTTACATTTTTATAATTGGTTCGGTTGAGGCGCTCATCAAAGGTACCGCCGCTTGCTTTGAACCGAAGGAGTTTTTGTCACTAATAAATTATTTATTTACAATAGAAAACAAGTTTCACTTGCCATGTTTTATTTGTGACAAGTAAACAGGATCAACAACACCATTTTGTCTAGTACAATTGTCCCAAATAGTACACAACTTTTTAATTGTTACAATTATTAAATTTTTTCCTCAGTGTAGTCATTTAGACAACATTTTTTTAAGATAAATAGGTACATAACTCACAGATGACATAAAAACATACCGGAAAATAATATTCTACTGTGTCAGAAGCGTTCACTGAGGGAAAAATTTAATAATGGTAAATAAAAATTTAATTGTAACAGTTAAAAAGTTGTGTACTATTTGGGACAAGAGAACACTTTAATTGTACTAGGCAAAATGGAATTGTTGATCCTGTTTATTTGTCACAAATAAAACATGGCAGGTGAAATTTGTTTTCTATCGTAAATAAATAGTTTATTAGTGACAAAAACTCCTTTTAATTACTGTAGGTAACTTTATTTTGTGTACCTATTAAACAGTTTAATTGCAGGAAGTAACCTGAAATACTACTACAGATAAATATACTTACTGTGGTAGGTAAATAGTACATTTATGGCAAGTACAGGGTGGCCGCACGAACATTAGAACCTCATTTAACTTCATTATTTTTGAAGTTACGTAAAAAAGTTCAAAAATAAAAGTTATAGAAAATCACACGTATTTTCCAAAAACCATTTCATAAAAACAATTGAAAGTCGCATTTCCTTGATATGAACTTTACTTTTTGTTTTTTATTTTTAAATGGAACACCCCATATATTTTACACCATTTGAAATGCCATAAGAAAGCTTTTTAATAGTATATAAAATATGGTATTTATCTTGAAAAAAATTATCTAATTTACCATTTTACAATTTATCAATAAATTACCGGTGAAAAACAAAAGTATGTAATTTAAAGTAAACAATACGTTAGTCATGTCAAAATATTTGTTGGTAACTAATTTCACTGTTTTAAATAAAATGGGGAATTTCAATGATTGATATATATATATATATATATATATATATATATATATATATATATATATATATATTTTTCGGACTACCATGACTTAATCACGGCCGACTCTAGTTAACAGAGTCGGCCGTGACTTAATGGTAACAAAATATAAAATTTAATATCTAGTATAGTTTTTAAGAAAAATACTATGTTTTATAATCATTAAAAGGCTTTTTTTATGGCCTTTCAGATGGTGTAAAAATATACGGTGTGTTCCATCTAAAAAACCAAAGTAAAATTCAAATCTCCGAAATGCATCGTTGAATTGTTTTTCTGAAATGATTTTTGGAAAATACATGTTCCCATATACCTCTTGTTTTTTAACTTTTTTATGTAACTCCAAAAATAACAAAGTTAAATGAGGTTCTAACGTTCGCGCGATCACCCTGTACATAATTTAAATACTATTAGTAGTTTTACTATAAATTATTTAAGGCTCTACATTTTCATTCGATCGCTATAAAAATAAAATGAAGATTCGAATTTTGTTTTGCGGCTTCCCCCGAATTGTTTGAAAGTTCAAAAAAATGATTATAAGCTATATACACTATCCAATATAAAAGTATAAATTACTGTTAAACTTTTAATTCAAAATGAAAAATAATTCATTATAAATAAAACGCAGATACATTTAATTATAATGAACAATATAAAAACGATTTATATAATTTTAAGTTAGATATATATCTATCCGGTAAAAATGAATCCTCGAATGATTTATAAAATTTAGCTACTAAAACTACTATAATATTTAAATAAAGCTGCAAGTGTACTATAGACTTACCTAATGCAGTAAATATCTTTAGAAGTAGTGCATGAACAGTTTGGTCCTCGTAATAAAGCACCTGTACATAATAAAACTACATTTAGCAAATGATGAATTCTCTGTTCTCTATGATGGAATGCACCCACGAGTCGATACCGAACGAGACTCGAAGATGCATGAAATAAAAATTTAATTGTCCCAAGTACCTGAATACTTGGATTAATATTAAAGTTATTTTGTCACAAATAGTAGAGTAGTTGTTACTAATATATTTAGGAAACTTGCTTCTACTGTGGTAGCTTCATATTTAACTACTCCTAAACACAGTTTAATTGGGGCAATTATTATTAAACACATTTATTACCTATTTATTTCTTGTACAAGAGTAGGTTAATAGGAACAAGTATCTGCTTTTAGAAATGTCACTTTATTTATCTGAAATATTACATCGACTTGTCCGAATTAAAAAAACATTTGTGGCAATTAAATTATTGTTAGCAAAAAGAAGTACCTAGCCGATTTTTCTCAGTTTTGTCATGTCAGGTCTACCACCCACGCAAAGTGTGGAAAAAACAAACATTTTTTACTTATATCTACAAAGCTGAAATTTTTTTGTGGAACAGTTTATTTAATAAGACATCCAAAGGATATAGTCTACCTATCGTCTCATGTTGCTAAAGACTCGGTAGACGTAATGGAATGCAAGTGCGTGACTGCGGCCGTTGCGCTCCTGGCTCTTGCAGTTCGCGGAGAAGTTTTGTTTTCCGCCGCTGAATATTAATCTACAAAGCTGATTTTTTTCTCTTCAAGCTTTTTATGCACTATTTCGATTAAAAATCACATTCTACCTCCACTGAAATGTGAGACATTTTGCCCACTGTATAAAAGTGATGCACAATATTCCAGGGCTTCCTAAAGAAGGAATTTGGAAAATCTATCCACATGCTTCCTACAGTTTTAGTGTTACACAATTATGTTGTGCAATGAATTGATGAAGAATAGTGATTATTTTTACATTTTGTATATCCTCTATAACATATGTATTTTGCAGATTGCCATTTTCTTATTAAAAATATTTTCCGAAATCTGTAATTTACAGCTAAATATTTTTCAAATGCAGTATGTTAAATCTACAAGATTTTCATTCTTTAAGTACATTTAGTTCAATCATTGACATTATTTCGTATGTACACTTCTGTGCAATAAAATCCCATACACCTATTTTTTGCTATATTAAATCATTCTTTATTTGTCAGTGTCAGTGTCATATTTTCGAAATTCTGAAATTAACTGAACATGAAAAAATTCTAATTCTCTCTAAAATTGAAGAGGGATGGTCTATCAGAGCAGTTGCTAACCATTATCACTTAAATAAAAGTACCGTTATGAGTGTGAAGAAAAGGTGGGAGGAGGAAGGTATCATAAAGAGAAAATACGGTTCAGGCCGATCGATAAGTTCAAATCTCGCTCAAGATGAAGCGCTCCTTGGCTATTTGAGGGAAAATCCGTTTCAAACAGCAGTAGACGCTGTGTCCATGACAAATTTTCCAGCATCAAGGTCAACAGCTAGCCGAAGGATAGGAAAATCAGAATTAAAAAACTGTGTAAGTGCCAAGAAGACCATATTAACAGAAGAACAAAAGCAAGCGCGCATTCTGTTTTCTTTAAATTATGTCTATCACCTGTTGGAGTTTTGGAACAATGTTGTGTTTACCGATGAAAATGTTTTTCAGTCTTGTAATGACGGACATATTCGTGTGTACCGTCCTGCAAATACCAGGTTTGACGAACGCTACGTGTCTCAGCGGAATAGGTCCGGGCAATTTTCTGTTAATCTTTCCACTGGATGTGAAGTAAAATTATTACAGGTAGACACGTGCAGAACAGACATGCAGAAAACCGCGTTTTCAGCGTTCAGAACCTGGCCTTCCTTATCTCAGACACAATTTTTCAACGTCAATTTTAACATTTTTCGAAATGACATTTCACAATCAATGTCACATTTTTGTAACTATATGATAATAAAAAATATAAATTCCAATAAGACTGATTCACATCACTTAATATTAGTAAAAACTGGATTACTTGATTTTATTGCATAGAAGTGTACCTACAAATGATCCAAAAGAAAGACGTCACTGACGCAAAAAATTAAGTCCCTTTAACGGATGAAATGACGTCATTTTGACGGAATGAAGTGACGTCCCTTTGACGAAAAAAATGACGTCTCTAGGCTGTGACATTAGTACGTCAATGAGACGTTATATTGACGACATAACATGGTGTCAAAATAGGTCGGTACTGACTGAAAAATAACACCAAAATGACGACAGTCTTCCAGCTGGGTTTATGCATCATGTTTTTGAGTCTGTTTTTAAATGATGTTGATAAAAACAAGAGTAAAATTTGTGCATTGCTACTTCTGAGGGATCCTTGTGCATCATTAAGTGTGTTTTGAGGTAATATTTACGTACTATCTGATATGATCAAGTGACACATTTCTACACTGTCACTTCTGAAGGATCTTTATGCTTCAGCAAATGTGTTTTGAGGCCATCATTCAATTTTGTCTGAAATAGACAATCATTACATTTATACTTTGTTACTTCTGGAACCTTATGCCTCCGCAAGTGCTCTTTGAGGTCACTCTTACGTTTTGTCTGAAAAGCACAAGAGTCACATTTGTGCATTGTTACTTCTGAGGGATCCTTATGCTTTAGCAAATGCTTATTGAGACCACCTTTTCGTATAGTCTGGTAAGAACAGAAGGCACATTTGTACATTGTTACATCTAAAGGATCTTTATGCTTCAGCAAATGTTCTTTGAGGTAATGTTTATTTACAGTCTGATAAGAACATGAATCACATTTAAGCATTGTTTCTTCTGAGGGATCTTTACGCTTCAGTAAATGTGTTTTGAGGCTATCATTAAATTTTGTCTGAAATGAACAATCATCACATTTATACTTTGTTACTTCTGAAGGAGCCTCATGTTTCCGCAAGTGCTTCTTGAGGTCACCCTTACGTTTTGTCCAATAAGCACATAAGATACATTTGTGCATTGTTACTTCTGAGGGATCCTTATGCCTCAGCATATGCGTATTGAGATTGTTTTTGTGCATATTCTGGTATGAACAAAAGGCACATTTATACACAACTGAAGGATCTCTATGCTTCAGCAAATGTTTTTTGAGATAATCTTTATTCACAGTCTGATAAGAACAAGAGTCACATTTGTGCATTTCTACTTCTGAGGGATCTTTATGCTTCAATAAATGTGCTTTGAGGCTATTATTAAATTTTGTTTGAAATGAACAATCATCACACTTATACTTTGTAACTTCTAAAGGAGCCTTATGCTTCTGCAAGTGCTGTTTGAGGTCATTCTTACGTTTTGACCAATAAGCACAAGAGTCACATTTGTACATCGTTAGTTCTGAGGGATCCTTATGCCTCAGCAAATGCTTATTGAAATTTTTTTTGTGCATATTCTGGTAAGAACAAAAGGTACATTTATACATTGTTACATCTGAAGGATCTCTGTGCCTCAGCAAATGCGTTTTGAGGTAATGTTTATCCACAGTCTGATAAGAACAAGAGTCACATTTGTGCATAGCTACTTCTAAGGGTGCTTTATGCGTCAATAAATGTGGTTTGAGGTTATGTTTAAATTTTGTCTGATATGAACAATCATCACATTTATACATTGTTACATCTGAGGGATCCTTATGGGTCAACATATGGATTTTTAGTCTACTATTCGAGCCTGCTTGATATGAACAATAATCACATTTGATAATTGTCAGTTTCCGTTTCCTATGTAACTTGGTAGTGACTTCCGGCTGTGACAAAGTAATGTCATCAAACCTGAAAATTACAAAAACACTTATTAGTGAACTCAATATTTTTTTTATAATAAAGAGTATAGCCGGGTAAGCATGGGCAAACGGGAGTCTTTCTGCATATTTTTTTAATTAGAATTATGAAATTTGACAAAAAAACAATACACCCGTATTTTTTTTATTTCTTATGACATTGTCTAGCATAAGAAAAAATAATAAAGTTTTCGCATACTCATGATGTATGGAAATACCAGCCTTCTCATTGGTTGTTGTTTGTCGTTGATAAATTAGATACCCACATAACACAATGCTGTCCGTAGAATGTACCATGGCAAATCGTATTTAGTATTTGGGCTTGACTATGGACATCCTGATATCCCAATAAGTATGGTTTTTGGCACTCTTTTGGGCACCTCAATGTCACTTGGTATCAGATAAAAGTAGTACATAAGAGACATCCTGAAGAATATAACGGCACTTGTACTAGGGACGTACTAGGATGTAGCAACTCACTTATTTCCGGATGAGTTTGCCCAGAATGAGTTTACCAAGTTATCTCATCCTCATCAAGTAACCCGGGTTTTAGAAAAAACAAAACATAAAAAACAAGACAATATTTTATATAAAAATAATAATACTTCTTTTTAATAAACGTTAACATATATTTTATATAATTGAAAATACGAATATATATTCAAGCAAAAACGAATTTTATTCATTTATTATAGATATTTCAACTATATATCCGTAATGTTTATGATTCTATCGATATTTTTTTTTTTTTTTTTTTTTTTACTAGGCAATCAGGCCGGGATGGCCCATTTTGCTCTAGGGATCTACAGTTTAGCGTGGACTCCAAACCACGGTCCTCGACCACCAACTTTTGACCCACCCTGGTCCCGTTACACCACCCTTCAAGGCGGCGCATTAGCCCTAGGTTCCCGGGTCTCCTGGACCAGCCACCGCCTTTCAAGGTGGTTCACTAGCCCTAGGATTGCCTCTGTTGGCAGCCTACCGACTATTAGATGAGATCGTGGGTCACCCATCCAAGTGCCGGACGCGCAGCGTTGCTGCACCTCGCTGATCGAGCGACGGAACTTAAACCGGTGATCGTACCTCATCCCCCTATCGATATATGAAGGTGCTTTAAATGTAGCGGATTTTACCATATATAAGACCAGTGTAAATTTGAAATACGCTGCCCAAAATGTGCGGGGGAACATTATGTAAAAGACTGCAATAATAAATTGTTAAAGTGTACCAATTGTGTGGACTACTCAAATACTGGCAAAATTAAGCTCGAACATGCTGCATGGGACCATAACTGTTTCGTTTATAAGCAAAAAACAGCTGAGTTTAAGGCAAATATGTCATTCTCGGCATAGCTAGAAGTGAAAGCAAATGCATCATATAATAACTCCAACGACTATAATCAATGTATACCGCCACCTTTACCAGCAACAGCCCTTTCACCAACTCATAAAATAAACATCTATTATCAAAATGTCCGCGGGTTAAACACTAAATTACAAGACTTATTTATAGCCTCTATAACATGTCATTATGATATATATGCTTTCACAGAGACCTGGTTGAATTCGCATGTTCTGAATACAGAAATCTTGTCCCCCAATTATATTATCCGATGTGACCGGAACTTTGCGAAAATTAATAAAAGTAAAGGTGGGCATTAAACAATAAGTATATATATGATGAACTTAACTTAAGTTTTATACGTGAAACTCTTCCCCAAATAGATATCGCTGGTGTTAAGGTGACTATTAATTTTCAAAATCATTTCATTTTCATCATTTATGTACCCCCAAATACACTGCATATTACCTATGAAGTCTTGTTTGAGTGTATGGAATCCCTGGACTATTTAAATGACGAGAATATTTATTTTATAGGAGATTTTAATATTCCAGAGTTTAACAAGGTAAATGTTGTACTAAGCAATCGTGTAATTACTTTGCAATGTTTCTCAAAATTTTTTGATTTGAAACAATTTTTGTAAATGCCACATTTCACGAGAAAAGATAAAAATCGATTTTTTCACCCCCCATAGGTTCCCGCGGATCCGTAAAACTCCTAAACTCTTTTGTTTCGTGAACTTTGGCCTATTTTGAACCTATAACCAAAGTTTAAGGTCTGCTCAAATTTTTTTCGAGTTAAAGTAAAGTTTTCCTGTACTACTAGGGGCACTTTAAAAAAAAACTGACGCAGGTCAAAAATTTGAATATTAAGGAAAATCACTGCTTTTCTGGGTCAATGGAATCACAAGTCGGCATTGTGTATAACTCGCCGACGCACTTTAATGTAACTGCTTCAACCAAATTTTTTTATTCCAATTATAAAAATAATAATATGATAATCTGTATTTCTTTCTGCACAACCACATAAGATGGCGGTAGGAGTTTAAACAAAGGATTTGTTTATTGCGTTTTTTAATTTGGAACAAAATTATTGAAGCTTTTATTGTTGTTTATAATTTATAAAATTTAAATATGTTTTACTAACATTTGTAACATTGTGTTAAAAGCTCAAGAAATGGGTAACCATTCCATGAAATTGGAAAACGAACAGTTAAACGTCTGAGATACGATA
The DNA here is from genome assembly GCA_936432065.2 of Rutpela maculata. Lineage (NCBI taxonomy): Eukaryota > Metazoa > Arthropoda > Insecta > Coleoptera > Cerambycidae > Rutpela > Rutpela maculata. Next base: position 133,431,241 of record OW386292.2, on the reverse strand, counting down.
ACAGAAAATAGTTATATGTATTTTAAGTTAGGAAAAATCGGATTTCTTCAACGAACTGTGCGCAAAATTTTTTACAATCAGGTATTGAAAACTAAAAATCGAGTCTTCGGTCTCTATGGAAATCAATGTAAACAATAATTAATAAACAAGAACAAAACAGCGAATAATAATGATAATAATAATACAGTCGAAACTCCATAACTCGAATTCCCAAGGGGATTTAAAATAAACTCGAGTTAGAGAAACTTTGAGTTAGGGGAACATTTTAGTAAAAATACTAGATATTTATTGTTTTGAATTGCTTCGAGATATAGAAGATTTCGAGAAAGGGAAGTTCGAGCCCAAGCAGCACAATTAGTTTATATTACCAGTTTAAAGCCACATTAACCTAAGATAGTTGATATAACGTAATTGCAACCATTGCTTTCAACTCTGAAGGTATATGGACTTAATAGTAATTTAGTAAGCAATATTTAGGTAATATTTTCTTATGAAATGTCTGATAAAGTCACATTGACTTTAGTATAATTTACAAGAAATATTTACGTTACTGTTCCTTAAAATTTAACTCTAAAGTTAAAGTGCATATTGAGGTCTATGTGTAAGAAAATATTATATAATTTTAGACTAAATTATTAACTTTAGAGTCGCTGTCTTTTGTCTAAATAAAATCAATTTCTTACGTAAGTATAACCTGAGTTTTGTCTTGTCCTTGTAGTCAGATTTAGGTTATAATTTTAACCGCATGGTCACAACTAGTTCTAATTTTAGGTAAAATTTACTTCTCCACTAACCTAGCATATGTGTTTAACCTAAAGGCAAATATTACTCCATAAAATGTCCTGAAAGTTATTTTTACTTAAAAAATAGAATTAGGTTAGGTCCCTTTCCTGGAAAGCAAAATTACTTTTTCATTGTCTAAATTACTTCAAAGGACTATAATGATTGTTTTATGTTGATGCTATTCCTAGTGTCAACTGTACTTTATTGGAGGGATAATGTCCTAATTTGTGGCAATTTGTAGCAATTTATTTTGTTGTTGTTTGGGTTTTCTGTTTTCGTGTTCTTAAAAATAAAATTGGAGGTGTTTTGTTTTAAATGCGAGAAAGTATTCTACAGCCAGTCAACCTTTAGTCGGCACAACTGAAAAGTGCATAAGCAAATAGGACATAATTATAATTATATCGAATATGCGGTGTACTTAAAGATACTTGTAATTTTGTATTTCAATTTCTCTATTACCGACTTGTTTGCATTCGAAGTAATGACTACATTATATCAGATAAAACAGTTGTTAATCTTTCAGAGAGTTTAGTACAATATAACTATTTTTTTCTCTAGATTTCAGTACTTAGTTTGCAGAATGAAAAGCTAAGTGAAGTTCAGTAGTGTTAGTAGTGTAACTGAGTGACTTTATTTGGATTGTATTCAAGTTGTAAAAATGGTTTATGGCCCTATAGAAGGTTTAAACCTATACCTATGAACAAATTTAAGTTGATAGATGGGGAAGTAATAATTAAGAATTAAAAAACAAGTTTCATATGATGTGTTTTCTGTTAATACATTTATTCAAATAAAAGATAAAGTATTAAACTAACCAACAAAAGATTATTTTACCTGAAATATTTTTAAATTCCAAATTCACCGAATCCGTGATGTGATCATGTTTTTCTATCAAATGCAAACGCAAGTCGTTATTAAAGTTAAAATACAATTTGCACTCTAAGCACAGGTATCTTTTGGGCACTGTAGATTTTATATAAATACGTCGGATTTGTTTATTTATACACAATTCTGTTGTGCCGATTTAACGCTGACTGGCTGGAGAATACTTTCTCACATTCAAAACAAAACAGATCCATTTTTATTGACAAAATATAAGTGGAAATTGAAGGAATAAACCACAAACTCACAAAACAACAATTGCAGCCAAAGAAGTTTGAGGTTAGAAACAGAAGTGACGTCACTCAATTTACCGCCTTCTCTAACCTAATTTGGGAAATATGACCAATTTAGTTCTGCATGAACTTTAAAGACTTTACAATTTTGAAGACTACAAAATTATTTTAACCTATATTGGTCCCATTTAACTTTAAAGTAAATAATATAAGTTTTAACATTTCGTTTCAAGGAAAAACGTCAATGAGGCCTAAAATATTGGGAGAGAATACTTCGAAGTCGCATGGTACTATGTTCGCCATATTTTTCAACCAACTGAAAGAGGCCATTTTACAATGAAATTTTGATGAGTATTTAATTGAAAAAAATCATTAATATAAGGTTATTTAACAGATACAAAGTACAATATTATAATATTTTATGCCCCAAGAAAGTCCTGCCGGGCAATTGAATAGGCTTTTACAAATATTTTTAAAATACATTTAAGCTAAAAAAAAATTTTTTTCTTTAAAAACGTAAAATACTTGAGGCCCCTTTAATATTCCGAGGTTGAATGGATATATTTACAATGAAAATTGATTGGCAGTAAAAAACACACACAGAGGGGAAGTGGACACATTATTTCACAACTACGTATGACATTATATGATGCACTCCTACTCCATCATTATAATAGAGATGTCTGATGGTTTCTAGTTGTCTTTGCTGCTTATGCCTCGTGACTTATAAGTAAATCATTATTGTTGTAAATAAAATCATATTAGTTATTTCTGAGAAAGAAAGATTGCAGTTGAAAGAGGATAACTGGTTTGGTAAATATTACCTATCAACGACCACAATTAAACAAAATTTTTACGTTTAAATTACCTGTTCAGGGAAATATGTTCTATAACCAATAGGTCATTATAACTGAGCAGCCTTATTTAAGAGGTATTCATGACGTCGTCTCATTCCCCATTTACTTATATTTTACGTAAATTTTAAGTCAATTAGGTTAGGTTAAACGGGAAAACGGGACCAAAACGAGGGCTACATTACGTAATTCTGACTTAAGGATGCTACTTGGGAGTTATGGAAGTTCGACTGTAATAATGACTTTATTGCCCAACAGGTAACACTCAAAAACAGAACAATTCTTTTGAATTTGTCACAGAACCGCAAAAGTTGCTCATAATAATAATGTTTATAACTAACCCAGCAGAGACTTTGATCTAAATGTAACAGCAATATAATAGCGTGCTGGACAGAAGAGAAATCTAGAACTTACCAATAAATTATCGTTGATTTACATAAGTTGTTCGAAATGACCTCCATCTGCATCAATACACATTTTGGGACTGCGAACATACGCTCTACGTTCAACACTAAACTATCAACCAATGTTGTCAATGAAGAAAGAAAAAAAAAACTCGAGAGGTCGTTCTACATTACTTATACGGCTAGAACCTTTAAAAATGGGTCTCACAAGTGATCTTTCATGTTTAATTGAAATATGAGAAATAACTTCGAGAAGAAATAAATTTTTCATATTTAATATGAATTTAATTTAATATTACCTGTTGAAATCGGACTCGTCTGTTTTTATTTGAATTTCTTCATTAAGTAAAAATTTTTGATCCTCCATTTCAATAAGGTTTTCCATTTTAATTTCGTTTTCTCCACAAAACATTTCTTCTGTTTTAATCGCAACCAGTTCATTTTCTTCTTTATTTTCTATTTTCATTTTGTCAATAAATTTGACCTCATCCACCTCGTTTGTTGTTTCACTCCTTACTGTAAACTCTAATAAGCTGCTTAGTTCTATTTGACCTTTACTGTTTATATCTAAAGATTCACAATATTTCTTAATCCTTTCCTCTACAGTCAAACAGCTTGTCATAAAATGGAAACAGTTCTCTAGAGATCCATGGCAGTGTGCACAGATCACAGGTGTATTGATGACACTTAAATCCTATTAATGAAAAAACAAATATTCAAAATAAAATAAATTATGGAAAAAAATTTGTCTGTCGACTGATTTTTGTAAATGCAATTACTTTTACTTAGTGATAAAATTTGATAACTGTATGAAAAGCAACACAGGAAAGGAACTTTTTTACACAGAACATGGCAAAAGTATAGATCGACCCCTGCCAACATCAAAGTATATTAATAGTAATGCTTTATTCATCTTTAAAGATCATATAAATTGCAAAGAAACAACTTATCACACTAGCCATAGAGAATTCTTCCCCCAAAAAATTCCATTACTAAAAATCCAGGAGATGACGGAAAAACAAATTAAAAAAAAAAAAATTATCAGGTGGCAACGGAAGCATTAGACAAGCCATAGTTTCCAGAGTTTTCAAGATATGTCTTTTTGGCGGGGGTAATATATACAAAAAACGGCAAATTTTTCATAATTTGACACTTTTCCTTCACTGGTTTCTCTAGAAATGACCTCAACTTTGAAATGGCGCACCCTGAGACAATTAAGTACAACTGCGTAGTTTTAAAAAAATTTTTCAGACTACTTGATTCCTTTAGGGCTATCTTTATTTTTACATCTAGAGTACAATGAATGTACTCAAATCAATCAAATGGACCAAAACAATAAGAGAAAAATGTAAACTTGACATTTTTCGAATTGGTTTAGTAGCAACGACAAATCAAAATTTCCGAAATCACTAATTTGTAATTATGTCAACTTCTCTTTTAGACACCCAGTAGTTAAATACTAATTTTCATGACAAATCCATTGATACCTCCAAATCTAAAATCGTTTTTTTTTCCACCATCTTAACTAGAAGTCCCTACAAAGTTCTTTTACTTGCTTTTAGAACTGTATCCCGAAACTAGCTCTCAGACAAGTCCATGTAATCAAAGATGTCTTCTATGGGGTGTAGAAGTGCGTAATAGATTTTGACCGTAGTTCTTATGTAACGATGTCCTATTTTTCTTACATTTCATGGTTTTTGTGTTGAGTTATTTATTTGCCGTTCTTCTCCCTGATTTTGTGTAATTTTTCCCTCTCGGACTGATCAGCCTGCGTGCCCATTTATGTGTAATTACTTGGAGTGATATAATAAGATCATGGTTGAAGACCGCCCAGGTAAGATTACTACATCATAGCATCCAGCCTATTGTTTTGCTGTCGCCGGACTACAGGGTATTTTTGGGATCGTCGATGAAGTGGGAAACCTAGAATACTTAATTTCGATGAGCCTACACAGTTATAGGAAATTTTCTATCTTTGTAGTATCAATATTATTGTGTGGCTATTTATATGTAATATATATATATTTTTTTTTTTGGTGGTGTTGATTTACACCTTAATATTTTATTGTGTATGTATTATATCAATATGTATATGAATTCCATGCGACCTTTTTGACAAAAGTGATCACCTTTGGTCCACAGTGATCATTATTATATAACGTATTTTATCTCCACTATATGCACAGTTTTTGATAACTATATTATATGTATATAATTTGATATTAGTCCTGTCAATGAATGGTTTCTAGAGGGAAATGCCGAGATCACAATTTTTGACTTAAGAGCTGGGTCTGGACTATTTAGGAGGTAAACATACCAAAAGTCCCCGAATGTAGGAGCTGGTGGGGCGGGGGGGGGGGGGGTGAGTCACAAAGAAGGTCCTGGTAGTTGGTTTTTCGGTCATATCTCGAAAACGGCTAACCCTAATCAAAAAGTGGCTATATGCAAAATTAAAGCTGACTAAATTTTCTACAAAAATGTTCCTATTAATTTTTTTCGTATCTGTTATGGTTCAGTAATGAATTGTATATCTTTTGACTGTATTCTAACTTTATTATAAATTGAAAACAAATTTTAATAATCACCGTAGAAAAAATTTCTTGTACAGATATCCATATCACAGAAGACTGAACTCAAATATCGAATAAAAAAATGTCTTTGCGTCTGCAAGTGTGTGTGTGCGTGTATATGTATGTGTGCATGTATACCGTGTCTTGTAAACATGATAACTTCTGTTAGACTCAAAATATTTGATTACAATTTGCAACATATGTAAAACAGCATATTACAATGATTCCTATTGAAATTGGGCCATATCTGTAATACATGGTGATAACCAGAGGCCTATAAATTCTCACTTCATAATAATCTTATTAAAAATACCATGTTCCATATTTTAGGATAACATTGATATATCATTTAATTTAAGTAAAGTATACATCTTATTTTTGTATGCTTAGTAATACTGTGCTCTGAAATTAAAATGAAACATATTTTACGCATGAGAGTTTGAAGAAATTTTTTCTATGATGATTATTAATTTTTTTTTCAATTTAAAATAATACAAAAATAATATACTTAGCATTATGGATACCAGATAAAATTTTCTAAAAGACGCTTATTTCAAATTTCTATTATTTCAATTTTCTTATGGGAAATTGGCATACGGTGAAATTGGCCCAAATTTTGATATGTTGTTCTACTAGATCAAAAATCTCAATGGGCACGAGTCCCAAAAACACACCTTTCTACCTTTTTTTTTTTGCCCTCTATTCTAAAACATGTATCAAAGCTCTGGATATCCATTTTGTAGCCATTATCTGTACAGACATCCATGAGCCTTTAATGGATGTCCATTGGACTTGAAAACGAGGACATCCAATGGACAGCCCATTCGGTGAATGTCCATTTAGAATACAGCTAAAATTTGTCGTCTTCTGAACACAGTATAAACATCCAATGGATGATCATTAGTTAGTGTCCATTGGATATCCATTTTTCATCTAAAAGTTAGTTCATTTCTATTCTTAGAAAAATCATAAAAAAGTTCAAAATTAAGAAAAACAAAAAAGCAAAAAGATAAAATCACATTACATTTTATTTTACATAATCAATTTTACAGGTACTAAAATGTACAGACACAGAGAAATGTTGTCCAAATACATCTACTACTATTTTACTGTCTCTGGTACGCGAATTATTTAGATTTGGATTAATTTTTTTACATTGACTTTTTTTTTACATTGACTTTTTTTATTCAATTTTAAGTTTACCAATTCCTATATTTATTTTGGGGTGAAAAGCGCTCGTATACATTTAACAACTACATTTCTCTAAAAAAATATTTGTATCTTTCACCGCGGTAAAAAAAACCTCAGTCGTAGGATCGGACTTACATTTAGACCCTTCCAGCCTTGTCCTCCCCTTCCGGGAGGTGAAAATCGCTTTCACGGCTGCACAGCGGTATCTTTGTTTAAAAAAAATATGAGACTGCTCAGTTGAACACAGAACCTTAAAAGACGGTGCAAAAATCACTTTGAAGTACCCCCTACGCTTTTCCACCCCTTAAGGGGAATGAAAATGGATTTCACCTCTGCACGGCGGGTTGGAAAATAGTTAGAGATTGGCTCAGAGTCATTGCTGTACCTCTTTTGAGATTTACTATCACTGTGCAGCCACTTAGAAATCTAGTTGTTAAATGTATACGAGCGCTTTTCACCCCAATAGAAGGCAAAAAAGGTAGAAGTGTGTGTTTTTGAGACTTTTGATCTACTGGATTAGTAGAACAACATATCAAAATTTGGGCCAATTTCACCGTAAGCCAATGGTCCTTTATAATAAACTTAGAATACAGTCAAAAGATATACAATTCATTACTCAACCATAACCGATATGAAAAAAATTAATAGGAACATTTTTGTAGAAAATTTAGTCAGCTTTAATTTTGCATATAGCCCCTTTTTGATTAGAGCTAACCGTTTTCGAGATATGAGTGAAAAACCAAAAACCGGGGACTTCTTCGTGCCCCCCCTCCTATGTTCGGGGACTTTTGGTATGTTTACCTCCCAAATAGTCCAAACACAGCTCTCTAGTCAAAAACTGTGATATCAGCATTTCCCTCTAGACCCCCTTATTGAACGTTCATTGACAGAGCTATTATTGCTTTTCTATTTATATTTTAAAGTGTTACCTTCGAATTTTTGTTATTATTAAATACAGCTACTATTATCAAACAGTAACATATTCTGTTTTATCATACTCCACTCAATATCTCCTAGTGCAATCAGATAAACAATTGCTACCCTCTTACTCACTCCCCCACCGACCAGTTGGCCGGAGTGCATGGCTTCCATCGCTGCCTACCAAAAATTAAAATTTACCTTTTTACTGGCAGCCTTTTGCATGATGAAATTTGAAATAAGTGTCTTTTAGAAAATTTTATCTGGTATCCATAATGATAAGTATATTATTTTTCTATTATTTTTGGTTAGGGCTTTTCTATTAATATAGTCATAGCACCAGTAATAAATCAGAAATAAAAATTACCCGGTGTACGAGTACTATTTGATATAAGCAAAAAAAAAAAATAATTATATTTCGGTGTACTACTTACATAATAAAAATGATTTTCACATAGTTCCACATAGTCATGTAAAAGGCAGTATTTTTTTCAGAAATATATTCTATATTTCTGTATGCTTTTAACCATCTTATCTTATGATAATTATCTTCGGGTACGTGAATAATTTTTTCATTAATATTTTAAAAAACGTATTGGAATGAATTGGCACTATACAGTATTTGTAATGCGTATTTTCCAGTATTGGGGATTTTCGAAATGTAAAATAAATACAAAAACGTAAACTGTTCCCCGTTTAACACACACTGTGACATCACAGCCATTCCCGTGCCTAGTGCCTCGTTTGAAATTAATTACTAGCAATCATAAATTTAATTATATGTTGCAAATTAAACAGTGTCATTTAAGAGCTGATATTTGGCATGGCCTATTTTTTCCATATAAATAAACACTCTAATGAAATAGAAACAAGCAAGTTGCCTATAACCATATTAATACCTACCAAGCCTGGAAGACATTGTTCGATCATGTTGATCAACATAACGTCTCTGTCCTGTCTAACATCAAGAGGTATAACAGAACTGCTTTTTACCAGGCTCATGCAAAATCCACATATGTCCTGATCCTCTCGAACACCAGCGCTACTTTCATTCTTGATCAGATAGAGGTCTCTTAGATCCAATTTGACAGTGGTCATGTTGACAAATGGCAATAAATAATCATGGGTATAGTTGCACATTTTTTTAAAATCAAAACATATCATGAGCAGTTCTGCACAGTTTATACACATCACAGGTTTCTGTGTTATAGCTAAATCCTAAAACAAAAGGCGCCAAAAGTATTTCACAACCAAAATGCGTAATAAACACTGAATTAAACTAAATTCATTAATACATAAACTCCTCCATTTCTAATTGATCCTTAACATTTAACACTTACTATTTTTGGCAAAAGTACATCCAAGATGCCTTTTATTGTTTCGTCTATAACTTTAGAGATATCACATATTTTCAAACAAAGTCTGCATATTATTGTTTCTTGGGTACCCATTTCTTACAAGTGTTAATTGAACAATTGAATTACACCAGGCAAACGTAGCATGCTATCTGAGTAGCATACCTACGTCACAAAACACTAAACAATTTCTGCGCCTACGTATAACCTGCAAAAACATTAGAATGAACTTAGCAACATCTAGCTTAGCAAAAGTCATAAATTAACGCGCGAGTATCGTTGCGCGAGTACGTCGCAAACTTCATACCCTAACTTACTTCACACCGATCGAATATTAAGCTAGCACTACACGTGGTGTATTCTTCTAATCCCGTGTAAATATGTATAATCTGGCTGGACCCATATAACCTTTAATGGATGTCCATTGGACTTGAAAACGTGGACGTCCAGTGAACAGCCCATTCGGTGGATGTCCATTTAGAATACAGTTAAAATTTGTCGTCTTCTGAACATAGTATAAACATCCAGTGGATGACCATTAGTTAATGTCCATTGGATATCCATTTGAAAGTTGGTTCATTTCTAATCTTAGAAAAATCATAAAAAAGTTCGAAAGTTCAAAATTAAGAAAAAGAGAACAACTTTAAAAATAAAAAAGCACAAAGATAAAATCACGTTACATTTTATTTTACATAGGTAATCAATTTTACAGGTACTAAAATGTACAGACACAGAGAAATGTTGTCCAAATACATCTGCTACTATTTTACTGTCGCTCCCAAGTAGCACAAGTAGTTGTATTTTGGTCATGATCATGTTACAGTAGCTAAAAAGGAAGGGGTTATAGGTTATAGTGGCGATTATTAAAACCGAATTATTACGTTCTGAAGACGTACTGGTGACGAAAATGGGGAATCATATCTTGGTCGTGAACACGCAACTGAAGCCAAATGGCCATAACGCATGTGCAACTCATTTGGCTTTCTTTTTGATTTTTGTGACTGCTTTATTACTAGTTATCAAATGGCTCTTATGGCGAAGGGGGTCATGTATCATCTACTTCACCGTGACTAAATGATGACTTTTAGGCATAAAATAAAACGAGAACACTATTATGGCCTTCCTTTGGCTTTAAGCAGGTGTTGTTAGATAAAATGGACGTATACTTTGTCCATCTTTAAAATTATATATGAATATCATAATTGCATATGTGGTCAATCAGAGGGTTAAATTTTATCAAAGCAAGAATTTTTTCTGTAAACTTATATAAAATACTTATAAAAACAAAAGGGCCTCCATAGACTTTTTGTTTTTAAGTCTATGGGGGCCTCCAGAAATCTCTAAATTTTATGTATAATTAAATTAATTTGAAATAAATACATATAAACATTTTGTAATTTCAAGAAGCACAATCGATGGTAACGTTATTAATAATTATTAAAATAACGAATTAGTAAGTCAAAACTTTATTTTATTAGGTATAATTAATAAAGTATTGAAAGAGAACGTAATGGCCGTCGTTCAAGTTTTTCTTGTTTGGTAGAAAACATGGCGGCAAATTGTCATCATTTGGCATATGTTTTCGCTAATGATCCTGGAAATAAGCCAGAATATGACTGTAAAAGATCTAATAAACTTTTTTCGTCAAATGGCAAATTTAACATGTCATATTTGCCAAACTGTTACCAAAAAGTGGTTAGCGAGTTTTCGCATCAAAATACGACTATAAGAAAGACATAACCTCTCTTTTTTACGTTTGTTTTGATTGCATTTATGTGGAACAGGCTACTTTGTATTTTGACCTTTGTTTCTCCAATGTTTTTACATTTCCTTTCTCCAACCAAATTAAATTTTTTTTACTAAAGTTTCTGAAAATATATTGCGTAGACGAAACCATCGAAGAGCAAATTTGTCTTAGTGCAGTGTTCCTTCAAATCGTTGGGTAGGTAGTAAATAGCAAACTGTATTGGTCAAATACAAAAGCATACATACATTTTTGACGAATCAGCAATCAAAATTCAAAACCAGATACAAAATACTTCCAGCAACCATGTACAATAAAAAGAAATAATAGTAAAATGTTAATAATGGCTAGAGCCATAGAAAATGGATTGTGATGTAGAGGATAAGTTGACACTTTCACTTTAATGATCTACATATTTATACCTATTAATGCATAAGCTTTTGTAGACACAAATGTCAATGAAAACACCCTGTAAAAAGTGTTGTGTCACTACGTACCTACTCTTTGAACTTACTTTTAGGAGACATTCCTTTTCCAATAATGGGTATGTGAAGTCTGCCTATATTTTCTGTTGGTATAAATATGTATAAAGTTTTCAACATTATCTATACTTGTTTTTAGGTTATATTTTTATCTTGCCGTTTGGCCTCAATTTAGATTTTAATGTGTACAAAATTACTTCTAAAATAGTCATTTAATAAGGATATTTTATCATTATTGTTTCTGAGATTATTCGGTAATAACAGCTAAAAAAACCACCAGAATAGAGCCTAACTGATATAGTCATGTTTAGGCTAATTTCTTAGTAATAGTTTGGATATCAACACTATATTAATAATAAAAACCATGTCAACATATTCTAGCCATTTTTATAGCTAGAATGGCAGTATTAGGACTTAACATTGTTGCTATTTAATTACCTGCTCATATATGACCAGTATATAGCTAAAAGAGATCATCATAACTATTAATTTTTTAAATTTTATGCTCAACCACGACTAGAAAAAGATGACCAAAATATAACTAAACAAAAGCCGTTGAAACGTTTTAGTGGCTAAATTTTGGTTATTTCAGCTGAATGGCATATTTGTGCTACTTGGGCTGGTAAGCGAATTATTTAGATTTGGATTAATTTTTTTACATTGACTCTTTTTTTCATTCAATTTTAAGTCTACCAATTCCCATATTTTTTTTATTTTTGTTTTCAGCTGAATTTATTAAATCATTGTACTTGGGGCTTTTTTTTTCATTTTCTATTTTTTTTTTACTTATCTTTTAAGAATCTTATATTTATTTTGGGCTTCCTCATCTGCTGAAAAATTTCTATAAAAGTTTAATTCTTTCAAGTTTTTTCTTTCATTTATTAGAGCATGCGACAGTTTGACTCGATTCTTATCATGTAGATTGTTTTGCTTTTATTAGTTTTTTTTGAATGCGAAACTTCAAAGCACCAAGAAAAGTGTGGTTCCAAAGCTGATTGAAAACAAAGTTCCGAACCCGCGTTCTCAGCAAAATGAATGTTTTCTGCTCCAAACAATATTTGGGGCGGAATTTATTGATGGGTCATTGAAGTGATGCCGTTTTACTATAATTGGAGTTTTATTTTTGGTTGCACCCAACAAACACCGAAGATCGGCCCATCAGCGGGCCATCACTGGGCCAGAAGTTTCATTTCTGGCCCAGTGATGGCCCGATGAAGGGCCAACCTTCGGTGTTTGTAGGGCAGTTGGTGCTTTCGATGTAAACAACTGTGCAAGGTAGTGATCTGATATTCCCATTCCCGGATTTGTGACTTTACATTCACCTTTGTTTCTCAATTCTTTTTCCATTTTTTTGCCATTTTATCACCGATGTTTATAAAGTATTCAATAATATAATTAGCTTTAGTGATATTTTTTATTTGTTTTCCACTGGTATTATTTATATTAATGTTATTTGAAGTTTAATTTCATATAGTTTTACTTTTTGTTGCTTTATTTATTGTCTCCCAGATTGTATTGTAATTTCTATTTGCATCTTTTAGTTCATTACTATAAAAATTATTTTTTGTTTTCCTTATTAAATTATATAATGTGTTTGTATATTGCGTTTTAATTCATGTGAAAAGTTTCTTATCTATTGTTCCTTCATTATTAGTCCTAGTGTTATCCATGGTTTTATTTTACTAATTTTACTATTTTTTACATTACTCTCGCATGCAAATATATATTGTAATTTTCGTATTTTCAAGGCCTACTCCTTTAAATGGGTCGAAATTTCGAAATCAACTATTATGCAATTTTTTATCTGCAAATTGGATAGTGTGATTCAGAGTTGTCTCAAACACCTCTATACAAAATATTAGCTCGATACCTCATATAGGGTGTTTGTGTTTGTTTATTTAAAATTTCTCACTTTTCGACTGGCCCTGTATAAAAGTCAGTTAGGTTTACAGGCGGCTCCAAAACCCCTGAGGGAGTTGGAGCTGGAGCATACAGTCTCAACCCAAAGGTAAGAATCACTTCGAGCCTGGGTAATCATGCGACTGTCTTTCAGGCAGAAGTTCATGCCATTGAACTGTATACAAGGAGGCTTGAGAAGCCGCATCTTAGACACAGATCAATGAAAATCTTTTCAGACAGCCAGGCGGCTCTCAAAGCTCTTGGCTCACATCGCTGCAATTATAAATTGGTCTGGAACTGCCGAAAAGCTCTAGTCCGATTGGGCAGATACAACAAATTAACTCTGGTCTGGATACCGGGCCATTCTTGCTTGGAGGGCTTCGAAATAGCCAACTCCTTAGCCAGGGAAGGTGCGGTATCAAAATTTATCTGACCAGAACCAGTGCTTGACATATCGGCAAGCACTGCGAAAACAACCATCTTGGCCTGGACTGAGGGGAAAAATCCTCCAGTACTGGCAAGAACTACCAGGATTAGTTCATTCAAAGGAGTTTATCACATACCCTTTGAAATCAAGAACTAAAAAACTATTAGAGCTAAACAGGTTACACCTAAGAGGTCTAGTTGGCTTATAAACTGGGCACTGCAGACTTAATCACCATCTACACAGACTCGGAATAGCGGACAACGCTGAATGCCGACTGTGTTTGGAGGAGGATGAAACGGCAGCACACATTTTATGTACCTCCTGCTGCAGAAAGAACCAGATTCTCACTTTTTGGCAAAGGGCAACTGCTGCCAGAGGATCTGGACAACCTCTCACCCAATAAGGTAGTCGACTTTATCAAAAAGCTAAACCTATTGGGTGAAATATAATTAGGGTGAGCCACAATGGACCAGATGGCGCGGTGGAGGGTCTGTTATTAGCCCACTCACCTATCAACCTAACCTAACCTAACCTAGGTTTACTAAAAATGGTAAAGTAGTTATTCGACTTAGGGAACATAAAATACTAAATAAGGAAGAAAAAACAAAAGTTATTCTTTAAATAAGTAGTGCTTCTGTACATTATTCGGTTGCTGTACGTAGATGCCTTAATGAAAATTTTTCAAACAAATGGATTGGACGGAATAGCTTTTCTTCTTTTTTTCCTTATTCAGTGACATCAACATCAGATACTAAATGATGAAGAAAAAAGAAAAGGTACTCCATCTAATTCATTTGTTTGAAAAATTTTCAACAAGGCACTTACCTACAGCAACCGAATAATGTATAGAAGCACTATTTATTTAAAGAATAACTTTTCTTTTTTCTTCCTCATTTAGTATTTTATGTTCCTTAAGTCGAATGACTACTTTACCTTTTTAGTAAATCTAACTGACTTTCATACAGAGCCAAAAAGTGAGAAATTTTAAATTTGGCTATTGAATATCAAACACCCGCCTATATAAAGTATCAAGCTAAAATTCTGTATAGAGGTATTTGAGACAACGAATATTCCATTCAATTGAATACTACATTCAATTTGCCAATAAAAAATTGCCTAATAATCGATCTCAAAAGGAAGAGGGCCTATAAGGACGGTTTTCGGCCCTTTTTATTTTTGGTTAAAAAATTTCGAATCAATTTTTTTTATCATATATATTCAATATCTAATCCTTTCCACTCCAAACGGAACTTCCCCAACCCTCCCCTCTCCATGTATCCCCTTAAATTATTAAAGAACTAGTTTACATTAACCCATCAACGGCTAGCGCTGCCATATGGCGACACTAGCAGACCCTTTTTTAAATTGACTCTGCCACTGAGGCTTTCTTATCAACAAAGTAAGGTTAGGAACAGATGTTCCTTTAAGACTGAACAACGTGTTGGTTAAATCGGATTTACTTCTGTTTTGTCTATTAGATAATTTATCGGCAAGCGAAATTTATACATCTTGACAGTTAGTGAAACAATGGACATTAGGTTTCAGTAAGTATATTAACTAGTAGTACATAGTATCTGTTTTCAATATAACCGCAGATTTACTTGAACGTATGTTTGTTTTATGTTTGTATATCACTAATGTGATAATTTTTTTACGTTCAAGTTTGTAGATGACCTCGGAATGTTAGTGTGGCCATATGGCAACGCTAGCCGTTCGTGAGGTACAAAAATAACATTTTATAGGATATTATTTTAAATTTTTTAGGCGTGGTTTTACACTAGAAGAAGCACTTCAAATAGCATACGATGACGATTTAGGCGCTACTGACATATTTGTTGAGCCTCCTGATGCAAATATATTAACAGATGAAGATTCTGGAGATGAAGATGGTGGAGGGCTTATTGACAATCTCAACGGGCAACAACTTTTAGCTGGGGCTGAAATACGAATGGCAGATAATACCATACTAGGGGAAGATGAAGCTTTACCAGAGAATAACATGACGTATACTCGACCAGGTACTAAAGAAATTACTTGGATAGATGGTGATCTTGAGCCTCAAAATAGGGTATTTCCAACTCCAAATTTTCGAAACATAGAAAATATGTCGAATCTAGACATATTTGAAAAATTCGTCGATAATGATATAATATCTTTTCTTGTGGAGCAAACCAACAGTTATGCATTATTTTTAAATCATGCAGATCCAAAAGTAACCGTTGCAGAGATGAAAGTTACTGTTGCAATCTTGATAGTTACTGGCTACAATGAATTACCTGGTAAAGATTTTTACTGGGACTCGGAGGACGATATGAGAAATTATATGATTTACAACACAATGCGAAGAGATAGATTTCGCCAAATTGTGCGATATTTACATTGTGCTGACAATACACACCCAAATTTTTCAGACAGAATGTGGAAACTGAGGCCTCTAATGGACAAACTAAAAAAAAAAAATTATGGGTAATTGGGAACCTGAAGAGCAGCTAGACTTTGATGAATCTATGATCAAATATTACGGTAAACATACCTGTAAACAATTCATTAGAGGTAAGCCAATTCGCTTTGGCTACAAGATGTGGTGTCTAAATACTGCCTCAGGTTATCTTGTAAATTTTGATATGTATCAGGGCAGCAACCCTAATGGACACAATACTTATGAAAAGAACTTTGGAAAAAGTGCTGCTCCTCTTATCAATATGATAGACGAATTTCTTACACAGAAGAAGAAATTGCCTTATAAATTTTATTTTGATAATCTCGTTACTGGTCTCAATCTCTTGTATCATCTCAAAGAGAGTGGTTATCATGGAACTGGAACAATTAGAGAAAATCGCATACCCAAAAGTTGTCAACTGTCAACAAAGATATGAAAAAGTCGAAACAGAGAGGAGAATTTGTGTCATCAATTGACAGGGAGGATGGTATCATTATTGTCAAATGGATGGACAATAGCATAGTCACTGCAGGGTCCACATGCTATGGCAAAAGTCCCATTACACAAGTGAAGCGTTATTCCCAGAAAGACAAGAAAATTATACAAGACCAGAGACCAGCTATAATAGGAGAATATAACAAATATATGGGGGGTACCGATTTAATGGATGAGAATATCTCTAGATATAGAATTAGTATTCGCCGAAAAAAGTGGTGGTGGTCGATCTTCACTTGGTTGATAGATGCATCCAGCGGCGGCTGGTGAAATTTCAATATTTTTTTCTCGTCTATGGCGTATGGGACCCATACGAAATTTGGGAAATAACATCTAGAGAAGCACTTCTCTAATGACCCCTAAAAAATTTTGAAAAAGCAGTTTGCGAAAAAATTTTTGAAAATTCGTTAGCCTCCCCTGGGTCTAGGAGCTCCTGTTTATTTTTATTTTTTTTTTGTCATATGCAGTTGACTTTTCATAAAAATACAACAGATTTTGGAGTTTATGAAAATATTTTCATTACTAACTGAGATACAACGAATTGAAATATTGTAATTTGTTAAATTGTAAATTACAAAATTTCAGTTCATTGTATTTCAGTTAGTAATGAAAATATTTTCATAAACTCCAAAATCTGTTGTTGTATTTTTATGAAAAGTCAAATGCATGTGACAAAAAAAAAATAATAAACAGGAGCTCCTAGACCCAGGGGAGGCTAACGAATTTTCAAAAATTTTTTCGCAAACTGCTTTTTCAAAATTTTTTAGGGGTCATTAGAGAAGTGCTTCTGTAGATGTTATTTCCCAAATTTCGTATGGGTCCCATGCGCCATAGACGAGAAAAAAAATATTGAAATTTCACCAGCCGCCACTGGATGCATCTATTGTGAATGCATGGAATTTGAGCAGAAAGAGGAAAGATTCGTCAGGTGTCAGTCAACTACATTTTCGACGAGAGATTGCACAAAGCTATCTGAAACGTTATCAAATCTTGCCAAAGGGCCCAGGTAGAATATCAACGTCCAAGTCAAGTTTGACACTCAATAGAGTGTCAGATAACTTACGATATGATGGGCAAAATCATTTACTTTCTTCAACAGAAGGCAAAAAGAGAAGATGTGCTGGTGAAGGTTGCTCATCCATGGTACGAACAATGTGCCCGAAGTGTTCAGTAGGACTGTGTTATTTTTCATACCAAATGAATGTAAATATACAATAAGCAAATTTTTCTGTCATTTAATTTTAGTTATGTACTAAAATATAAAATTTTATCTTTATATTATGTTTGTCTCCCGTATTCGGCTAGTGTTGCCATATGGCAACACCAAATTTTTCAAAAACCACGATTCTTTTTCAAAATATTTTTGATAAATAGTGAAAACTAGTTGGTTTGTTTGTAAATTATTCATTCATTCCCGTTTTTTCGCCGAAAAAGAAACCCGCCGTTAGAGGGTTAATACACGTTTAGATGTTTTTGAAATTGAAAATGATATTTTCTTTGAACAAACTGCAATTATACAACACCCCCAACCCCCAACGACACCCCCACTAACATAAACCTGGATTTTCCATTTACATTATTAATAAAATGCCAATTCCTCTTATTGCCTCTTATTTAGGGTGACCAGATTTTTGTGCTGGACATTTCTGCTGGGAAAAAAATTGATTAGCGGGGGGAGCAGAAATCCGAAAAATCATTTCTTGATCCCAACATTTTTTGATGACCGAGAGTAAAAATTTTTTTGATCGCAGATAGTACTCCAAAATGCTGGACTGTCCAGCGAAATTCCGGACGTATGGTCACCCTACTCTTATTTCAATTACAGAATTGGAATATCTTTATCTTCAAAATGGGAAGACCTTCAAAGTTTGATAAGTATGTTTTGAGATTTTTTATCCTGCTGAATCTAGTCAAACGAAGGGAAGTACAAATGTACATTTTGTCAATGTTCATTTGCAAGAAACTCTTTTAGAATGGTGAAGCATCTGTTGAAATGTGAGAAAACACGAAAACAGATGCTTCCTTTAATAGATATTATACGTACTATACGGTATTATACACAAACAAATAAAATACGGTATTTTTACATCTCTAGTAAAAGCCTTAAATCAAGAGACAAAAAAACAAACAAAAAATTCTAACCTAAACCTCTCTACACAACAGAATGGTTCATGAGAGAGAGTGTTGGGGAGGAGGCATATACAAGGAATTGGCATTTTATTAATAATGCAAATAAAAAGTGTTTAAAATAATTTTATATTAATGATGTAAATAAAGTCAGTTTAAAATAATTTTATATCTGGTAGCAGCATAAAGATTTATGTTGTGGGAGGAGGGGGTGCTTGTCATTGGGGGGGGGGGGGGGGGGTTGGGGTATTTTATAGTAGTAGGGGGAGCTTAAGGTGCAGTTTGTTCAAAGGAAATATGATTTTGAAGTTCAAATACATCTAAACGTGTACTAATATAAACTGGTCCTTTAAGAATTTAAGGGGGGATATACGGAGAAGGGAGGGTTCAGGTAGTTCCGTTTGAGTGGAATGGATTAGATATTGAATATATATGATAAAAAAAATTGTTTCGAAATTTTTTGACCAAAAATAAAAAGGGCCGAAAAGGAGGAGTTTAGTAGACCTTGAAAATATAATAATAATAAAAACAATAATAATAATAATAAAAGCTTTTTATTGATATATACATAACACATACATACATATCAAAAGGCCATCGACCGAGGTCCTTCAGCCTGTCTTTTTTATAACAAATAAGTCATTTACAAATCTGTTCTACTAATTAAAAATATATACTGTATAGTAAAAAAATGTTTACATTTGATACTTAAATTTAAACAATATTATGGATTTTCAGATAATGTAATTAATATTTCTTGAATTGTTTTTTCAAGAAACTTGAATATCTTGGTCTGGTAATAAGCATATGCTGCATTATTTCCATATTACGATTGGCAAACTTTAAGGATAGCTTTTTAATCTTTCGAGAATAGGCTGAATATTTGTTTTGCTGTAAAGCAATTCGTTTGAAGGATTATGAAGTGGATTTGTGGGATGATGAATTTTCATTATAATTCTCAGGGCTGTAGTTTCTGCTGTAGTTTTTATATTATTAAGAGTTGAAAGTCGACAATTGAGGTATAAAACACGTCCATATTCAAGTATCGGATGACATATGGATGCCTAAATTTTTGTAGCATTGAAAAAATTACAAATTACAAAGTTTTCAAAACAATCAAATAAAGTTCATCCAGCACTGCCATTATTATTGGCAAAGAAGTGTGTGGTGGCACAGCGTTGGCCGGTGTTGCACTTTATTCTATAATTTGGCACTCCTAGCAGTACTTTCCCAATGGTGAAGTGAAGGCATGTAGGTAGTTTATTAACGATAGGCCAATTGTGTGCTTGCTGGGCCACTGTGGAATCATCAGACAATATTTTTGTGCAATCTGCTCTGCTATGTTTCATCATATGTCTATTGAGATAATATTTATTTCCTGCCTGAAAAGAACAAGAGTAACATTTGTAAATTGCTACTTCTGCTTCAGCTTGTTTTTTTTATGCTTTTCGAGGTTACTCTTAAGTATTGTCCGATAAGCACAAGAGTCACATTTGTATATCTTTACTTCTGAGGGATCCTTATGCTTCAGCAAATGCATATCGAAATTACTTTTTTGTGTAGTCTGGTAAGAACAACAGGTACATTTGTACACTGTTACATCTTTATGTTTCTGAAAATGTCTGTTGAAGCACTGTTTATTGAGAGTCTGATAAGAACAAGAGTCACATTTGTACATTGCTACTTCTGAAGGATTCTGATGCTTCAGCAAATGTGATGTGAGTCTGTCTTTCCTTGGTGTCTGAAAAGGACAAGAGTCACATTTATACACTGTTCTTCCTGGTTTATGCAACAGCAAATGTTTTCTGAAGCTGTATTTATTTCTTGTCTGAAAAGAACAAGAGTAACATTTGTAAATTGCTACTTCTGAAGGAGCCTTAGGCTTCAGCTTGCATTTTTTATGCTTGTTGAGGTTACTCTTACGTACTGTCTGATAAGCACAAGAGTCACATTTGTACATCTTTACTTCTGAGGGATCCTTATGCTTTGCTTTTTTATGATTTGTGATGTCACCCTTACGTTTTCCCCGATAAGCACAAGAGTCACATTTGTACATCTTTACTTCTGAGGGATCCTTATGCGTCAGCAAATGCATAGTGAGATTACTTTTCTGTATAGTCTGGTAAGAACAAAGGGCACATTTGTACATTGTTACATCTGAAGGATCTTTATGCTTCAGTAAATGTTTTTTGAGGTTATATTTTACCATAGTCTGATAACAACAAGAGTCACATTTGTAAATTGCCACTGAGGGATCTTTGTGCATCAGCAAATGTGTTTTGAGGCTATGATTAAATTTTGTCTCAAACGAACAATCATCACATTTATAGATTCTTACTCTTGACGGATTCTTATGAGTTAACACATGGATTTTTAGGTTACTTTTCCAGCTTGTTTGATATGAGCAATATTCACATTTGACAATTGTCAGTTTCTGTTTCCTATCTAACTTAGTAACTTCCAGCTGTGACAAATTAACGCCTTC
Organism: Rutpela maculata; assembly: GCA_936432065.2. Classification (NCBI taxonomy): domain Eukaryota; kingdom Metazoa; phylum Arthropoda; class Insecta; order Coleoptera; family Cerambycidae; genus Rutpela; species Rutpela maculata. Next base: position 133,409,952 of record OW386292.2, on the reverse strand, counting down.
ATCAAACCTGAAAATTACAAAAATTCTTATTAGTGAACTGTCAATTATAGACTGGGAGCTAATGACACTTTGTATGATTTCCTACCACTCAAAACCCTAATGTTCATTTTTTAATTTTTTTTTAAATGTTAAAAAAATTAACACTTTTGTATTATATCCTATTGGATAATTTTTATTTGTATTGATAGCTTTATTAAAGAACCTTTTGAGAAACTGGTGTCATACTATTTCCGCAGGTGGAAAAGGTCACCATACTAAGCTAAAATGGTAAAAGGGTATAGCCGGATAAGCATAGTGAAAAATGGACTTCATGTACATTGCCTAGTATCTGTATATCAAACAATTTCAGCCAAGTTTTACCTCCATATTTCCACTGTGACGCCAGTCATAGAAGGAAACGTGATTTTTCGTTTTCATTTAATATAGCTTTTCGTGTTAATTGAAAATTTTGAAAAAAATCAGGATAGATGCGGTCTTATAGCAGCACATTAGGAATATTTTTCAAATTTTTCGTCTTCAAATTCGACTTGCAGAAAATGTTTAAAATTCGGTGATCATTAGTTAATTTCCAATATCTGCAAGTAACTAATATTGCTTATTGAAAATAATCGATTTTAATAAGTTGCTGTATTCTAGTGAGCATATTGAATTAAGAAAGACAATATTGAAAATCTATTAGACCGACCTTTGCGGATAACATTAAATTAGCAAATAAGGGTCGCCAATCATAATATTCTTGATTAAAAACACTGGAAATGGGAGAGAATTACAGTATTTAGTTCTGCACGGTTGGATTCTCCTGGAGTAATGAATATTTACTAATATTTGATGTTTGTTTTCGGTTTGGTTTGGAGATGGCAGCAGCAACGAAAAGGACTTCGAAACAACAATTCACAATATACCTAAACTATTTAAGTGCGAATTAAAATCAGGAAACTCACTCCAGATATGAGCCTCAAAGAGCTGGAGATACTCTGGGATAATATCAAAATTTCACCCTTACTATAAGTATAATCATTATAAGTTACATTTTTTTATTTTCTAAATGATTCATGATTACGAGAGTTGGTCAAATTACAAATCATGGTAAAAAAAGTAATACGAAAACTAATGTTTATACAAATATTAATAATTAATTTTGCTTTTTCTGCATTATTTGCATCTTGAGTCTTTGGAAATTGGATGTAATGATGGAAATGCTCATTTAGTATTTCTGTAACCAAAAAACCACATCGACTAACGGTCGATTGGCTCACAGGAAAATTTACGTCTTTCTGATAACTTCCTTGAGAGAAGAAATACAGAGCACACACGATAAGTTCCTTGGGAATACTTATTTCAACTCTGTAGTTCTGGCAAGAAGGGAACTATTTGATTTATTAAATATTATATATTAAATCTATATATTTCCCTAAATATATTATTTGGTAAATGTAACGCATTAGAGGTGTCCTTTAATCTTTTTTTATTATTATGCTGAATAGGTATAAAGAATGGATTTGAATGATTTTTTTTATTGGATTTCTAATGCCATAAACTAAAAAGTTTACCCAGTGAAAATTACCGCAATTTCAAAAATCCGTAAATAAAAAAATAAAAAAAAATAAAAATTTTTTGGAATCTCAACGAAAAAAAAAATATCAGAAATTTTAAATATTTATTTTAAGAAAATAATGATTGTTGTAGTTTTCTAGGTTATTTATAAACAATCTGTAAAAAAATAAAACTTTTTAAAATTAATTTGAAGCTGGCAGAAGCACCAAAAAGCGAAATAAATTAAAGAAACGTTAAAAAATACAAATACATCGATTTTTTTATAGAAAATAATTTATTAACAACTTTTTATTTCTTTTTGAATTAAAGGTAAAGAGCTCACCTTTCGATTAAAATCGGTCCGAAAAGGGCCACGTTAATAGTTCTTATTATACTCTTCGCAAAAACGAAGAGTATATTGTATTTGATCGGCACATTTCTAAAATCGTAAATATCGCTCGTAGAGAAAAAAATTTCATATCATTTTGTTAGTGAACGAATTCTGAACAACTTTCAAAATGTCCGTCTGTCCGTCCGTCCGTCCGTCACGTTTCTTGTAAGCACGATAACTTAAGAAAGAAAAATCAGATTGTACTGAAATTTGGACACTAAGTTAGTGTTAGCTAGGGGAAGAACCCTATTGTTTTTGAACAAAATCGATCAGTAAATAAAAATGTTATTAATGATTTAATTTTGAGAATTTTTTTTTTAATTTTTGTTTTTGTAAAAATTTACATTTTTTACATTTTTTTACGTGTTAGGTCGTTCTTACGCTTTTGACTCGGAATCCAAGGGTCCCAGGTTCGAAACCCACATGGGGTATGGTATGGGTTTTTTTATTTTTACTTTATTTTACACTGAGTCTTTCACCAACTAAGTTCGTACTATAAAATTAAAAATGTTTAAAACTAACATTATTTACAAAAAACTGCAAAGAGTATCTTATAGAATGTGTAACAATTATATAAAAAGTTTAGTAAACCGGCGAAGAGTACGTTTTTAGCTTGTTTTATTTTAGTTCAACATAAAAAATGTGCTAGCAGCGGAAACGCCGTCAACGACAATTTCGCGGTAAACTTCTGTTAGATGTACTAGGGACTTAATTTTTTTTAAAATTAAAGGTAAAGAGGCCACCTTTCGATTAAAATGGGTCCGAAAAGAGCCAGGTTAATAGATCTTATTTTACTTTAGTTTAACATAAAAAATACGCTAACAGCGGAAACGCCGTCAACAACAATTTCGCGGTAAACTTCTCTGTTAGATGTACTAGGGACTTAATTTTTTCAACATATAGGTAAAGAGCCCGCCTTTCGATTAAAATCAGTCCGAAAAGGGCCAGGTTAATATATCTTATTTTATTTTACTTTAAGTTAAAAAATGCGCTAGCAGTGGAAACGCCGTCAACGACAATTTCGCGGTAAACTTCTATGTTAGAAGTACTAGGGACTTATTTTTTTTTTTTTAATTAAAGCTAAAGAACCCACCCTTCTATTAAAAGTGGTCTAAAATGGGCCAGGCTATTCAATTTTGTTTATTAACATATTACTTGAGAAATTACGCTCTTGCAGTGAAAACGCTGTCATCTGTTTTGCGGTAAACTTCTATGTTAGATGTACTCTAGGGACTTAATTTTTTTTTAATTAAAGCTAAAGAGCCCACCTTTCGATTAAAATCGGTCCAATTTGAAATTTTTTAATAAAATTGTCTTAAAATGAAGATACCATCCATATATTTTGAACCCCCTATGAGTGATAGCTAGAAATATTTAGCAACATTTTCCTTTTCAAATGTTAAAAGAGTAAATGCGCCTAGAATTGATAATAATGGCTGCTCCCATCTGATTTACTTTTGAAATTTCTTAATAAAATTGTCTTAAAATGAAGATACCATCCATATATTTTGAACACCTCATGAGTGATACCTAAAAATATTTAGCAAAATTTTCCTTTTCAAATGATAACAGAGTAAATTGCGAATAGAACTGATAATAATGGCTGCTCCCGTCTGATTAACTTTTAGGAAATGCAATAGACCATTTTACGTGACACTGGGTTTTGACAAGTCGGCTATTTTGCTTGAAAGACAACCAAACGCAGTTTGCGTGGTTTTATATATTTTTTCTAGTTTTTCTTGACAAACTATGTGTGTTTTCGTAATAATGCCATGTAGTGAATATTATTCAACCCTTATGGGTGATGCAAAGTGTCGCTATGATGAGAAAATCAAAATAATAGACAATATTGGCCCACACACCCTTGGAGTGCAGACTGGAGACCTTTCTGAAGATTTGTCTATTTTACCTTGTGTATCCGTAATTGATATGGTAAATTACTTAATGTTGACTAACAGCTTCTACACAGGTCAGCAGTTAAAGGCATACAAATCTTTACAACCATATATATATTATGAGGCTGGATTTGTGCAAGAAAGATAAACTCAAATGTATTCATTGCTATGGGCAAGGCAAGTTTACATTTAAACAAGTAAGTGCTAGATTTCAGTGATAAGCATGTTATATTACGCGTATGTAATATTCTGCCAGAAAGTGATTTTTAAAACCTTTCTCCTAAGCTTTTTTTACATTCAAAATAAACCTTATCTCACAATCGCACCTTATCGCACAAAAGGATGGCATTTTATTTTTATTTCACGTTTAAAACTGAGATTACTTCTTTGTTTACAATGGAATAAAAAGTTTGGTTGTCCCTCAGGCAATATGGCCGACTTATTATGACGTCATCCTAAAATGGTCTATATGGTTCCATGAAATGATTCAAAGATCACTACATAAACAGTTATAAATCATTAACACCTCACTTTTGCTATATACAAGTGCAACTTACTTTATAAGATTCTTTTGAGAAAGCTCACTTATAAAGCAATTATAAACTAACAAATGAGTACTCTGACCTTTGGTTTCTCCTTAGCTTTTATACAACCTTTATAGCGTTGAGACTGCTATACTTATCACAGAAAATCAAAAAGGTTTTATTGTTGTTTTAATCTTAATAATTTAAACGGCTTGTTGTCTACAGATTTTCTATATGGCACTCTCAGTTGTGACTGACATCTATGTTGTTTTTTAATTCTTTCTGAAATTCTCATGTCACTTTATCTTCTTCCAATTCTTATCCATATTGTTGTGTTATACTTAACAATGGCACATGAAATATGCACCTCGATCAAACTATTTAAGCAATCTTTTTAGAGGTTATGAGAGGGAGTAAGTTTAACGGTAAAAGAGTTCTATAAAGACGATAGAATGCAGCCACATAGCTCGAAAACTTCTCAACAGTGCATTTCACATTCCCAGCTCATCAGTGCCACACGGTAGAGAAGTAACGACACTTTCAATTCAATTCTAGGTTTACTAAAAGTGTAAATGTATACCAGACTGAAATGTCAAGAGCAATCTAGTGCAACATCTATGGTACACTAGTTCTACTATTTATATCTACTATAGAGAAATGGCTAAGCTGCAAAACAGTTGTATAAATGTTATATAAAGGTTTATACATCTGTTATAAATCTACCTGGTTTGTATCTGATAAAATACTTCTAAAATAATACGATTATATTAGAAATTGTGATGTACCAGTGTATATGTAACCATTATAAACACATTTGTGCTACTTGGGTATGAATTTGATTTAATATTACCTGTTGCAATCAGACTCGTCCATTTTTATTTGAGTTTCTTCTTTAAGTGGAATTTTTTGGTCCTCCACTTCAACAAGGGTTTCCATTTTAATTTTGTTTTCTCCCCAAAACATTTCTTCTGTTTTAATTCCAACCAGTTCATGGCTTCCTTCTTTATTTTCTAGTTTGATTTTGTCAACAAATTTGAACTCATCCACCTCGTTTGTTGTTGCATTCCTTATTTTAAACTCTAATAAACTGCTTAGTTCTATTTGACTTTTACTGTCTATATCTAAAGATTCACAATATTTCTTAATCCTTTCCTCAACAGTCAAACAGTTTGTCACAAAATGGAAACAGTTCTCTAGAGATTCATGGCAGCGTGCACAGATTACAGGCGTATTGATGACACTTAAATCCTATTAATTAAAAAACAAATACTCAAAATAAAAATATATTATGGAAAAAAATGTTTTCGACAAATTTTAAAAAACACAATTACTTTTACTTAATTATAAAATTTGATAATTGTAATAGTATGAAAAGCATCACAAGAGAAAGGATTTTTTTACAAAGAATGCGGCAAAAGTATAGATCGACCTTTGCCAACATCAAAGTATAGAAATAGTAGCATTTTTCATCTTCAAAGTTCATATAAATTACAAAGAAACAACTTATCAGACTACCCCTAGAGAATTATTCCCCAAAAAAAATCCAGAACATGACAAAATTAAATTTAAAAAAATGCATGTAAACAAACAAAATAATATATTTTAGTTAATTAAATATTTAAAACTGTTTCATTATTTTCACAGCATGGCAATAACTTGTTCACATAGAATGTGTTACTTAATGAAATATCATAAGCCTTAGTCCTGATATCTCCAGGCATTGTTTACTTTTATCGCAGAATTTATTTTATTGAGGCATTTTATACCCATATATTCTGGAGTGTTGGCCATTGATAATATTCAGTGGGGATATGCAGTGTGTGTAGTGGTGGGCTAGGCATAGGGAGTAAGAATTACAACATCGCGTGTGCCAGCTGGCTGAAAAGAAATAACTGAGAGCTGGGATGCATCGCGTACGGGCGAGTTTGCTCTAGTGTGTTGTCATATCTCTCGCGCTACGTGAATGTACATACCTAATGGGCAATTACACGCACTGTATATCCTCGCTTCTACTAGTATCATATGAGTGCATCTCATTGTTTTTATCAGTCGATTTTTATTTTCAATTATACACTCACCGGCAAAAAAAAACGGTCACCTGAATAGTGCGAAACATTTGTTGTTCAAAAATTTTTTTAATATTTCACCGATTATAATTATTTCTTCGTCAAGAATATCTCGTGCCCTTTCAATTTTGAAAAAATAATTTTAACAGCTTATTACACCCAGAGAATCAAAATTATGTATTGGTGATCTAATTTCTAAACACCCCGTGGAGTAATTAGGAAACTTGGTCAGGTTCTCTTGTGCTCTGTTCCAAAGTTCAATCCATTCTCAAATATTTATTTTTTAATCAATCCCAATATCTGAATTTCTGTAAAAAATACAGTTTCAAGTCAAATTTTACAATTTTTATGAAATAATAAAATGATGGGTAGAAAATTAAATTCTAATAAGTGATATTAACAAAGAATATTAATTTGAACAATAGTACACATATACTAATCTTAACAAATCATTAATTCAGTAACGTGTATGTCCACCTCTTGCTGAAATAACATCACGCAATCTACCAGGCATCGAATGGATAAGTTTCAAAATTCGATCCTGAGGGATTGCGGCATATTCATCCTGCAAAGCAAAACGTAGCTCTGGCAGTGTTTCCAGTAATACTGGACTGCAATGAATACATATTTTAAGTTCATCCCAAAAATGTCCAATGGGGTTGAGATCAGGACTACATGCAGACCATTCTAATCGGTGGAAAGCAACATCATTCAAATACTGGCTCACAATGTTTGCAGCATGCAGCCTTGCACCGTCATGCATTAAAATGAATTCATTTCCAATAAAAGGAGCATATGGTACTACAGCTTCTTGAAGGATATCTTACACGTAATGGTGAGCATTTAGTGCTCCATTTTCTACAAATAAAAGTTCAGTACATGCTTCAGTTGAAATACCGGCCCACACCATAACAGAACCTCCTTGATATGAGACTCGCTCAGAAATAGCGCATTCGGTAAACCTTTCATTTCGTCGTCTGTACACTTTTTCACGACCATCAGGTGACCACAGGCAAAAATACCGGCCCACACCATAACAGAACCTCCTTGATATGAGACTCGCTCAGAAATAGCGCATTCGGTAAACCTTTCATTTCGTCGTCTGTACACTTTTTCACGATCATCAGGTGACCACAGGCAAACCCTGGACTCATTAGTAAATAGAACTTTACCCCCGTAGTAGATTCCAGTTCACATATTCTCGTGTAAATCTAAGCCGGTCTTGTCGATGTCGTGACAGTAGCTGCGGTCCTATTGCCGGTCTACTTGAATAAATTCCAAATTCCGCAAGCCTTCTTCTGACAGTTCCTTTACTTATAATAACCCTACGCACCATTTCTAAGCGATGTTGAAGATAAGGAGCAGTGGATTTTTTATTTTTTAACGTATATGGTCATCAACTGCTGTTGTTGCTCTCCTTCCACCCGATCCTGGTCGCCTGGTACAAGCACAGATTTAATAATAAGTTGTAAAAATTATTTTTTTCAAAATTGAAAGGGCACGAGATATTTTTGATAAATTTCTTCAAAACGTGACGAAAAGATAATTAAAATCGGAGAAATATTACAAAAGTTATTGAACAACAAATGTTTCGCACTATTCAGGTGGCCGTTTTTTTTGCTGGTGAGTGTATGTAGCAGTAATAGGTAGATATATAAACTTGACAGTGTTAAGATGCCACACATTCTAAACAATAGTTTACAACTTGAAATAGGTTTACACACATCGACGTAGTGGAAAGTAAAATTTTGAGAGCAAGTTAGTGTTAGCTCCCTATTGTTTTAAATAAAATTAATCAACAAATAAAAAAGTTATAAATCATTTATTATTTCAAAAAAGTTGTGAAATTCATTATTATCATTATTTATTTAAATAAGTTACAAATAAATAATCGATAATATTTAAATATAAAACCATAAACATATGAATTACTTAAGAAATATATTAAAACCAATGAAACATAAAATATATTTCTACAGGAATAAATCCGCGTAATTTAATAGACATTTTAAGACAAAATGTTAGAAACAGAATTATTCACAACTAATAGAGTTTATCTATACAGCACCATTATTTCTAGCAGTCAAGCCACATTGGGAATGTTCCAGACTGAACAAAAAATGTAATTTTATCTAAGAGAAATGATTTTTAAAAACAATTTATTAACATTGAGCCATATTGTGGCTATTGGTAGCATAGCCATATTATGACTATGCTACCAATTTATTTATTTGTAAATTACCAAAAAGAAAAATATATTTTTTTAAATTTGCACTTTTAGAGGGCGCATGAGTTTTTAGGAGCTCTTCGGATATCCAACCATGTTTTACAGTAAACTTAGGACTCCCAACACTTTATTTGTAAGTAGTCTCTCTCAGTATTAGCCATATGTTCGTTTTATAACTATGCATGGCGTACCACATATTGCGTGGATGTGAGTGTGGAAACAGATTTATTCGCTATTATATTTACTTCATTAAATAAAGAATATTTTATCAATGCATTTGTGTGAGCCTTGTAAATTTTAATATACTGCTTATTCTAAACCAAATGTGGTTTTGTAATAATATTCTATGAGTAAAGATTTAGATGACTGATTAATATTTGAAAGCTTTCATAGTAGTTCTCTAGGTGGCCCTCTGTACTCTTATAAAGGTCTTAAGTCAGTTTTGTCGAGTCCTTCCACACCATTTATTTTTATCCCAGAAATAAGCTTTTGGAACATCTTATAGAGAATACTAAAATTAAAATTTTTACTTGGGAATACATACACATTTTTATTACAATCAAAAATAAAAATTACCTAGTGTATTATAAGCAAAAATAATTAATATTTGGGTGTAATACTTACATAAAAATGATTTTCACATATTTGAAAGACAGTATTTCTTTCAGAAGGGCCTTATACATTTCTGTATGTTTTTAATCATCTTATCTGAAGATCTTCAGGTATATGAATAAATATTTTATTTGGAATTTTAAAAGACATTGGAATACATCGGTGCTATATGTATACAGTACAGTATTTTTAATGCGTATTTTTCAGTATTGGTAATCTTTGAAATGTAACACAAAAACATAAACTGTTCCCCGTTTGATACACGTTGTGAAATCATTGCCATTCCTGTGCCTATTTCCTCATTTGAAATTAATTGTCAGCAATTTCTAATTTAATTATTTGTTGCAAGTTAAATACTGCCATTTAAAAGCTGATATTTGGCATAGCCTCTTTTTCCATATAAATAAACACTCTGATGAAATTAAACTAAGCAAGTTGCCTATTACCATATTAATACCTACCAAGTCTGGAAAACATAGCTCGATCATATTAGTCATCATAACGTCTCTACCCTCTCCAACATCAAGAGATATAGCAGAACAGCTTTTTACCGGGCTCATGCAAAATCCACATATGTCCTGATCGCCTGGAACACCAACGCTACTTTCATTTTTGATCAGATAAAGATCTCTTAGATTCAATTTGGCAGTGGCCGTGTTAACAAATGGCAATAAATAATCATGTGTATAAATGCACATTGCTTTGAAATCAAAACATATCATGAGCTGTTTTGCACAGTTTATACACATCACCGGTTGCTGTGTTACATCTAAATCCTAAAACAAAATGCGCCAAAAGTATTTCACAATCAAAATACGTAATAAACACTAATTGGACTAATCGAATGGATTGAACTAAATTAATTTACACACAAATTCCTCCCCTTTGTAATTGATCCTTAACTTTTAACACTTACTATTTTTGACACAAGTACATCCAAGATGTCTTTTATATTTCCTTCTATAACTTTAAATTTATCACATATTTTCAAACAAAGTCTGCATATTATTGTTTCCTGAGTTCCCATGTCTTATAAGTGTTAACAATGGGGCTCGTGCACTGTTTGACAGCTTGGAGGTCACACATCCTCGTTAACCTCAATCATTCTTCTTCTTCTAGTGCTGTCCCCTTTAAGGGCTCGGTCACCGTATGACAGCCGACATTTTTGGAGGGAGGAGAACGAGACACAACGTCACAATCACAAGAAAACTACAAATTGCACATGGAGAAATCGGAAAATTTGAGGTTGTGTCTCCTTCTACCTCCAAAAATGTCGGCTGTCAAACGGTCCACGAGCCCTTTAAGGGGACAGCACTACAAGAAGAAGAATGATTGAGGTTAACGAGGTTGTGTGACCTCCAAGAATGTCGGCTTTCAAACGGTGCACGAGCCCCATACTTTACTAATTGATAGCACGCAAAAATTAAAAAAAATACAGCTGGGAATTTTGCATTTATTAATGATCGCTAACCTCTGTTAAGGGAACAGCACTAGAAGAGGAAGAATGATTGAGGTTAAGTGTTGTTTGACCTCCAAGCTGTCAAACGGTGCATGAGCCCCATTGAATTACACAAAACAAAAGAGAGCAGCGAGATTCCGAACTCACGATACGATCACGATTGACGATCCAACACCAAGTTGAACGTGACGATTACAGCGATTCCTATTTGGTATCGTCGATCAACATCGGAATTCGGTAGTAATTTTAAATTTAAAAAATAAGAAAATTTTAGAAGTAGCGGGACGAGTTTTGCTTACCTAGCTAAACTATATTTTTTGTATTTTTGTGTGGTGTCATTTTATTGAAGTATTTGTTTTATTTGGAGATATATCGACTACTATTAATAATACTTTCAATTGTCCGTTGCTGGAATCTGGAATGGCCAGAAGAATTCGAAGAGCTGCTAATGTACGGCTGATACGTGAAAGCAGAACAAGAATCCGAAATACAATTCAATTGATTCGTTTGAAACTTTTGTTACCTCCGCATTTAGACCTACCACTCCCTACCAGATAAGAGATTTATAGAATAATTTAAGTTGAACAAACCGTTAGCGAAAATTTTAATAAATTTGCTACAAATTCACTTAGATGAGAGGATTTCGAGTTTGAATTTTAGCCTCCAGAAAAATCGAGTAGGCGGTATGATGTGTGATGGCAGTAAATAAAATGTCGCAGTTTAATATTAAGGAAATAAGAAAGTTGATTCCTCTTTCTTAGGAACGTAACAAAACTAACAAAGACAAGTACAATATTGAAATGAAATAGCCAATGTCCACGATCGCACGACTGACGACAGCTCAAATGCTGCGTTAAAATATAGACTATCCGCAAAACAGTGGACGATTATCTTTCACGACCATAGAGCGTCAGAACGACGATTCGGCGCAGAAAGGAATTATCGCGATAATGCGCTTCTTAGTAGTCATTTTGAAGAACTAAAATTTTTGTTGGCTCAAAATTGAAAACACCATATTTGAGATTTATCCTTGCCCGAAATAAAATTATTTACAGCAAGGATAATCAGAGAGAATCCCACAAGATTGAAAAATCGCAAAATACAGTATTTTAAATTTTGAGCCAACAAAAATTTTAGTTCTTCAAATGACTACTACGCACGCATTATCGCGACAATTCCTGTCTGCACCCTTGGTGTCATATCGTCAATCGTGATCGTATCACTGAACTCTACTATATAAATGGAAGGTCAATATCCATACCAATTTTTACGCCAAATTGAACCTCGCGCAAGTATGGCGACCTACAGGAGGAGCGCAATCGCACTACAAAATACGTCAGAGCCGGTCTTATTGTTACTGCAACTGTCTAAAACCCGGGACTTTGCCCCGATTCTTGCAACACGGTACCATACAAGATTGCACCATATTGTCTTAATTAACTTTGTTTATAACAGTCACAAAATATTACACAAAATAATCAATTTATAACAACTGTACACAAACGACAGAATAAACAAAGAATAAAATGGTGACACCGACTCTGGAAATTGCATCTAATCCAAGACTTACGCTACAGAATCTATGGAAAAGAAATAAAATACAGAATGGACCACAATAGTCGTGACGTCATTCACGAGGAGGTTAATTTGAATTCCTTTCCATCCACTCTTTGAAGCATGCCTTATGTACATGTGCTTTAAGGGTCAAAATAAATTACTTAAAAATGTATCTGAGGATTGGTACGTTATTTTTCATATTTAACTATTGAAACCTAACTACTAGTATAAAAATAGAGCTGGATTATAAGTTTTTTACATGTGGTAATCAATTTTCTCTACGGAGAATAAATAAAAAAATGTTTTCTAAATTGTTGTTTATGCGCATGCGTTCTACAAGTGCCTGGAAAATTATTGAGAACGTAGTTCTTTGATTATTTCTTTGTGCTCTAACCTCAAAGCCTGTTTTATTTATTTTTATTTGAATTGCTTTCCATTATTTTATACTGTTATCATAAATTTTCGTCCTCTAACCAGGCCCCTGTACGAAATTCACTGGCAGGCCCCCGCGCCTAGGAGAAATTTGTCCAGGTCTCTTAAACTAGCGAGAATTGTATTTACTAGCCTAACCGGGCCCAGGGTACCACAGTACCTACTGACCCTCCCTTGTGGGGGCCTTGCCTCTAACCTCGTGTTTAAATGTTTATTTGTAAGTATTTTCACTTAGAAACGCAAATAAACAAAGAAATTACGTATTGTATCGTTTATTCAGAACTTACTTCTATTTGATTAAAATAGTTTAAAATTGAACTGTCTAGTAAATACGACATATTCCATGAGCACGCTTCATTTGTTACAGTACGAACATGCCACAGTTGCTACGCAGCTAGAAATTCAGACCGCAAATTCAGTAGATGCATCGAAGCCATCAATGTGTAAAACAAATCTATACATTTAAATATAACCGCACATACCGTCGATGTTAGAAAGGTGAACTGCTCCTAGTACAAATTCATGGCTTCAATGCATCGACTAAAACTGCGGCCTGAACTTCTATAGCTTCGTAGCACCTTTGGCATGTTCGTACTCTTACAGAAATATTATAGTGTGCAAAGAGAGCCAGAGCAGCCATATGATGGTATAACCATAATCCCCTTGGACAAGCACATTCTGCATCGGTTATATTTTTACCGTTATTCAAAAATATCTGAAAACAATTAATTACATTTAAAGTAAAATATATTTATTTTTTTAAAAAAGCACACACCTCTACTTTATAGATTCTATCTCTCATGCTAGCATGAACTTCTCCCTTAACAGTCAGCACTTCAGGATCATAATTCCTTTCATGCGTCCCGCTTCGCGCTTCAACAGAACTTTCTACCTTGACCATGAGTGTTTCTTTATCCTTAAAAAATTGAGCAATCGCAGAAAAATGTAATTTTTTAACCATTTTTGATATACAAACACTTTAAATACTTGAAAATTATAAAAGAAATAATCCACTATACATAACCTTAAACTTCAACCAGGAAAACAAATAAAAATAAGAAGATGGAATTATGCCCGACATACGTATTACGCGTGCACAATAAACAATTAATTTCTGAAAAAATTTCAAGAGGACTTAAAAATTACAGTATTATTACAAGAAGGCGCAGCTTTTAAAGTTAAAACATGAGGATGATAATTCAATAGTTAAATATTCACAGATTTTCTGAAATTTCAAATTCAATTTTAACCATGGTCTTATGTACAGTGGCGATAAGGTCGATGTGAGAAACAGTGTTGCCAACAGAGCTTTCTAAAATTCTCCGCCTACTGCCTTAAAATTCTCCGCAAATCGAAGAAATTCTCCGCCAAAAATAAAATATCAAAATCTTCTATACAACAAAAAATATATTGATTTTTATTTGCTTCTCAATATGTAATTCATTAGTCCATTACTAATTTGCACAAATTGATATTTTAATTCATCAGTAATGAATTAATACAACTTGGTTGATGAATCACCACATCAAGGTTTGGAGCACGCTTGAGATTAGTGAACTCTATATACATACTGAAATGAGTATGAACAATTAGGTACCTATTGTTCCCTTTCAAAGAAACGTTAGAGATAAATTAAATTTGGAGGCACTCTGGCCTTGTAAACTAATTATTCAGGAAACTGAGACAGGTAACCTTCAAATATGTCTTTCTCTCTCTCTAAAGCTTCTTCCTGCTCCAGCCTATCGGCCCTCATTCCAATATAGTATCGAGCTCACTACTTGAGATCATTGGTCGACAAGCGACCTCCGTTTACCTATAATGAAACTGAATACGCACATATCGTCATCTGTTATCATTTACATAAACTACTAAACTGAAGGAAAACAGAGAGCTACATTATTTTGTTATTTATTTTAATAAAGAAATAATTATAAATTCTGTCACCCTATATTCTCCGCCAATTCTCCGTCAAAAAGGCATTCTCCGCAGGCAGTCAAATTCTCCGAAAAGCGGAGAATTCTCCGGCAATTGGCAACACTGGTGAGAAATAGGTTGGAATAGTTAGAGTGGGAGTGAAACGTCACACTATTGTGGTCCATAACATTTTCTGGTGGGGATCGTGAGTTATTAGGCAACCTTATACTCTACAAATCTTGCTCTATCTTAATATCATTCACGCCGGCCCTGTGGTTTTAGAACTTTTGTGACTATGGGCAGATTTCTAAATTCACCGGTGGATCGCACCGGTAAGCAATAATATTATTTGATTGGCTATTTTGAAAAGCGTAGCCAATCAGATTCGTATTTTGTCCACCCGGTGCGTCCACCGGTGAATTTAGAAAAGTGCGGTATAATAGCGTTTTCCGCTCGTTGCACTTCTTGCACTAAGTGCAAAGTGTACATTCTACTGGGAGTTTTGGTGGGCACTATTTAAGTTTTGTACATTCTACTGGACCTGAGATACTGATAAACTTGGTATTATTACATGATTTTCTGATATTTTGAGACACATGGAAAGAGAAAGAAATGATTTCGTTAAGTATGCAAGAGAAAAGGAAAATAAAATCGAACTAAAAATATTATTTAAATATAATTTACACTTTTCAGATAAACCGGCATTGCATGAGTATAACCCCATATTGTTCAAAAATTTTTTTTATAATGAAAAAGCTGTCGGCTGATGATTTATCCATTAATTTTAAAATATATATCTTGCATTTTACCGATCATTTTCGTAAGTCTATGTCTCAATGACAGTGACGTTTCGGTTTTGGTATGGCACTGAAAATTGAGATACATTTTTCTGGCTAGCGGCACTCGCTAACCCGCTGTAGTTCTATAGGGCACGATTGCAGTTGTAGTTCACATTTAAGTGCGCACTGAGTTCTCCGAGCAGAAAACGCTATAAGTGAGTGCGTCCACTTTCCTGCTAAAATGACTCCTGAATAACATCAGATTTAAGAATCTGTTAGAATATTTCCAAAATCAGTTGCCGATCCAACGCACCTGAGAAATTAAATTTAGAGAAATGAATTCAAACCAAAAAAATTCATGAGTTCAGTAATACCATTTATTGCAAATAAAATTCAAAAATATGTATACAATAAAAGTACATATGTTCTTCACATAGCGACGATAATATTAGAAGAACATATTAATATAAAGTAGATAAGTCAGTTTTATATAAAAAATAAATAAAAACGCTTAATTTAAAAGTAACATTTTTACATAACAATACAATTTTGGAAGAACATATTAATATAAAGTACTTATGCCAGTTTTTTATAATAAATGAAACACTTAATTTAAGTTTTAAGGGTTCCACGCACCGGTACTGACGTCGTGTGATGTTCACTTACTTTTGTAAACGAGGTAAACGGTAAACGATCATATGGCGCAACTAGCTCCGCTGTACAACCTACAGGATGGGAGGTAGCTAATGCAATGTCCTGAAGCCGTATCAGGATCAACAGCGTGGAGCATGGACTCAGTCATTCGGGCGCCTGGGGCATCAGGTTAGGACCGGTAAGTTATGCACGTGGGGGACTTTGTCTCACAGCTGAAAACATGCCTGGTATAAACCGTGTAGAGCAAATTGGTGGTTGCTGAGGTAGGCTTGCTCTACGTGGAGGTCTGCAAGTCAAAGTGGAACAGCATAAACCGAGGACTGCTGACTAAGGGGAACTTAGTCGCTATTATGCGGACTCCAGGACTCCAATTATGTCTGCCTGGGGTACATGGAGCACTGCCTCAGGTAATCTACTTTTCATCTGCTACTCGTGGAACTTTATGGAGATCAAGCAAGGGCAAGGGTATAGGCAAAAAGGGCCACAAAAAAAGCCCCAAGTCGTCAAAATGACCCAAAACTTGAAATTCCTCCACCACACAAAAGCAGCTTCAAGCAGGAAATTTATATAGACCCCTGGATATATAGAGGACGTATCAAAAGACTCTCCATAAAATCATGTGAGTTAATTTATTCTACTTTGCATGACAATCCTACAGCAGCCTTACTACTGGATGAAAACACTAATTTTGTTCTCCCTTCAGAGTTCACAACCAGAGCCTAGATTAGGTTAGGTTGATATGTGAGTGGGCTAGTAACAGACCCTCCAACATGACCAACTGGTCTATTGTGGCTCACTCCTAATTATATTTCACCCAATAGGTTCAGCTTTTTGATAAAGCCGACACCTTACTGGGTGAGAGGTTGTCCAGTGAGAACCTGGTTCTTTTTGCAGCAGGACAGGTACATAAAACGTGCGCTGCCGTTTCAACTCCTCCAAACACAGTCGACATTCAGCATTGTCTGCTATTCCGAGTCTGTGTAGGTGGTGATTAAGTCTGCAGTGCCCAGTGTATAGGCCAACTAGAGTTCTTAGATGTAACCTATTGAGCTTTAATAGTTTTATAGTTCTTGATTTCAGAGGATACGTGATAAACTCCTTTGAATGAACTAATCCTGGTAGTTCTTGCCAGTACTGGAGGATTTCCCTCTCAGTCCAGGCCAAGATAGTTGTTTTCACAGTGCTTGCCGATATGCCAAGCACTGGTTCCGGTCCGATAAATTTTGATACCGCACCATCCCTGGCTAAGAAGTCGGCTGTTTCGTTGCCCTCCATGCCAACGTGGCCCGGTATCCAGACCAGAGTTAATTTGTTGTATCTACCCAATCGGGTTAGAGCCTTTTGGCAGTTCCAGACCAATTTAGAATTGCAATGATGCGAGCCAAGAGCTTTAAGAGCTGCTTGGCTGTCTGAACACAACCAGAGGGACTTAGCTGCTGCGATTGTGGACGTTCATACAGAAAAACGCAAAATGCAGATTGTAATTGCCTCTGCCTACTTTCCCGGCGAAGAATGAAGCCCACCTCCAGAGGAAGTAAAAAGCACCATTAACTGAGCAAAAGGAGAAACAAACATTACATTACAACACCATATCATGCGAAGCAGCACAGATACAAACACTACAGGTGAGTACCTTTTTGAATATTTGTCTACAAATAATATCAACATTATCAATAAGGGTAATGAACCTACCTTTATAAATGCGGTTAGAAACCTTGCGGATCCTTTTATAACAGGCTCTATTAAAAACTTTCACGTTACAGATGAGCCCTCAATGTTGGATCAGACATATTCAGTTCAACTTGGAAACATCTGTAACAAGCTTCAAGCAGTGTAGAATACTTAGTCTGACTGACTGTAGTGTTTACAAGGAATACTTACAGTCAGAGGTCGAAGGTATCACACACCCCATCGAGACAGTGGAGGAATTAGATATAACCTCATATCAATTACAAAATCTCATGACCTTGTGTTATGAAAAAAGTTGCCCTGTTAAACAAAAAGCAGTAAAAAGAGACATGTCTTGGTGGAATAGGGATCTCAGCGGCCTTAAAGCTGAGATCAGGAAAACTTTCAATAGAGGTAAAAACTCTGGAAACTGGAAGGACTCTAAAAAAAACCCTCTCGGAGTACAACAAAGTATTGAGAAAGTCTAAAATAAGATCATGGAGACGATTCCGCGAGGAGATAGATGAAGATAGAGTCCGTCTACAAAAAGTCTTTGCCAAAGACCACTCAAATGAAATAGAGCTACTCAAAGAGCTTGATGGTCAACATGCAGAGTCAGCAAGAAAACATAAGAGTACTTTTAGGTACTTATTTCCCTGGCTCCCATGTAATTGAAGGTGAACTTCCACATGCCTACCGAGGAGAGGAAGCACACCGTCCTAACAAGGAAGGAAAAAGGCTTGCTGGAAAAATATTCACCCCTACATCATTACCTCTGAAGGATCCTTATGCTTCAGTGTGCATTCACATATTAATATAGGGCGTTTGGTAAACCGATACCGACCCTGAATATGGAGGTATAGAATTCAACCTGATATAAACATCCCTCGTATTTTTACATTATTAATTCTGTAAGATCTTTATGCACCTTCAGCACACGTTTTCTGAGGTTATCTTTCCTTAGTCTTCTGATAAGAACAAGAGAAACATTTATACATTCCTACTATTAAAGGAGCCTTATGTATTAGCACATGTAGTTTGAGACAATTATGTGTCGCCTCTAAGAACAAGTCACATTTGTACATTGTTGCTTTCGAGGATCCTTATACAGCAGCAAATGTATCTTCAGGCTACTATTAAATTTTGTCCCAAAAGAACAAGAATTACATTTGTACATTGTAACTTCTGAAGGGTCCTTATGGTTCAGCAAATGTCTTTTGAATTTGTAATCATCAATTGTCTGATAAGAACAAGAATTACATCTGCACAGTTACTTCTAAAGGATCTTTATGCTTCGATAAATGCCTTTTGAGATAATGCTTATATATAGTCTGGTAAGAACAAGAGTCACATTTGTACATTGTTACTTCTAAAGGATCCTTATGCTTCAGCAAATGTGTTTTGAGATTACTTTTATGTTTGGTCTGATATGAACAAGATTCACAGTTGTACATTGTGACTTCTGAGGAATCTTTATGCTTCAGCAAATGTGGTTTGAGTCTGTATTTGCTTAGTGTCTGATAAGAACAAAAGTCACACTTATACACCGTTATTTCTGCAGTATCTTTATGTATCAACAAATGTGCTTCGAGTTTGTATTTGTTTAGTGTCTTATAAGAACAAGAGTTACATTTGTGCATCGTTACATCTGGAGGATCCTTATGCTTCATCAAATGTGTTTTGAGATAACCTTTTTGTTTAGCCTGATAAGAACAAAAGGTACATCTGTACACAGTTACTTCGGAAGGATCTTTATGCTTCAGCAAATGTTTTTGGTGGTGATATTTATCTATAGTCTTATAAGGACAACAATCACATTTGTACACTGTTACTTCTGAAGGTTCTTTATGCTTTAGCAAGTGTCTTTTAAGGTAATGTTTCCATTTAGTTTGGTAAGAGCAAGAATCACATTTGTACATTGTTACATCTGCGGGATTTTTATGCATAAGCAAGTGTACTTTGAGGTGACATTTATTTATAGTCTGATATGAACAAGAGTCACATTTGTACATTGTTACTTCTGAAGGATCCTTATGCTTCAGCAAATGTGTTTTCAAGCAACTACTAAATTTTGTTTGAAATGAACAAACATCACATTTGTACATTGTTACTTCCGAGGGATCTTTATGCTTAACCAAGTGTCCTTTGAGGTGACGTTTAATTAATGTTTGATATGAACAATAGTCACATTTGTACATTGTTACTTGTAAAGGATCCTTATGCTTTAGCAAATGTGTTTTGAGATTACATTTTTGTCTTGTCCGATATGAACAAGAATCACATTTGTACATTGTTACTTCTGAGGGATCCTTATGCTTCAGTAAATGTGTTTTGAGATAATTTTTTCGTTTTGTCTGATATGAACAAGATCCACATTTGTACAATGTTACTTCTGAGGGATCCTTATGCTTCAGCAAATGTGTTTTCAGGCTACTATTAAATTTTGTCTGAAATGAACAATCGTCACATTTGTACATAGTTATTTCTGAAATATCCTTATGGGTCAACAAATGGATTTTTAGGCACTTTCTCCAGCTTGTTTGATATGAACAATAATCACATTTGATAATTGCCAGTTTCTGCTTAATGTACGGATTTAATAGATCCCCTTTCAGGTTTAGCATTATACATTTCTGCTTCCTATGTAACTTGGTAGTGATTTCCAGCTGTGGCAGAATAAGGCCATCCTCAAACCTAAAATTACAAAAATTCTTATTATATCCTTAAGTTGAGCCACTACCGTTATAATATTCAGTACAGTAAATAATAACTACGAAAATAACATCGTGTCAATAACTAAAGTTTCAATTATTAAGAACTACAAGGCACATAAACAAAAAAGTACAATGGGTCATTGTTTTCATTTTTTAATTATGAAAATCACTGACAATATAAAGTACTCATAGAGTTTTTTCGTACAAATTTTGTGTATCAAATCATTATTTCCATGAAATTATTTGCAGTCATTAATACCATAAGTAGAGATGTAAAAATACTGTATTTTATTTTGTGATGTATAAAACTTCATATACCATTTGAAAAATGGTATTTTATTTAAATGTTGACAGGAATAGTTAAAAACAGATATAAAATGAACATGCTGTGAAACACAGAAACAAAAAGTAGACTATTTTTTAATAAAAAAAAATTAGTAGACATTGATAGATTCACATTCTAAGGGAAAAAATAACATTTTGTTTGAATAATCTGTGAATAGAAAAGCTTTTGTGTAGAATTTATTTGTGGCTGAGGCATTAATTTGGACTCCGGGTCAAGATATCACTTACATATCGAAAATGTTTTAAAGAGAGCAAACACCTTTTAAAAGGAAATGCCAAAATTTCACTGGTATTACATGTATTATAAATATATTTGGTTAAATCAATATTTGAGTATTGTTGTATTATTTGGAACCATATCAATCTGACACTGACAAACTCGAATGAGTACAAAAGGAAATAAGAAACAGCCTAATGATTCCGTTGACACCATAGTATAATGTGTCATAGTTTTCATTTTTTAGGTAGATGCAAGTAGCCCCTTTGAGGGGGCAGAAGGAGCAGGCATGAATCCTCGATGTGGGTCTGTTTGATATTCTACTAATTTTAACTTGTTCTGTACATGGTTAAAAGAATTTGCTTTTACTCAAAAGTGGAAATATCGAGGCAATTTCGAGGAGCAAGTCGCTACACTAATACGTGAGAAATAACTTCAAGAAGAAAATTAATTTTTCAAATTCAGAATCAATTTAATTTAATATTACCTGTTGAAATCGGACTCATCCGTTTTTATTTGAATTTCTTCGTTAAGAAGAAATTTGTTGTCCTCCTTTTCAATAATGTCTTCCATTTTAATTTTATTTTCTTCACAAAATGTTTCTTCTATTTTAACCGCCTCCAGTTTCTCGCTTCCTGCTTCATTCTCTATTTTGATTTTGTCAACCAAGCTACCATCCACCTCATTTGTTGTTACAAGTATTGTTTTAAACTCTAATAAACCGCTAAGTTCTATTGGATCTTTGCCATTTATGTCTAGAGATTCACAATATTTCTTAATTCTTTCTTCTACAGTCAAACAGTTGGTCACAAAATGGAAACAGTTCTCTAGAGATCTATGACAGCGTTCACAGATTACAGGTGTATCGATGATACTTAAATCCTATCAATCAAAAAACAAATATTCAAAATAAAACCCATTATGGAAAAAAATGTGTCTGTGGACCAATTTTTGTAAATACTTTTACTTAATGATAAAATTTGATAATTGTATGAAAAGTATCACAGCAGAAATAATTATTTTACACAGAAAGTGACAAATGCATGGTCTGACCCTCGAGAACATCATAATAGTATTTATTTATCTTTAAAGTTCATACAAATTACAAAGTATTAAATTATCAGACTAGTTTCAGAGAATTTTTCCCAAAAAAAAATTCCTTTACTAAAAATCTAGGATGGCACAAATATGAATTTAAAAAATATATATAAACAAACAAGAGAAGATATTTTACAGAATTAAATGTTCAAAATTGTTTTAATTATATTCACAATATTGAAAGAATTCGTTCAGTGTAGAATGTTACTTACTAAAATATCATAAGCCTTAGTTCTGACATCTCTTGCATTGTTTATTTTTATTATAGAATTTATTTTATAGAAACATTTTATACCCATATATTGAGTGTTGTATATCCTCGCATCTACACGTGCAGTATAAGTGCACCTCTTTGTTTTTTACGAGCAGTTTTTGTTGACAATTATATGTTGTAGTAATAGGTAGATATATAAATTCAGTAGTGATAGGAGGCTATACATTCTAAGTAATGGTTTACAACTTGAAAGAGGATGAGATTTACTCATATATTGTAAAAGTTCTTTTTATACTATACATTTTTTACTCAAGTGAGATGAGAAGCCCAAAAATATTAAGCGATGTTGTAGTACTGACTGTACCTATCCATAATGAAGACATTTTAATATGTTGTTACGGTGTCTCTTAATTGTTTTATTATGTAGTAGGTTGTGTTTATCCTTGAGCAGATTTCATTTATATGTGGTTTCCACATTAAATTTTCGTCCATATTAATCCTAAAAGTGTTATAGTATTTGTATTATTTGTATACTTAGTTTTATTTATTTTGAACTTTTAAAAGTAGATCGTAGTCAAGAGTAACATTTTTTGGTAGAAGTTGAATGTAAGAGATTGTGCTTGCATTTGCTTGCGTTTATGTTTGTAAAATAATTTATAATTTCATTTATGGCTTCATTACTTCTATGTGCAAGTTCTTTTATGCCCATGTCTTTCATTAATCTGTGCCGTCTGTCAAATACTGAATCTGCGACAACTTATCGAGAAGGCAAGAGAATATTATGTGCCTATGTACCTTTGATTCATAGACTACCGTAAGGCTTTTGACAATGGAATAGGACAAAAAAAAATATTGTGGACTGTATTGTTGAAGATAGGAACATTCAGACATCTGATATTTTATTATCCTCCCACTTTATGAAGACAACTCCGCCGCTTTGGTCAAAGTAGAAAACACTAACTCCAATAAATGAAAAGTCAGCAAAGGTGTCAGACAGGTCTGTGTTCTTTCTCCAATCTTCTTTAACACTTTCGCTGCGGCCGTTCAGGCTGTGGGTCACCCCCCACGCTGACTGGTTTTTATTGCATAATTTATATTGTATAATTAGGTGTCAGAAATCGAGTAGTGTCAATAAAAATTGGATATACGGTATTCCATGTATTTTGGACTGACTTTCAGGAGAACCATGCACACCTGGCCAAGAATTTCTTGTTCAGTGCTGACTGGCATAATAATAATACATGATATGGCCTGGCTCACATGAGAGACGTGCGCACTGCGCTAAGAACGGGACGGACTCTCATGGGAGTTGTGCGCAGGGAAAGTGTTAACATATACAGTGAACACGTGATGCGATGTGTGCTGGTGGACTGGCACAGTGGAGTAGCTATAGGCTTAACCAAGCTCTCTAACTTAAGATTTTCAAACGATAACACCTTAGTTGCAGCAAGTGAGGATGAGCTTATATGTTCGACAGACTTCAAACAATAAGCTCTGATTATGGTCTAAGTTTAAACTACAAAAAAACGAAAGTTATGATTATAGACCAAACAAATGTTAACCACCCATCAGATTCGAAACATTCGGAGCTTTCAAAACGGAAAGTTTCCAGGATGTTTTCCTTCTAACTTTCCATTGGGTATATTGATAGGCTATTTTATGGTGAAATCTGATTCGTGATGATGCAAGCTTCATTGTGATACCAAATAAGTGCATACAATTATATTATTTACATAACTTTTACAGACTTTTATCAAATATGGAAAATTTCCTCGACCCATCTCTGACTTTTTTATTATGTTGTTAGGATCTATGTCAATAGTAAGAAAGCAAGTTTGTAGCCTGTGCGAGCTGAGCATTGTCCAAAAATCATCAATATTTTTGCACTCATTTCGGTTTTTGCTTAATATCTCCTAAAGTATGTGTTCTACAGAAAATATTATTATTCTTTTCTTTTTAAAGTAAATTTAATTTGCTACAATTTAAGCCCAAACTGAGTTCTGTACGTCCAGAACTTTTCCAAGGCACAGCTATTCAAAAATTGGCAATTGTCTCCAAAAAGTGAAAAAATTTATTCGGGAAAAGTACTCATCTCACGAGGAAATGAAATGGATTTTGGGAAAAATCGATGTACACAGTTCACATAGTAACTGGTTTTTATTTTTTATTAAAAAAAGATGTAATTACGATAATTAATATTCACATGCTGAAAAGTAATCTGCTACATTATGTTTCATTTATTTCAACAGCCCTGGCTTTGAGAAATCATCGGTGACTTCCTTAGCAAGTGGAGAGAGCTCGTCAACTTGTTCGGCAAAGATAGCAATGGGGTCGTCTTCATCGTCGTTGAAATCCTCAAGTTGAAGAAATGGAATGTTCTGGCGTGATTTGCCACAGCAAAATTTACATTTGTGCTGAGCATTTTAATCCAGCTTTGCAGCAGCTGCATCCCCCATTAAATCCTTTTCTGCATGAACAAGATATCAAGCGCATTAAGTTCTGCGGAATGACACCCATGGTGATAATGACTGGGAAGAGCGTCGATCTTCCACCCCCAATCTGCAGGGTATTTATTAGCCCCCAACCACTTCTGAACTCAGTGGTATGTTCTATAAGGCTGGTGGCTTGCTGAGTCTTTCGTTGGGAGCAAACAAGCAAGGTTAACCTTTGTATTGGTTGGCATCGTCATGAAAAGCTGGTAGCAGGAAAACTGCAGCCAGTACCACGAGGTGGGGATTTTTCTAGAGGATGCTGGCCAACTTTGTTTTTCCCTGCCAGAAAGATGGTGTCGCACCTGCTGAAGGCATGCAGAAAAAGAACAGTACCTTGCCAGTATTGTGTGGCTCTGTGGATGTAAGATGAGCTTGAGAAATGGACACACAGCCTCACCACTTTTCTGAAGGTAGACGTTCGTTGGAGCTGAGCCCAAACCATTGAGGAGGACCAGGAGGTCCACGTCTTGTCCAAAAAGGATAACACGGTCAAGAATTGGACGTGCTGTGACAATGATATCTCGATCAGCGTCTTCTTTGGCAACTTTCACTGCAATGCCCTGCTGCTTAAATGCATCGCGAAGCTGTGCCATGAGGCGCTTCTTGTTGTTATCATTGGCCAATAGTTTTTAATGAGGCATTTGGATGATGGTGGACTCAAAAAGTATATCGCTGCAGGAGTGAGCAACATAGCGTTGTACTCTTTCAGCATTTTTGGTATTTCTGTTGGCTGTCTCCTCAGAGTAGCCGTTGAAAACAACTGAGATATTGCTACCAAACTGGTATTTTACATAGCTGACATAACCTGAGATAATGGCTCTTACAGAATTATTGTAGTGCCAGCAGCTTTATGTAAAAGATATCCACCATCCACTACTACGAACATATTGGTGTCATTTGGGCTGTTGCTGGAGAGGCGAGTGAAAGCAGCGTAGAAGCTGGACTTGGTTCCTTTTCAAGTGCTCTTTCAATACCTTGTACGATTATTTTGTTATGCATACACTTTTATGGAGCTGTTGATGGATGCCAATAATTTGTCCATACGTTTGAAGGTTACTTTCCCAAATATGTACTTTTCCCGATATTTGGCAAAATAAATGACAAATAGGAAATTTTTTCACTTTTTGGAGACAATTGTCAATTTTTGAAGAATTTTATCTTGAGTTGGGCTTAAGTTGTAGTGAATTTAATCTACTTAAAAAAATGATAATAATAACATTTTCTGTAGGACGCATACTTTAGGAGATATTGAGCAAAAGCCGAAACAAGTGCAAAATTTCGCCATTTTTTGGGCATTGCGCAGCTCCCACGTCTTTCGAAGCTGCAAACTTGGTTTCTTACTCTTGGCATAGGTCATAACAATATATTACAAAATTAGAACTACATTTGCAAGGTCCACCACTTTTCTGTGTAAAAATTGACTGGCTTATATCCTGAACATCTAACCGTAAGTCTATGTACCCAGCATTCTAAAATTTTTAATAAAACTATTGATGTTGGCTTCTTAAACTAACCCAAAAAATGACATTGTTACCACAATGTTACTTTTCCCTACTAAAATGCAACTACCATTTCAAAACCTTAGAGACAAAAAATTGTCTGATGATTTTGCTCAATAAATTTTCTAATTTATAGAGTTTTGGTAAATAATATAGTTTTCTAATAAAAAAGCTGCCTCCTTGCAGTGCATAAAAGGCGCATTATTTTTAAAAGCACTTATGTTTTGAACAAGATATCCAAATCGGACAAAATTCAAGACATGCTTAGCGTTTAAATAATAGTGTGTTATGGAAGAAAAATTCAACATTTTTTTAAAAATTGCATTTGCATTAAAAGCTATTTTCAGATCGTGTTCTATGAGCCTAAATCCTGAAAAAATATACCTAGTGAAAATTCCAATGCCCAGTTAAACTGCAGCATTATCATATTAATACTTACCAAGTCTGGAAGACATTGTTCAATCATATCGGTCAGCATAACATCTCTGTACTGTCCAGCATCAAAAGATATAGCAGAACAGCTTTTTATCGGGCTCATACAAAATCCACATATGTCCTGATCCTCTGGAACACCAACACTACTTTCGCTTTTGATCAGATGGAGGTCTTTTAAATCCAGTTTGACAGTCTCCTTGTTGGCAAATAGCAATAAATAATCATATGTAGAGATGCATATTCTTTTGAAATCAACACATACCATAAGCTGTTTTGCACAGTTTAGACACATCGCAGGTTGTTGTGTTGCAGCGAGATCCTAAAACAAAATGAGCCGAAAGTATCTCACAATCAAAATGTGCAATAAACACTGAATTGAACTAAATTTATTCATACATAAACCCTCCTCTTTGTAATTGAATGTTAACTTCTAACTTATGGTGACCATACGTACAGCATTTTGCTGTATTTTCCGGTATTTTAAAGGCATGTACAGCATTCTTGGATGTATAACAAAACGTATATCATATCACTTTTAATTTGGAAAGGCCCCACTTTACTCCACAAGTGTACAGCCTTCAAACTGCAAATATCTGGTCACCCTATTCTAACACTTACTATTTTTGGCAGAAGTACATCCAAGGCTATCTTAATATCTTCTTCTATAACTTTAAAATCACCACATATTTTCAAACAAAGTCTGCAGATTATTGTTTCTTGAGTTGCCATTTCTTACGTGTTAACGGTTGAATTATTCCTAACAAATTTAATGGAGCTCGTGCACCGTTTGACAGCCGACGTTCTTGGAGGTCACAAAACCTCGTTAACCTCATTCTTCTTCTTCTAGTGCTGTCCCTTTAAAGGGTTTAACAGCCGACATTTTTGGAGGGAGGAGAACGAGACAACCTCAAATTTTCCGATTTCTCCATGTGCAGTTCGTAGTTTTCTTTTGATTGTGACGTTGTGTCTCGTTCTCCTCCCTCCAAAAATGGCGGCTGTCAAAAGGTCGGCCCTTTAAGGGGACAGTACTAGAAGAAGAAGAATGATTGAGGTTAACGAGGTTGTGAGACCTCCTAGAATGTCGGCTGTTAAACGGTGCAGGAGCTCCATTATTAGAATGAACATAGCAACAAGCCGAGTAATCATATCATGAAGAATGGGGCTCGAGCACCGTTTGACAGCTTGGAGGCACACAACCTCGTTAACATCAATCATTCTTCTTCTTCTAGTGCTGTCCCCTTAAAGGGCTCGTGCACTGCACATGAGAAATCGGAAAATTTGAGGTTGTCTCCTTCTCCTCCCTCCAAAAATGTCGGCTGTCAAACGGTCCACGAGCCCTTTAAGGGCTTTAAGCACTAGAAGAAGAATGATTGAGGTTAACGAGGTTGTATGACAGTGTGACCTAGAATGTCGGCTGTCAAACGGTGTACGAGCCCCATACTTTTACTAATTGATAGCACGCAAAAGTTAAAAAGAAATACATACAGCTGGGAATTTTGCATTTATTAATGATCACTAACCTCTGTCAAGGGGACAACACTAGAAGAAGAAGAATGATGAGGTTAAGTGTTGTGTGCCTTCCAAGCTGTCAAACGGTGCACGAGCCCCGTAGAGGCAAGGAGTACGCACGTTTTTACGGGAATACCTAGACAAACTGTTCCGCAAAGTGTAATGATACAAGACATGCCACGGGCGGCGCTTGTGGCACATTGAACAGCGACACGGTCACCCAACCTTATGTTATTTCGTAACGTTTATTTTCCAGCCCATAAAATGTTCCAAAGTCACATGCATGTAACAACGTTATGATCTTGAGTGCCGAGTCAAAAGTTCGCAGGCAAATAATATCTGTGCTGTAATTACTAGAGATGAGTTGCTATTTTACAACTAATCATTTCGAATGGAGTTGTATAGACCAATTTCTAAAAGTATTTATGCTGTTTTCCGAAAATAACTGTGATGAGGTTGTTATCAGTAACAATAAACTATTCACTACTTTTACAATATGGTCGTTAATTCCAGGTACACATTTATTATTCCTTCAAGAGGATTGACGAGAGCGCAGTTTCTACGAGTATCTATTTGTTGTTTCTATAGTAAATTATATGTCTTTATCAGTATGTATTCGGATCTAATTTAAATATGAAAATTATATCAAAATAAAGTAACCAAATATTTTAAACAGTATCCATTTGTAAATCCAAACATTTACTTATACCACGTCAACGAGAATTTATGAGAACAGTATCTAATATAATCTGTGTGGATTGCCACAAATGGTATTTTATCATTTAGCAAACCGCGCAGACTTGACCCAGCTAGACATAGTGTTGCACAAACTGAGTTCGTACATTTACTTATTACAATTGACGATTTGCACGAAAGAAAGTTTGGTAAAAAGTGTCATGGCGCACAGTATAATGGTATCACTGCAATTCACTGCACATGTTGACCAACTCGTCTAATTTCCAAACTTTCCAACAACTAAATACCTATAATATAATGATCATAACATTGTTTTCATTATCTTTGATGTTAAACCTACTTCCATTGAATATAAATCATCTTTATTAGGTTGTTTCGTAGTCTACAATATTTAGAAAATGTCGAATTATGCAATTTGCGGCCGTTTCTCATTGTAGGATATAAGCTTTATGGCTACTCCTCATTTATCTTCTACCTCCATGAGTGATACAATTATGCTGTGTGCCATGACACTTTTTACTAAACTCTCTTTCATGCAAATCGTCAATTAGGAATTTGTCGTTCACCTTCCTGATCAACATCTTCACATGGTTCCTAAAAAGATGCTACTTGGCGACCGTGTGGTGATTATAGAATGCTTAATACTATCACTGTACCCAATAGATATCCATTGCCACATATTCAAAATCTTAACTGAAAGGTTGTAACTTTTTCTGAAAAATAGATTTGATCCATGCTTATCATCAAATTCCAATGGCAGAGGAAGACATTCACAAAATAGCTTTAACTACACCATTTGGTCTACTTGAGGATGCCTTTTGGTTTACGTAATGCAGCTCAAACATTCCAAAGATTTATGAACAAAGTAATTATTTGCTTGGATTCTGATTTGGTTTATATCAACGACATTTTAGTAGCCAGTAAAACTAAAGACGAACATGAAGAACATCTCAAAATGCTTTTTAAATGCTTAGATGATTTTCATTTAAACATTAAACCTATCAAATATATTTTTGGAGTTAAGTCATTAGATCTTCTAAGTCTTATGACTTAGATGGAGATGGTACTTTAATGTAACTCCGTTCTTTACAAGGATTTATTGGTGCCGTTGGACATCTCCACAGATTCATAGAACATTTAGCCGAGAAATTTAAACCCTTATATGACTTACAGATCAGATAACTTCATTGAAACAGAGTTTTATTTGCCATATGATTGTGAGACCGCTTTTCAATTAGTGAAACTAGCATTAGTTTCAGCTACATTACTAGTACATCCTAATGAAAAAGCTTACTTTATCTTACTGTTGACGGATTGAATGTTGCTCTAGGAGGTATTTTAGAACAATTTAATCCAAATAATAACAAATTGGAGTGGTTACCCTTTTATTCAAATAAACTTTCCAATACAGAAAGCATATATTCAGCTTTTGATCGACAACTCTTTGATTTATACCAAGGAATTAAACATTCCCGTTATTTTCTAGAAGCCAGTTTTTGATTTTTTCAGATCATAATAAGCCTTTAATGACAGCACTTTTCACAAAAACAGACAGAGGTCCTCAACAAACTAGACATTTATTAGAATACATTTCTCAATTTACTACTGACGATCATTATATTAAATGTAAGAATAATGTCAGTAGCCTGTCACAAGTGGATTTATGTCAAAAAGATTACTTTAACATCAAGTTAATTAATCAAAGCCAAGAAGAAGGCAATGAACTTTTGATTAACAGTACAAAGATCAAGATTAGGCAAATAGAAATATTTGCTTTATTTTGCTCCTTACTACATGTTATTGTACAAGAACTTTTAAATTCACAATATGTAAATGTTAAATGTGCTTGTGTTGAGATTGAACACCCATGCAATCTCTGCTCTATTACTATAATATATGCATCTGTTGTATGAAGTTATGTATAAGTTACACTTCAAAATGAATTGACAAGACAATTACTACACAATTAAAGGGATTTTGCCGTCTTCTCTTGTTAATTATCTCTCTAGTTTAACTACAATTTGATGAGAATAGTCACATTTGTGCGTTATTACTTTTGAAGGATGCTTATGCTTCAATGTGCATTTACATATTCATACAGGGTGTTTGGTAAAGCGATGCCAACTCCGAACATGGAGGTATAGAACTTGGCCTGATATGAACATTACTCGAATTTTTGCATTATTCTACTCTACTATGTTCTGTGTTCCGCCATATGTTTTCTGACGTTACCTATGCAATGAGACTGATAAGAACATTTGTAACATTTGTACACTTCTACTTCTGAAGTAGCCTTATGTATCAGTAAATGTGCTTTGAGATTAGACCTATCTCTTGTCTGATAAGAACAGGAGTCACATTTGTACATTATTACTTCTGAAGGATCCTTATGATTCAACAAATGCCGTTTGAGACAACTCTTGTGTTTTGTCTCATATGAACAAGATTCACATTTGTACATTGTTACTTCTGAAGGAGCCTTATGCTTCAGCAAATGTGCTTTGAGATAATATTTGTGTTTTGTCTGATATGAACAAGATTCACATTTGTACATTGTTACTTCTGAAGGCTCCTTATGCTTCAACAAATGTCGTTTGACACAATATTTTTGCTTTGTCTGATATGAACAAGATTCACATTTGTACATTGTTACTTCTGAGGGATCCTTATGGGTCAACAAATGCCTGTTTAGGCGACTTTTCTTGTTTGTCTGATATGAACAGTAATCACACTTGACAATATTGGTCAGTTTCCGTCTGTTGTGCGGTTTTAATAGATCCCCTTCCAGGTTCGGCAATATACATTTCTGATTCTTATGTAACTTGGTAGTGACTTCCGACTGTGGCAAAATAACACTATCATCAAACCTGAAAATTAGAAATATTATTATTATTCAGTTCTCTTACATTGAAAAAAATATGGTTCGCAATTTAGTGAATGCCGATTATTGACAAATGTTTATTAAATACAAGATTCTATGTATTAATACAAAGTACAGTTGTTCATCAGTTTATAACTGCATTCACTGATTCAATGCAGAGGCATTTATTGTATTATTTTACATATTTATTAAAACAAGGCTAGGTTGTTCAAAAACCCACCTTCTTTAGAAAAAGATAGTTTTTTGGTGGAGATTTTCTTAGTAATTGTGGATTATTCTGGGTTTTTGTAGAATATAAATTTCCCAACTATTATCCGGTGTTGTTTCGACAATTGAGTAGTTAGAATTTTTTCTTAATATGTTTATTTCATAACCTCGCAACGCCACAACCTTATATCACTGTAACCCCAAAACCCTACAACTCCATAATACTGTGAAATGCGAAAAACCGTTTGTTACAGGTGTTTCTTGAGGTTAGAGATGAAAACCGAGTCAATCTGACAATTCTGATTTCGAATTTCAATTCAGGTCAAAATACATAAGGATACATCTTCAAGAAATCTTATAACAAGCTTAAAACAGAATATAAAAAAGCACTAATATAGAAATTATAAAACATAACACTGATCTTATTGTAAATGCTTCCAACTTAAGAAACAGTAGTTGTTTTCTTTTTATCTGGAGCCATGAGCCAGTATAACTAAGCTAGAAGCTAGTGACCATGTTAAGTACATCAAAATGTAAAATTTATTATGGCGTAAATAGTGACATCATTGAAATAGCTAAAGTAGAGCTGATACTGGTGATTACGCATCTAACTAACATTTGTTTTGAGAAAGGAGTATTTCCTGATTGTCCTAAACATTCTAAGGTAACTCCCATTAAAAAAAAAAAGAACATTTTGAAAACAACTAGACCAATTTTCTTAGTTCTATCAAAATTGTTGTTATTTAGATTAATGTATTATTTAGTAAAAGTAAAAATTTGTAGATGATCTGAAAATGAAAATATTATCAGGGCATGTGGTGGGGTGAGGCAACCGCCTCACACAGCACGATTCAAGAGCGGCATTTTGGCTCTGATCAGTAAGAAAAAATCTAAAGATGACCTATGGCCTTATAAAGAGTTTTTCTACTACTGAGAAGTGCAAACAGCCTTCATAACAAATGGAGCGGCAATCGAGGACATCTTGGCTTTGAAATGTAACAAATATCATCTAAGTAGTTACTTGATAAGATGTCTCATGAGTGATGTTTCTTATTACTATTCTAGCATGATCAGGCTTAGATTATCAATATAGACAAAAAATGGTTATTTTCTTGTTTTTCATATCAAACAGTACATATTAGGCATATGAAAGTTGACAAGATGTCTTGTAAGGGAGATTTCTTGTTACACACTAGCTTGATTACTTGAACAGACTTGGATAAGTTAGTAGTATATGGAAAGAATGAGTGATTTCTTTGTTATTTGCTAAACTCTAAAAATAATATTTTTCAATATGTTTCTGGAATTGCAACCTCAGATACGAATTCTGCTCATAAATGATGTTTTCTTAATATGTAGGAGAAAATAAATTATTTATATTAATACGAATTTAATTTAACATTACCTGTTGAAATCAGACTCCTCCGTTTTTATTTGAATTTCTTCGCTATGTAGAAATGTTTTGTCCTCCATTTCAATAAGATTTTCCATTTTGATTTCGTTTTCTTCGAAAAACATTTCTTCTATTTTAACCTCATCCAGTTTTTCGATTCCTTCTTCATTTTCTATTTTGATTTTGTCAACAAAGTTACCATCCACCTTGTTTGTTGTTACATTCCTTATTGTAAACTCTAATAAACTGTTTAGTTCTATTTGACCTTTTATATCTAGAGATTCACAATATTTCTTAACATTTTCTTCTACAGTTAAACAGTTCGTCACGAAATGGAAACAGTTCTCTAGAGATTCATGGCAGCGTGAACAGCTTACAGGTGTCTTGATGATATTTAAATCCTATCAATAAAAAAAACATTTAAAATAAAATCCATTATGGAAAAATATGTGTCTGTTGACACTAAAATTAATAAATTAGAGGTTATAAATAGCAAATTCCTTAAAGAGACTTTTGATGTATTCAGGTATGTTATTCTTAATTTTGTGAACACGTCTCTATCTAAAGGGGCATTTCCTAATTTATTCAAAACAAGTACAGTAATTCCTATTCCAAAGATCAGTAATACCATAGAAGCATGTAATTTTAGACCGATTAATACGTTACCAACTTTAGAGAAAGTTTTTGAATTGGCAGTTCATGAGCAACTTTTGGAATAGTTTGACTCACATAATCTTTTTCTAGGATGCCAATCGGGTTTTCGTAAAAACCACTCTTGTGAAACGGCAATTCAACTTACATTGTCTCATTGGAAAAATATCGTAGATGAAAATGAATTTATTGTGTCTATATTTTTAGATTTCAAGCGAGCTTTTGAAACGATAGATAGAAACATTGTGATTAATAAGCTTATATAATATATACTGTGTTAAAATGGTTTAAATGTTATCTTAACTCCAGGAAACAAAAAACTAGAATTAATGTAACAACATCTGATGAAATCAATAATGACCTAGGGGTACCACAGGGAAGCGTCTTAGGTCCGCTCTTGTTTATTATTTATCTTAATGATATAAATTATGTTCCTGGAATTTATAACCTAAATTTGTTTGCCAATGATACGTTACTATATATAACTGGTGAGAACTTGGCCCAGTTAACAAATATCTCTCTAAGAAATATTGAAAATTAACTTAGAAACAAATTAAAACTCAACTCAAGTAAGACTAAAGCAATGATCACAACTCCCTATAAATATAAACGTCTTGACCTTGGTACTCTTAAACTAAAAATTGACGATATTGAGATTGAACTTGTAAATGAAATAAAAAACCTTGGCTTCATCATCGATAACAAATTGTCTCTTAACACCCACGCAGAATAAGTCATTAAAAAATTTCAAAAAACTTGAATTTCTAATGATCTGTCCTTGTTTGTACAAGTTACATGTTTTAATTGTATTATACAGCCACATTTTGACTACTGTGCCTCCGTTATGTTTTTGTTCAATCAAAATAAAATATCTCATCTACAGAAACTACAAAATAGAGAATAATTCTGAAATGCAACCGGTACACACCCATAGAGTACATGCTCAATTCATTACAGTGGTTGTCAATTCAAAAAAGGCTATTTTATCTGGTTTTTATTTATAAAATGACAAAGGGTGCTCAGCCGGATTACTTCAGAAATTTCCTTATACCCAATAATCAGATACATAATTATGGTACGAGATCCAACCATAACTTTGACATTGAAAGAACAAATTCCAGGTTCTGTATGAACTCTCTACTTTTTAAAGGTATGGACAGTTATAATAAGTTACCTGATAATGTAAAATCAGCAAATAGCTTATCTAGTTTTAAAAATGAGATTCTAAACATTTTGAGGGAATAAATTTTAAATTTAATTAAAGTTTAAATTTTACTTCATATCTTTTTCTGTTATTAGTTCTAAGTTCGAGTGTACTTATTTTAAAATCAGACGTGCAAAGTGAAGTCGATAGGACTTAGTTAATTATTATTAAATATTAAGTACAAATTAGGTTAGTATAAAAATATCAATATTTCCTGTTTCCAACTTTTTTTAGTATTTCATTATATTTTATTGGTTTATTATTATAGTGATATGACATACCAAATCTGTTAATATGTTATGAAGATCTTTTTTAATACCTATGTATTGTTATGTGTACATTAGGCTTGCCTACTTTTAATAAAAGTTATTATTATATATTAAACCTATAGCTTAGCATCTGTAGAGCATCTATACCGTATATTTAGCTGTTTTATTTAAAGGCCTGCCTTTATGCATTAGATGTAACTCCTCTGTTCTACATTTAGCCTTATAGAATCGTGATTTTGCATAAAGAATATCTCTGTAAACATGGCAGTCTTTTTATGTACCGCCAATTTTATATAATCTAGATGTGCATTCGGCATCAATTTTTAATATATATAATAATATTTAAAAAATCGATCACCTACTTGTGTTTTTTTCATACATTGATTTAAATGTTATTATTACTATAGTCACTGTTAATATTTAATAAGCAGCCAGTCGGTATATTGTAATTGTTTTAATTTGGAAATAATATTAATGCAATGTGACAACGGATATATAAGGTAAAAGACCCAATTATCGTCACTAACTCAATTATCGTCATGTTTTTGTGCAAAATAAGAAATTAGGAATTCGTTCATGTACAATGGAAATTAAAGATATTTTTTTATACATTTGGAAATGTTTTTAAACAACTCTTTTAACCTTTCGCATCTTAGATTTTTTATTAGAAACAGTGTTTCAGTGGGGTGTTAGACTGTTTACTGATAGCCCCCTTTAAGTTCTAAGGTAAGAGGAAGGTACAGGCTACCTATATTTTTTATTGTTGAGCTTATTTTTGAATTCTTAGTTTTTGGGAATATATTTTCTAATTCATAAAGGATGTTATTTTTGTTATTTAACCATATGATTTATTTTTTTATAATTTTAACAGCAAAAAATAGGTGACGATATTAGGGAAACCCACAATTATCGTCATAAGTGACGATAAAAGGGTTTTTACATAAAATTTTCAGTTCAATAAAAATATATTGATATTGACATTATAAAGCTGTCTTATGTTTTAACAGCTATACAAAGGTACAAAATTTTCGGTACCCAATTATCGTCACCCACTTTTCTGAATAGTTTGGCTACAAAAAAAATATTTCAAAGGGTGACGATGTTATGGGCTATCTATGACGATAATATGATAGATTGAAAAAACACTACTTGAGGCTAGGATTTTGCAGAGGCAAATATCTGTTTATTTTCGATTTATTGTAAATATTTAAAAAACTACACAGTATAATCTTAAAACTGCTTTAGATACTTGCTATTGATCTAACGAATACAACTATATATATTTTTTATTATAAATTTCTGTTATATTTAAATATCGTAGTTTGTCAATGAAAATAGTGCCTAATTTCATTATTAAAGTATGGCATTTGCCTATATACAAAACTAATGATAAAAACTATATATGATTGTATTCCTTAGAGCAATGAAAAGTATCTGAAATTATTTAAAGTTTATACCATTTATGATTTTTTAAATATTTATAATAAACCGAAAATAAACGCATATTTCCCTCTCACTCTGCAAAATTCTAGCCTTAATGAAAATATTGAAAGAAAAATTAAGCAAGTTTCTTGTCATTTTACTTAAAAATAAGAAAAATAGGATCAAAAACAAGTGAAGAAGATAAATTAAAAATAAATAATAAAGTTAATATTAATAATTACAATATAAATAACAGTCCTCTTTACCAGTGAAGGCCTAAAGTGACCTTGTGCGAGAGGGGGCTGTACACTTCGAGACAAGAGACAGCCACTGAGTATCCTAGTATACTAGGACAAATTTATTTTCCATAAAAAATCTCAGTACCGCGATTGAAATTCGAACTCGGGACCTCGGAATTTAGGGTGAGAGTTAAGCATGCAGTCATACTGGCATATTAAAATTGGGCATTCTGATGTCAAATATGAAAATATGGATTGCTTGGACAAAAAAATAAATTTAATATGTAGAGACTACAGTGTTAAGAAAATTACATAAAGTGGAATGAATTGACAATGTTGTCTATAGGAAATTATTGGAGAATATGAAGAAAGTGATATTGGAAAGAAGGCTATTAATAGGAAATAATATGTGTACGAAGAGCTCGATATGCCAATGAAAGAGAATATGTATTTCTGTTTAAAAAAATTTTAACGTACACATTCCATTCGTTTATAGGTATAATTTGATTTATTTCTTGTTCATTTTGTAACTATTCTAATTTGTTACAAATTTTAAATGCTTTAGTTTTAAAATAATTTAAAAAATATTTTAAATAAAATTTCTGATATCAACTAAGACTGTGACGATATTTGGGACATGTATATGACGATATATAGAGCGTCAAGTGACGATTATTAGGACAATCAGTTTTGATTCCCTATTGCACTAAAAATATAAAACAACGTTCTTTTCCTGTTAAAAATATCTTATTATTCTCATTTAAAAATAACTCAAGTATCAGAACATTAAATAGCTACATTAATTTTGAGTTTTCATTACAGAATTATTAAAGTCAAAAGTTAAACTTTTACTTAACATGACGATAATTGGTATATTTACCTTAATAATTAATGTAATGTATTTCATTGTTCAACAAGTAATTGTTCTTCTGAGGTGACAGTTCAGATCACAAAATTACATAAAGTTCTTATTCTTAATAATTATAAATAAATATAACTGCTAGCAACAGGGAAAATTCAAATTTGGTTACATATATACACAAACCCACTCAGTAACACAGTGCTAACGGTGTTAGGCTTGCGGCCAGGGGTCCCGGGTTCGAATCCTGGCTAATGGCATTTTTCACATGTTAAAGAAATAGTAGCAGTGGGCTAGACAGATGTTATGTGAAAAGCAACACTATCGCTCTCCTCACCTGAGTACGAGTCTCAGTTGCGGCAGACGGCAATGTCGCAGGGAATGGGTGTTGTGATGTTGTCTATGTGTACGTGTCCTGGTTGAGTGGCGGAACGGCTATAACTAACCTCTGCCAAGACTTTAATATAAACAGGGCTTTAAAATAATTAAAAAATGAAAAAATATATACAAAATATAAAAAAAGAGAACCTGAAAGGTTTTCTCATAATATTTTATACAAAGTATGAATGTTTGTTATTAAAAGTTGTATTAAAAATTCAATTTCTTAACATAATAAAGACTTATTACCTATTATTAATAAATTTCTCACATATTAATATACTACTTTTAATTATATGTGGCTTCCATATTAACTTTTGATTTATATTAAGAATCAAGATTTTGTAGTATTTGTACTTCGTATAGTTTTATTTTGAATTTATAAAAGTAGATCGTAGTCAAGAGTGATATTTTTTGGTAATTTGGCTGCTTATCGACATAAGAATTTTGCCGAGGATTCTATTGATATTTTCAGCAGCTTTGTCTGTTAATTTCGCTAGTTATTAGTGTTTATACATCAAATAAATTACCAATACGAGTTCCACTTAGAGGCAAAAAAATTACTTAATGATTTTGTTCAATACTTTGGACACAACTTTGAGAACTGCGGAAATGCATACATATTAGTTTAACAGTTTGATTATCTTTCATTTTCTAATTTATAGAGTTTTGATAAATAATATACTGCTTTCTAATAAGAAAGCTACCTTTAAAAAAGCTTATGTTGTGAACACAAGATCCAAATCAAAAAATTTTAAATATTTTTTTTAAACTTTGCATTTGCATTGAAAACTTTTTCAGATCGTGTTCTACGACCCCCAATGGTTGCGTTCATCATGGTGAGCGATCAGGTAGCGCTCACTGATCATTTTGCATGAACGGCATTAGCCTGACTGATCACAGGCGATCGCTAAGGTAGCGGCAGCCATTTTATGTAGCAAAATAATTGTATGATACATGATCTGTGATCACTGATCAGTTATTTGAATTTGAAAAAATTAGACATAAACACAACTTTTGTCTTGTCCATTAACATATAAACCTAAGTAAACATTGTCTGTTTGTGGAGATTAATTGGAAGGTCACAAAAATTAACCAAGAAAAATTGGAAATTATTTACGAATGTCAAGATTATTAAATATTATTGTCTTTTGATTTTAGTAGCCAAATAAATCAAGTTTTTGACACTAGGGCTGTATTAAACTATTCTTTATTAAAACTGGATACAACATCTCACTATTTCTAACTGATGTTTTTAAATAAATTTTATCCATCAATATCACTAAACAGCCGTATTTTAATTTGTAAGAAGTACTAAGCCTCTGTCTAATGTTCGCTGTAAAATAAATAACATTTCTATATTTAGTTTTGTTGATACTAATAATTTCAACTAATACTTTGCATGCTAATTCAGATTACAGTTGCTCTCTCTATCATGATTCATAATACACAATACACCGTTCAACACACAACTGATCAATGACATAAATGATAAGTGATCGCTTAGTTAGTGCTACCGCGTGATGAACGCAACCAATCCTTAAAAAGTTTAGCAAAAATTCCAATGACCTGCTAAACTGCAGAATTACCACATTAATACTTACCAAGTCTGGAAGACATTGTTCAATCATACTGGTCAACATAACGTCTCTATCCTGTCCAACATCAAGAGATATAGTGGAACATATTTTTACCGGGCTCATGCAAAACCCACATATGCGGTGATCCTCTGGAATATCAGTGCAACTTTCATTTTTGATGAGATAGATATCGTTTAAATCCAGTTTAGCAGTGTCCTTGTTGGCAAATGGCAATAAATAATCGTATGTAGAGATGCACATTGCTTTAAAATCAACACATATATTAAGCTGCTTTGCACAGTTTATGCACATCACAGGTTGCTGTGTTGCAGCTAAATTCTAAAACAAGATGCGCCAAAAGTATCTCACAATCAAAATGCATAATAAACACTGAATTCGACTAAATTTATTCATCCATAAACTCCTCCTTTGTGATTGAGCGTTAACTGTTAACACTATACTTACTATTTTTGGAAGAAGTACATCCAAGACGCTTTTCACATCTCCCTCTATAACTTTAAAGTTATCACAAATTTTCAAGCAAAGTCTGCATATTATTGTTCGTTGAGTTCCCATTTTTTATAAGAGTTAACAATTGAAGTACACATAAAAACTTAATATGCCTCAGATAAACACATTTCTTTATTTATTTGAGTAATATGACTACGCATAACCTGCAAAAGAATTAGAATGAACTCAGCAACTGTAGGGTGAAAGTGACAACCTGTACCAGTTATTTTGCACAGTGATGAAGTGAAAAGTGACTGCTGGAACAGTTGGAGATTTAAAAATGGAACAGTTATGGCGAAACAGTCGAAATTCTGAGTGATATCACTTTAGACATCATTTGACAATATGGCATATGAAACTAGTGAGAAATTTGATTTTATTTATAATCTCTTGCATTTTACCTATCATTTTGTTGGAGAAAACTTTGTAATTTATGTTTTTGGGACTAGGCTTTTAGTATTACCTAAATATTTGTATTGAATATTTAAAAAATTAATTTTGACGTCATTTTTGCGCGATGTTTTGATTGGCCCTCGCCTTTCTGAGTATTCTTTTTTGTTTGTCATTTTTTTATTTTTTGGGTAATAATATTGTGCGTGATGCAGTCAGACAACTAGGGGGCTGTCTACTCAATGTAACATTTTCGTTCGCAATATTGCACTGGTCCAGTTTGGAAAGATTGCGTGTACGTTACTTACACAGACCTTACGGACAATTTAAAAATGCGTATCGTACATTTTACTAGTTCTCTTTTTAATTAAATTTTAAGGAAAACAAAATAGATAAAATAAATCGTTTATTATATAGTACAGTACATTATTTATACAAGCTGTCTTAAATTTAATATTTTCAACAATGTATAAACAACACTGAATAAGAATTTAAATGTTTCACCAGGATGAACTAAAGGTTATGAATAAAAAAATTAAAATTGTTTAAGCATGGGACAAAAGAAGTATTGATGCTGGAATTTCTTCAGTTTACTCTTAACTGCCTTGCATTTTTGCGATGGGTTAGCATATTTTTCTTGGCTCTCCCATTTACACCACCAGGGAATCCCAATTTTCCAAACTGCTCTCACGTCATTGGTGAAAATTTCACGATGGTCAGAACAAACCATGAGAAGTTCACGTTATCCAGAGCTGGGCAAATATGTACTTACAAATACCTCATAAGTATTTAAATACTAGAAAGTATTTAAATACCGAGTATTTAAATACTTCTTGAAACAGGTATTTGTATTTATACTTGCAAATACTTTATCTGAAATATTTACTACTTAGTATTTGTGAAAATGATCCTAAAGTATTTATAAATACTTAAACTATTTAAATAACTGGGAAGTATTTAAATACTTCTAAAAAAGTATTTAAATCCTTTTCTGACAGTATTTAAATACTTTCAGAAGTATTTGAATCTCCAAAGTATTTAAATAAATATAACAAATATAATCAAATACACCTGGGAAACAGGCAGATACTCGTCAAGAATCAAGACATGTACTATACTATCTTGTCAAGAATCAAAACATGTACTGTACTATGTAGTTAAGAAATACATTGCATCATTCAGTCTTCAGTCATTCACGTCTTAATGCCCAGAAAGTTGGTTGAGAGCAGACGGTAAGTGTTAACTGTTAATGTATATGTTTTGTGATTGAGAACAGTAGAACTAGTGCCATAGTCTCTGTGCTTTATTTGGGTATTTGCAGAAGACGCAAAGGTCTAGCTCTACGAATAAGTAAAAGTCCAATACCCAACTAGAACTGATTAAGTATAGTATAGCAATTTTAAAATAGTGTTGTAGAAGTTCATGGAAGTCATGAAACCTAAAATTTTGACACCTCAAATAGTCAAATAGTATTTAATATAATAATGATAATGATAATAATAAGTCTTTATTGATTTCTACAAAAATAGAAAATACAATTTGGCGTAGTAGCCCAAACGACAGAGAACATTTTATAGTGAAACCCACAAAAATTTGCAGACTAAATAATTTTTTTTAATGAGTTCGTGAAAGTTTATAGAATAATATCCTGAAAAGTTTACATTCTGCTCGGATGCAAAACACAAAAAAAGGGAAAGAAAAAATTTTTAAATTAAGTCAAGGTAGAAAAAAACAAAAAATACAGGTAAATAGACCACGTATTTCTGAACAAAAAATGTTCTAATAAAATTTATCGCTAAAGCCACGGTATTCCTGGAAAAAAATAATGAAGTAACTTTGTCACTCTGCGCGGCCAAGCAGCCCACGGTTAAATGCATACTACGGAACCTCTAAAAATTCTTAGCAGTTCTAACGAATAAAACAAAGCTTTCTTCTCTTTCTGATTACACGTTATTAACATTTTTCTTATTGAATAGGAGGATAAATAATGAGTCTGGAGGAAAAATAAATAATTATCAACGCATACACAGACACCATACATAGCCGCTGAATCGCTCGCATGAATTTTTACGTGCCTTTACTGTATTGTATTTATTACAGGTACACGTATCCACATTTCAGCTATATCCAATGGATTCCTTATACATTTGTTAATGTATTGGAAAAGTTCCAGAATTTATATTCAAAACAAAGATATTTTCATAGTTATAAGGATAAGATTGTGAAAATTGCAATTTCTTATCGTGATCTGATTGATCATATTTTCGAAAAAATGCATACAAGTTAACGAATTTGTGTTTGAACATTAAAAAAAAACCGCTGTCCAAGGAATCACTACTTCCACATCCAGATTCTTTTCCAAGTCACTCACAACGAAAAAATTTTTGTATGTGGAAATAATTGTTTATGGAACTTTAATAATATAATATTTGAAATCCTCTACCCCAAAAACCCATAAAACGATACCCCACATCGATAGCGGGGTGGGGGTGGTGATAAGGGGTGGTAGTGGGGGTGGATGAAGTAAAAAAACATTTTGAGGTTTCTGGTTCTTGTACACACACTGAATCACAATTTTTTTTCATCCCCTTTAATAATGGGGTGGGGGTGGTAAGGGGGGGGGTGGCTAATGCCAAAATTGTTTTTGAGACCTTAGCTTCTCTTGTATATACTAAATACCAATTTTATGGACTCTTACCTGCTTGATTTACCTATTTTCCCCAAATTTACCCCAATTTACCCCCCAACCCTTCGACGGAACAAGATGAAAATATAATCTAGTTCTAGATCTCGTTAAAGTACATATGTGTACCAAATTTCAAGTCAATATCTCAAACGGTTCCAGAGTAAACGTGCGCACAAAGAAAGTTACAGACAGACCGACAGACAGAAATTTTTTTTTCGCTCAAACTTAAAATCTCGACGTTTCGTGACATTCTAAGCCTATTTGAACAATAAAATTTTTTATATTTTACTATACTTCCACTGGATGTGGAAGTAATATACATTTTTTCCGAAATAGTGATATTTTATTTTTTCCAATGGGTCAAGTTCTCGGCAAGTTACAGCCTCCAATATATATATATATTTATCAAAAAAATCATCAAGCAAGGAAATTAAAATGATCTGAAATGTACTTTTTTTTTAAAATTCACGTTACTACAATTTTGTTAGGACATTTTTTGTTCATAAATACGTGATCTAACCATCTGTATTTTTTATTTTTTCCTAGCTTGACTTAATTTCAAAATTTTGAAAAAATGGATGAAAAAATTTTTTTCACATTTTTTTTATGTTCTGCATCCGAGCGAAATGTAAACTTTTCAGGATATTATTCTATACACTTTCACGAACTTATTAAAAATAAATTATTCAGTTTGCAAACACTTGTAGGTAAAGATACCTATATCGACTGGGCTAAAGTTTAGCCATTATAGGCTATTTTTACACTTAACTATGCTTCGAAATATTTCAGTGTTATCAAAGTATTTAAATATTCGGAAAGTATTTAAATACTAAGTTTAAACTATTTAATTACTTTTGTTATTTATTATTTAAATACTTTTATCTTTTGAAAATACTTAATATTTAAATACTTTCAATTTTCTGAAAGTATTTATTATTTAATATTTAAATACTTTTTCAAAGTATTTGCCCAGCTCTGACGTTATCATAACAATAGATTCAGT
This sequence comes from Rutpela maculata, assembly GCA_936432065.2. NCBI lineage: Eukaryota > Metazoa > Arthropoda > Insecta > Coleoptera > Cerambycidae > Rutpela > Rutpela maculata. Next base: position 133,365,350 of record OW386292.2, on the reverse strand, counting down.
AACCACAACAGAAATCTTTGGTTTATTAATTGTTATTACAAAAGTGTTCAATGTCTCTTCTAAGACTGATATATTAGCACCAACTTCACCAAAATTCTTCTTTATACTTCTTATATTTAGTAAATGTATTATACTAATATTGTACCCATTTTTATTGTTAAAGCCATAATTTATAATTATAGTTACTTTATTTTTTTTTTAAAGGCAAAGAAAAGTAATTAATTAGGTAACTAAACAAAATAAAATATACTTAATACCTAACATAATAAACAATAACTAGTATAAAGCCACTAATTTATTTTTGTTACAGAAATATTTAATTAAATCCAGCAAAAAACAAATAAATACATGTATACACTGTAAAAAATCATGTAAATTTACCATCGTTGCGTGTAAAATTCCCATGTAATTTTACCCGCAAAGAGACAGGAAAATTTCCATTTAACATGGAGAATTACCCCCAAAATATAAGGGAAATAAAAATTTTCCACTCTCTTTGTGGGTAAAATTCCATTACTATTGGAGGTAAATTTACTGTGGAAAAAAAATCCTGTCCGGATAAGGGGTAATAAAATTGCATGCATTGATATCAGGACTTGTTGCTAGTCTTAATCCCTTCAGTTTTTATTTGGAAGACCGAAATAACTGAGTTCATCGGAGTCTTATGATTCCGCAAGTTTGTTACTTAGTGTTCTGGTCACCTTACGGGAGCTCGATAGGCATTTTTTATGCGATTTTTCAGGAATCATTAAGTGTAGAATCCATTATTAGTAGGTAAACAAATAACAATCATGTCAAATTTTAATCCCGTCGGAGAGAAATCTTAGATAAGGATTTTTTTTTATGTAAAAATCACAAAAATCCTAAGGCTTTATCACTGTAAAAACAGATAAAAATCATGTCAGATTTTAATCCCTTCAGAGAGAAATCTCTGTTCGGGATTTTTTTATGCAAAAATTGCAAAATTTCCTAAGTGTAAAACCCCTCATTATCAGTAAATAAATGAAATCACTTCCTGAGAGAGCGTCGTTAATGATCCGAGGTAATGCAGCCAGTGGCAGCTCGTCAGAGAAGACAGGGGAGGCTGAGCCTCCTCTAGCAGCATATCCAGGGGTAGTCAGGCAATGTACAAATTGTAATCATATTGCAAGTTAATTGTCTTTTAAATATCAAGTCTCCTCTGCACAAAATATCACGAGCTGCCTCTGAGTGCAGCCTTGACCTACTACTTATCTATCGAGTTATATCTTACCTCGAACCCGCTTGGTAGTAGAACGGGGCAGAACGTGGCCTGCGCCCTTCTAAAAATAAATTGGTGTCACGTCAAATTGACGCTTGGTAGTGAGTTCTTCTACAAGAATACCGCATGTCACAGCAGTGGTGCCACCGGCAATTTTTTGGCTGTTTGTTTACTACTATCAGCGCCAAGCAAGTCTAAATCTGATATCATGTCCACTTTATACTTTCTGCCGTTTGATAATGCAAATACAGCACCTTTATAAGTCCAGATACTTTTAAAACTGACTTTTTCGATAGCACAATTTAGATGGTGTAATTGCAATATCAATCTAAGGCCCAGGTGGCAAATGCTTTGAAGGGCCCATTTTTTCGGATGATAACCTATATAATCTACAGTCCGGACTAACATCGCATGCAAGCGACGGATGCATTGTCTTTTGTGAGGGCCCTTTTGCACAGGGGCCTAGGTGGCATTTGCTCATTGGCCACCCGGTTAGATCCGCCACTGACCATAATCCCACCAAAACACCAGAAAGAATTTTTCAAGAGAGCGTTTAAGGTTTGAGAAATCAACGAAAATCACATTGGTGCCTCATTATTTCTGAAGGATCTGAATTATTCTTATGCAACGTAAAACAACTTTTGAGGTCTTTCTTATGTTTATTTGAAATGAACAAGTTGAAATTAATGCATTACTTCAGAAAATTTTTATGATTCAGTTCATGATATTTCCGGTAATATTTATATTTTTGTTTGCAATGAACAATAGTCTAATTTATACATTTTTAAACTAAACAGAAAATTGTATTTTAATTGCAAACTCAACTGTAAAATCACTTATCTATTGATATCTCAAATTATATTTAAAACTGTAAAAGTTCATTTTAGTATACAAGTACCTTAAAGCTTCTCCAGATTTATAAAATTATGTAGAAAGGCTCACCAAACTATTTTGCATGTTTTTCTTCTTGCGTCGGATTTAACCATTGTTTACTGTTTAAAATAAACAAATATATTCTTTTATATACAATGAAATATACATTATAAAGCTCTTTAGCGAATTCTGCTTGTGCTAAAATTGAACTTCTATCATCTCTTTTTTATTACTATTGGTGCGGGAGCTAAGTGGCTTTTTTGGACACTCATCGTTACAAGCATTTTCTATGTGCTGATTAATTCTATTGAACTTAAATAACGACAAAATAGACTTCTGGCATATGTCAGCCCGTCGAGTTGGCCATGATTCAAGATATAAAAATCAGTGAAATTATATCATCGTTACAAAGCCAATTTTTTTTGTTGGGTACACATTTTATGTTTAGAATGAATAAAATAAGATCGCCAGAAAGTGTGGGCCATCAGGGGCGCAACAAGAAAGGTCAAAGAGGTAAAAAAAACGGAGTTATATAACATGATCGTTACAAACTTTTTCAAGGTTGAGCATGTTTATTTAAATGTTTTGAACATAAAAAAAAAATCCCAGAAAGAAACTCCCGTCAGTAAGGCTAGCCAGAAAGAAAATGTTTAGGATTTTTGAAGAAAATTGGATTTTCTTTCGCATATTTCATCTCAGAACTCTAAACTCATCATCAAGTTCTGGCTCCTTTTTAAAACGTAAATATAAGCTCCTTGAACAACAGAATAGCCTCCCCGTAAAGTTCTTAGTGTCAACAAAAGTACCATAGGCTCTTAAATATACAGGAATTTAACACTTTCGGCTAACTGGACTCCATACCGTGCCTCAGATGTATTATATCATTATTACCTTTTTGGCTGCGCCTCCTGACGGCCCACACTTTCTGGCGATCTTATTTTATTCATTCTAAACATAAAATGTGTACATACAAAAAAAATGAGCCTTGTAACGATATGATTTCACTGATTTTTAAACAGTGTTCGAGATGCTACTGACAGGAGGTGCCCCGCCAGAAGTCGATTTTATGAATCGTTATCAATTATTAAACCATAAAAATATCTCAAAGTTCATAAAACGATGAGCTGCCGAAAAAGCCACCTAGCTTCCCGTTCTATACATTGTCCGATTTGATCTATAAAATTGAGTTACACTCCAAAATGAATTGGCAAGGCGATGTACGCCATTACAATGGAATCAAAGGGATTTTGCCAGCTGTCTTCTCTTGCGAATTTCTCTACTCTTTGGTTTAACTACAGTTTGATGAGAATCAGTAGCGGCTGGTGAATTTCAATATTTTTTTTCTCGTCTGTGGCCTCCGATTAAAGAACTTATATCTAGATACATAATGGCATGAATTTGATGATCCCGAAAGACTCCCATTCTAAGGCACTTCTTCCCATAAGTTGCTGATTGGCCCATCGGCGTATTCGCGGCCGCTCGTACACGATCGGCTTCAGTTCGATTATCATAATATCAGTTTGACAGTTCGGCCATTAATGTCAATAAATGTTTTTCGTGTTCTCCGACCAAAAACTGGTGAAAAAGTAATTTTATTTTAAGTTGTGATTTGCTTAATACCTAAATAATATTCTCTATTCATATTTACACAGTTTAGTGACAATATATTTTCTGCAAATAAATAGTGAAGTGCTGTGCCGTTTGCAGAAAGCAGTTTAGAAAAGAAAAAATATAAAGTAAATAGCAATTAAATTTTAATATCCTTTCAATAGATATTTATCTTACTGTTTTATCTTACTGTAATATCGTATGCCTACATCACGTTATATAAAGAGTCGGTAATGCAGGAATTGCAATAATTCATTTTAATGAAAATATTTACCATTCTACACATTTTCTACACACACAACGCCACTGTTGCCTATCGGATGTGATGTTCATCTATCCATTTTAATGGACATATAATGTGACTATGTTAGGAGCAAACAAGGTATATAGTGAAAAGATAGCCTGTTATGTATCTAGATATAAGTTCTTTAATCGGAGTCTGTGGCGCATAGGACCCATACGAAATATGGGAAATAAACATCTAGAGAAGCATTTCTCTAGATGTTTAAGAAAATGTTTAGCAACTGTTTTCAAGCTACGAAAAATTTTGTCTGATATGAAGTCATCACACTTTTACATTGTTACAACTGAAGGGTCTTTGCATCAGCAAATGTATTTTGTGGAGATATTTATCTACAATCTGATAAGAACAATAACTTTTGTACACTGTTACTCCAAAGGTTCTTTATGCTTAAACACGTGTTTTTTGAGGTACCGTTTCCATTTAGTCTGGAAAAAGCAAGAGTCACATTTGTACATTGGTACTTCCGAGGGATCTTTATGCTTAAGAAAATGTTCTTTGAGGTCACATTTATGTACAGTCTGATATGAACAAGAGGCACATTTGTACATTGAAGGGTCTCTATGCATCAACAAATGTCTTCTGTGGTGATATTTATCTACAGTCTGATAAGAACAACAATTACATTTGTACACTGTTACTTTTGAAGGTTCTTTATGCTTTAGCAAGTGTCTTTTGAGGTACGCTTTCCATTTAGTCTGGAAAGAGCAAGAGTCACATTTGTACATTGTTACTTCTGCTGAGGGATCTTTATGTTTAAGCAAATGTTCTTCGAGGTCACATTTATTTATAGTCTGATATGTACAAGAGACACATTTGTACATTGTTACTTCTGAAGGGTTTTTATGCATCAGCAAATGTCTTTTGTGGTGATATTTAGCTACAGTCTTATAAGAACAAGAATCACATTTGTACACTGTTACTTCTGAAGGTTCTTTATGCTTCTTCAGCAAGTGTCTTTTGAGGTAACGTTTCCATTTAGTCTGGAAATAGCAAGAGTCACATTTATATATTGTTACTTCTGAAGGATCTTTGTGCTTAACCAAATGATCTTTGAGGTCACACTTATTTATAGTCTGATATGAACAAGAGGTACATTTGTACATTGTTACTTCTGAAGGATCCTTATGCCTCAACAAATGCCGTTTGAGAGAAAATTTATGTTTTGTCTGATATGTACAATCATCACATTTGTACATCGTTATTTCTGTGGGATCTTTATGCTTAAGCAAATGTGTTTTCAAGGCACTGATAAATTTTGTCTGATATGAACAATCATCACATTTGTACATCGTTACTTCTGAGGGATCTTTATGTTTAAGCGAATGTCCTTTAAGATGAAATTTATTCATAGTTTGATATGAACAAAAGTCACATTTGTACATTGTTACCGCTGAAGGATCCTCATGCTTCAACAAATGCCGTTTGAGAGAATATTTTTGTTTTGTCTGATATGAACAAGATTCACATTTGTACATTGCTACTTCTGAGGGATCTTTATGGGTCAACAAATGCGTTTTTAGGCGACTTTTTATGCTTGTCTCATATGAACAGAAATCACATTTAACAATTGTCAGTTTTCGTTTGATGTGCGGTTTTAATGGATCCCCTTCCAGGTTCGGCATTATACATCTCTGATTCACATGTAGCTTGGTAGTGACTTCCGGCTGTGGCAAAATAACGCCCTCATCAAACCTGAAAATTACAAAAATTCTTATTATATTTTTAAATTTTCTTGCAATGAAAAAAATAATGTTCGTAATTTTAATGAATGCTGATTATTGACAAAAGTTTATTAAACACAAGATTCTATTTATTAATACCATATACAGTTGTTCATTAGTATATAACTGCTTTCATTGATTCAACGCAGTAACATTTATTGTATTAATAAATACTTTTACGTTAGTCAATGTAAAGTATTTATTAAAACAAGGCAGGATTGTAAAAAGCCCACCTTCTTTAGAAAAGGACAACCCATTGAGTTTTTGGTGGAGCTTTACATGGTAATTGAAGCTTATTCTGGGTTTTTGTAGAATACAAAAAACAATGTTAAAAATTTGTGTCCTTCTGAAAAGATAAATCGATAGCATAAAATATGTTTTGGTCACAAAATAATGTTAAAAAATACGGGAATAATTTTTAAATGCGCTATGAAGTATACAGTGTGTCCCCGGATGGAGTTAACAAGAGGAAAAACATCTCTATTATTGATTTTACGACGAAAAGTCATTCTTTATAAAAAATTTTGCTCGTCGAAAAAATGAATTTACCATATAAAAATCTTAGATCAGATGTACCGGGTGTTAATAAATTAGGAAAACATCAAATTGCCTCAAGAGAGAAGTACCTTTATTTATTATTTTAGACAAAATGTTTATAAAACAAAGTTGTTTATAATCCAAAATAAAGTTTAAATACGAATTATGAAGTCTAAATTTTGACTTATATTTTTATTGTGTTTATCTTTTTACATTGAATTTATTAATATGAATAAGAATTCAAATTAAGAAACAGAGTGTGCTGTTGATAATATTGAACTGACAAACGTCATGGTGACATTGTGTAAAATATTATCATGTTACATTTGCATTTATTAGTGTTCTGTTGATTATTTAAAAAATGTTTACCAAACAAGAAAGAATTTATTTGATCAAATGTTATGGGATTGGAAATGTCTCTTATCGATATGCAATTAGCCTTTTCCACCAAAAGTTCCCTAACACAGCACTATCTGTAAAAAAATTCAATGAAACTGGATCTGTATTGGATGTCAAAAACCCCAAAAAAAAGTACAACGAAGATGATGCGGCAACACTTGGCAATAAATTCAGTAATTATCTTTACGGAAACGCCCACAAAGACTGGAAGTAAGTAAAAGTAATTAAATGCAAATGCAAATTTCTTACTTGGTAAAAGTTCTATAAAACAGAATAATTAAATAAGTTAGCAGAAAGTACTAGTAATTATTTTAACTTCTACATAAATCTTATCACAGATAATTATAAATATATATCTTCTATTAAAAGAAAGGAAACATGCACATTATGTACAGTATTAGTGTCACAATAATGTTATTTCTTTAATTTAAACTATTCTGTTCAATGGAATCAAAAATAAATAAAACAAGAGCACTTACCAAAATAACAGTTACAACAAACTTTAAAACATTCACATACACGTGTTTCGGCATCTATGCTTCGTCAGGGTGATTTCTTTTAAAACTTAGAATAAACTGAAAAATATACTAGCAAATACCTCTATAATATTTATTAATGATTTACCTGAACAGAATAATAAAAACTGCATTAGGAAGATTTCCTATACAGGAATAATTATAACAATAATTAAATGCAAATACAAATTCCTTACTTGGTAAAAGTTCTATAAAATAGAATAATTAAATAAGTTACCAGAAAGTACTAGTAATTATTTTACATAAAGTTAACATGTTATGTACAGGTGTTCAGAAAATTAAAAAATCTGAAAATTATGTAAGAGTAAACTACGTTCAGTTTTAACGATATGAAAAACTGTCACTAAGAAAAGTTGTTTAGAATGAAAATGTATGTCAGAATTCCAATTTGTGAATAATTCTACCTAATTCGACTTTTTAAAATTTTTTCAGAAGTATTAAGTAGAATCATGCGGTAGAACTTACGGTAAAATAAAAATGATTTTCTTCTTACCAAAATTATTAAATAAGACAGTTAACTACACTCTTAATTATATTAAACTACTTTTATTTCTAACAGCATTGAAAAAATGTATAAGGAAAATTTACCAGAAAAATCTATTTCAGAATTTCAATTTGTATATAAATCAGCATAATTTTACTATTTTGAAAATTAAAGGAAAAACTGTATAATTGAGGAGTTGACTTGTGGTTGACAGTAACATTTATTTATCCTCAATTTGTCATTTTACTGTACATACATTTATAACTTCATTATTAATAGCTACTGTAAAAAATGCTAACTTTACAGCAAAAAAAGTGACGCACCTTGTATATTAAGAAAAATTAAAAAAAAAATTAACATTACCTGTTGATATTGGACTCGTCCGTTTTTATTTGAATTTCTTCACCAAGTAGAAATTTTTTGTCCTCCATTTCAATAAGGTTTTCCATTTTAATTTCGATTTCTTCAAAAAACGTTTCTTCTATTTTAAGCACATCCAGTATTTCGCTTCCCTCTTCATTTTCTATTTTGATTTTGTCAACGAAGTCATCATCCACCCCGTTTGTTGTTACATTCCATATTGTAAATTCTAATAAACTGCTTAGTTCTATCTGACATTTACTTTTTATATCTAGAGATTCGCGATATTTCTTAATATTTTCTTCTACAGTTAAACAGTTTGTCACAAAATGGAAACAGTTTTCAAGAGATTCATGGCAGCATGAACAGCTTACAGGAGTCTTGATGATATTTAAATTCTATAAAAAAAACAAACATTCAAGATAAAATCCATTACAGAAAAAATGTCTTTTGACCGATTCTTGTAAATTCAATTACATTTACTTAGCAATAAAATTTGATAATTGTATGAAAAGCATCACAGCAGAAAGAATTCTTTTACACAGAATGTGACAAATGTATGATCCGGCCCTTGCGATCATCAAAGTACAGTAGTAGTATTTATTTATCTTTAAAGTTCATACAAATTACAAACTATCAAATTATCAGACTAGTCTTAGAGAATTTTTCCCACGAAAACTCCTTTACTAAAAATCCAGGACACGACACAAAAATAGATTTAAAAAAATGTATATAAAGAAACAAAACAACATTTTATAGAACTAAACGTTTAAAATTGTTTTATCGTTTTCAGAGTATTGAAAGAATTCGTACACAGTGTAGAATAAAATGTTAATAAAACGTGAGCCTTAGTCGGGATTTCTCTGGCATTGTTTACTTTTATCACAAGTTATTTTATTGAGGCATTTTATACCCATATATTTTGGTCTTGTATATCGCTGCCTCTACGAATGTGGTACGGGCGCATTTTTACGAGCAGATTTTCGTTCTCAATTATATGTAGTAGTAATAGGTAGATATATAATCCCGGTCGTATTAAGATGCCGTACGCTCTAAATAATGGTTTACAACTTCCCAAGCAACACATATCATATTTATGGTGTATTATACGTATATTGGGTATATTTTTGGTATAAATATATATGGTATATATAATAAGCATTTTTATATGTAATGGTTATCACGTCCTTAAAGCATAATTGAAATTACATTTTTGCTGATTTTAGATAATGAAACATACAGTTTGGGTATTTCAATCTTGTTTATTTCAAGATTTTCAATAAATCTTAAAAGATTGTTATATGACGTTTCCCTTTAACATTTAATATACGTTATATTGATATTTAAGAAAACCGTGTATTCAACTTTACAATATTACTAATATTTCAAATATAATTTTTATACGTTTTTAATAACCCCTTTTATGCCAAATCAATTTTGTAATTGATTTTCAGTTTTAATTGTTTAATTTGCTAGTTAGTTTATCATATACTGGCAGTATACGTTTATGGCACGGATATTTTCACGTATATACAACGTATATTCAGAAAATCAAACCGGTTTTAATACGTTTATTATACCAAACTCTATTGCTTGGGTTGAAATAGGATGAGATTTACTCATACATTGTAAAATCTTTTTTGTACTATAAATTCATTATTCAAAAGGGATGAGGAGCCCCAAAATATTAAGCCATATTAGTAATGACTGTACCAATTTCTAATAAAGATGTTTTAATTCAGGCAAACGTTCTTTGGATGATAATAAAATTTTACTTAATCGATTCTATGCCGTTTAACAAAAGATATACTGTACTATGTTGACTGTTTCTTTGTTGTATCCACAGGATAAAGTTAACCTATATCAAACCAAAGACACAGTAATTATAGACTCTATATAATCTGTACATCATGGTTATATGGGTTATATGTGGCTCCCATATTAACTATTGGTTCAAATATATATTTTTCTCGTAATAAATCAGCCTAATGTTGGTTCAAACACATTATGTTGCTGGAGCATTTATATTTTGATTGCCTATATGAATTTCTTGGCTAATACTCTCATAGACCTGTGGTAGGACTAAGTCAGCGAATTGTAAGTAGATCCGTCTAGCATGAACTTGGAAATGGCTTGACTATACATTGTTTAAGTTAAATATATGATACTCTTAAAAAAGTCTTTCTTTTCTCAAATCTATAATAAATTTATTTCAAGAGTAAAACATCTTTTAATGGATCTCTCAACTTGAATATACTTATCTCAAGTTTAGTAGTTGGCATTTTAAATTCTTTTGATAAATATATTTAATGAAGCAGAGAATTCTACTATTTATTTAAAACTTATGTAATGTTTATTCTAAGACTAATACACATTTTTAACTTGAAAATATATATAGGTCACAATGTATATAGTTCACAATATGAATGTACACTTTAGTTAACCGGTGCAGTAGCTCACTCGGTTAAGGCGTATTGAGTGGTGAATATGCTGATCTACTGCCTACCGTGCTCTGGGTTCGACCCCCAGCCCTGGTATTGACAACACCGGTGGGTGTGGATGTATGTCTGCATTTTTCCTAATGTGTAACCCCCTTCCGCACAGCCTTGGCTATGGATTTGGGGGTTGTCTACTATCTGTGGTGTGTTTATGTTTATGTTAATAAATGTATGATATAGTCGAGTAAACTCTAAGCTGGCGGGTCCAAAGGTCGATTCATCATATAAACTAAGAGAATAAGACATACGCAATCTATGTCACTGCGATAGCTTTATGCGCATCACATATCAAATCGTACGCCGTGTTACCGACTCATACATACGCCACCTTAGAGTTTACCAGACTATATTCTCAAATTTCTAAACATATGCCTATACACAAAGGAAGAATTTTAGCCTTATTGCAAATTTATATTTGTTCCAAAAATAAAATATTTAAGTTTTTAAATAAGGACATATAAATAAACAAAGAATTATACTATTTATTTCAAATATATGTAATTTTATTCTAAGGCTAATACATTTTTAATTTGAAACCATGTATAGTTTTCAAAGAAGAATATGGCTCTCTCTACTTGATTATACTCTATTTAAGTTAAATATATGATATTCTCAATTTTTTAATCATATGCATATATTCAAAAAAAGAATTATATTCTTGTTTGAAATGTATAATATTTGTTCCGAGCGTAATGCATTTTTAAGTTGAAATTATGCAGCATTTTATATTTAGAATGTGAATGTTTTGATTTGATTATCCTCATCTCAAATTAAAGAAATTTACCAAGATTTTCCCTTAGTTTTCCCAAATAATTATATTGCTTCAAAAAAAAAAAAAAAAAACTCTTCCTTTAAGCAAATAATACATTCAAATTCCTGAACAAATAGGTATATTCAAAACAAGAATACTTTTTCTGTCGTTTCTTATTTGAACTGTCCTCCTTCCTTACAGATAAAGACACACTAGGCGGTTTTCAACAAGTTGGCCTCAGCCTGTTACAACACACACGAAGCCGATTAACCAGTTGGCGCAGAAAGCATCAAAATACAACGTTTTTAGTAGTACAGCTAGCAAAATGGATTCGTTTGACTCAGAGGAAGAATTAATTCTGTTAGATTTATTATACTGTCAATAAAAAAAAAAAAAGAAAAGAGTGTCGATTTGTGCTGACCTTCTGATAGTAATTTTTCTAAATCAAAACTGTCACTTTCTTGTCTGTGTTTCACGCAAAGTATTCTTTTGTATGTATTGTATGTATTTCTATGAATTGGTACCAGCGGCGGCTGGTGAAATTTCAATATTTTTTTTTCTCGTTTGTGGCGCATGGGACCCATACGAAATTTGGGAAATAACATCTAGAGAAGCACTTCTCTAATGACCTCTAAAAAATTTTGAAAAAGCAGTTTGCGAAAAAAATTTTGAAAATTCGTTAGCCTCCCCTGGGTCTAGGAGCTCCTGTTTATTTTTATTTTTTTTTGTCATATGCATTTGACTTTTCATAAAAATACAACAACAGATTTTGGAGTTTATGAAAATATTTTCATTACTAACTGAGATACAACGAATTGAAATATTGTAATTTGTTAAATTGTAAATTACAAAATTTCATGTTTTTCATTTAAGATATGGCCCTGTCACAAGACCGTCACCTCTAAAACACATTATTTTATAGATATTTTGTAGGAATCGCCAATAATTATCTTAAAATGCTTATTAGTAACACAAAAGTATTTTATAGAAGGAAGCCATTTCATGAAGGCAGCATTCAGATCTTAAATATGACAAGATATAAAAAGTTTAAAAATCACATTTTTATTAATATTTATGGCAACTAATATGTGCTAATTATAAAGTTATGACAATTAACACAAATCGGTGCTAAATTTTATTGCAAAAAAATTTAAAATGTGATTTTTATAAAATTCTCAAAATTATTAGAAACCTTCAGTAAACATGGCACTTGAAATTCATCAAAAACACTACCTAACTCACAGTAAAATTTCCTTCTCATCAAAGATTGCAGCCTGTATGGGTTAACACGTGTCTAAAATAATTATTGAAATTAGGTTTTTATCCTATCCATTAAAATAACTGAAAGCTGGTATCAGTGTTGCTAGCATTACATTATTTTTTGGGTTAAATCCTAATATAAATATAGGGCTAGATTGAAGAAAAACGGGCTGAAATTGATAGATCAAACATAACTAGAATTACAAAACTGGATAGACCCAGTCTCCACAAAAATTTCTTGACGGGGGAGGGAGCACTGCGACGAATTTTTTGATAAGCGGGAAGAGACATTGTGGTGATCGCTGAAATGGGCAAGATCTTGCAGCATGGTGCTAACGTGGTAAAAGCTGCAAAAAGGCTAGAAAATGCACAAACACTTGCAACACTGCTTGGTATATATAGAGATCAACATATTATATATTTCTATGTAAGTATATGTACGCGACTTTTTGAATACATTTAAGAAAATTTTATTTTATTGGTGTGTCTCTACACAGCGATCTTGTTTTATAGCAATAATAACAAACAGTGAAGTATGTGCTCTATAACACAATTAAATGAAACTAAATAAAACTGTTTTATAGAGGTGGTACCGAATTTTCTTAGTGCCTGCGGAATTGTTTATACAATTATTTTGTAATGGTTGCCATAGGCTTTACAAAATATTAACAGCGACTGAAGTATTTTATGAGGTGGTGCCAATTTACATTTATAGCTGTCGTAATAACGTTTTGAAGGTGTTTCTGAGAGTAATGTTGTTTTATAAAATTTGTGTCGGAAACATTTCTACAGCTTTTATAAAATACCAAATTGCTAGTTGGGAGCTGTTTAAAGATAGATAGATAGATAGATATTTATTGGTGCTAACAAAATACAATTTCTTACACAAGTCCACAGAAAAACAATAGTATCAAGTACAGTAATACAAATTACAAAGTGGGGTTACTACACAACAATACATTTCGTTCTTAGGTAAAAATTTAAAAATTACATGTGTGGGCAATAAAATCGTCTATCTTATAGAAGGGATTTTTTATCAGATACTCCTTTATTACAGATTTAAACTTTTTAAAATTTAAATTTCTGATGTCTTCTGCGAGTTTATTAAAAAAGTTGGTGCATAATATAATGTAGAGTTCAATGATTTTTTTAATCTTAAATATCTAATGTCCAAATTGTTTCTACCTCTAATATCACGATCATGAGTATCTCCACGGGTTCCATACCTATCACAATTCTGCTTTACATAAAGCAGGCATTCAAAAATGTAATAGGACGGAATGGTTAATATACTCATGTCAATAAATGTTTGCCTAACATCCGCTCTGTAGTCTAGGCCCGCCAATACTCTAACAGCTTTTCTTTGTAAAGCAAATATTCTATGAGCATGTGGTGAATGTCCCCATATTAACAAACAGTAGGTGCACAGAGACTGTATTAAAGAGTGATATGCCATATTACAAATATTTTGTTCGGTCTTGTATTTTAGGTTTTTCAACAAATATATGTTTTTTGAGATTTTTTTTTAAATATTGTCAACATGTGTATCAAATTTTAACTGATTGTCAAAAGTAATTCCGAGAAATGTAACAGATTTAGAGTTGTGCAATTGATCCTTGCGTAGAGAGCAGAACATTTTTTCAGTTTTGGCTAAGTTTAGGTTCAAGTGATTTGCTGCATACCAATCAGCAATATCCACGATACCTCTTTCTACAGTAGTTGCTAGCTCCGTTGGATCATGATTTCTGTTGATTAATGTTGCGTCATCTGCAAATACTATTAGTTCACTATTGCTGGTAGCAACAGAGATATCATTGATATAAACAAGGAAAAGAATAGGGCCCAAAGTATCAGCATTTAAGTTGCTGCTTTTTTCAGTGTGATATGTTTTCTTACGACTCAAATTTATTACTTCCCACGCCGCTTTAGCAGTATTATCGGACCTTTCCACATATGCAGAGTTTGCCCCTTTTTTGGCTGAAACAATTTCTTTTTTATATCTAATTCTGAAGGTTTTCAGTTCGTTAGTAAGTTCATCAGCTTTAAAGTTTCTATTTAATTCTACTAGGAGATTTAAGTTCTCCCTCATTGATTTCAGTTCATTAGAAAACCAGTTTATTTTATTTTCATTTTTTATCTTTCTTTTTACTGAAGGAAATGCAGTATTTGCCAGTGTCACCAGCTTATCAAAAAATTTATTAAAATTTACATTTACATTATCAGTATCTGTAATAAAATCCCAGCTTTCTTCCCTTAGGCTACAAAAAAATGTATTTTGACTAGCCTTTGTAAAGGGACAATTCATTATTTGTGTAAAATTTGTTTTAAAATTTTTATAAAAATATACATCAATATTTACAGCACAATGATCCGACAAGTATGAATTAAAAACAAAGGTTTTAAATTCTAAAATATCACAAGAATTTATAAAAATATTGTCTAAACAGTACTGATTTCTTGTATTTTCAAAAATTTGTTGGTAGAAACCATAAGTATGTATTAAGTCTGGAAAAACATTTTTTTTTGCACTTTCAGCATTAAAATGTATATTAAAATCACCATTTATAATAACGTGCCTTTTACTAGTCTTTATACTTTCAAAAAGAGTATTTAGGGTCCCCATGAATATACTAAAATCTCCTGACGGGGGTCTATATATAGTAATTATCAAGCATTTATGTTCTTTTATTTCCACTGCAGAAATTTCACAGTGCATTTCTATAGATAACGATTCTAAGGTGCTAATTGAAAACTTCTAATATAACTACAGTCGAACCTCCATAACTCGAATCCCCAAGGGGATTGAAAATGAGCTCGAGTTAGAGAAAATTTGAATTATGGGAACTTTTTAGTAAGCATAATAGATATTTATTGCTTTGAATGGCTTCGAGATATAGAGGATTTCGAGTTATAGACGTTCGAGTTATGGAGGTTCCACTGTATAATACAATAGATAAAAAAGTTGCACTCGAATCCCCAAGGGGATTGAAAATGAGCTCGAGTTAGAGAAACTTTAGAGAAACTTTGAGTTATGGGAACTTTTTAGTAAGCATAATAGATATTTATTGCTTTGAATGGCTTCGAGATATAGAGGATTTCGAGTTATAGACGTTCGAGTTATGGAGGTTCCACTGTATAATACAATAGAAAAAAAAGTTGTAGCAATCTGCAAAAGAAGATCAACCTGTCCTGAACAACTAAACTTAAGTTCACCAGCTTTTTAAACTTTTTAATATAAATAAACGTGTTGACTTTTTAACCAAATATGACATTTTTCACTATTAAAATGCAAACACCATTTCAAGATCTTAGAGACAAAAATATTGCTTGATGATTTTTTTTGATGCCTTAGACACAACTTTGAGAACTACAGAAATGCATGCATATTAATTTGACAGTTTGATTACCTTCCATTTTCTAATTTATAGTTTTGGTAAATAGTACACTGCTTTCTAATAAAAAAGCAACCTTTTTGCAATGCATAAAAGGTGCATTGTTTTTAAGAGCACTTACATTGTGTACACGAGATTCAAATCCGAAAAATTCAAATTTTTTTTTTTCTAATTTTGTATTTGCATTGAAAACTAATTTCGGATCATATTCTACAACCCCCAATCCCTAAAAAGTTTAACGAAAATTCCAATGCCTCGCCAAACTGCAGAATTACCATATTAATACTTACCAAGTCTGGAAGACATCGTTCAATCATATTGTTCAACATAACGTTTCTGCCCTGTACAACATCAAGAGATATAGCAGAACAGCTTTTTACCGGGTTCATGCAAAATCCACATATGCCCTGATCCTCTGGAACACCAGCGCTACTTTCATTTTTGATGAGATATATGTTTTTTAGATCCAGTTTGACAGCGTCCTTGTGGACAAATGGCAATAAATACTCGTGTGTATAGATGCACATCGCTTTAAAATCAACACATATCTTAAGCTGTTTTACACAGTTTATGCACATCACAGGTTGTTGTGTTGCAGCTAAATCCTAAAACAAAATGCGTCAAAAGTGTCTCACAATCAAAATGCATAATAAACACTGAATTTAACTAAATTTATTCAAACATAATCTCTCCCTTTGTAATCGAGCGTTAACCTTTAACATTGTACTTACAATTTTTGGAAGAAGTACATCCAAGACGCCTTTCATGTCTCCTTCTATAACCTTAAAGTTATCACAAATTTTCAAACAAAGTCTGCATATTATTGTTTCTTGTGTTCCCATTTTTATAAGTGTTAACTAATTGAATTACACATAAAAAGCATAAAGATATCTACGCCACAACCTACGCATAACCTGCAAAATATTTCGAATGAACTTAGCAACTATAGGAATTAGGGATGGAAGTGACCAAGATTGGTATGGGACTCGTGCACCGTTTGACAGCTTGGAGGTCACACAACACTTAACCTCAATTATTCTTCTCCTTCTAGTGCTGTCCCCTTAACAGAGGTTAGCGATCATTAATAAATGCAAAACTCCCAGCTGTATTTTTTTTAACTTTTGCGTGCTATCAATTAGTAAGGTATGGGGCTCGTGCACCGTTTGACAGCCGACATTCTTGGAGGTCACACAACCTCCTTAACTTCAATGATTCTTCTTTTTCTAATGCTCTCCCCTTAAAGGGCTCGTGGACCGTTTGACACCGTCATTTTTGGAGAGAGGAGAAGGAAACACAACCTCAAATTCTCCGATTTCTCCATGTGCAGTTCGAAGTTTTCTTGTGATTGTGACGTTGTGTCTCGTTCTCCTCCCTCCAAAAATTCGGCTGTCACGGTGCACGAGCCCTTTAAGGGGACAGCACTAGAAGAAGTAGAATGATTGAAGTTAACGGGGTTGTGTAACCTCCAAGCTGTCAAACGGTGTACGAGCCCCATACTCTGACTTAAGCAGGGCTTTCGACTATGTCGATCACAGTGGCCTCCTGTTTAAACTGGAGAGATATGACATACGTGGGACCGCCTTAAACTGGTTTGATTCTTATTTGTCAAACAGATCGCAATTTGTTGAAATCGGCTATAAAACACATGGCGTCTATGAAAAGTTTAACTCGGGTATAATCAGTACAGGGGTGGGAGTACCCTGTGTTGTTTCTACTCTTTATCAATGACCTTCCTGATTTTGTAAAAGACTACTTCGTCGTAATGTATGCTGATGATGCCTCATTCTTTGTCACAGGTAGTAATAACAACGAGAATGAGATCAAAAGTAACCTCCTAATAGATAGATAGATAGATAGATATTTTATTAACCATTTAAGAATACAATAGTGTACATTATGGTAAGTCAATAGTAAAATAAAACAAAAACACGTAAAGTATAAAACATAGACAATGTAAATATAATAATATAATATTATTAGAACAAAGATAAAAACAATATATTATATACCTATACACATATCTTGTCAACAAAAACTCTTAGAGGCATAAATAAAAAAAAAAAAAAAACTCATGACTGAAGGTACTCATTAATACTGTAAAATGTATGGTGGATTAAATATTTTTTAGTTTCGTGTTTGAATTTATTAAAGTTAGTAATGTTTTTAATATCATTAGGCAACTTATTATACATCGTAACAAAATTGTAATTTGGTGCATGTTTAAAGTATGAATGTTTATGATTCGGTATCAGTAAACTATTGCTGTTTCGCGTAGTATATCCGTGAATATTATTTAGTGTTGAAAATTGATTGATATTTTGCTTAACATACAAAACACTTTTCAGAATAAATATACAGGAAACTGTCAACAAATTGTTCTCCATAAATGTATTCCTACATGACTCTGTTGGTTTTAAATTAAATATTAGCCTTATAAGCCTTTTTTGACAGACAAATACTCTATTAATATCTGCCCCCTTACCCCAAGATACAATGTTTAATGATATGTGACTGTATCCTAACGAGAAATAAACGTTTAGAAGTCCATTGCAATCTAGGGAAGATTTTAATTGCATTATGGCATAATAAGCACTGTTTAATTTAGAGCAGACATGCTCGATATGTTTAGACCATGCTAAATTTTCATCAACCCAAGTACCTAAAAACTTAGCCTCCTTAGAGAATGTTATATTTATTTCCGACAATGCTGAATAATCCAATAATTTTCTCTTATGAAAGTACATGTTAATTGTTTTATTTTTATTTAGAATTAGTCTATTTCTTTGACACCATATATCTAATTCATCATAGACTGTTTTTATATTGGCTAGTAGCCCCTCAGAAGTAGTACCAGTCACACAAACTGTGGTGTCATCAGCAAACATTGTTACTATGCCTTCCGTAATATGCTCAGGTAAATCATTGATGTATAACACAAACAGCAGCGGACCAAGCACTGACCCCTGGGGAACGCCTAGCAAAACACTACTTTCTTTTGATTGTTCGTTGTTAACTTTTACTATCATTTTTCGGTTACTCATATAGGATTTAATCCAATCTAAATAATTACCTCTTATTCCAATTTTATAGAGTTTTTCTGATAGTAAATTTACATTTATAGTATCAAATGCTTGGGTTAGATCAAACATAAGTGCTGCTACATATTTCCCCTCATCTAGATGAGTGTAGACAAACTGCAGTAGATTGTACGAGGCTGTTTCAGTTGATCTGTTTGCTCTAAACCCATGTTGATTTGCAGTAATAATGTTATGGGAATCAAAGAAAGAGATAAAGCTATCATATACTATCCGTTCAATTAATTTTGAAAAATTACTGAGTAGAGATATTTGTCGATAGTTTTCAATATTATCGCGGTTATCTTTTTTATAGAGAGGTAAAACACTCGCCGTTTTTAGGATCTGGGGAAATATACCCTCTTTTATAGATTTATTTATTAAATATGTTAATGGCGCTATAATCACATGAATACTGGCAGTCAATAACTTTTTCGTGAATCCATCAATACCAGATGAATTTGAGGATTTTAGATTATGTAGTGCTTTAATGACATCATTTTCCTTGACCTCACTCATGCAAAAATAATTTTCAACGTTATTCGTAGTAGTGGTACAAGGTAAAGATAAGTTTTCATCAAAATGCTCTTTTAACTTGTTTTGGGAAATTGTACTGAAATGGGATGCAAATTTATTTGCAACTAATTGTGCATTATTAATTTTTTCACCATTTTCAACCAGTTCAATATTTGTAGCTTTAGTTGTTCTCCCTAACTTATTATTTACTATTTTCCATGTTTCCTTACATTTGTTTTTAGAAGTGTTTATTTTATTATTATAATACTTAGTTTGAGCTTTTCTGATGTTCTGTTTATATTGGCGTTTTTTGTTTATATACAAATTTCTACTTTCCATGGTACCTAAATTTATCGCTAACCAGTGATAATTTTTTAGAATACATTTCTCATTTTCTAGTTCTTTGGTGAACCAAGGATTATATTTATTGTTTCTCCTCTTTTTAATAGTAACTGGACACGTATTATCTAATACCTGAAGTAAACAACTCAAAAAACAACTAAAATTAGTATCTAGATTTTTATTGCTATATACAAATGACCAATCTATTAAGCTTATGCCAGCCACAAACATTTCGATATTAAAATCATTCAGGCATCTACCTGAAAAAATACTGCATTCATCCTTGTCAACCGAAGTACAGTCAACTGAGAAAATATGTGCATAGTGATCTGCTATACAAGGATCAACTAAATGGCATGAATACATATTATTAGAGATGTTGGTGACAACATAATCAATTGCACTAGCACTTACTTGACCATTATTATTACAGAATATTCTTATTGCTTCAGTAGTTGTAATATTTAAGTTGAAGGAGGTGAAAATGTCGCACAAGATTTTTTTGTTCAATGATTCTTTAGCATGGTCTATATTCAAATCACCACAGAGAATAATACTAGAGAATCTTTTGGAAACAATGTTTAAGGCAAAGGACAAATTGTTCACAAAAATATTTATGGCGCCATTTGGAGGTCTATAAACGTTAACTATAGCAATATCATTAATGGCTACACTACTAATTTCTATATGGCATTCACTTGAGAACTTTACAACTGATGCAATATCCTTAAATTTTAATGCATTTTGCTTGACTAAAATAAGAGATCCACCATGGATATGGTTTTGTCTACAGAAGTAAGATGCCAAGTTATAACCTTTTAAGTGAATGTCTTTTACATTATGGTTGTTTAACCAGTGTTCTGTTAAACACAATATATCAATATTTTCATCACTTACAAAAATTTCAATTTCTTCCAATTTATTTAATATACTTTGAACGTTGACATGTGCTAGGACCATTTTACATTTTTTAATTGTTACATCTGAAATGATACCTGGGATAATCTTGGGTATAAAAAATTACCTTCTGTATTGTCTTTGAATAAATCGATTTTAGTACCTAAACTATCATCATTTTTATAAATCAGACTGTCATTCACAATTGAAAGCATTGAAACAGGTTCGTCTAATAAGATAATCGGATCTAAGTTATTTTGTACAAGGTGATCCTTTTCTATATTTACAAATGTTAGATTTTTATTATTATTTTTATTTATAGTCATCTTAACTATTTCATTGGAGATTTCATTTTTGCTCAATAGTTTCTTATTACCATTTATATTTAATAATCTGATTGAGCCAGGAACATAATTATCAAGTTTTATTATAAATTCCCCTAACTTTGTATTAAATTTATGTATGGCTTTATTTAGATTACGATTTCTACCAAAAGGAACAGTCGCAATTATTATAT
This sequence comes from Rutpela maculata, assembly GCA_936432065.2. NCBI lineage: Eukaryota > Metazoa > Arthropoda > Insecta > Coleoptera > Cerambycidae > Rutpela > Rutpela maculata. The sequence goes on along the minus strand of OW386292.2, from coordinate 133,344,041 downwards.
TGATATTTGTACACTGTTTTATTTTGTTACAAATGTCTTTAAAAAGTGGATACCTATTTTTTACATTAAAATTGTTTAAACCACCCATTATGATCACATGATCTTGAGCAGAGTATGTTCGAGTTAAAGATTCCAGATTTTCGATTACTTGTTCTAATGTAGCTCCAGGTTTAAGGAAACTTTCAACATGATACTCATTTTCATTAAGTTTATTTGTCACTATCCTATTTAAGTTGCGTCCAGTTTCATCGCATAAAATTAGAAGCTTGTTTTTTCGACAATGTGGCATTTTTTGATGATCAGCACAACTTGTACTTTTTGTCCTTTTTGAGCTGTGAATCATAGGAAGTATTTTCTCATCAATTTTCTCCCTGTAACACTCTCCGTTATTCTCCCTTCCTTTAGGAACTCCTGGTTTTTGCTTTAGCTTATTTAATTCATCCAGGTTTTTTTTATTTTCTATCTGAAGGTCCTCTGTATATTTTAAAATAATACAATTTTTTTCCCTTAAGTCATTGATGTCCCGCTCATATTGAACTAGTTTATTTACTTCCTTAGATAATTCATCCTCAAATTCGGAATTCTTCTTAATCATTTGTCCTAGTTTCACTTTTAGTTCGTCAATAATTATTTTATGTTCATTTAATTCCATCTCATAATTTTTCTCAGCTTCAAAGACTTCATTTTCAAAACTTTTCGATCTCCTTTTTATGTTCTGGATGAAGGCATTTTTTTCCTCAATTTCAGTCTTTAACTTAATTATTTCTAGTTGTAATACCTCCACGATTTCTTGGTCAATATTCATTTTTTCAGCACACACTTTGGAGCAGAATATCTTATGCTTATCAACTATAACTAAATCTTTCCTTCTGTCACAACTTTTGTGAAAAATATTATTGCAAGCTATACAGGAATAATTGCTAAGGTCTTTGTTGCAGCATTTAAATTTTATGTCATAATTTCTTAATCCGGGCCTGTTCATTTTTCTTATTATTTATACAGATGGGGACAAAAAGCCAGAGAATATGTTTAATTCACAAAGAATAGCACTTGAGACTTTTTATATCAGTACTTTTTAGAGAAGTGTGTTTTTATGCTTGTCATAAAAGATGGATATTTTCAAATAAATGTTTAAACTATATCAATAAACATATATTATATGACAGAATGATTTTACCAATGGTTCACTTATGTTATAACCTTTCTAGTGATATAACACTCTACTATTAATTCCTATTTAAAACTATAGAAATCAGTGAATATATTCACTCTTCACTTTCACTACACTTGTCTTGTCTTATATTGATTGAATAAACAAGTTATCTCAGTTTTTTAATCAGAACGGTCTATTCTTAAACATAGAAAAGACTGGTTATGTACATTTTCATACAAATCACAATAAAAACAACAATGGATTTAAATATAGTCAACAATAACCTTTCTCTGAAAAGAATTGAATCTGTTAAATTCCTTGGGCATATGCTAGACGAGTGTTTAACTTGGAAACCACACTGTAATGAACTCATCTCAAAACTGAATACAATTTGCTATCAGATAAGAAATCTCAAAAATGTTATAAATGGGGAAATGCTCATTTCATTTTACTGTTCGCAAGTGGAATCCAGACTAATCTACGGAATTTGCTTCTGGGGCTCTTGTGCATCCATGCCAAATGTCTTTAAAGCACAAAAAAGAATTATTCAGCGCATGACAGGTGTCAATAAAAGACATTCTTGTCGAAACCTTTTTGGCCAGTTCGGCATACTGACTGTCTATGGACTATATATATATATAATCTCCTTCAGTATGTATTCATCAATAAAAATACTTTTAATATAAACAGTCATTTCCACTCATATGAAACTCGTAACAGAAATGATCTCACCATTCCAACACACCGCCTTAGTCTCACCAATAGATCCCACGTGATATTAGGATTAAATCTCTTTAACAAGCTTCCAAACGATATTAAAAACATTACTTACATAAAGCACTTCAATAAGGAAGTAAAAAATCTGCTACTCAATTTGTGTGTTTAAACATAGACGAATTCACACAAACTATGGTCTAAAAATTAGGTCAGTCACTCCATCCAGTTAGTCATTTTTTAAATTTATTTATGTATCTGTATCTTAAATGTTATGTTATGTCTTGACGTCCAGCTGCACCAGCAGCTACATGTACAATGTCTTTATACTGTTTGTCTTTATTTATTATTTGTAATCTGACTAGTCTTATAATACCCCGTGTATTCTTCTGGACAATAAATGTTTATTATTATTATTATATTATTATACTCTACAAATCTTGGGGTGACATCGACATCCTTTTACTAATCATTGGCAGAATCGGAATAAAGAACCGATAGATTCCGATTCTTTGAAGGATCGGAATGTACCGATTATTTTATAAATTCATCGGATTCCCAATTTCGAAGTAAGACAAGCAGCAGTCAGCAGTACTATGAACGTATTTATGTAGGTACCCTTGGTTGGGGTGACCATACGTCCGGAATTTCGCTGGAAAGTCCAGCATTTTGGAGTACTGTCCAGCAAAAGTCCAGCATTCAGGTTGCAGTGAAGTTACAGCATTAGGTTTTACTTGGAAAATTTTTTTTTCGGATACTTCCCCCCACCCATCAAAAAAATTTTTCCCCTCGGTCATCAAGAAATGGTTTTTCGGATTGCTGCCCCCGCTCATCAAATTTTTTCCCAGCATTCACTTAACAAAAATCTGGTCACCCTACCTTTGGTACACATAAAAATATAGAGCATTTCTAAAAAAAATAAAAAATGCAGGTACTTACCCAAGCAGTACAATTAATTCCTCAAGATATCCCGAGGATAAAAATTTAAGAATTAGTAAATATCTTCTAGAGATCTGTAAGAGTTCCCTAAGATGGGCAAATGTCAGCATGTCAGTATTAAATAGTACCTCCCATGGTAATCGAAAAAAGCTATTAGTAAAGAATCCTGTGAGCAGCCTTTTGCATACCTATAGAATTCCCATAGTAATCTTTAGGATATCTTATCGCTTGCCAATATAAATGGTCCCGAGGACATCTTTATAGGATTTCTGTTAGATGTACCGCATCGATCCTGCAAACAGATTTAATTCCTGTAGTAATCTTTCGGGTATTTTATCGCTTACCAATATAAACGGTACTGAAAACATCTTTATAGTATTTCTATTAGATGTACCAACACACACTTCTTATAGAATTGCCAGCGGCAGCTGGTGAAATGTTGGTTAATCAAAATCTCAGTATGAGACATCAGGCCCAAACCAAACCAAAGATTAGAGATCGTTATAAGATTCATCCAAATAAATCGATGATCCCTGAGAGAATTTGAACGTTACAGTAATGTTATTAATGTTCTATAAATTCACGAATATAAGATAATGCATGACTGATTATCGTCAGTGGTTTGTACGTGGCGTCATCTAGGAATAATTTCTGTATCAAACTACGTGGTAAGCAAACAAATTTTATGCATTAAAAGAATTTCTTCTTGCGATTTCTATAGGTGTTCTATTAGCGATAATAATAATATTTCCATTTTAATACTTTATTTGATCTCTGTAATACATAGAAAATTGAGCTGTATGGTAATTCCCTTTTAGAACTTCTAGAAGATGTCTACAAGTATTCTGTTAAGGATAATAATACTATTTCCCTTTTAATACTTTATTTGATTTCTATAACACTTAGGAAATTGAGCTGTATGGTAATTCCCTTTTAGCAGGGTCGGCTTAAAGGCCGGGCAACCCGGGCGACTGCCCGGGGCGCCGACTCGGAGGGACGCTAAACTGAGGGCAAAAATTCTTATTTTTTTTTTAATATACCTACCTTTTTTAATTTAATAATAGTTTTTGTTGGAAAATAATATCAAATAATGGAATCTATATCAGTTTAAATTGTAATAATGCAGAACAGTCGAATAACATTAAAACCGTCTAAATAACTCAAAAATGTAACGCAAATATGTTTGTTTAGCTATGCGACACCTCAATACTCATACCTCAAGCTTTCTGTCCTATTATTGAGTTGATTATTATACATTTTGCATAATTGAAGACAGGCAGGCAACGTGCAATTTTCATTCAGAAAGAATTCAGAATATTCAGAAAATTATTATACCAACATTAGTTCTATGTATTTCATATCTTACATAATTTACAGTTTATGAATAAATAAATGGAAATTTGTTTTGTATGAAATATTAAAACAATAAAAAGGAACCTTCCTCTAAGTAAACTTGTGTCGGGGGTTCTCTCATTATAATAACGTTCAGATGTGTAGACAAAAAAATTTATACTTATTACAAATTAATTATTATTAATAGTTTGTTGTAAATGCACATTGATATGTAAACATAAATTATTTGAGAATGGTTTGTGGTTAGTGATATGAAAATATTTTTTTACAAGAATTCTTATAAATCTGTAAAAATAAAAAGTTAAGGGTAAAATGTTGATAGCCACCCCCTGAGCCGAGGAGACTATGCAAATTCATGCCAATATCTAAATTTAAAATATGACATATTTTAAAGCAGTCGGAAGTTATTGCCGAGAAACTGATATTTATAATCCCCCTTTAAAGGAGTATAATTTCCTTATTATCTATTTAGAGTACCTTTATTTTTGGATGTACAATCAGCCACATAAATATCCAGAGACAATTTTGGACCACCGTGTATACACGGTTATGTTACTCCATTTATGTTAAAAAGTAGTGTTCGCGGGGTCCGAAAGGATATCCTTGCACTTTAGTACGTAGTACATCCGTGAAATTCTGTGATTATCTCAAGGAGGGGCGCTAAAAACTGCTCCCGCCCGGGTGGAAAATTTACCTTGAGCCGCCCCTGCCTTTTAGAACTTCTAGTAGATGTCTGTGGGTTAACAAAAGTTGAAATTCCTATATAATGCCCAGTTTACATTTCCCCAGTGCATAAAAGTTGAGCACATATAAAGATTTCTCATTTTGATTTCGGAAGGACTTCTAGTGTACATAAATACAAGATATTTACGCGGGCAGTAAATAAAACTTCTTAAAGATATCTTAAAGAATTCTGTGCTACTTGGGTACTTTGGCTAATAAAATATATGTCTTGATGAACCGTGCCATTGTACCATAGTTGTTTTTATTTATTTAAAATTAAAAGATTTGCATGATTCCTAGTGTTGTATTATATATAAAAAAAAGTGCTCAGTCGAAAGTGATAAAGACGTCAGGGCCGGAACGACTTACATTTTTACTCGGAATAATATTATTCTTGTAATTGAGGACTAAATTTAATGATTTTGTGCTAAAAAGACCAAATAAAATATATAATAAGAACCGACAGACTATGGCGCAATTCCTTTCGTCATCATAGATACACTTAGAGAAATGATGTCTGCAGCAGATTTGATTAGATTGAACTTTATTCTTGGTCTTCACCAATTTGAAATTGTTGCAAGTGTATAATATTTATATGAGTGAGAGACAATTACGGCGAGTTTTGAAAAAGTTGGTACTGGCTCGAAGGAAATATTGCGACATTCAATAAGTAACTGATTTTTTTAAAGTTATAAATGGATGCACTTAAAATATTTCCAAATAATACTGTTGTAACACAAGAAACTGTTAAAATTTAAGTGAAATACTTGGACCCAGAAGGTGTAAAAGAGACACAGACTATAAAGTAGACGTTACAGTAATAAAGGCCAAATTATTTATGGCACATGGATTACTATGACAAATTAAAACCATATGGTATAATCAGTGGTTGTATTGATGGATTTTCTAGACATGTGGTTTTAGGCTAGGCGGAACAGTAAACCCTAACCACTATAACTCTAAAATCATTGCAGGATATTACATTCATACTCTTGAATCATTTAAAGGTTGTCCCTATAAAATTCGGGCAGATATCGGGTACAGAAAACCTGTATGTGGAGCAAATGCAAGTTTGACAGGCTCACAAGCACGTGGTGTAAACCTACCAGCATTTTTATATGGTACTAGCCCAGAAAATCAAAGTACTGAAGCATGGTGGTCCATTCTACGCAAAGATCAATCACAACTTTGGATGAATTTATTCCAGTCTTTAAAAGATGACGATGTATTTGATGGATCTTTCCTTGATAAAGCTCTTATTCGGTTTTGTTTTAGAACAGAAAATTGCATGTATTTTCCAAAAATCATGTCGCAGAAAAGTAATTGAAAGTTGTAGTCCGGAGATATGAACTTTAGTTGGGTTTTTGTAATGGAATACTCCATATATTTTTACAGCATCTAAAAAGCATTCAAAACACTTTTTAACGATTAACGATAAACTAAGACAATACATGAAGTCACAGATGCCCTTGGAAGTTAGAAGTAAATATAGTTATACAAAGGGAGTTTTCTATATTGGGAGATTTCTACAATTGACTTGTATTTCCTTGTTACTCCATTTTTTCTATACTTGACGGTATTTATCATTAATATAACATATATGGTGTGTACTAGTATGTACAATTATATATGTGGTAGGTACGTCCATACAAGGATATTCCTGTAACATGCGTCAAAGGATATCATAAGAATATACATCGTTGGAATGTCCATTACATGTATGTCGCTGGCATATGTACACCATGGACATCCATACGTGTACACACTTAGTATCTTCAAGATATCCAAATACTTTTGAATATTATGGACATTTTTTGCATATACATAGGACATCCCGTGCTATGTGTGTAGTGAATCAAGTACATAGCAACAATAATAGTAGTTAATCATTATCGCATTACTGTTTTTAATAAACGTAAACTGAACGGTAGACTAGTGGTGGGATTCCCCCTAGACCCTAGTCTCCTAGTACATTGACAAAACTTTTATAGGAAAGAGAATATCAATGACGACTATTACATTCCAATGTACACATGGATACTGCTCATTCAAAATTAAGTCTGACAAAGTAAATAACATTTTTTCAATGACAGATCAATTTTTATGCATAAAAGAGATCTATAACTTCATTTAAAAAAAAACAAAGGTGTGATAAAATGTACTTTTATTAAAATTATTATAGATAAAAAAATATTTTAGGTATTAATTAACAAAAATTTCCAGACTGACAAGTTTTAGTAGGTAGAGGAGATCTCAAATTTCATTTTAAAATAAAAACCAAGGTGCTATGAAGTGTGCTTACATGAAAATAATAATTTATAACAAAAGGTCTGTCAGATGTTAATTAATAAAAATTTCCAGCCAGTCAAGATTTAATAGATAGGGGAATCTCAAACTACATTTCAAAACAAAAGCCAAAGAGTTGTTATGAAGTTGTGTACTTTCGTGGAAAAAAATAACTTGTAACAAAAGTCTGTCAGATGTTATAATTAACAAAAATTGTCAGGCAGGTAAATTTTTAAAAATTACACATTTTTTACCATAAATTGTGTAAATTTCAAGCAGGCTTCTTGAAAAGCATATTCGTTTTTTTAAGCTAATTTCGAAAATCCCATCAATGTTAAAATATAAATAATTTTGATTGAGCCAACTACAAACATTTTCTAAGATGGTACTAATATTCAATCCAATTCAAAGTGCATTTCATACTTAGCCAATGAAAATTTTTCAGATTTTATTGCAGAATTTAAATATATAGTTGACTTATCATTCCTTGTTGTGCTTTTACAAAAAAATGCAATAGTAAAACTCCAAATAAATCAGTAACTTGTGAAATTATAAATCAGGGTCACCTACTTTGAGAGTTACATAAAGAGATCAAGTTTAATAATAACGACTTTGCTAAAAAAAATATAAACAATCAAAGAAAGGCCACTCTGCTCTTATCAGTGATACTAGATAGATTTATTTTCCAACAATTACAATTTATAATATTAACACACACATATAATAATTGTAATTTAAACTTCTTAAGAGGCATATGGGAAAAGAGGTAATTCAGTAAATAATATTAAAAATACTAATGTACACATAAAACAATAAAACCATGAATGAACATGATACATTTAGTATGATCTATCCTGAGATCTGCGTGAGTCGCCAGCCCGCGCACATCCCCACGTGTGCCGTACACAAAGCCACTGCAGTAATACCGAAAGTATATTAAAATTTAACCGATAGTAATTTGTTTATACTGCAATAGCTTTGTGCGTGATACACATGATAGCAACCCACGTGAACCAGCAACTCAAACAGATTCCAAGTCAGATCTTACAACACTAAATACTATACTAACAAATATATAAAATAGTATTTTATAAGTAATACATTGTAGTACTAGAGAATAAGAAATTCATTAATGAATGATAGGTATGAGAAATCAATTTAAATTAGAAAATTCTTCACCAAAATATTCATTCAAATTATAAAGATTTTAATTTTTGCTTAAAGTTGAATAAATTTGGGGCCTGAGTTACATACGTTGGAAGGTGGTTAAAAATGCTTATACCAGTATATAGTGGCCCCTCTCTACTTGAAGTATATCTGTAATCCTGTGTTAATATTATATTATTGTACCTTGTATTATAGCTATGTACGTCCAGTGGAATATTTAAATTTGATTTTCTTTTATATATTATTATTGCCAATTTGAAAATATACAAGTTTGTTACAGTGAATATTTTGTTGTCTAAGAAATATTGTATGCAGGAGTCCCTTGGTTTTAGATTAAAGAGAATTTGAAGTGCTCTTTTCTGCATAACAAAGATGCTATCACCAGTTGTAGAGTTTCCCCAATATTCAATGCCATACTGTAGGATGCTGTGAAAATATAAGCAATATACAGTAAGAGCAGCTTTAAATCGCTTTAAATCCTAATTTTAGCATAATAGTGTTAACTGCGTAGATGGCTGTACTTAGCTTTTTTGTTTAGACTATTTATGTGCACTTTCCAATTTAGACATCTATCTACGTAGATACCCAAAAACTTGGTATGCTCAACTGGTTCTATATCCCCACTGGTTGTTGGTAACACTCTTTGTATGTTGGTAGTAGGATGATGTGCTTGAAATAAAACATTACATGACTTTTCAGGATTCAGCATAAGTTTATTACATTTGAACCATTCTAATATATTATTCATTAGTGTTGATGCATCCAGATAAAGTGAATCGATGTTCTTGTGATGTAGTATAATATTAGTGTCATCCGCAAACAGTGAAAACATTATACCAGGAAAATTTGCAGACAGATCATTTATATAGATAAAGAACAATAATGGACCCAGAATTGACCCTTGTGGTACACTACACTAAAATCTCAAAAACTGGCGTGACATCATTTATGGATGGCCCCTTATCTTGGGTTGACCAAATTAATTCTGTTAAGAATAAACTAACCTCATATAATTACGCGTTATTTCAACTTAGAAAATCTGTTCATAAACAAATTTTAAAAAATTATTTTTCATTCGTTCATTCTACAATTAGTTATGGCATTCTCTGCTGGGGAAACTCCGTAAAGATACAAGTATTTATACAACAACAAAAAATCATTAGATGTATGTGTTTCGTTAGTTTCACTCACTCATGTAGGAATTTATTTAAGGAACTTAGGATTCTAACAGTATATTCTGTTTATAATCTCACGTGTCATGTTTGTCTATAAAAATTATTCGAAATTTCCTAAATGTAAAAATATTAACCAATATAACACAACACATGCTGCTGATCTGTTTATACCAAGTTGCAGATTAGAATTAACTGCCAGAAGCTCATACATAGTGCCTCTAAAATTATTTAATCGCCTTCCATCTTCTATAGAGTGTGAAAAACATTAATCGCTTTAAGAATAGTTACAGAGATTTTGTTAGCAAATAACTTTTATAACATTGAGGAATTTTTAAATTGTACCTTGTAAAACTTACAGCGTAGTTTGCAATTTACTTTTTAATTTTTTTTTTCTGTGTTGTTTTATTCTATATTTATACATTTTAAATGTAAAATTTGACTATTTCTACACAAATGTAAGTTTGTCTAAAGAGGTAAATAAATAATAATAATAATAATAATATTCAGATTGACGAATTAATTATTCGAAATGATCAATGATAAATCGTCTGCATGCATGGTATGAAAGGTTCCCCCAAGCACTGATTCTAGTGAGTTTATGTATAGAATAAGGACAGGACTCAAAACAGAGCCCTGCGGTATGCCCGTATCAACTGAAAGCGTAAAGCGATCCTTAACCTGGAGGTACAGGATTCGGCCCGATATGAACATCCCCATGCATTTTTGCATTGTTAATTCTGAAAGATCCTTATGCTTCAGCACGTTTTCTGAGGTTAAATTTCCGTAGTCTGATAAGAACAAAAGTGACATTTGTACACTGCTACTTTTGAAGGAGCCTTATGTATCAGCACGTTTTGAGATAATATTTATTGTTTATAATTAATTATTTGTGGCATATTCATGATTTCTTGTTTGTTAGGTATTTTTCCTCTGTAAAATAATACTAAGTGTCATCTGATAAGAACAAGAGTCACATTTGTACATCGTTGCTTCCGAGGGACCCTTATGTAGTTGCAAATTTATTTTGAGCCTACTGTTAAATTTTGTCTGAGAAAAACAAGAATTACATTTTCACGTTGTTACTTCTGAAGAGCCTTTATACTTCAGCAATGTCTTTCGAATTTATATATATATCAATTGTCTGATAAGAACAATTCACATTTGTGCATCATTATTTCTGAAGGATCTTTAAGATTCAGCAAATGCACTTTTAGGAAACATTTATTCATAGCGTGATAAGAACAAGAGTTACATTTGTACATTGTTACTTATTAAGAATCTTTATGTCTCAACAAATGTGTTTTGAGGCAATATTTATATATAGTCTGAAAAGAACAAGAGTCACATTTGTACATTGTTGCTTCTGAAGGATCCTTATGCTTCTGAAAATGCACTTTCAATTTGGATTTATAAAATGACTTATAAGAACAAGAGTCACATGTATACACTGTTCTTTCTGCAGGATCTTTATGCACCACCAAATGTGTTTTGAAATTGTACTTATTTAATGTCTTATAAGAACAAGAGTCACATTTATACTCTGTTCTTTCTGCAGGATCTTTATGCACCAGCAAATGTGTTTTGAATATGTATTTATTTATGGTCTTATAAGAACAAAAGTCACATTTATACATTATTACTTCTGAGGAATCCTTATGCTTTAGCAAATGCATTTTGAAGCCACTGTTAAATATTGTCTGATATGAACAATCATCACATTTGTACATTGTTACTTTTGAGGGATCTTTATGTTTAAGCAAATGTGATTTAAGATTAGACTTATCCCTTGTCTGATATAAACAAGAATCACATTTGTACATTGTGACTTCTGAAGGATCCTTATGCTTCAACAAATGCTGTTTGAGAGAATCTTTGCGGTTTGATTGATATGAACAAGACTCGCATTTGTATATTGGTACTTTTGAAGGATCTTTATGCTTCAGCAAATGTACTTTGAAACTATGCCTATCGCTTGTCTGATATGAACAATCAGCACATTTGTACATTGTTACTTTTGAAGGTTTTTTATGCGTCAACAAATGCCGTTTAAGACCATATTTTTCGTTTGTTTGATATAAACAAAATTCACATTTGTACATTGTTACTTCTGAGGGATCCTTATGCTTCAGCAAATGTCTTTTGATGTTATACTTATCTTTTGTCTGATATGTACAAGAGTCACATTTGTACACTGTTACTTCTGAAAGATCCTTATGCTTTAACATATGCCGCGTGATACAAGATTTGCGTTTTGCCTGATATGAACAAGATTCACATTTGTACATTTTCACTTCCGAGGGATCCTTATGGGTTAATAAATGGATGTTTAGGTCACCTTTCCTGCTTGTCTGATATGAACAGTAATCACATTTGATTTTCCCTCTGATGTGCAGTTTTAATGGATCCCCTTTCAGGTTCGGCATTTTACGTTTCTGATTCCTATGTAACTTGCTAGTGTCTTTAGGCTGTGGCAAAATAACACCATCATCAAACCTGAAAATTATAAAAATTCTTATTATTTGTTCTCTTACATTGAAACAAATGTCGTTTGTAATATTAACAAAAGTTTATTAAATACATGATTCAATTTATTAATACAATGTACAGTTTTCATTAGTTTATAACTGCCTTCGTTGATTCAAAGCAGTGGCATTTATTGTAGTAATAAATACTTTTAGGTTAGTCTATGTAAAATATTTATTATCAAAACAAGGCAGGGTTGTTCAGAAACCCATCTTCGTTAGAAAAAGACGACCCACTCGGGCATGTTTATCTTTAGTTATCATGTTCACAAGAAACGTGATAAACGGATAGATAGATGGACGAAATAACAGACATGTACAAACCGACATTTTGACAGTTGTTTAAAATTGAATGACTAACACTCATTTTTTTCTCTAAGAGCGTTATTTACGGTTTTAGAAATTTCGTGATTTATATTTAAACGTAACATTTTATTAAAATGTTTTTCTACTCTTATTAGGTTATATAATAATTAATGAACTGCTTTTGAACAATTAACAGTATCCATAAACAAATAGCATGAGTTATGATGAGTGGATTATTATAAATCACTAGGTACAAAGCCAATCACTTTTATCTTCATGCCTAGCCTGTCCAATCGACGCAACACGCCCTGTGACGAAGGTGGCTGTCAGAGAGAAATTCTTTTCCGATACGGTGAAATAGAATGGTAAATTATTATTGAGGGAAGGAAGGTGATTTATCATGTTTGAATAGTTTCGACGTTGTCAAATCAAGTTAAGTAATAATTATGTGTTTTCACTGTATGCAAATTTGCTTTTTTGATATTATTAAAATGAAGTACTGAAGTATATATTAAAGCACTTACTAATATTTAAACACCATTCTTTCATCTATCAATTTAAAATTTCAACAAATAAATAACAAAACTGAATAACTGAACGGGTATTATATTTTAGGTTTTTTAAGTTTATTGTCATTTTTAATGATTGTATCCGCATTTCTCATTTGAAACCAGTATGGCTCCAAGCAAACATTTAAAAGTTGATGCAAATGATGTCTCAATATTGTTGATTACTAAAAATGGGCTGCTAATTATAAGTTGGATTTCCAACCTACAAAAATCACCTTATTTTATTGGAAGAAGATATTTAAAACTTTATGAACATTACATTGAACAAGATTTTAGTTGAAAATACGAGAACCAAGCGAAAATTTTCATAATAATGACGTAATACTCGGAAATTTTTAAAAGATAAATATGACCGATGACGTCAACAATATATATTAGTGTTTTGGGCGGTAAAATTTTAATTCAAATTTAAAACTACTTTTTTTTATATTACTCAACTGTTTGTGGAAATTCAAATGGTCCCATTTAACTTTAAAGCAAATAATATAAGTTTTAACACTTCGTCTCAAGGAAAAACGTCAATGAGGCCTAAAATATTGGGAGAGAATACTTCGAAGTCGCATGGCACTATGTTCGCCATATTTTTCAACCAGCTGTAAGAGGCCATTTTACAATGAAATTTTGATGAGTATTTAATTGAAAAAAATCATTAATATAAGGTTATTTAACAGATACAAAGTACAATATTATAATATTTTATGCCCCAGGAAAGTCCTGCCGGGCAATTGAATAGGCTTTTACAAATATTTTTAAAATACATTTAAGCTAAAAAAAAATTTTTTTTCTTTAAAAACGTAAAATACTTGAGGCCCCTTTAATATTCCGAGGTAGAATGGATATATTTACAATGAAAATTGATTGGCAGTAAAAAACACACACAGAGGCACATTATTTCACAACTACGTATGACATTATATGATGCACTCCTACTTCATCATTATAATAGAGATGGTTTCTAGTTATGTCTTTGCTGCTTATGCCTCGTGACTTATAAGTAAATCATTATTGTTGTAAATAAAATCTTATTAGTTATTTCTGAGAAAGAAAGATTGCAGTTGAAAGAGGATAACTGGTTTGGTAAATATTACCTATCAACGACCACAATTAAACAAAATTTTTACGTTTAAATTACCTGTTCAGGGAAATATGTTCAATAACCAATAGGTCATTATAACTGAGCAGCCTTATTTAAGAGGTATTCATGACGTCGTCATTTACTTATATTTTACGTAAATTTTAAGTTAATTAGGTTAGGTTAAACGGGAAAACGGGACCAAAATGAGGGCTACATTACGTAATTCTGACTTAAGGTGCTACTTGGGGTAGCTAATGATACAAATACATAATTTTGCACTGTGTACTACAATTCACTACTTCAGTCCCTTGATCTGTTCTGCTCACTTTCTGACCATCAACTAAACTCAAAGTTAACTGTCTGTACTGAACTCTCAACTCAACTGCTCATTCAACTGATCATTAGAACTGTACTAACTTAACTGTCTCCACACACAGCTTGTCATTCCTTTTATATACCCTATAAGTTATGTGTTCTGGATCTTTCCACTACATTCCAACACATTTTACAATGTTCTAGAGGATGTCTGTAATCTTCTAGATTTTTCTACATGTCTCTGGAGGGTTGAAACACATAACATTATGTTACTAAAATCAGGTAAAAATTTGAATTGTAAGTAGAAAATGCAATAAATTTAGTTTTTGATATATTAAGCGGTAATTAGTTTAAGCCGAACCACGATCTAATTTTTTTCATATCTTGCGCAACAGAATTTTTCACATCATTCCAATCACCACGTTTAGAAATAATTGTTGTATCATCTGCATATGAAATAAGTTGGCCTGATATATTTAATTTACATAAACTGTTTATAAAAATTAAAAACAAAATTGGCGCCAAAACGGTGCCCTTATATTATCCTCTATTTTGACAAATTTTTTTTTGTCCTCTAGGTAACTAGCGAATACTTTTTGTACTATTGGGGGCATCCCGTTAAATAAATAAATAAATAAATGAACACTATGCCCCTAATACTGATGTTTTCGAATTTTTGTAGTATTTTTTTATAGTACACAGTGTCGAAAACCTTCTCCAAGTCCAAGAAGACGAATATGCATTTTTTATTTTCTTGTAAGTTGTTGTTAATTGTATTGACTAGTTTGTAAATTGCGTTCATTGTACTGCAAGAGCTCTTAAAACAGAATTGATTTTTATGAATAATGTCATTCTTACCTAGGAATTCCTCAAGGCGATTCTTTAATGCTTTTTCAAATATTTTGGCCAAATTATTAATTTCAGATATAGGTCTGTAGTTCGTTTTTTCCGTTCTACATCCATTTTTATAAATAGGCGTTACAATAGATACCTTGAAGTGATGAGGAACACATCCAGTTGTAAAAATAGTATTAATAATGTGTACTAGAGGTTTTATTAAAAATCTATGACAGTGTTTTATTAATTTGGCCGATATTTGATCCATGCCGGTGGCGCTCTCATTTCGTAAACTATATATGTTAAGTTATTACACCATTCTCTTCAACTGGTCTTAAAAATAAACTATTGAACTCTTTACCGATATTACAGAAGAAAATATTAAGTTCATTTGCTTTTTGCTCATTGCAGGTAATTATATTGCCATGTTTGTCCACTATATTGATATTATTTGCACATTTATTTTTTTTTCTGTGTTTGTAGCGTGTCTTATTATTTTCCAAGTTTTATATTTCCGTTACATGTATTAAGCTGATTTGTATAATAATTAATTTTTGTTATTTTAATCATTCTTATTAGTTTGTTTTTATAAATTTTATATTCATTAAGTAATTGTATATTATCACTATTACATAAAATGCGTTTTTTCATCATATCCCTAGTTTTGATAGATTGTATAATTCCATTGGTATAATTTATTCTTTTGAAAATCTTAGACAAATGAAAAGTGGCAGAGTTAATTTTTATTGTGTTCACAAAATTATTGGTACAAGTATTGCTATCATTATAGTTATAAACATTTTCCCAATTTTCGAAACTTAACAGTTGAAGTACTTTATCAAAATCTGTTTTCATTATATTATTATGAGCAATACATAATTTTACTGATTAAATGGGAAGATTTAAATAAATTGGAAAGTGATCTGTAATATCACTTTCTTTTATGAAAGATTTAAACAGACTGTCAGTTTTATTTACGTCAGACTTAAGAAAAAAATTACCTGAACAGTTTTTAGTTTCATTGGTTACTCTAGTAGGTTTATTAATTAGTGGTATATAGCCATATTTTGCCATTATGTTTAAATACATAGTATTGTGAATGTCATGTTTATTTAAAATATTTATGTTTATATCGCCTGTAAATATTTCGGAATTATTATTATTTATTTTTATATAAATTATCCCGATCATTTAGAAACATATCATACTTTGACAATGGAGACTGATACACACTATTAATTTCCACAGATCTATTTTCAAAAAATATTGAAGTTTTATTATTTTAATTATTTTTAATTTGTTTTAACTCCATCATTTTGATTCAAATGTGACTCACTATAAAACTTTATATTCAGTGGCTAGGTGTGGTGTCTGTGTATGCTTTCATAATTATATATTTTCCCACCAGACTCACTATTTATCCTCTTATTCACTAAGAAAAATGTTTAAAATGTGTAATCAGAAAGAGAAAAAAGCTTTATTTTACTTGTTAGAATTTTTAAAGGTTCCGTAGTATGCATTTAACCATGCGCTTTGCGGAACAGAGTGACAAAGTTACTTCACTATTTTTTTTCGGGAAAATCGTGGCTTTAGCGATAAATTAGGACATTTTTTGTTCAGAATTACGTGGTCTATCCACCTGTATTTTTTGTTTTTTTTTTCTAACCTGACTTAATTTAAACATTTTGAAAAAATTGACAAAAAATTTTTTTTTCTTTTTTTTTATGTTCTGCATCCGAGCAGAATGTAAACTTTTCAGGATATTATTTTATACACTTTCACGAACTCATTAAAAAAAAATTATTCAGTTTGCAACTTTTGTGGGTTTCACTATAAAATGATCTCTGTCGTCTGGGCTACTAGCTTGATCACTTGATCATACTTGGACTTGGATAAATAGTATATGGAAAGAATGAATGGTTTCTTCAAAAGTTATCTGCTAAACACCCAAAATCATATTTTTCAATACGTTTCTGGAATTGCAACCCGAACAAACTCTGCTCATAAATGATTTAATGATTTTTCTTTCATATTTCCTTATATGACAAAATTAATTTTTCATATTTAGTACGAAACTAACTTAACATTACCTGTTTATATCGGACTGGTCCGTTTTTATTTGAATTTCTTCGCTAAGTAGAAATTTTTTGTCCTCCATTTCAAGAAAGTTTTCCATTTTAATTTCATTTTCTTCACAAAACGTTTCTTCTATTTTAATCGCATCCAGTGTTTTGCTTCCTTCTTCATTTTCTAATTTGATTTTCTCAACAAAGTTACCATCCACCTCGTTTGTTGTTATATTCCTTATTGTAAATTCTAATAAATTGTTTAGTTCTATTT
This sequence comes from Rutpela maculata, assembly GCA_936432065.2. Taxonomy (NCBI): domain Eukaryota; kingdom Metazoa; phylum Arthropoda; class Insecta; order Coleoptera; family Cerambycidae; genus Rutpela; species Rutpela maculata. The sequence continues at coordinate 133,326,567 of OW386292.2, read as the reverse complement.
CACTTTTACCTTTTATATCTAGAGATTCACGATATTTCTTAATATTTTCTTCTACAGTCAAACAGTTCGTTACAAAATGGAAACAGTTCTCTAGGGATTCATGGCAGCATGCACAGATTACAGGTGTACTGATGATATTTAAATCCTATCAATCAAAAAACAAACATTCAAAATGGAAAAAAAAGTATCTGTTGACCGATTTTTGTAAATGCAACTACTTTTACATAGAGATAAAATTTGATAATGGTATAAAAAGCATCACAGCAGAAATAATTCTTTTACACAGAATGTGACAAATGTATTTTTCGGCCCTTGCGAATACCAAAGTATAGTAGTAGTATTTATTTATCTTTAAAGTTCATACAAATTACAAAGTATCAAATTATCAGACTAGTCTTCTTTTCCCGTTCCCCTTGGGAACTTCGGGAAATCGGAGATGTACAAGTTGCACAACTTTGGAGACAGGCACGATCCCGTGCGTTCGTCCCGCCAAGTTGATAGTTTATTATTCTCTCTAACCTCTGACAGGAAGGAGTGAATAAGGTTGATTATATGTGTCAGAAAGTCCAATGAATTTAGTTTGTAGAGTAAGCCCCAGGATCCATACAATATCAAAGGCTTTCTCAACATCGAGGAGCACCATGATGATGCTCTTCCCCAGGTTGCATTACACCTTGACGTCATTCACGATCCTGATGACCTACTGCACAGTGCCCCTGCTCCGCCTGAAGCCGAACTGGCACTCGTCGTTGATGTGAAGTTCATCCTGAGCAGCGTCTAGTCTGATCAGGAATAACCTTCTCCACCAACTTGGAGATCGCCGACAGCAACGAGATCGGTTGATAACTGCCGACGAGCTTCGCGTTCTTGTTAACTTCAGGATTAGCACGACCACGGCGCATTTCCACTGGCTAGGCCAGTGTTGCAGTCTCAGGATCGTATGTCAATTGTACAATGCCTTTTCTCGGGAATTCTCAAAAATTCTTTTACTAAAAATCCAGGACATGACACAAAAATAAATTTAAAAAAATTTATATAAACAAACAAAACAACATACTTTATAGAATTGAATGTTTAAAATTGCATCATTGTTTTCACAGTATTGAAAGAATTCGTTCACAGTGTAGAATAAAATGTTAATAAAACATCATAAGTCTTAGTCCTGATTTCTCTGGCATTGTTTACTTTCACCAAAAAATTTATTTTATTGAGGCATTTTATACCCATATATTCTGAAGAGTGTTGTATATCCTCGCTTCAACGAGTGTGGTACAGGTGCATATCTTTATTTTTTATGAATAGATTTCTGTTCTCAATTATATGTAGTAGTAATAGCTACATAAATAAACTAGCAGTGTAAAGTAGTGTAAACTGGGAAATTTTAAATATCGCTACTGAATAACAAACACCCTATGTGAGGTATCCAGCTAAAATTTTGTATAGAGGTATTTGAGAAAACTGCGAATCGAATATGCTATCCAATTTTCCGATAAAAAATTGCCCAATAGTCGATCTTGAAATTTTAACACATTTAGAGGAACTTATAGACCCGGAGCCGGTGACACTCAAAGCCCCCTCATAGCGGAATCGAATAATTTGTATGTGAATTGATAGTTACAAATTATACGAACAAAATAAGTTTGGTATGTGTAGATTTAAAAAGCTGAAAAAATGTTTAAAAAAATTAATTATTATAAAAATGCAATGTTTTCCTCTTATCGCGGATATTGGTTATTTGTAGTGTATTCAATAGAAAATTTCGTACTTTTTCAGAAAAAAATTACGCAAACCACTTTATTTGGCCGGACAGGTGTCCCAGCAAACATTTAGGTATTATTTGACGTCAAAACTAACTAAATTATGTATAATAAATTTAGTCGCAAAATTAAAATTAACCATGTTTTGGTAAAATTTACGTTGACGCTACGTGGAATCGACATAAGTGGAGAATAAGACGACGTCGAAATTCGGTTATATCGACTAAGACAGGTAAAATTACACATAAATCGTACTTGTAGTCGCACAATATATTTGGTTAATAATACCTGTTTAGGTAAATTAGACTTAAATTCGATGTCAATTCGACATCGAGTTGACTAGCTTTAGGTAGAACTTACGTATTTAAGTCTGTGAAATTGGAAAATGACACCAAGAAGAAAAAATAAGGTTTTTATACCTATTTGGTAGTTTTCTCTATAATATTGTTTTCAGTCACCTACAAATTTGAAGAGATACCTAACTCACAATGACGATACAAGATGAATGTAGGTAACTAAAATAAATCTAATTTATAAGTGAAGTATTTGCAGTACTCGCTTGTTTGAAATCAATGCGACGAAAATTTTTTTGTGTATAATAGCAGCTGTACTTCGTAAAATAACAATGCGCCTCCAAAATATTCATCTATAAGGAAATTCTTATTGCCAAGTAAAAAAATTATAGTAATAATTTGAGCCGAAAAGTATGCTATACTTGTTAAATATTAGTTTACACGTATAATTATGTATATTTTTTAGCTTTTCGTCAGTTTGTTTCCATACACACTCATTTTTAAAATTCTAATTTGGAATCATATTTTAACTGTGCTAAAAAAATATGGCGTCTTGAGCTAATTTAACCTTAAAGTTATCTGCTATTGTAAATGTAACTACGAAAGATAATTGACTTAATTATTGAAATTAGGTAGATAAGCCAGGTAGAATTTGTCTATTTTGTCGACCTAATATTACTTCAAAGGTATATAATAACAGTGACCAAAATAGGTTGCTATTTAGGTATACATTACGTAGGATTTACAACAAAATCTACCTAGTAAGATATTCGACTATTAGGAATATTTTTAGTCGCTAAAAAGGTAAATACTACCTAATTATATTACCCATTTCTACCCTATTGTAAATTTATCCTTCAGGTCATTTTTGGTAGATATTTTTAGTAGTTTTTCACTCGCTGCTTTCGTTAAATTTACTTTCAAGGAAAATTGTGTATGAGGTAGATTAATTGGTATTATTTACGTAAACTGAAATCTAAATCATAATTACCTTAACAAGTAAATTCCTCTTTTACCAAGTCGAATTGGAGCTAATTTTAACAAAAATGTTTGCTGGGGTGGCATACCTATTTGAAGTGTGTGAAGGGGGATGAAATTTCTCCGTCATCATGTGCAAACTTTTTTTTTTGTTAAGTTCGTTTCGATGTGATCTTTAAAAATATCTTGGTATGCGGGCCCAAAAACTGCCGGAAGTATCCGGCATACCAGCTATATTGCATGGTCTCAATTCACATCTATTATTACAAAAAGTAGTCTATTAAACAAATTTATTTTAGAGTAAAAGTTTTTATAGAATAAAATGTCTTGTTCCTTTCTTAGATTTAAAATTATATGAGGATAAATATGATCAAAGGAATTATAGGAAAATTATTATTTTAAATGATTCAAACAATAAAATAAAGTTGATATAATTAACAAAAGGATCTCGCACGTTTCTTATGTAAAATAATGCCCGGTGGATTTGGTTCAAATTGAAATATTTTATTTATGAAATCATCCTGAATAAGTCTCCATGGGAGCAAGGCCAAAAAATTAATAGTTTTTAAGTTATGGAGCTTTGAAGTTGTCTATCCGTGGTATATCAAATTCGGAATGAATTATGATGGCTGAACAACAGCTCGAGTTTGACACGAATTTTCAAAATTAGAAATCCAACAAACTAATTAGTCTCCTCCCTAGATATGGACCACAATATGAATCGGAAGTACGAACCGAAGTTGCATGATTAAGTCCATTTTTAGAGTAAAAACTTTTTCAGTCTCAGTATAAACCTGCATATTAAGTACGCATAAAGGCTATATAAATGGATTTCAGACCTCCTCTCTAAATATGGACCGCAATAACACAAGGCTGAAGTCCGAACCGGAAGTTGCATAATTAAGTCCATTTTTAAGGGTGAAAACTTTTTCAGCGTATATATAGACCTGCGTAATGATTACGTATTCAGGGTAAATGGACGAATTTCAGGCCTCCACGCTAGATATGAACCACAATAACACAGCGCAGAAGTGCGAACAGGGACTTGCATGATTAAGTTCATTTTTAAGGGTAAAAACTTTTTTAGTCTCAGTATACTGAGACTAGTACTGTACAACTATAGTGTATGATTCAAATTTTTGGCCGAAAGGGGTATCTTTTGCTCGTTTTGATTTTAAACGAGGACAGCAGTTTCTTGATAATCCACATAACTTACAAAATAGAAGATCTAATACGATTAGTCAACAAGATGATGATTTTTTATCCCCGATAAAAATCGCCTCTCCTTAATGCACTTTAATATTCAAGGTTTAAATAATAGGCGTGACATGCTAAATATTCATCTTTCAACACATAATGTGGACATACTATGCATAACGGAACATTGGCTAAGAGAAAAAGAACTAGACTGTACAGCTATTGACACATACAAACTAGTAAATCATTATTCCCGTTCAAATTTGCAGAGAGGAGTTTGTATCTATGCAAAAAAGGAAATCGACATATCTCCATGGCAACATCATCACTGTATAGAAAAACATTTTGAAATCTGCATAGGTGTAATCCAATCTGAAGAACAGAAAATCTACGTAATTGTGATCTATAGGACGCCTGATAGTGACTTTAAGGAATTCATCCACAGATTAGAGTTATTGCTATACAAAATCTGTAATAAAAGGTATCTTTATATTATATGCGGTGATATAAATATACATTTTCTTGAAAATAGTGTTTATAAACACTGTCTTCTAAATTTGCTTGCATCTTATAACATAGTACACCATATCGACGAAGCCACAAGAATAACTAAGCGTAGTAGTACATGCATAGATAATATTTTCTCTAATTGTTTATTAGAAGATGTCAGAGTGCATAATTCATATCTGTCAGACACGTATCAGGTTTGCACATTTCCTTTTTCACGGCATGAAAAAATTCATCCTCAATACATATATAAGAGGAATTTTAATAGTGGCAACATTCAGACTTTTCAAAATATCTTGATTCAAGAAAACTGGAGGGATATGTACTTGGTTGATAGTTTTAATGAAAAATTTGATAGATTTTACGAAACATTAATATATCATTATAATTGTGCTTTTCCAATTACTAAAATAAAAATAAAAGATTCAAAAAAAAAAAATGGTTCTCCCCTCAAATTATGCGAGATGGAAAAACTTGAGAAAGAACTAAATAATACAGTGTACACGAATAGGTACAATGAATTTAAAGCAATATATAAAAATGCAATAAAAAACTTCAAGACAAAAACAAATAATGATCGTATAGCTCAATCTGACAATATTATGCGTGAGAGTTGGAAAATAATTAATGAATGTAAAAATAGTTCTAACTTTAATAAAGAATGGCGAACAAATCACTGATTCACAACACATTGCTTGTGAATTTAGCATATTTTTTTCCAGCCTAACAGAATCATGTCCTAAACCTAACATCAACAATATTACTATAATAAACAATGAACACAGTTTATATCTAACAGCAACAACTCCTAATGAGATTGAGGATATAATAAGCAAAACCACATTAAAGCCTGCAGCGGGTGCTGACGATATCTATGGTAAGAGTATAAAATCGGTAAAAAATCTTATATCAGAGCCTTTGTCATATCTGATAAATGAATCGTTTAGCACAGGTACATATCCAGATGCGTTAAAAATTTCTAAGTGTATACCAATTTATAAAAATAAAGGTTCAAGAAAGGACATCATTAATTATAGATCAATACATCTACTGAGTCAAATTGCAAAGATTACACAGCCACACAAAAAAATAAAGTGTCTTGACCCCCATTTGATCCCATGTCATCAGGTTTAAGGTCATTTGAAGGTCAAATTGAGATAGTGAAAAATTCCGCAAAAAATGTATGTTTATGTTTTTGAGGTTGCTGAATCCGAATCCGGGGTTTATTTGATACCATCATGTCAGAATCAAGGTCAAATGAAGGTCAAACACATGAAATTCAATAATACAATCTTTTTTGACCCCGGATTCTGAAGAAGCAGAAAATTTTACGTCCAAATACATCCTGAACGGTTTATGGAACCGATTTCTTAGGTCATTTGTTGGTTATCAAGCGGTCAAATGCTTATTTTCCATTTCTTAGCTGATATATCGAATGTAAATCGAAAACTTGCATCTATGACTAGTTTTTGTGGTCGCTTATCACGATCCCGGTATCCATTTGATACCATGATGTATAAACTGAGGTCAATCGAAGGTCAAACACTATAATTCGAATGATATAATTTTTTGGACCCTGAAAGATCATCTGCAGGTCAAATACAGATTTCTTTTGAATCTTTCAACTGAATTGTGAAACCGTCAGCATTAGCGTTACCCGATGTATACCACGAGGAGGTTGCGTGAACGGATTTTGTACATTGTTTAGCCCTTTTAAGAGTTGTTTTCGAGATGATAAATGGATAGGTGATCAATGAACTAAATAACAAATTATGAATTGAATAAATAAATAAATTAATTAATTAATTCATAAATAAATAAGAATAAATAGATAAATAAATAAAAATCAATGTGCCTAGTTTCACGCAATGGCTCAATGATTCCGAACCTAATAAAGGTGAACTATAGAGTTATGTCAGTCTATAAACAGGGAATTCTTTTCCCTCTGTAACTCAGTATCTCGGTTATAGGATTATTGAGCAATGTGGTCATTCGAGTAAATGGATTCATCAGCTTTCATCGTCTGTAATCCCCATTTTATAGCGGGATCAGGTTTTTAGAGCTATTAGGTTATTGGGTTATTGAATTTTGAGGCTATTCAGCAGATTTGAATTTAGGTCTTTGGACTTAAAAATGTAGTTTAAAACATCTCAAAATAGTTTAATACCTCCATATGAAACCCAAAGTTCGGTTCGACTCAGATCAAGACTATTTGGACGTAAGATTTTTTGTTCTTTGAGAATACGGGGTTAAAAAATTTATGTCATTCGAATTATGGCGTTTGACCTTCGATTGACCTTGATTTATACGTCATGGTATCAAATGGATACCGGGATCATGATAAGCGACCACAAAAACTAGTCATAGACGCAAGTTTTCGATTTACAATCGATATATCAGCTAAGAAATGGAAAATAAGCATTTGACCGCTTGATAACCAACAAATGACCTAAGAAATCGGTTCCATAAACCGTTCAGGATGTATTTGGACATAAAATTTTCTGCTTTTTCAGAATCCGGGGTCAAAAAAGATTGTATTATTGAATTTCATGTGTTTGACCTTCATTTGACCTTGATTCTGACATGATGGTATCAAATAAACCCCGGATTCGGATTCAGCAACCTCAAAAACATAAACATAAATTTTTTGCGGAATTTTTCACGGTCCTATCTCAATTTGACCTTCAAATGACCTTAAATCTGATGACATGGGATCAAATGGACTCCGGATTCGGATTCAGCGACCCGAAAAACATAAAGTCTACCTAGTCAGTCTCTAGGGTCAAGACACTTTATTTTTTTTGTGTGGCTGTGTTATTGAGTCTGCATATGCAAATCGACTTACAAATTTTCTTTCAAAGTATAATTTAATAAATCCCGCACAACACGGTTTTAGAACGGGAAGGTTTACGAACACAGCCATTTTTGACCTATTATACACAATTTATGAGGCTCTTAACAATAAAACACATATAATTGCCCTATTTTATGACTTAAGTCGCGCTTTTGATACTGTTGAACACCAGTTGTTGCTGCATAGATTATATGGCATCGGAGTACGTGGAGTTGCATATGACTGGGTTGCTTCATATTTGCATAACAGGAGTGTGATTGTAAATGTTGAGGGGGCTCAGTCAGATGCAAAAAACAGTGAACTGGGTGTGTCACAGGGATCTATTTTAGGTCCCTTATTTTTTAAAATATTCATTAATGCTTTAACAGATAGTTGCACTACTTCCGATAAAACTATACTTTATGCAGATGATACAAATCTTCTTCTGCATCAGAAAAATCTTGATACTATCATTCAAAACTGTAACACTGCATCACAAGAAATTGTAAACTGGTGTTCTGACAGTGGGCTAATGTTGAACACGAATAAAACTATGTACATGAAATTTTTAACGAAAAATATTACTTCGGATAACAATGTGTTTATTAAACTTTGCGGTAAATCCATACAAGCTGTTCAGGAAATAAAATTTCTTGGCATAAATATCGATCATAAACTTACTTGGGAGGCACATATAAATAATATCTGCTCAAAACTTAGTAATATATCTTACATAATTAGAACACTTAATACAGTATCAAGTAATATTTTGAAAATGTTATATTATGGACTTGTGCAATCAACCCTCCAGTATGGTCTGCTTTTTTGGGGTTCATCAAGCCACCTAGAGAAAGCATTTATAATTCAAAAAAAGATAATCAGGTGTATGGTTGGAGCTCATCCTTTCTCTAGCTGTAAACCGCATTTTAAAAATCTAGAAATTCTTACATTACCATGCTTATATATTTCTCAACTAGTTATGTATATTAGATCTAATAAACAGCATTTCTTAAAGAACAACGATATGTATTCTCACTGTACACGCAATAATGAGTTAATACATCACCCATTCTCTAGGCTAAATATAGGTCAAAATTTTCCTACATACATCGGCGTAAAATGCCATAATAAAATTAATTTTTTTGAAACAAATGACAGTATCAGTGCTTGTAAACACAAACTAAATAAATTTCTCATAGCAAACTCATTTTATTCTGTGGATGAATTTTTGAATCATTAAATACTTGTAACTTTGCTGTATATAGATTACTATTTATTACTACTTATTTATATGTACCTTTTAATTTTACTTTTGGATGTTTTTAAATGTGTGTTTTGATCATTATCTTTATAATTATTGTGTTATATTCTTTTTTGACTAGTCAGATAAGTTAATAATGTTTTTTTTGTTAGCTTTTATGATGAATAAATTATTATTATTATTATTATTATTATTATAGACCTGCGCATTAAGTTGGTATAAAAGGTAAATAAATGGATTTCAGGCCCCCTCATTAGATATGGACCACAATAACACAGGACTGAAGTCTGAACCGGAAGTAGCATAATTATGTCCATTTTGACGGGTGAAAAGTATTTCAGCGTATATATAGACCTACGTAATAATTACGTATTCATGAGAAATGAACGGGTTTCAGGCTTCCTCGCTCGATATGGACCACAATAACACAGCGCAGAAGCGCGAACTGGAAGTTATTATCCAGGTCTATATACAGACTGCATAAGTTTTCACCCTTCAAAATGGACTTACTCGTGCAACTTCCGGTTCGCACTTCTGCGCTATGTTATTATGGTTCATATCTAGCATGGAGCCCTGAAACTCGTCCATTTACCATGAATACGCAATTATTACGCAGGTCTATATATATGCTGAAAAAGTTTTCACCCTTAAAAATGGACTTAATTATGCAACTTCCAATCCGGACTTCAGCCCTGTGTTATTGTCTCAGGCCTCCTCTAGCAAGGAGGCCTGAAATCCATTTATTTAGCCTTTATGAGTACTATACTGAGACTGAAAAAGTTTTCACCCTAAAATGGACTTAATCATGCAACTTCCGGTTCGTACTTCCGGTCCATATCTAGGGAGGCTAATAAGTTTGTTGAATTCCTAATTTTTAAAATTCGTGTCAAACTCGAGCTGTTCTTCAGCCACATCATAATTCGTTCCGAATTTGATATACCAGCTCCATAACTTAAAAACTATTAATTTTTTGGCCTTGCTCCCATGGAGACTTTTATTCAGGATGATTTCATAAATAACATATTTCAATTTGAACCAAATCCACCGGGCATTATTCTACATAAGAAACGTGCGGGGTCCTTTTGTTAATTATATCAACTTTATTTTATTGTTTGAATCATCTAAAATAATAATTTTCATATAATTCCTTTGATCATATTTATCCTCATATAATTTTAAATTTAAAAAAGGAAAAAGACATTTTATTCTATAAAAACTTTTACTCCAAAACAAATTGGTTTAACATACTACTTTTTGTAATAGATGTGAATCGAGACCATGCAATAAAGCTGGTATGCCAGATACTTCCGGCAGTTTTTGGACCCGCATACCAAGATATTTTTAAAGATCACATCGAAACGAACTTAACAAAAAAAAAAAAAAAGTTTGCACATGATGACGGAGAAATTTCAACCTCCTTCACACACTTCAAATAGGTATGCCACACCCGTTCGGCCAAATAAAGTGGTTTGCGTAATTTTTGTCTGAAAGAGTACGAAATTTTCTATCGAATACACTACAAATAATCAATATCCGCGATGAGAGGAAAACATTATTGCATTTTTATAATAGTTAATTTTTTTAAACATTTTTTCGGCTTTTTAAATCTACGCATACCAAGCTTATTTTGTTCGTATAATTTGTAACTATCGACTCACATACAAATTTTTCAATTCCGGTATGAGGGAGCTTTCAGTGTCACCGGCTTCGGGTCTATTAGTAAGCCTTGAAAATATGAAAATTACAAATTTTTTAAAAGTCAAATAGAGCTCACTATATCTCAAAAAAAATTTTTTTAAATCAGGCAACGCGTCCCAAAATAACAGGGTGTTGCGGTATTAAATAGCACACATTTTATAAAGAGGAAAATAAACCCAACCCATACATTTAACCTTACGTCCATGTACACTGCTTTTAAAGTTTTAATATAGATAAATGTGTTGATTTCTTAAACTAACTCAAAAATTACATTGTTACTGTAATGTCTTCTTTCCCTGCTAAAATGCAAATACCATTTCAAAATCTTAAAGGCAATAAATCATCTGATTGTTTTACTCAAGACCTTTGACACAACTTTGAGAACTACGGAGATGCATGCATATCAGTTTGACAGTTTGATTACTCTTCATTTTCTAGTTTATAGAGCTTTGGTTAATAATATACTGCTTTCTAATAAAAAGGCTACCTTTTTGCAGTGCATAAAAGGCGCATTGTTTTTAAAAGCACTTAAGTACGTTGTGAACACGAGATCCAAATAGGACAAATTTCTAATTTTTTTTTTGTTTAACTTTGCATTTGCATTGAAAAATAATCTCAGATTGTGTTCTACGACCCAAAATCCTGAAAAAATTTAGCAAAAATTCCAATGCCCCGCCAAACTGTAGAATTCCATATTAATACTTACCAAGTCTGGAAGACATTGTTCAATCATATGGGTCAACATAACGTCTCTGTCCTGTCCAACATCAAGAGATATAGCAGAACAACTTTTTACCGGGCTTATGCAAAATCCACATATGGCCTGATCCTCTGGAACACCAGTGCTACTTTCATTTTTGATGAGATAGACGTCTCTTAGATCCAGTTTGACAGCGTGTTTGTTGACAAATGGCAATAAATAATTGTGTGTATAGATGCACATTGTTTTAAAATCAACACATATCGTAAGCTGATTTGCACAATTTATGCACATCACAGGTTGCTGTGTTGCAGCTAAATCCTAAAAGAAAATGCGCCAAAAGTATCTCACAATCAAAATGCATAATAAACATTGAACTGAACTAAAATTCATACATAATCTCCCATTTAAAACTGAGCGTTAACTTTTAACACTACTTACTATTTTTGGAAGAAGTACATCCAAGACGCCTTTCGTATCTCCTTCTATAGCTTTAAAGTTATCACAAATTTTCAAACAAAGTCTACATATTATTGTTTCTTGGCTTTCCATTTTTGAAAAGTGTGTTTACACAAAGAAAACAAATATGCCTACGCATAACCTGGAAAAGAATAGAGATGAGTTGCTATTTAACAACCTGTTATTTTATAACTGCTATTTGTAAATAGCATTAACAGACTTCTGTTCGAAAATAACAGGTGAGAAAATAACAGATAAGCAGTTGCGGTAGCAGCATGATGTATAAAATAACGTCTGTGAAATAACATTTGCAAACTGCGCGCTGCGGCACAGAAGACTAAACAGTCAGAATGGAATCTTTCAGGGATGGGGAAGGTTCGCGCATTTCTAAGCGCGCATCGAATCCCCATATATTCCTGAAATAGAATACAGCGATGCCACATTTGGTAGATTGAGAACAACAAATAATCTGGTACTCGATACAGAGTTGCCAGATGTAGTAGTTACATACTTTGTAATTTTGAAAATAGATTAAAAAATCAACAAAATGACAAGTTCAGCATTATGTCAAAACAAGACAACTTTTAGACAATTCAGAAAGAGTGATTTTGCAAATTTGATTAAAGTTGAAGATTTGTGGAAAATTAAATTATATACTCCTAATTGCGACCCTGACCACAACATTACAAAATACGCCCCTGATATCTATTCCAACAAGATACACGATTCTGGAGTTAAATTGTACAAAGGATATGCCGCCAGTTTCCATTCTGATTGTTTAGTCTTCTGTGGCTGCGGTATGCGCATGCCAGTACTTCTCAGCGATCTGTTATTTTTAAACTGTTATTTTAAACTGTTATTTCAAAATAGCAGTAGCAGCTTAAACTGTTATTAAAAAATAACTGCTTTTACCCAAGGAGGTTAAATAAGTATTCTACCTCCATGCTTTTACCCATCACTACTACAAAAGTTTCGCCCGAACCAAGGGCACAGAAGACTAAACAATTCTTGTGTGGCCTTACGCCTGCAAAACAGAGGCAGAAGAATCTACTCAATCAATGGTTAATGGATTAAACTTTAACCTTATTTTGTACGTGTTATTAAGCGCTACTAAGTGCCCCTTTGTGCCTAAAATCAAATAAATTATTTTTTGTAATTTCTGATCGTTGCTATATTAAGCTTTAAATGAGTGTTTTTATTTTAAGGATGACATATTTTTTTTACTCAGTATAGAATGAAATTTGGTTAAAGTAAAGTTTGTGTTTCTAAGACACCTTGCAAAATAGATTTTTCGTCTACATAATTGAAGAAAAACTAGCTGGGAATTTTCAATAATTTTAACATGCGTTCTTATGGGAAATCGTAATATTGTGCGATTTCGTTTTATATGGGGCATTGGTACTTTACCTAACATATGGCCTTTTGTTTACCCTTTATTGTGTACGTGTACTATTTATTCGAGTATTTATTGTTATATATGTATATATTTTTCTTGGTAAGTAATTATTATAATTAATTACATTATTATTATTATTATTATTATTATATTTAAAGAAGCAAAACTACGAATATTCTTTATGTTCCATATACATGTAGGTACCCTACTTACTCACAGAATCTGAGCTCGATTGCTAAGATGCAATTAACTAAAAGTCGAAAAACGTGTGTCTCGATCTAACTTGACGAAAAAGATATACTTCGATCATTTGATTCGAAATCATCACTAAATGTCGGTAATGACATATTGAAAATTCGTGTGGATAATTTCTTTAAAATGACCAAGTTATTCATGCAAAATTTTGCTTCTGTCAGTTACAGACTTGGTAAATTCAGGGCAAAAAGTCAAAAATTGACAACGTTTTTGTTATAATAACTGCGAATTCATAAATATTTACAACAAAACCTTTACGAATCATTGTTAATTAATGACAGCTTTGTTTTAAGACTGCAAGCACCTTTAACATCTATGTATTTTCAGATCTCAGTGTTTATCGACTTTTGTCAACGATTTTATCCCCCGTACATCCTTAAGTAAAGGATGAAACCACAGGAGCCTCAATTTATTAGTAGTGACATTCCAATGCAGTTAACGCAAGATAAATTTGAAGTATCTGTAAAAGATGAAATTGAATATAACGACATATCCTTTACCGAAACCGAGGTTAAAGTGGAAAGAAGTCCTTTGAACGAGACCAGTGAAACTCACCCTTTAGTTGGCTTAATTGACGAATCCTTAGCATTGTCAGAAAGAGAAAAAATAAGTGACGAACAAAATAATCTTTGTAATATAGAAAAAAGAACAACTGTGGAAGGAAACTTGGTTTTGAGGGAGAAAAATTACCAGGATATTCTTGGTACTTGTGAAAAATTGTCTGTCTATTTGAAACGAGACAATCTGCATGAACTACAAAAAGAATTCAGGAACATAGAAAGGTTTGTACACATAAATAAATACATTTAAAGTATAGTGGAATCAGTGGCGGCTCGTCAGGGGAGGCTGAGCCTCCCTTTGGAAGAAGCAGCATATCTTCCAATCTTCAAAATTAATATCTTTTACTTGTAGAAATTTTTCTAATTATCTTTCAAAATATCAAGCCTTCTCTGCAGACAATATCACGAGCCGCCACTGAGTGGAGTCAAATTAGGATTGTAATGTGAATTGTCTGGTCAGGGTGGTTTTTTTGTTTTAACGTGTTCACAGTTCAGTTTTGCAATTTCTGCGAGGTCGGCGTATTGTTTATTTAAATTTAATTTTTTAGACCGTGTTTTTCATCAATATTCTTTGAATATCTCGAAACCTATAAGTCCCATGAAAATCAACAAAAGAAGAAAAATGTTCGTTATGAGTTGTGGAACAAAAGTACATAAACTATAATTCTTTCCAATTGTTACTATTATTTTTAAAAAATTGAACATTGCACAATTATGCGTCTTTAAAAATAAAGGATAATTTTCAATAAAATTTTGGAAAAATATAGCTCTTACAAAGTACAATCACCGCTTAAAATTTCATATCCAAATGATTATTAAAACGGCTCACATATACAATTATTGCTAAAATTTTGCACCCTTGTGAAATCCTGCCATCAAGACCAAGAAATCTGTACGATGGCTCAAATTGTAGTATTCTATAAGTACTTTGAGATCACGGAGAAAAACTTTTTTTTTTTTTTTTGATTGAACCCATTTTATTGCATTTGTTTATAGTTTTCGAAATTTTAGTTATAAACAAATTCAAGTAACTCTCTGTTTTTTTTTTAATGAAATCAAAAGCGGTAAACGAGTAATGAAAGTAGATTAAAAAATACAATTTTTGAAAAAAAAAATTAATGCTCTACTTGCATTTGTAGCTGAGATACGTTAGTTTTTACATTTACATCACTTATATATAAACAAATCGATATTTGTTCTTGAAATTTGGGCTGGTTATTCCCCAATTCTTATTATTTTGTTTCTGCTATTTGAAGATAATCCAAAGCTAATTGTTAAAATAACATCGAATAATGCGGCTTTGAGAACATAATGCACATTTTCAATTTTTTTATAACTTTTTTTAATTTTTGACACGAAAATGGTAAACCAACCTAACTTGAACAACTGTGTTATGTTCACAGCTTTGTAAAACTTTTACTATTACTGATACAATAAAAAAAAATATTTCGAGGGCAGGATTAGAACCCGAGACGTCCGCACCCTGAATAAAACAACAATAAAAAGTCAAAGACAACGCTCAGTTGAACACTGGTTTATTCTTTGTAGAGTATGACATTCGACATGTGTCAAGTGCGTTTGGATATTCCTTACATCTCCCCTATTAACAAACATGTGGGGTCTCTTAATCTAATCTCGCAGGGTTTCATAGCTTTATATATACTTACATGTTTACATTTAATAACACAATAATTTCATTAACATTGATTTTCTACATATGTATCACATAACATTTTCCGTCTTACCCCCCTTTTTACAATTAAAATATAACAACTAATGTAGGAGATTTATTAATATACAACAAATTATATATTACAAATGACACACGGTACTAATGTAATAGATACAGGATATAAACAATTATACAGGCTGTTCATTTCATCAGGGCCCTCGAAAATATCTCACATAATATCGGTCATGCAAAGAAATTGTTTCTACGAAAATTGTGCCGATTTGTATAATCTACAAAATGATTTAAAAATATTTGAAATCCATCCTACTTTAAGAGTTATGACGGAAAATATCGAAAATGCGGAATATGTTTGCAAAATATCTCCGTTATTTGAAGAGATACAACGAAAATTCTAAGTCGACAATTTTCTGCAAAACAGAGTATTTTAACGAGGTTTTATCTAAATTTTTTCAAAACCGCTGTATATTGAGATTTACTCTTCAGGGTGTTAACAAAATTTTTTGAACGAGCAGAAAATAGAGGCATTAAATAGAGCATTTTCTTCCCTTTTCAACGATATATCACATGCCATATTTATTCATTAGAACTAAGCAATTAATTATAAAAACATTTTTTAAACCGATAAATTTTTTTTAACTACTATCATACTTGCCGTGGAGAAGTATGATTATATAAAACGATTAAAAAATTCAGTGAGTCCTTCAAATCTTTACTATAATCAAACATTAACACAATTATAAATAATAAAGTAAATTCAGCTAACAGAAAAAATTAATAATAAATATGAATATAGCACACCGAACATTAATATTTATCTAATCTTCAAAATATTTTTAAAATGTCATTACAAGTGTTCAGAATATCTAGCTTATATATTTTTTTGGGCCACAAGGCCTGAGAGTGGCGACCCTTCGTCACCCCACTATTCAATAAATCAGTGATTTTAGATGTTTTTAAAAAAATCATAATTTTGATCAACAAGTTTGTACGTATAACAATAATGTACCTCAATTTTAGGTGTATTTTCGACAACTGTTTGAGAAAGTTTAGTGTTAAAGTTTATAATCACCTCCAGGTCCGCATTTTAGATTCGGGGCATATCATATTTTAGGAAATTTTATCTTAACCCTTTGACCACTCAGGCTTGAAGTATTCTTAAAAATAAAATACATCTCCTGCATGCAAAACCGATATTTATGCAAGGAAAGTTAAGTGATTTACAGCTCAAGACAGGCGCATTCGTTGTATGGCATAGTTTATATTGACCATAAATTACATCTTTAAAAAAGTGTACCCACCTTCCTTTTACTTATGCAGGTTATTGATTGTTTCTTTGTTATTTTCCAACATTTATTCAGTAAATGTGAGATTGGTAACCGAAGTGCATGTAGAGTCTATAAAACAATATAACACTCAGAGCCGTTCCTAAGCACTGTGCTTAGTGCTAGTCTAAGCACTCTAAGCACTTTTGTGCTGGGGAGCACTGTGCTTAAGAGCACTTCTTAAAATCGGTGCTTAGTGCTTAGGGCTTCGAGCACTTTGCGAAAGGGCTTAGTGCTTAGTAATCCAGCAAAGTGCTCGCGAGCACTCAAAAAAGGCTCGCAAGCACTTTAGTGCTCGGGAGCATTCGAAAGTGCTCGCAAGCACTCGAAAAGGCTCGTAAGCACTTTTTTAGCACTCGTGAGCACTAAAGTGCTTGCGAGCACTAAAATGCTTGCAAGCACTCCAAGAAGCTCCCAAGCACTTTATGACTCGTTAGCACTTTAAAATTTTCACAAGCAAAGAATCATTTCTGCATAATGTATAATTAATTATATCAAAATTTGATTTACATCAGATTTCGTGCAATAATAATAATTCTCAAGAAAATGCTTTATAATAAATTGTTTTCATTCATTACTTTTTCCAAAATAGTTTCGAACAATTTTTTCTAAATTGAGTGTGTGCCAAGTCAATGATGGTTTCCTGTTTCATTTTTGCTCGAAAACGGCTGGGATTATCAAATTCATCTATAATCATCATCAGTCATCATATTATGTTATATTTTACCTTACAAGCACAATAAGCATACTTGCCAAATTCATGCAAAGATGATATCTTTATCATTTATCATATTATTAACTATATTATGTTCTAGTCAGAAGAACGAATGGTGTACCTCCCTACCTTCTATCTAAAAGCATGATGTGATAGTGATAAATTGTCTCTTTCATTAATACTCCAGTCATTTTAGACAAAAATATGGCTTCTGATCTGATCTTCATTTTTTTTTAAATTGATTTATTTTTTCTTGTTTTAAAGAAAATATTAAAAATCGACAATGAGATCACTACGGCATAAAAAATTATTCAAGGTCAAAGTTCACAAAAAATGTTTTTTGCGAATATCACGTTTTCTATGGATCGCAGGCCAATTGAGATTATTATGAAAATGAAAGATAATGAAATTCCGCATAAAAATGATTTCTTCCACTTTTTTTGTACAACAGATGGTTTAGGCATTGTACGTAAAAAATGAATAAAATATTTTTTAATTTAACATTTTCTTTAAAACACCAAAATAAATCGATTTAAAAAAAAAATTAAGGATATATTTTGTTGGATCAGAAATGTCTAATTTCACTGGGTTATAAAAAATAATTCTCCACCGAGGTGAAAAGTAAAGTATAAGTATTTTGAGAACAGATTGTTACAGGAAAAAGTTGTTTCTAATATCAACAAAAGGTCAGATATGAAATTTTAACGTCGTATGCCAAAATTATGATTAAAATAATTTTAAAAAAACCACTTCCTAAGGAATCTACTTCCACATCCAGACTTCCTATACAAGTCTTACAACGAAAATACTATATTTGCACTCCACTATGTGGAAATAATTGTTTATGGAACTTTAATAATATAATATTTGAAATCGTGTACCCCGAAAACCTAGTAAATGATATGCCACATCGGTAGTAGTGCTGGGGATGAATGAAATGAAAAAAATTCTTGATGACTTCGATTCTTGTACATAGGTACACTAAGTCAGAATATTTTTTCACCCCCTTAATAATGGGGTGGGGGTGGTATAGGGGTGGCTAATGCCAAGAAATTTTTTGAGACCATGGCTTTTCTTCCTCTCCTGACTCTTACTTGCTTGATTTATCTATTTACCCCCATTTATCCCAATTTACCCCTTAACTCTTCAACGGAATAAGATCAAAAAATAATCTAGTTCCAGATCTCCTTAAAATACATAGGTGTGGCAAATTTTAAGTCAATATCTTAAATGGTTCCAACGTAATCGTGAGCACCCAAAAGGTACAAGACCAACAGACAGACTGACAAGACAGGCAGAAATTTGTTTGCTCAAACTTAAAATATTGACGTTTCATGACATTCTAAGCCCATTTGGACATTGAAAATTTTCAAAAAAATTTTTTGCATCAGTATTCTTCCACTGGATGCGGAATTAATACGCAGAAAATGGCATGATATAGATATAAAAAATCATTGTGTGCCGTGGACTACACGACAGAAGTAGAGCTTTTACTTTATGCATTTTCTTCGAGGAAACCTACTACGCATCCATACTATTCGAGGTAACCCACTGTGCATCCAATTTACTCGAGAAAACCCACTGCGCATTCATACTACTTGAAGTAACTCATTGCGCATTAATTTTACTCAAGAAAATCCACTGCGCATGCATACTACTTGAGGTAACATACTGCTCATCTATAGTACTAGAGAAAAGCCACTGCGCATCCAAAATACTCGAGGAAACCTACTGCGCAACCATACTAGTTCAGGTGACCCACTGCGCATCCATTTGACTCAAGAAAACCAAAGAAAATAATAGATCTATAAACACCGTACAGGTTGCATGGTATTCTAATTTGAAGTCGTAGAAGCCACACACACACACACACACACACACACACACACGCGCGATGACGCGTCTCTGACGCATCTCATCTATTCTTGAAACATTGATGTCAATTTAGCAACCCACTAAAATAATCTCGAAAGGCAGGTACACTGATGTTTGTTTGTTCATAAGACTCGAATTATAATGCAACCCGTAGTGTATATAAAACTTAAAATTCCACATCTAAATTTTCTATCCAAGTCTCTCACAACGAAAAAAATTTTCATACTATATTTGCACTTCACTATGTGGAAATTATTGTTTATGGAACTTAACAAAATATTTGAAATCATCTACACCAAAAACCTATAAAACGATATACCACATCGGTAGTGGGGGTGGTGGTATAGAGGTAGTGGGAGTGGATGAAAAAAAAAATTGAAGCCTTAGGATCTTGCATACACGCTAAATTACATTGTTATTTTTTTCATCTCATTTAATAATGTGGGTGGCTAATGCCAAAAAAATTTTTGAGACCTTAACTTTTTTTATATATATACTAAATACCAATTTTACGGACTCTTATTGCTTGATTTACCTATTTATCCCCAAACCCTTCAACGAAATAAGATCAAGATCTAGTTCCAGATCTCGTTAAAATACATAAGTGTACCAAATTTCAAGTCAGAATCTTAAACGGTTCCAGAGTAAACGTGCGCACAAAGAAGCTACAGACAGACTGACCGACAGACAGAATTTTTTTATCAAACTTAAAATCTCGACGTTTCATGACATTCTAAGCCTATTTGAACAATAATTTTTTTTGCATTACTATACTTCCACTGGATGTGGAAGTAAAAATGAATTAAAAAATAAAAAAATATATAATATTTCTATTCTATTGATATTTTGTTATGTTATTATATGCACTTTGATTCAATTTAATTATTTTAATCATAATTTTAGCGAAAATATCAACTTTGAGATACGACGCCGACGTTTAAATTTCACATCTGAACTTTCATTGGCACTAGAAACAACTTTTTCCTGTAACATATGTCCTCTCAAAAATCTCTCAATTTCTTTCTAGGTTGTTTTTGTTGACCTTTTTTTGATAAATAACACATAAATTCAATGAAATCCTAGCCTCAATCAATAGAGATACTTCATTATTTAAATTTTTAAAAAGTGCTTAGTGCTTAGGGCTCCTGAATTTAAAGCACTTTTTCAGAGTGCTTAGTAATCGCGAGCACTCTACTATTAACAGTGCTTAGTGCTCGAAAAAATAAAGCACTTTTTTTGAGTGCTTAGTGCTTGGGGCTCGCGAGCACTTTTTAGCAGTGCTCGTCCAGCTCTGATAACACTATATGATATTTTGACGTGAAGCGTTTTGATTGTGCATGGTGTACTTGTCTTTTTATCTATTTTTATTTCTAAATCTATATCTACAAGAGATACCCTGACTGACTGACTCATCTATCAACACACAGCTCAAACCGTTGTATCTAGAAGTTTCATATTTTACCTAAAGGTTCTTCTAATGACATAGGCAACCACTAAGAAGGGATTTTTCGAAATTCGACCTTTAAAAGAGTGAAACGATGGTTGAAATTTTCGGCTTTTTCGGAAACGGTTAGAGATAGATATTTGGCAGAAATATTTTTTGTTGAAAGCTATTAGGTACATGTAAGACGAATTTCGATTTTCACTTTTTGAAGGGGTGAAAACGGGGGTGGTAGATGGTTTAAAATAATTATTTTTTCCTTTAACTCACTCTAACACACGCAGTGGGTTTCCTCGAGTGCAATGGATGCGCAGTAGGTTTCCTTGAATGCAGAGGATGTGCAGTGGGTTTCTCCGAGTACTATGGATGCGCAGTGGGTTTCCTCGAGTACAATGGATGTGCAGTGGGTTTCCCTGAGTACTATGGATGAGCAGTGGGTTTCCCCGAGTACTATGGATGAGCAGTGGGTTTCCCCGAGATTGATTGTGATTGTGATTGATGTGCAGAAGTTTTCCTTGAGTGCAGTGAATGTGCAGTGGGGGTACCGGATACCGTGGATGCGTAGTGGGTTCCCTTGAGTGTACTTCCTGGGTCAGTGAGTATGTATGTAGTACTTCTTTATAGGCATAAGTTAGTAAGTCAATGTTCTTAATTAGGTGCTTTCACTGTATGCAAATTTGCTTTTTTGATATTATTAAAATAAAGTACTCCATATATTAAAGCACTTACCAATATTTAAACACCATTCTTTCATCTATTAATTTAAAATTTCAATAAATAAATATTAAAACTGAATAACTGAACTGGTATTATACAAAAACGGGCTGTGACGTCATCGGTTGCATTAACATAACCTCAACTTTTAGGTTTTTTAAGTTTGTTGTCATTTTTAAGGATTACATCCGCACTTCTCATTTGAAACCAGTATGGCTCCAAGCAAACATTTAATAATTGATGGATATGATGTCTCAATATTGTTGATTACTAAAAATGGGCTGCTAATGATAGGTTGGATTTCCAACCTACAAAAAGCGCCTTATTTTATTGGGAGTAGATATTTAAAACTTAATGAACATTACATTGAACAAGACTTTAGTTGAAAATACGAGAACAAAGTGGAAATTTTCATAATAGCGACATATTACTCGGGAATTTTTAAAAGATATATATTTTTGAAATTGGATGTTTATGATCGATGACGTCAACATATAGCTTAGTGTTTTGGGCGGTAAAATTTTAATTCAAATTTAAAAATACTTTTTCTTGGATATTACTCAACTGGTTGTGGAAATTCAAATGTTTTTAGTTATAATTAAATATTACCTTCACAGTCTATGAGATTTTATAATTTGTGAAAACACCGAATGCCACGTGGACTAAGTTTTCCACAGGAACGAAGTCGCGGGCATCAGCTAATGTTTCATAAAATAAATAACAATCTAACTTTTCTATTTTTTTTTCTCTAACAGTAATGTCCGAGGAAGTACTTATCGTTGCCCAATATATTTTCTCGGTTTGAATTCATTCTTATTTATCAATAACAATTTCTCTACTCGATAAAATTACTTTACAGAAATACTGTTGGTAATATGTTATAAATAGAGATAACATGAGATAAATTAGAGTTACAAATCCACAACTGTCAAAATACAACATAGTTTATACTATTTATCTAAAAATCTCGATATTTCATGACATTCTAAGCCTATATAAGCAAACAAAATTTCGTTAAACCCCATTTTCTTTACACTACATGGATGTGGAAGTAAAATTAAATATTGGGTTAAGTCTAACTTGTTAACACTGAAAAATTCCATGCCTTGTAAATCCAAACCTAATATCCATTCCACATAAGTAACGCACAACTCTTTTTTTTTAATAACGATTTGA
This sequence comes from Rutpela maculata, assembly GCA_936432065.2. Taxonomy (NCBI): domain Eukaryota; kingdom Metazoa; phylum Arthropoda; class Insecta; order Coleoptera; family Cerambycidae; genus Rutpela; species Rutpela maculata. The sequence continues at coordinate 133,303,737 of OW386292.2, read as the reverse complement.
AAATATATCTTCTTTTTTAGTTGTTCAGTATGTTCCTTTGTAACCAAACGTAACAACATTCCTGTTAAGTATTTGGCGTTGTACAAAAAATCAATTCAAAAGTGCGTGTATTGTGGCTTTCAAACAAAGGATCTGAGGGCCATTAGAAGACACATTAGAAAAATACACAAAATCAAACTGATTAAATGCTTAAGGTGTTCCTATCAGGTAAGATTTGTTTCATCATGTATAGCGTTTAGTGTTTTTAATAATTTGCATACTAACATAATCTAGTATATTGAGGTCTATTGATCTAGGCATTCGGTGAATTTATGAGCAGCTTGGTGGTAAGAAAGGTATTCCAGACTGGATAAAACGCATACTGTTAGACAGCTTATTACACAGATTATATTAGATAGATTACACCGCGCGAAAAAAAAAAAAAGAAGTTATATTCACCAGACCATCATATGCTTTGAGATTTGCTCAATTCTGTCAGCTTTCCACTCTAATCTCAAAAAGTAGCCCCTGAAGCATACATTGATTGGGCCAATATAGGCACCAACATATTGGACCAATATACTGAGTGTCAGATTTTGACAATAAATGCCCAATACTGCAATCAAATACATTAGATATAAAGATTGACTTCGTATTGAATACCAACCTTGGCACCATATGGGATACCAACAGTGTTTCTATATTAGATACCAACACAGGTAGGTATTGGTTACTAACAAACCGGGTGTCAACGGAATCAGACAAGCCATGGTTTCCAGAGTTTTCAAGATATCACTCTTAAATTTGGCAGAGTAAAATATACCAAAAACCGCAAATTTTTGCATTGAATAAAAAAAGTGTGCTGTCCGAATTTATTTTAACAATAAAAAACATTGAAAGATTAATTAAATGGTAGCAATGTTCTTGACATTTTCTGGCTTGGTCAATGGTGTTTTGCATAACATATTGCAACATAGCAGGAGTTATACAGTGTGTCCCAGGATAGATGTAACAAGAGGTGTAATGGACCAAAAATTTTGGAATTTTGGAATGGTATTTGGGGATTGAGTCCTGCTCGTTGTAAAACTAAAGTATACCAAAAATGACTTGATTTGGTGTTCAACAGGGTGTTTTATAAGCAAAGTTGTAAAAATCATGACTAAGTACCATAATTTTTCAAAATATGAAAAAATTCCACTAAGAAAAGTTATTCAGAATGCAATTTTATACCTCTATACCAAATTTCAGGAATATAAAATTATTTTTTTGAAACTTCCCATTTTTTGCGAATTAAGAGTTGAATTCATATTTAAAGTTGTGTAGGAGCAAATGTTAATCATCTCAAAAGGTAGATATATGAGAAGGTATAATGTTAATCGAACTAATTGTAAAACAAGAAACAATTACTAACAGAAGATTAATGATGTTTAAAAATTATAACAAGTAATAAATGTCAAAAACAACAGATTCACAAACAAATTAATTATCGACCAATACAAAGCAATGTTTACAATTTTTTTATTATTCGACGTAGCTACCACCCACATCCACACACAGTTCGATCCCTTGCCTGAAGTCCTTAAAACTATTTCGAATATGATCTAACGGTATGGAGTTTACGACATTTGTAATTCTCTGCTTCAATACTGCTACATCGTTAGCAAGTGGTTCAGCGTAAACCAACTGCTTGAGGCAACCCCATAAAAGAAATCCAATATTGATAGGTCTGGGGATCCCGCCGGTCACTTGATCGGTCCATTCCTGGCAATCCAATTTTCTCCAAAATTTAAATTCAACCACCGATTAACCATTTCTGTGGAGTGGCCAGGGCAACCATCATGTTGAAAATGAACTAAAGGCATAACTCTTAAAATATTTAAATGTTCTTCAGCAAATCTTTCAAGAAGCTGTAAATAAGTGTGCTGGTTGAACTTTCCCTCAATGAAATAAGGTCCAATAACTCCAACTTGATAAGAAACGGCACATCCCACATTCACTTTTTTATAATATTGCCTTCTTACAATGAATTCTAAAATTTGGATTTTCAGAAGCCCAACACCGACAATTCTGAGATGAAACAACACCATTGGTTGTGAATGTGGATTCATCTGAGAAAAATATGAAATGATGAAAAAATATCTCTTCCATGATTTTTTCTCCAATGGTCAAACGGCCGTCATCTCCCTCTTCAAGCGTATGTTTATAATTTGTTTTATATGCTTTATATGCCCTAATTTTCTTTGTCTTGTAAATTCTTTGGAGTTCAGACTTGCTAATATTAATAAGAGCTGATCTCTCTCTTAGTGGCGTCCCAGGATTTTCTATAACAGAGGCATGAGCTGTAATAGCCCCAACATTGTCTTCATCATATGCTTTTATTTTTCTTTTCATCTTAAGAACACTACCAGTAGCCAGAAACTTTTTAATTATTCTCATAACCTGAGTACGTGACAAAGCAGTGTTTGGAAATTTCAAATTAAATTGGCTTACCACTTCTCTTAGCGAGTTTTCACCACCAATTCCATAGCATTGCGCAATATAAATTTTTTCACGCACTGTGAGTACCATTTTCATTTAATTTTTTATGCTTGGTTCGTTAATTTGAAACAGAAATTAAGGATAATATTGACTACGTTTGACAGATATGTCAATAATAAATGATAAATGTGTATCCACTGCTTTTCTCATAGCCTACTTTTAGCTTCTACATAACTTTAAATATTAATTCACAAAAAATAATTTCTATGCAGTTTTTTAATTGAATGGTTCAAAATAAAATACTAATTTATTGAAAAAATGGGAAGTTTCAAAAAAATAATTTTATATTCCTGAACTTTGGTATAGAGGTATGAAATTGCATTCTAAATAACTTTCCTTAGTGGAATTTTTTCATATTTTGAAAAATAAAGGTACTTTATTATTGGTGATTTTTACAACTTTGCTTATAAAACATCCAGTAGAACACCAAATCACGTCATTTTTGGTATACTTTATACCATTCCAAAATTCCAAAATTTTTGGTACATTACACCTCTTGTTACATCTATCCTGGGACACACTGTATAGGTACTTGTAAAAAACTTCACGGATACAATTTTGTAAAATTTGAAATGTTTGAGGAGGTGTGTAAAAAACCGTTCTTTCACATAACCCCACACAAAAAAACTAAAATGCTTAGATCTGGTGAGCGGGCAGGCCAACATACAGGTCAGTATGTTGCAATTACTCGCCCATTATACCGGTTCACTAAATGGCCCATAACTCCAGTGGCATTATGAGGCGGAGCCCCATCTTGTTGGAAATACATTGTTCAGAAACTGCGAGTGGTAAGTCCGTCATAATTTCTTCAATATCATTTTGTAAGAATTCTAAATCTCTCCCCTGTCAAAGGTCCTTGAAGGAAAATAGGTCCAATAATTCTTGTTCCAATCACCCCAGCCCACACATTACTCCATATCTTTCCTGAAAATTACCTTGACTCATAGACTAAGAGCCTGCAACGGATTTACTTATGTTATTTTAGTAGTCATAAGAATGAGTAGGCATACCCTTCTTAACACACTAAATATGAAATGGAAGGTCTGGCACCCTGGAACAGCCAGGTTTATTAAACAATTCAAATTCCATTTCCAACCTGAGAATTATTAAGTCATGCAGGCTGTCAAATTTAAACCTTTTCGTTTCAAAGACCTTTTTCCCCGACCGGTTTGGTTGAAACCAGTGGAGACCTCAAATTTTTCCCAAATTTTTATAAAAGGCTATTAAAATATCACAGATATGTAATGGAACAATACCAATATGGAGTGTCAACAGTCGTAGAATATTTTTATGCTGTTTCATAATTACTTGCGTTTTTTTTGTAGATTTTTTAAAATTCTCTAAAGCAATTTAAACAATTGCAATTTCCAATTTTTAGGTTTAATATTTTACTAATTTTGACATCACAACTTATAGTTTCAATTATTTGTCTGACAATCCATAGTGTTAGGGTATTCAACATACTCCAGATGATGTCAAAGTATTCAACGTACCCATTTTACAAAAAGACTATCTCGACTTTAGTCAGGCCCTGCGCACTCCCACTATATTTCAAAACAGCGTGTTTAGTTTGAACTTCCGTCGATCTGTCGCTACTTGTACTTGAATCACGGCGGCTGCGCTAATCTGAGGCATGTTTTTGCGCATAAGACGCTACAAACCGCGATAAGCGGAGCCATCCGAGCAAATAAGCTGTGACGTCATGCTTAAAGCGGTATCGTGCGGTCTCACTAGGGCGCTAGAAAATGTGTAAGCGGAAAATAGTGGGGATATGACATAAGAACGTTAGAGATGGTTAGAACTAAACTGTTAAAAAAAGCTAAAAAGACATTCATTTTTGCGGAGAAATATATGATGACGTAGCGCTTCAAGGCGCTTAAAGCATTGGGGTAAGACACGAGATCGCAAAAATATGCCTTTGGATCTTGCCCGACTGTCAGTTGTCGCGCTATTATTGTTTACATGTCTGTGCTTTGTGTTTTGGACATTAAACTAATAATTATTAAATCCATAGAGCAGGAGTCCATTTGCTTATTTGTAAATAATGTGAGTTTCCAATGAAACTGTCTAGAAATGACGCTGTTCTGTTAAATATTAAAAACTGTAATGGGTTATAAGTGTTGTGTTCACGTCGTGTTGCGACTTCGAAAAATTCCAACATGCATAGGTATTATTGATTTGCAAAGAACGTGACTCCCAAGAAATTGACTAAAAACGAAAGACTGACGGATTGTACACTTCTGTGCAATGAAATCCCGTACACCTATTTTTCGCCTTATTAAATCATTATTTATTTGTCAGTGTCATATTTTCGCAATGCCAAAATTAACTGAACATGAAAAAATTTTAATTCTCTCTAAAATTAAAGAGAGATGGTCTATCAGAGCAGTTGCTAACCATTATCAATTGAATAAAGGTACTGTTATGAGTGTGAAGAAAAGTGGGAAGAGGAAGGTAGCGTAAAGAGAAAAGACGGTTCAGGCCTATCGAGAAGTTCAAATCTCGTTCAAAATGAAGCACTCCTTGGCTATTTGAGGAAAAATCCGTTTCAAACAGCAGGAGACGCTGTGTTCATGACACATTTTCTAGTGTCGAGGTCAGCAGCTAGCCGAAGGATAGGAAAATCGAAAATAAAAAACTGTACAAGTGCCAAGAAGACCATATTAACAGAAGAACAAGCAAGCCCGCATTATGTTTTATTTAAATTGTGTCTATCGCCCGTTGGAGTTTTGGACCAATGTTGTGTTTACCGATGAAAAAGTTTTTCAGTCTTGTAATGACGGACATGTACAAAATATTAGGTTACATTATTTACATAATAAACACAATCGCAGCTATGTGCAGTCGCTGTAAATTTTTCGTCACTTTTTACATTTTTTATAAATCGAAATCATTCCCATCGAATGGTGTAAAAAAGTAAAAAAAACAAAAATACGTATGTTTTGCTTCTGGATTAACATTATTCAAATACATTACTTATGACGTTTCACAATCAATGTCAGTTTTTTGTAACCTATATGATAATGAAAAATATAAATTCCAAAAAGACTGATTCACACCACTTAATGTTAGTAAAGGACGTGAAAATGTATATTATAGCGGGTTTATACGTGCATGGATTTAGTCACGCCAGTAGATATTGGCACGCTAGTAAAAAAATATTACACATATAAACAGTTACTGGCGAGCAAGCTTTTACCTTGCATGCATTGATGCATGCTCGCCAGTAACTGTTTATACGCGGCATATTTTTTTACTGGCGTGCCAATATCTACTGGCGCCACTAAATCCATGCACGTATAAACCCGCTATTATTTAACTGTATTACAGGTATTTTGGTACATTAGTTACTTTAACATTTTACTTATTTCAACGCAGTTTCAACATCTTAATACTTTTGTAATAATTTTACTTACGTTAGTTACTTTTTAAATGTATTTTTAAATATTATTGTATTTATTGTAATGATTTTCCGTTAAATTAATAAATGATCAATTTCTAGTTTTGAAATGACTTATTTATTTTTAAGGCCACTGTTAGACTATAAAAGTTCTTTGACAAAGATCTTTTATAAAAGATATTTTATGAGTAATTTGATAGATATTTCATCCATAAAATATCTTTTATAAAAAATCTTTGTTAAAGAACTTTTGTAGTCTAATGAAGGCTTAAGCAATTTGTTTGAAAATCATTTAAAATTCCCGCCTATGACAATCCCGCCTGTATCAAAAAGGCGGGAATACAGCGCCACCCGCGACGTAAGTTTTGCTGTTTAAAAAATCCCTGAGAGTTGCCTATCTGTATCATACTCAGATAAACAAAGAAATATGGATAAATAATTAGTGATGGGCATAACCGATTAATTTCAATAACCGAATACTAGGTATTCAAGTGATTTCAATAACCGGATAATCATTCGAGTGATGGTCACTTGAATGCTATATGCATAACTTACAAGGCTATTTAACAATTTTTGTTCAAATTCCAATTAATAAAAAATTTTTCAATATTTCCATGGGAAAATCATCAATTTTTGAGAAAAGTGTGTACATGATAAAGTTATTCTTTATAAAATTGCACACAGTTTGATTATTTTTGACATAATAAATATAAATATTATAAATAAAATAATTATAAATAATATATATGGATACTGATTACTACATCAATTGGTTCGAATTCATATACCTAATATTTATTTTAGAAACGTAGAGGCTAGTAATGAGGTTCACTCGTTTATTATACGATACGAGTTAGCATTTAATTTGTGAGAATGATGAATGATATGACTACTTCAATAACTGTTTAGCATTCGGTTATTTTTCACTTGAATACTCGTTGACAATAACCGAGTAATGCAGGTTATTTCAATAACCGGATAACCGGTTATTTTTCACTCGAGTGATCCCATCACTATAAATAATCTCATTTGAAGTACACAGAAGTTGTGTGTAGGGAGGATAACCTGCAAAGGGGCAGAGTGGAGAGGAATGTTTATGTTTATGGAGTCGCCTAATCAGAGGCGTAGACAGATAAGGGGGTTATAATTTTTAAAATTTAAAATTTAATTTAAAATTTTTAAAAGACTATTACTTAACACTGTATCTGACAATAATAGTACTACGACTCTATTGAGACAAAAACAGTACTGTTTGGTTAGAATTTTTACAAAATATGTTATTGAAGAGAAATGAAAGTATTGAACTGTCAATTCTCAAAGTTAAATGGTTCTTAAACGATAAGTTACTCTACATTTTCTGAGTAAAAAAAAAATTAACTTTTGGTTACGATATAAAAGTAACTTGATGTAGGTATATCCTGGGGTTATGCGGTCTTTATAATAAAATTATTATTTTTGTTACGTTTCGGTTTATTCAACCATAAAACATGCTCAACCTTAAAAAAGTTTGTAACGATGATGTTATATAACTCCGTTTTTTTACCTCTTTGACCTTTCTGGTTGCACCCCTGATGGCCCACACTTTCTGGCGATCTTATTTTATTCATTCTATACATAAAATGTGTACACCCAAAAAAACTTGGCTTTGTAACGATGATATAATTTCACTGATTTTTATATCTTGAACCATGGCCAACTCGATGGGCTGACATATGCCAGAAGTCTATTTTGTCAAGTTCGATAGAATTAATCAGCGCATAGAAAATGCTTGTAACGATGAGTGCCCGAAAAAGCCACTTAGCTCCCGCACCATTACTTCCAGTTTTTAATTTTAATATATAGTTACGATAAAGATAATACAGATTCCTTATCAAATATGTTTTCGATACAACGCATCAAATTATTTCAATCTGATATGGCTATAAAAAATTATAATAAATTGCAGTTAATTTTCTAACTTGGTAAATTTAATTTATATCGGTATCTTGGCAAGGCCATGGAGAGAAAATATGGACCCTCAAAAAATTTTGATTTTTTGATGAGCAGGGGAGAGAGAAATCCGAAAAAAATTTTAAAATTTCCGGGCCCCCTAGACAAGCCCGGGGCATCACCCCCGCAACCCTCCTCTCTCATCGGGTCTGTAGGTATCGATTCTGAATTAATTCCAGTAAAAGCAAAGATAAAGCAGAGAGTAGCCTCGACTCGACTCTTGTTAGTATTAAAAAGCAAATTATATGAGACACCATTGATACGATAACGGAAGTGAAATGAGTCTCTTGGTAAAACTACTAGGAAACAAACATTTTTCTTAAACATCTTTTTCCTGTCCGGGTTACATAAGTCATCAAACTTGAAACGATTAAAGCATACGTAATTGTAAATGCTTCAAATTTTAGTCAATTACCTGTAGGACAGCGAGTCACTTTTTTCTAAGCGTAACATTTTCTGGAAGCCTACGGAATAACAACATAACGTAGCACATATATCAGGCAACCCCAACAATTTCAAAGTCAAGACTGTTCAGAAGGGGGTTACACATTTAGAAAAACGCAGATATACATCCATTACATATCAACGTTGCCAATTTTAAAGCTGGGGATCGAACCCAGTGCATTATTATTTTGAAAAGTTAATACAGTCTATTATTATGTAATAATGTAAACATTCTGTAAAGTTTGAAATACTCGTACCAAATTTAAATAGGTATACTTATGTAACATTTAAATTTAGAGAAATAAATCTAAATCTATTAATCTATCTATCTATCTGATAATCACACAACTGTCTTTTTACGTTTTTTACTTGAGTGTAAAGACGAGAGAGGCAGAAGGAAAAATTATTTATACTAGATCAGCAAAACAATAAGACAATAAACCTAACTATAATCCTAACCTACGACTATGTACACAACTATGCTTGCATATAAAACGAACGAGATTACTCCCTTTTGTAGGTCTTTTAGTAAATTAAACAATCCTTAGTCATTTTTGAACCGTATAAAACGTGATTAAACTGAAAAATCAACACAAAATTGTTTATAACTGGATAAAAACAGTGTTAAAAGCAATAAAACAATATGGCGGCACAAGAAAATGTAAACAACGGTCAACGTCCTTCGGAAGAGAACCAATGAACGCCTCGATAGACATGTAAACAATGAACACGTAATATATCTTACGCGGAGACGGAAAGTATTATTTATCCATATATTTCTTTGTTTATCTGAGGTATCATATATAATATTCTTTAATCTATGACTTTAGTTGTATGCAACTTGCTTAAGAGCGTATTTGCATTTGGTGTTCGACTTGAGAATTGTTTAATTTCAGTTACCGGTTATTGAAGGATGTGATAATTACGTATTGTTATAATTGCATTGTGCTTGTGTATTGTTTTAAAGTTATTTTTTCACGAAAGTGTAAGTGTATTTTTAATAATTTTACGCATGAATGGCTCGTGTGAACTAAGAAAGGGTTTAAATTTGACAGACTGCGTCACTTAGTAATTTTTAGGTTGGAAATGAAAAAAATTTTTGAATTTGAATTGTTTAATAAACCCGGTCGTTCCGGGGTGCCAGACCTTCTATTTCGTGTCTAGTGTGTTAAGAAGGGTATGCCTACTCATACTTATGACTACTAAAATTAACATAAGTAAATCCATTGCTGGCTCTCCTGCTATCATTAAATGTTGATTTTCCTGCACCCAATATCTATTGTTTTTTTTTTGTTTTGTTAAACATTCCATTGTTGGTGAATCTTGACTCATCAGAAAACAATATCAAAGAAACAAAATTCGGGTCAGCGGTATTGTTCTGAAGTAACCAGTCACACTTAGACGCGCCCTCGAGGAGCTAGAGGATCTGCAGCGCTTACGGGACTGTAACTTATGAGGCGGCGCTGGTTATAGCAGGGGTCCCCCGATAGATCTGCTGGCAAGGGAGAGACGCGAGACCTATGGAGGCATTAGCACAGCCGTAACTAGAGATAATTTATTTTAAAGGTGGCAAGAGAGGTGGGATAGTGCAACCACAGGAAGATGGACCAAGCGTCTGATACCTGACGTCAGGTCATGGGTAGAAAGAAGGCACGGTGAGGTCGGATACCATCTCACCAGGCCCTCACAGGACACAGATGCTTCGCGGAGTACCTATTGGATATCGGGAAGCTCAATAGCCGAGAGTGCTACTATTGCTGAGAAAATGACGACGTGGAACATACTGTATTCCTGTGCAACAGATGGCAGGATTTGAGAAGAGAACCCCTTAGGCCCGAGGAGATGGGATCCTCGATGACGGAGACGGAGGAGAATTGGCGGACATGGGCGGGCTTGATCTCCGGGATGATGACGGCAAAAGAGAGAGATGAACGGGAACGGGAGTAACAGGAAGTGTAACCAACAATATATAACTTGAATGACCGGAGGACTGAAGTAAAGTGAAAACAGTTCCAGACCTTTCGGGACACAGAAGAGGGGGGGTGGTTTTAGTGGGTATGTCATAAGCGGTGTCCATAAAGGATTTCCACCCCCCGGAAAAAAAAAACAGTCACAATAACCTAATCTTCGATTGCCATCATCTTTGTACAAATGCTGGTGCACTTGATATTTAAATGACCGGTAACCATATTTCATTAGAATCTTTCTTGCGGATTCATGGCTAATTTGCACCTCGTGTCAAATTATGAAAAATTTGCCAAATATAAGACTTATATCTTGAAAACTCTGAAACTATGACTTGTCTAATGACTCCATTGACACCCAGTATAGGATGTTCCAAATTTCAATCGCTTATCTTTAAAATGAAAGGTTACGTTCGGTGTAGTATGACCTAGATGCTCCAATTTTTTCGTCCATTTACAGAACTTGCTTTAGAAAAAAATTGCATTTTAAACTGCACCTAACGACATTTTTGAAAAAACGTAAATTTTTTTGTTAGTTTGAGCGAAAAAATGGTGTAGATCAAAAATAAAGCTTATAAACTGGAAATGAATTTGATTTTTTTTATAACTGTGTAGGATTATAGTTTCGGAGATATTTAAGTTTATAGATGGCATCGGAAAGATTATTGGATGAAGTATTTAGGTTAAATATGTTGAATATCTCAGAAACTACTCGTTATATGTGCGTTAAAGGTTCTAAGGATGAGAATTAAAGATGATTAATCAAGCTTTAATATAATTCTTCGTTTCTTCCTGCGTCATAAAAAACAAAGAACTTATAGCCGAAACCATATGCATTGCAAATTTTTGTAACAAAATGTCACCATTTTGTTGTGTAATTGTAGTTATTCAAAAAAAATTCTCAAAAATACTGTCTTCTTTTTAATATCTAGCATCACTTAGATGCTCACTTGATTTTGAAAAAAATGCATGCGCCATATTGGAGTCGTCAAATTTTATCATTTTGACCTCATCAATCATGCAACAGCAATCCCAAAAACATAAATGTTCTACATTTCAAAAATAAATCGGCAAACTATTTCAAATATTAAATATCTAAATTCGGGGGTGGTTTTCACTCTTTAGAGCAAGTATCAAGACCATAAAGAACCTGAAGTTGACACCTTTTACTACAATAACAAAAAGTTATCATTACATATGTGATTATTTCTAAATTTTACATAATTTTTCCTTCTAGTTACTGTTAATTTTCATGATATAGATCCTGTTTCTGGGAAATTGTTAATGAAAAAAGTACTCATTGTTTTTTTTCTTTTTGTAAAACGAACGCCGATGATGTGCTGCTTAATTAAAATAATAAATACTCGTAGGGAGAAACAGTTGCTCAACTCAAACACCACCGTCACGAATGGCACAAAAGGAGGAGGAACATTACTGTGGTGAAACGGACTTTCCAGTGCCATGTGTGTAATTATCAAGTTCACAATAAATACCGTATGACGCTTCATTGCAATACTGTCCATAGGAAACTTGACGAGACCACTTGCTACAAATGTCGTTTTTGTGACTTTAAGGTAAGCGTGTCTACACTTCTGTTGGTTAGATCATGTGCGAGAGTACATGGATTTTGTAGCTTAGTTTCCCGCATATTTTTTTAAATTTTAAATAATAAAATTTCGTTCGAAAATACAAAACTTTTTTTTATTCTCTAATATTACATTGTTTAACATAAGAAAAAAATTAGAAAGTTTCCGCCTTCTTCTCATTATATTGCTGATCCCTAGCCTTCTTATAGGTCATTGTTTGTCGCCGATAAAGTAAATACTACGGTCCGTTCAACTACTTACCCAAGTAGCATCTTAAGTCAGAATTACGTAATGTAACCCTCATTTTGGTCCCGTTTTCCCGTTTAACCTAACCTAATTGACTTAAAATTTACGTAAAATATAAGTAAATGGGGAATGAGACGACATCAAGAATACCTCTTAAATAAGGCTGCTCAGTTATAATGACCTATTGGTTATAGAACATATTTCCCTGAACAGGTAGTTTAAACGTAAAAATTTTGTTTAATTGTGGTCGTTAATAGGTAATATCTACCAAACCAATTATCCTCTTTCAACTGCAATCTTTCTTTCTCAGAAATAACTAATAAGGTTTTATTTACAATAATGATTTACTTATAAGTCACGAGGCATAAGCAGCAAAGACATAACTAGAAACCAGCAGACATCTCTATTATAATGATGGAGTAGGAGTACCTACATCATATAATGCCATACGTAGTTGTGAAATAATGTGTCCACTTCCCTTCTGTGTGTGTTTTTTTACTGCCAATCAATTTTCATTTTAAATATATCCATTCTACCTCGGAATATTAAAGGGGCCTCAAGTATTTTACGTTTTTAAAGAAAAAAAATTTTTTTAGCTTAAATGTATTTTAAAAATATTTGTAAAAGCCTATTCAATTGCCTGGCAGGACTTTCCTGGAGCATAAAATATGATAATATTGTACTTTATATCTGTTAAATAACTTTATATTAATGATTTTTTTCAGTTAAATACTCATCAAAATTTCATTGTAAAATGGCCTCTTACAGCTGGTTGAAAAATATGGCGAACAAAGTGCCACGCGACTTCGAAGCATTCTCTCCCAATATTTTAGACCTCGTTGACGTTTTTCTTTGAGACGAAGTGTTAAAACTTATGTTATTTACTTTAAAGTTAAATGGGACCAATATAGATTAAAATAATTTTGTAGTCTTCAAAATTGTAAAGTCTTTAAAGTTCAGGCAGAACTAAATTGGTCATATTTCCCAAATTAGGTTAGAGAAGGTGGTAAATTGAGCATCTTGTGCCGTGACGTCACTTCTGTTTCAAACCTCAAACTTCTTTGGCTGCAATTTGTTGTTTTGTGGGTTTGTGGTTTATTCCTTCAATTTTCTGTTGTATTTTGTCAATAAAAATGGATGTGTTTTGTTTTGAATGTGAGAAAGTATTCTCCAGCCAATCAGCGTTAAATCGGCACACAGAATTGTGCATAAATAAACAAATCCGTCGTAATTATATCAAATATACGGTGCCCAAAAAATACCTGTGCTTAGAGTGCAAATTGTACTTTAACTTTAATAACGACTTGCGTTTGCATTTGACAGAAAAACATGATCACATCACGGATTCGGTGAATTTGGAATTTAAAAATATTTCAGGTAAAATAATTAATCTTTTGTTAGTTGGTTAGTTTAATACTTTATTTTTTATTTGAATAAATGTATTAACATAAAACACATCATATGAAACTTGTTTAATTCCATATTACTACTTCCCCATTTATCAACTTAAATTTGTTCATAGGTATAGGTTTAAACCTCCTATAGGGCCATAAACCATTTTTACAACTTCTCTTCAGTGAGTACATTCAGGAACACTGAATACAATCCAAATAAAGTCACTCAGTTACACTACTAACACTACTGAACTTCACTTAGCTTTTCATTCTGCAAACTAAGTACTGAAATTTAGAGAATAAAAATAGTTATATCGTACTAAACTCTCTGAAAGATTAACAACTGTTTTACCTGATATAATGCAAACAAGTCGGTAATAGAAAAGTTGAAATACAATTACAAGTATCTTTAAGTGCACTGCATATTCGATATAATTAAAATTATGTCCTATTTGCTTATGCACTTTTCAGTTGTGCCGACTAAAGGTTGACTGGCTGTAGAATACTTTCTCGCATTTAAAACAGAACATCTCCAATTTTATTTTTAAAAACACGAAAACAGAAAACCCAAACAACATCAAAATAAATTGCTACAAATTGCTACAAATTAGGACACTATCCCACTAATAAAGTACAGTTGACACTGGGAAGGGCATCAACATAAAACAATCATTATAGTCCTTTGAAGTGATTTAGACAATGAAAACGTAATTTTGCCTTCCAGGGAAGGGACCTAATTCTTTTTTAAGTAAAAATAACTTGCAGGACATTTTATGAAGTAATATTTGCCTTTAGGTTAAACACATATGCTAGGTTAGTGGAGAAGTAAAATTAGGGCAAATTTTACCTAAAATTGGAACTAGTTTTGACCATGAGGTTAAAGTTATAACTAAATCTGACTACAAGGACAAAGCAAAACTCAGGTTATACTTACGTAAAAAATTGGTAAAATTTCCCTGTTTTTATTCAGACAAAAGACAGACTCCAAAGTTAATAATTTAGTCTAAAATTATATAATATTTTCTTACACATAGACCTCAATATGCACTTTAACTTAGTTAAACTCAGTTAAATTTTAAGGAACAGTAACGTAAATATTTCTTGTAAATTACACTAAAGTCAGTGTGACTTTATCAGGCATTTCATAAGAAAATATTACCTAAATATTGCTTACTAAATTATTATTAAGTCCATATGCCTTCAAAGTTGAAAGCAATGGTTGCAATTACGTTATATCAACTATCTTAGGTTAATGCGGCTTTAAACTGGTAAAATAAACTAATTGTGCTGCTTGGGTAACTTGTACTCAGATTCCACAGGGATATATTCCAGAGTTGTGAAATCGCATTCTGACATGTAACGTTTAATTATTAAATTATGAATTATTCTGTTTAATATTAGTATTTGTTGAAGTATTATTTTAACTGCCTTGGAATATGTTCTTATAAACAATCTTTTTCAGACCAAGTACCCGAAGTCTCTCAGAAACCACGAAGTTACACATGACACTACAAGAAAAATGTATAAGTGTCAGTTATGCCCATATCAAACACCTTTCTTGGCAAACCTTCTTAAGCAACACAATATTACACATGAAACTGGCGAAGAGGCGAGAATATATAAGTGCCACCTATGCCCACATACGGTAAGAAATAAAGGCTTGGTTCTGAATCTTTCTACAACATTCCGGCACATCCGACAAGGTTCCAAAGGATGTCTGTAATGTTCTAGATTTTTCTATATGCCTCTAAAGAGTTGAAACACATAACAATACTAATATAACCATTGAAAATGTCTAGTTTCAAAAACAATTCAAAATGTTTTATTGCATACATGCCAAAAAATTAGAGGTATTTGGTTCTTGTACACTTACTAAATCATAATTTTATTTTTTACCCCCTTTAATAACGTAGTGGGGGTGGTGGAGAGGACGGCTGATGTCAAAAAAAAATTGAGACCATGCTTTCTCCTACGTACACTAAATCCCAATTTTATTGAACTCTTATTTGCTTTCTTTACCTATTTACCCCAATTTACATCTCCCAACCCCAGAACTCGTAATACATAAGTAGTCTATGTAATGAAGGCAAAAACAGTGTAAATATTTCGTGCAAAAAACGTTTTTGCACGAAATATTTACAAAAAACTCGTCAAATAATGCTTCATTACATAGACTAAAGTATACCACATTTGAAAGTCAATGTCATAAACGCTTCCAGAGTAATCGTTCACACAAAACAGTTAGACAGACAGACATATAGAAATTTTTTATTTTGCTGTAACTTAAAATCTCCATGTTTCATGACATTTTAAGCCTATTTGAGCAAAAAAAAAATTAATTCATTTTTACTGTTACTAGTCTTCCACTCCACTACGTGGATGTAAAAGTAATACCTTAACAGCATTTTAAGATAAAATTGATATACCTGCTAATCTGCATAAAGGTCACTTGAACCAGAAAGACGCCCTGTATATTACAGGTTAGATATATTATTTACAAAAGCAGAATATCCTATAAATGGAGAATATTATTTAGATATTAAAATTGGAATATTATTTAGGTATTGAGGTGAGGTACAGTACCAGTTTCAGTGACTGGATCTCAATCGGCGAAGTTAAGCACGGCCGGGCGAAGTTAAGCACGGCCGGGCGAAGTTAAGCACGGCCGGGCGAGTCCGTCACTTGGATTGGTGACCGTATCTCATCTCACCGTCCTAGTTAAGTGGTAGAGTAGCATTAGCTAAACTTCGCCAGGACTATATTAACAAAGGCATAAAAAAAATCACAACATACACACACTTCCTTCCATTATGAAATTACTTACTTTCTGTATATTGTTGCAATAATCTGGGCATGCTAATATGGTAGTCAGGTAAATACTTTAAAACACTCATTATTGGAGAACCATACAAAATAATTACTCTTCTAGCTAATACTGACGATGTATTGAATTACATAGGATTACTAGCATTTCAAAGCAAAAAAGTATATTGAAAATACTTAAATCATTTATTTAAATTCAGTCATTCATGCTTTTTTATTTAATGTGAAATTTTCTACTTTCTGTATATTGGTACCTTAATCTGGTCATGCTAATACTACTTAGGAAAACATTTTAAAACACTCATCATTGGAATACTGACAAAGTATTGAATTACCTGAAACTCGTTAGATATTTAAGTATTCATTATTTATAAGCCTATTCTTGATTTATTCTTATAATTAATTATTTTTTATTTATTTGCTTTCATCATGATTAGAGAATATTATTTAGGTATTAAGCAAATCACAACTCACACACTCTTCCATTCATTATGAAATTACCTACTTTCTGTATTGTGACGTGTTTTCACCCCTAGGAAACCACCCTTGCAAATTCCGTGGGTTCCAAAAATTATAACAAGAGATAACCACTAACACACTTTATTAAATAATTTTACTGGATACTTCACAATACTATTATGAACTTTACTGACTAAAAAATAACAATGTTTATCACTTTGTTTTCACTTTGGAATCTTAACCTCACTTATCAATCAAAATTACTCCTTTCTGAACTACCCGCAGAGAATGCGGTCTTTTATACCTAAAAATTACAGATTTCGATTTTTCTGTGATGACGCCACCATTCTCTAGATCACTCTAGAACTTCTGGTAGGTTCTTTCTCGAGTAGGTGCAAATCTATACATTCAGACAACGTGCGCCATCTCTGGGAAAACATCCGAACTAAATTGAATTCTGTGTTGCCTATATTTTTAGGGGTTGCAACACATCACCGTATATTATAAATAAAAAATAATTAATTGTAAAAATAAATGAAGAATAGGCTTATAAATAATGAATGAATATTTCTATACTCTACTGATGAGAACTAACGAGGTCGAAAAAACGTGTACAACTTTTCTAGAGTTGAAATAGAATGTATATATGGTTCAATAATTATTGGGAATATCAATAAATGGTTTAAATATGTTCAATATCTTCTTTTTTTGCCTTAAAATGCTATCATGTAATTCAATACTTCGTCAGTATTAGCTAGAAGAGTAATTATTTTGATTGGTTCTCCAATAATGAGTGTTTTAAAGTATTTACCTAACTAGTATATTAGCGTGCCCAGATTACGGCAACAATATACCGAAAGTAGGTATTTTCATAATAAATAAAAAGTGTGTAAGTTTTGATTTGCATAATACTTACCTAAATAATATTCTCTAATCTTGATGAAAGCAAATAAATGAAATAATTAATTGTATTTTTGACTCTGGATTCAGAAATAGCGAAAAATATTGCATTAGAGTTGTAAGGAGCCAAATTTTCAGATTGGTATCTTGGCATAATAGCGAGATACGAAGAAAATGTCCTCTATAAAAGTTGTTGAGGTCATCGGGGGCACCACTTGGTGACCTTGGATTTCCCCTTGAAGGTCATTTTCAAGGTTATTTGAAGGCTAACTTTCGTTTATCAAATAGGAACCCCCTAGTCGCCGAAGTGGATCATGAAATGACCTCGATTTTACCTTAAAATGTGATGAGACCCTAGCGTTAATTAAAGAAGTTTCAGTTAAGAGCTCCGCAGGACCTGATGGTGTCCCTTGCTCTCTGCTCTTGTGTATTGCCGAATTCCTTGCTCCGGTGTTAATGTACTTAATCAATAAGTCATTTGAGGAAGGAATCTTCCCAGAGCACTTGAAAACCTCACTTATTATACCAGTTCACAAAAAAAATGAAAAAGACTTAATAGGGAATTATAGGCCAATCTCCCTACTTTCGGTCTTCTCTAAAATTTATGAAAAAGCTTTTTATTCAAGACTGTTAAACTTTTTTAATAAATGCAAAATTTTAACTGAGGCCCAATTTGGTTTTCGCAGCGGTCGTTCAACGCAGGATGCTATCCTAACTTGTGTGAATTCTATAATCAGCAGTTTAGACAGTACCAAATGCGTTGCGGGCTTATACTTTGACTACTCACGTGCTTTTGGCATGGTTAACCAGGGGCGGATTAAAGGGGGGGGGGGTTTAGGGGCTTAAGCCCAGGGCCCCGGATGCTCAAGGGGCCCCCGAACGCTGAAAACGAACTTAAAAACCAAATACGTTATGGTTATGACTATTCCCTGTACTGTATTATTATTATAATTTAGTTCAGTATTTAGCCAGAACAAAGTGAAACGTGTCTTGGTGGTACGTGATCTAACCTGATCTTAAAAAAAATGTTATCTTCTGAGATGGGAAGGGCCCCGCAGCCGGTTGGTCCGCCCCTATGGTTAACCATGACATACTTAAGCACAAACTATATTATTATGGAGTAAGGGGATTGGCTTATAGTTGGCTATCTTCGTATCTCTCAGGGCGTTCACAGAGGGTTGTACTTGAGGCGGAGGGTAGGGAACACCACTCAACCGTGCAACCGGTCATTATGGGGGTACCACAAGGGAGTATCCTTGGCCCTTTTCTCTTTTTGGTCTTCATAAATGACATAATGAACTCTTTTCAAGTTCTTACTGACAGCTCATTATCATTATTTGCGGATGATGTCTACAATTGTAGCAGGAAATGATTTAAATAAATTAAGTAAAGCAGCCAGTGCTTGTGCCATGACTGCTCACAACTATAGCGTTGCTAATAAACTCCTAAACAATTCAAAAACAGAATTAATGGTTTTCAGCACTACTGAAACTAATTCTTGGGTGTTTTGGTGGACAGTAGGTTATCCTGGCACTCTCAAATTGATGCCATCCGAAAAAAGCTCTTACTTAACTGCTTCGTAATCTGGAGAGTCAGATCTTACGTCAACATTAATACTTTGTTATCATATTACAATGCATATCTGAACTCTGCTCTGAACTATGGTATAGTCAGTTGGGGCAATGCCAAGAGAATAAATGAGGGGTTGGTAGCTCAAAATAAAATAATACGCACAATTAGGTTTAAAGAACGCAGACACTCTTGTCGTGAGTTATTTAAGGAGCTTAAAATCCTCACTGGTATCTCATTATACATTCTGAAATGTGTAATTTACATCAGGAACAACCTACACAAATTTACTACAACAGATAGTGCCGTGCCAAATTATACCCTACGTTACGGTAATAACCTGCGTCTACCACAACACAAACTTTCGCTCTCCGCAAATAGCAGCTATATTTTGCCAATAAAAATATATAACCACCTACCTAATCACCTTAAACTTACTAACAATGTAGCCGCTTTCAAGAATAAAGTTAAAACTCTATTAATAAGATATCGTTTCTACAGCCTGGATGAATACTTTACATGTGACTTCTCTGAGTAATGTCAACTTTGACTGAGATGCTTCCTGGTTCAACCATGCCGGTTCACTGTCGGAGAATGCGGCTTCTTAAAATTTTGCTGTCCTTTGTTTACTTACCACTGGATTTGTAATTTTTTGTGTAAATCTTCTTTTAATGTGTTTTATCATTGTGTCACTTATAGAGTTTAAGTTTTATAAGATTTGTATGTTTTTTAGATGAACTGATGTCATTTTGTAATGATCCTAGAGGAATAAATAAATAAATAAATAACATCTATCTGTTAGGTCATCACGATCAACATTACCTGTCTTCAGTCACCAGGCTCTGGGGCCACTTTGACCCCTTATAACTCCAATGCAAAATTTTTCACTCTTTCAAAATCTGGTGTCAAAAATATGGGTTCCTATTTAACAAACGAAAATTGACCTTGAAATGCACTTCAAAGTCAAAGTGGTGCCCTCGCGATGACCCCAACAACTTTTTTTGGCTAAATAATTATATTTTTAAGTATATTTTGGGATCAAAACAACTATTTTAGGCTATCGATTTACTTTCATCTGAACGGCAAAAATTCAATCATTTTTAACATTGTTCTTTAAAAAATTATCCACTATAGCTGAACTTAAAAAAATTTAAAAGTGTCAGATATGTAAAATAGTTTTGTCTTTCTACATAAAAGAATATTTTTTTAATTTTAAACAGTAAATAAACATTAAATCCTACGTAAAATGAAAAATATAGAGGTAAGAAAGTTTTGTGTACCTCTAGGTTATTTTATAAAACTAACCTTGCTACAGGTTAAGAAGCAATATGCCATATCACTATTAGTATTACACAGGTATTTTGTAAACATAGCACCACAAGAATAATATCAAAACAGTTGGAACTCTCCTGATTACACCACTTGGCATATATTCAAAATTTACAAAACAAAAACAAACCCAATCGGCTGATCATGACGCGCAGCTGTGTGTTCCTTTGAATTGAAGTTTTTCAACTATCTTTATCTAATATGTTATTTTCCTTCCAACTTGTTACTCTTTGCTGTTAGTATGTTAATCAACACTTTTTATTATATTTTTTTATAGGCAAAGGTTAAGATATACCTGAAAAAACACTTGCTGACTCACAAAAATGCGGATGAAGTAGATAAAATATATAAATGTGACGTTTGCTCTTTTCAAACACCATATCAGTCTTCTTTGGGTAAACATGTGAAAATGATCCATGCCCCAAATAAAGAAAAATGGATTCCATGCACACTGTGTCCATACCAGGTATCTTTGTAGTTTTAAACTTTTTCCATAACTTTGTGAAAAATTTGCTATCTGCGTACAGTAGTGTATTTTTGTTTTTGATTTTAGGCGAAGGATCGGGGTTTCCTAATCAGACATATGCTCACACACAAAAATATAGATGAGGTACAAACATTTAAATGTGAACTATGCCCCTTTGAAACAAAGTATAAGTCCTCCATAGGTAGACATGTGAAAAACCACATAGTTCCAGATGAAAGTAACATGCATTCATGCAAATTGTGCTCCTACAAGGTAATTTTTTTTTATTTTAGGCTTTAAATTTATCAGACTGTCTTGCATACACCTATCACGTGTACCCAACCAGCATCAAAGTAACAGTAACTGAGGTAGCTATTCCGTAACCATTAATAAATTATAACTGACATATAACCCAGCAAACACAAATACCTCTCTGATACATAAACCAGAGTCACATCTAGGTACCGCGTCGCACTTGAGAATTACATTGCGACTCACATATCTACATTTGAGATAGCTCAAATAGTTCCAAATGTCCTCATTGGAAACATCGCACTGTGAATTAAAAATTAACTCACATTGGCATCACATGAAAGTTTATATGCTAAATCTCATTTGTTGTTAGATGTAAGTCACAACAGCATCATTTTGTGAGATAATAAGAGACTCACAGTACTGACATTGCGACCTACATTTTTTATATATTCGACATCAACTGAACTCTCATGCGTGTTAACTATGTCGTCTCTCCTTTCGGATGGAAGAAAAATAAAAAATATAATTATATTGTAGTTCCATATGTATATTAATTACATTAACATATCTAATATTGTTTACCGCACTCCAGTTTACTCTCATAAGGGATGCCTGCAAATTATAATGTTTAGTAAATTATTAAAATTCATTTTTACTTACCTTTTTACTAGTTGCGGTGGGTAGGGATTGAACCTGTATAGCTCCGGTGTCTCGATTACAGTTCTGACGTTCATACCCATTGAGCTATCTAGGTGTCCGTTATTTTGGATGCTAAAAGTGGTATAGTAATGTGTGGGAAAATATATTTAAAGAGATTATCATGAATAATAAATCTTTTATTATGTGAAATTGAATTTCTAATAGAACTTTTGACAAACAACCTTATTTAAAATATTGTGACGTGTTTCCACCCTTAGGAAACTACCCCTTGCAAAATCCGTGGGTTCCAAAAATTATAACAAGAGATTGTCCACTAACACACTTTATTAAATATTTACTAGATACTTCACAATACTATTGTTAATTTAAATACACTTTACTGACTAAAAATCACAATGTTTATCACTTTGTTTCTCTTTGAACTCTTAACCTCACTTTCTATACTTTCTGAACTTCTGAACTACTCGCTGAGAATGCGGTCGGTCTTTTATACCTAAAAATGACAGATCTCGATTTTTCTGTGATGACGCCACCATTCTCTAGGTAATTCCAGATGTCACCAGAACTAACTTCTGGTAGGTTTCTCGAGTAGGTGCAAATACTACTACTTTTTAGTAACCAACATAACCTTAAATTTTAAGGGGTTGCAACATATTACACTGCCCCCTCCTTAAGCCTGAACGTCCCGGTCAGGCAATTCAGCCTCTTTCACATACTTCGCCAGTCTATCCAAGTGTACGATCTTCATCTTGGACTTTTTGTTTCGTTGAATACGATAGACGACATCATTAATTCGGGTAATAACAGTATACGGTCCATCCCAAGGAGGTTGAAATTTCGGGGATCTCCATTCCTTCCGCTGTGGGTTGTACAGCCAAACCAGATCCCCCACCTTTAATCCCCCTGTACTGGCACTCTGATCATAACGAGCCTTCAAGCGGTTACTAGTTCTGTTCATCTGCTCTCGATCATTCTTTGGCTGTTCTCGACTTCCATTTCTGTAGTTGCTCATGGAAAATGGTTCCCCACGGGCAGCACAATTCTTACACTTGCGACACCAGGCCTCCACATCCTGGCGACTATTAACCCAATAGAATTGTTCCCGTGCTCTATTCAATGTCTTGTTTATGCCGAAGTGTCTGCTGGACGTTTTATTGTGCGCTTTCTGGAGTACTTCTGGTACACGACACCTGGGAATCACTAGACGCATGGCAACCTGCTTCCCATCTGGGCTTTCCCATGCTCTCCTTAAAAGCCCGTCTACGACTGTAAGTGAGTCCCATTGTGACCATAAAGTCTTCAGCCCCACTTCTGTGTCGGAAACATCCTTCCATGCTGGACGCGTTCCCTCTTCTTTTGCTCGCAACATGGGTCCGATTTCTACATCACGCAATTGCTCTTGCCTCAGAGTTTTCTTTGACCAACTGTCTGGAAGATCGACCTTGACAGTATTGACTTTAACTATGTTCGGCAATTTTCTCACCTGAGGGTAGCGCTTGCAATCTTCCTTGTCTGGTTTTCTGGATAATGCAGGAGTTTTGACTGCCTGCGTTGTCAACAGCCTGGTTTTCTCGCATTGGTCGTTCACTTTTGACAGAATAAATTGTTCGTTCCCAATCCTTAACATTCGCTTCCCTATGTCAACAATAAATCTATACTGTTCCATAATGTCCAGTCCCAAAATGAAGTCATCCGTAATGTCAGCCACGATGACCCTGTGGTCGAACCTCAAATGCCCAATCTGCAAACCCAGGTCTACTTCTCCATGAACCGTAGCCCTGTCCCCCGTAGCTGTCCGGACGATCACTTCTTCATTTTGCCTCTTGGTAATCTTTATTCCCGATATAAATCCTGGCCGTACTATTGATGACATAGTACCTGTGTCGATGGTAAACAAACATTTTCTTCCGTTCACATATCCATGCAACAACAGACTGCTTACGATTCTTCGAAGCTGGGAAATCTTTATTTCTCTGCATTCCCTAGCCAGAACAACCCCCTTGGTACTGTTTTCCTGCTTCTCTTCAAGATTCACAGCATTTACTCGACTCTCCGAATTCTGCTGTCGAGTCTCGCTTCATGTGTCCTACCTTGCCGCAGTTGTAACATTTAATACCTCCACTCGGCTTTCCTTTATTTTGTTGTTTTCTCTGCTCCCTAAGATCATCCACTTTGTTCAATAATTTGGTAAACATTTTCTGCATCTCCGTCAACATAGGGTTCTGGTTCATTTCTGGTTGCGATTCTTCGAGAGTCACAGCTCGCACTCTCGACCTTGGAGTATCTCTGTAGGCGGCTTCTACTTCAAGTGCACGCACCAAAGCTTCGCTACTACTTTGGTGTCTTGTCAGCCTCAAAACTCGCCTGACCTCTTCGTCCCTTATACCATCTAAAAAGGCCCCCACGGCTAATTGTTCCTGGAATTCTTTAGGTGCACTTGGATACGCCAGGTGCGCCAGTCTCTCTATCGCAGCTTCAAATTCTTGTAAACTTTCCCCAGCTTTTTGCATCCGGGATTTCAGCTGAGTCTGGTATAATTGGGCAAGGTGTTGATCGCCATACCTCAAGTCCAATGCAGCTTCCAAGACTTTGAAGTCCCTTTGTTTCTTCACTGGGATAGTCTGAAGTAATTCTGAGGCCTGGCCCCTTAACGCCAGAACTAATACCATAGCCTTTTCCTCGTTATCCCAGTTATTCGCCGATGCTGCTGCCTCGAATTGTCTCTTGTACGTCGTCCATGAGCTTTGGCCGTCAAAGGAGGGAGGTTTTAATCGAGGACCCGATGATGTTACTAGCTGGCCTCCTTTCTCTCTTAATTGTCGTTTAAGTCGCTCCACTTCTCCTTCGAACTCGCTCATTTTTCCTCTGATGTCACTCACTTCCTCTTTTACATGACTGACTTCCGTCTTGACTTCAGAAACTTCAGACTTTACGCTACCCATGTCATCTTTGATTTCTTTCTTTAGTTCCTCAGTAGTGGAAATGATAGCGTCCTGTTGTATTTTCATTTGTTCATTCAGAATTTTCCTTAATTCTTCCTGACGTCTTGTTTCTTCATCCTCTTTTTCTTTCTGACGTCTTATTTCCTGATCTTCCATCATTTTCTTTAATTCGTTCCTTTCTTCTTGACGTAGTTTTACTTGTTCTTCTTTTTCTTCCTGACGTCGCTTTTCTTGTTCGACTTTTTCTTCTTGACGCCGTTTTTCCTCCTCCTGGCGCTGCTGTGCCATCATCTTTTGGAATTGTTCGAATAAGTCCTGTATTTGTTTATCGGATGCCATACTTCTTGTTGTTACGGGCATACGATGAAATTAAAATAAAATAAATTTAACTGTCACGTCAATATCGGTAATGGAACTTCCCAGACAAATCTCGAAATAGCACGAAAAAGTCTTATCCAGAGTCTTTTGTCACTATCCAGTTCAGAGAATTTAATAATCTCCACTAATGTCCAAATAGAAAAGTTCTAGTAATTTCCACGCACTAACACAAAAAATGAGTCTTTTTCAGTGTCTCTATCACTTCTCAGTTCAAAAGATTTAATTATCACACTAATGTCCTAATAAAATGTTCTACAATGTCTCAAAAATGCACTTAACACTATTTTCCTGTTCGAAAATAACCCTCGAACAATGTCCAGTAAATGAGTCCTCTGTGCTAACTCGAACACTCCAGCACAACTTCAGAGCTCCTCTTGTCATAAAATTCCGCTTCTGACACCAATTTGTGACGTGTTTCCACCCTTAGGAAACTACCCCTTGCAAAATCCGTGGGTTCCAAAAATTATAACAAGAGATTGTCCACTAACACACTTTATTAAATATTTACTGGATACTTCACAATACTATTGTTAATTTAAATACACTTTACTGACTAAAAATCACAATGTTTATCACTTTGTTTCTCTTTGAACTCTTAACCTCACTTTCTATACTTTCTGAACTTCTGAACTACTCGCTGAGAATGCGGTCGGTCTTTTATACCTAAAAATGACAGATCTCGATTTTTCTGTGATGACGCCACCATTCTCTAGATAATTCCAGATGTCACCAGAACTAACTTCTGGTAGGTTTCTCGAGTAGGTGCAAATACTACTACTTTTTAGTAACCAACATAACCTTAAATTTTAAGGGGTTGCAACATATTACAATATTATGTGTATTAATCGTTCAAGTCTTTTTTTTCTATTTTCTATTTGTGTTCCCAAACCAAAATTTTTCCTGTTAGCATTTATATTTATTTATAATTATTATAGTGGAGTCAAATTAGGATTTTAATGTGAATTGTCTGGTCAGGACAGTTTTTCTGTTTTAACTTATTCAGTTCACAGCTCAGTTTTGCAGTTTCCTCGAGGTCGGCGTATTGTTTACTTAAACAATTAGATTCTTTAGACCGTGTTTTCCATCGGTTTTCTTTGAATATCTCGAAATCCATGGAAGTCCTATGGAAAACAATAAAAAGAAGGAAAATGTTCTTTTTGAGTTGTACAATAAAAGTACATAAACTATAATTCATTCCAATTATTATTATTTGAAAAAAAATTGAGCATTACAAAATTATGCATTTTTAAACCAATCACTGTTCTTTCAAAAATAATGGATAATATTTAATGAAATTTTATAGCTCTTATGAAGTACAGTCACCACTTAAAATTTCAAATCGAAATGATTACTAAAACAGCTCAAATATACAATTGTTGCTAAAATTTTGCACCCTTGTGAAATCCTGCCATCAAGACCAAGAAATGTGTACGATGGCTCAAATTGTAGCGTTCTATAAGTACTTTAAGATCACGGAGAAATACATTTTTTTTTCAAAATTATTGCAGTTGTTTATAGTTTCCGAAATTATAGTTATAAACAAATTCAAGTAACTCTGATTTTTTTATGAAATCAAAAACGATAAACGAAAGTAGATTAAAAAAGACAATTTTTCAAAAAAAAAAAAATTAATGCTCTACTTGCATTTGGAGCTGAGATACGTTAGTTTTTGCGTTTAGGTCACTTAAAAATAAACAAATCGGTATTTCCTCCTGAAATTTGGGCTGGTTATTCTCCAACGTTTATTTGAAAACAATCCAAAGCTACAATTGTGAAAATAACATCGAATAAAGCGGCTTTGAGAACATAATGCACATTTTCAATTTTTTAAAAAAATTTTTTAATTTTTGCCATGAAAATGGTAAACTAACTTGAACAACTACCCTTATGTTCATGTATACAACTTTGTAAAACTTTTAATATTACTGATACAATAAAAAAAATATATTTCGCGAGCAGGATTTGAACTCGAGACGTCCGCTTCCTGAATAGAAAGTGCCTTACCCCTTACACACTGAGCTGTCTGGCGACTAAAGTCCAGTTTGTAAGAACATAAGATAACATTTAGACATATTTGGTGATTTTCGGATCTCTATACAGTATCTTTTAACAATTGTAACTTTGGATTATTTTCATGTAGCAGAGACAAAATAATAGACATTGGGGAGAATTACCAGTCCAAATTTCAATAGGAAATATCGATTTGTTTATTTATAAGTGATCTAAACGTAAAAACTAACGTATCTCAGCTGCAAGTACAGCATTGATTTTTTTTAAAGTTGGCTTTTTAAATCTACTTTCATTACTCCTTTACCGTTTTTTAATTTGCGCACTTTGTGATCTACTCTGAAGCCATTAGTTTCTTGAAATGGTGTCTCTTTAGCTTCACACATGTAAATCACATTATTCCTTTGATAGAAGCATAATGAGAGTTATTTTGAATAGGCAAATGCGAGTTACATTTTTATCCCGTGACACTTTTGCGGTATTTCATGTGAGTTAAATAATAATCTTAAAGGATAAAATTATATAATGCGATCTCGTTGGGTGATACATTTATTCAATCGGTATCTCTTTGACTTAACAAATGTAAATCAAAACGTGTTAGTCAATGGGCATTAATGCGATGTCTCAGAGAGGTCTGTGTTTGCTGGGAAATAACTTCATCTGACAAATCTACAGTCGCTGCCCCATAGTTTCTACTACTAATGATTACTTTATAGTTTATAAGACTTCTACGTAGCTTTTTTAGAACTTGAACATAGCGAGCGATGGTAGTAGCACCTCATGTCACTGAAATATGTCACTTCAAAGTTGTAATCATTTTCAAGTAGCTTTGATAATTGGCACAATTCTCTGGGAACTTTTACTTTTTTTTTATGTTTTTCTTACATAAACCCCACACATGTAGACAACCCCCAAAGCCAAGGCTGTCTGGAAGGGGATTACAAAATTGAGAAATACGCTTTTAAATTGCCAAACAAAGCAATACTTCACGAGAGGCTAATTTCCTCCATAAAGCCTACCGACCTGACCGAAAGTTTAGTACCTAGTTGAAATATCTGGAAATAAACGATTTTTTATTCTTCCAGGGAAAGACGCCAACACATTTGCAACAGCACATGCGAAGCCACAAGACACCTGGAGATACTAAAATGTACAAGTGCAAAAAGTGCCCTTACCAGAGTATACATTCTGCCAACATTGTAAGGCACAATTTGATTCATAGAAATTGTGAGAAAATGATTTTCTTCCCGTGTGATAAATGTGAATTTCAAGCCATGTCCGATAAGCTTCTGAAGATGCATTGTGATAAAGTACACAAGTCCTGAACAAATGTGACCATAGACCTTAAAGGATTAGAATGATTATGAACATG
The DNA here is from genome assembly GCA_936432065.2 of Rutpela maculata. Classification (NCBI taxonomy): domain Eukaryota; kingdom Metazoa; phylum Arthropoda; class Insecta; order Coleoptera; family Cerambycidae; genus Rutpela; species Rutpela maculata. The sequence continues at coordinate 133,275,037 of OW386292.2, read as the reverse complement.
TATCCTAAGTAACGGTTTTCCTGTTTGACTGTTTTTGCACTAATAGGGAACTTGCATATATTTCTTTTATTTCGTTAGTGTTTATTTATATGTAAAAATATGCATATTGCCAATGAGTAGCCTAGAACGCCTTTTAAAACGCCAAATAAAATATTTAATCTTGTACAAGAAGATAAAAATTGCCGGTTCAAAGGCAAACATATTTTTGTGCCTAATGGAAAGTTAAACAGTTATAACTTATAAACACTACATGCATTTTTGCAAAAACTACACAGATAAAATTTTGCATGTAAAAGTCATATATATAAAATCTTTATTGGTGCTTTAACGATACAGTTTTACACAAGTCAAATATAGAAATTGTCATAATATTATGCAATGTCACATATAAAATATAGGATACAATAATATAAATAAATTGTAAAATAACATAAATAATTTAAAAATATTTCAAATATACATACAAAAATTTTTACACATACACAAATATACACAATAAAATATACTGAAAATTTATATAAAATTGTTGTCCATTATTTTGGCTTCAGTGCCATTCAAATTTAAAAATTCATGTATACTATAGAAACATTCTTGAATTAAACATTTTTTTATTAAATGTTTATATTTCACCTCTGGTAAGGCTTTCACCCAATTTGGAATTTTATTAAAAAATTTAGGGCTGTAACAATTAATAATAATAATAATAATGTTTATTTAATATAGTAAATAGAACTACATGAGGCAACGAGAAATATGTACATTATGTAAGTAAATAAACATAATACTCCACAAAATATTAAAGATATTTGAGCGTGGGATACAATTGAATAGTATATGTACACATGTATATGCACATAAATACATAGCATAAAAACATAATGTTAACAATAGCAAAAACTGTATTGGCGTAGGTATACATACATACATATTCACAAACACACACACACAGACACACACATGCATATATATACATATAAAACAGAATAACAATAACTACTGAATATATATGCGAATTGTGATATGATAGGTAAAATATTGAGTTAAATCTTTAATAGTGTATAAGTAATGAGCAACAGTATACATAATCACACACACCCACACATATATATATTTTAATATTTTAATCAATTGAAAGATTCTTGTCAATTTAGCTATTTTTTTTTTCAATTAGAGAATATATATTTTCTCGGCTTTGTAATAGTATGTGTCTCATACATTCTTTTTTGAATTTATAATTTAATTAAAGCCACAATCACTTGACTTAAAAGCCTATTAAAATCTATCACTAAGTTATGTTGAGTCCTCGTGTTGTATTTGTGAATATCCTCATGTTTCTTGTATTGGTTTATATTTTTATAAACATATGTATCAGGAAATGAAAAATGTATAATGACGGAAATGTTCAAATTCCCAATTCAATAAATTTATCTCTTACATCCTCTCTATATCCACGATTTGTAATTATCTTGATAGTTTTCCTTTGTAACTCGAAAATTCTGTTAACTTGCGGGGCATGGGCCCAGTTTATCAGACCATAAGTCATATGGGACACTATTAGCAATAGGCCGTTAATAAAATTTTAAAAGTTACAATATTTTTTAAGTTTCTTTGCAAGAATATATTTTTTGATATTTTTTTTGCTGTGTAATCAACATGGTGGAACCAGTTGAGATTTGGGTTAAGAAAAACGCCTCGAAATTTAACTTTTTCTGGGTTTTTATCATTTTCAATTGACCTATGACTGACAATCATATTCGTAGTTTTATGCTCGTTTAGTGACAATTTATTTGATGAGAACCATTCTAAAGCATTTAACTTAGCTTCAACTATTTCCCTTTGAACAGCATCCAATTTATTGTCAGATACCAGGAGTAGGGTATCGTCTGTAAATAATACCAAGTCAACATCAGGTACAGACTTACTTAGATCATTTACGTAAATTAAAAATAGGGATAGGTCTTAGGACCAACCCGATCCTAAGACCGATACCTGTGGCACTCGGCTCTTTATGTACTGGGATGTCGAGTTAATATTACTTATGCTTATCTACTGCTGTCTATGCTTTAGAAATGAATCTATTAAGTTGCAGCTGATCATGTCAAATTTATAAAATTTTAGTTTGTCTATTAGAATTTGATGAGAAACACAATCATATAATGCATTTATATTAACCAAATTTAATATAAATTTTATATTTTATTCTAAATAACAAAAACATAAATTTTGCACTCCATTTGGTTTGTCCTAGACACATTTTTATCTACAAGTAGCAGGATATAGTTGTTCGACAAAAAAATAAACATAGTTCTAATAAACAAATAATAATAAATAAATTAAAAAGTGGAAATACGTGCTGTGGGTTTTAACTTGGGGGCAATAATAAAGATAATATGAATTTAATTATGGTGTTTGATACTAATCTGAGGCTAAAAGTGCAGGCTTTAAAATAGTGTAGGTTCTATAAATATTAGTGCACAACTAATGAAGTCTTGAATTAATTAAACAAATTGTATTAACCCAATAAACAGATTTTAAAAGTAAAAAAACCTATCAGTTGAAATAAATCAAATGACAGAAAAGAAGAAAAAGTTCTTGATACAGATTAAAACTTTATCAGTGCTAAACTATAACAGCCAGTTTTTCAATGTCGAGTTAACTCCTGTAAATGAGTTAACTCTGGGTTAAGAGAAAAATTGCGTATTTCAAATGCGAGTTAACTTGAAACCTCGAGTGAAATCGAGATTAAGATAACTCTAAGGTGAGGTATGAGTTAACTACAAATTTCGGTTTAAAACTAACCTAAAATTATTTTATGGTGTAATACCACTGATGTGGAAACCCAAGACCCAAGTCACTTCGAAAAATGGAATCGACATGATTTTTTTGCGCGTTTTCATTTATATCCTACTGTAGAAAATTTATTAGAAGTGCAATAAGATATTTCGTATCCTACGAACATGTACTGTTTGTTTTCCAGAAATGTCTGCCTCTCGTCAGAAAACCAGTTGTTATTAGGGTTACGATATTATGCTACCGATTCTTTTCTTCTGCCGTAGATTTTTGTGGGCGCATAAATCCACAGCAAGTAAATGCATACGGTGTGTAAGTCAAGCAATAGCTAGTTATTCAAGGCCCAATTAATCAATTATATAAAAATGTCTCAAACAGATACAGATACTGCAATGTAAGCAAAATTTTTTAAATATATTGCACAATTTCCGAGTGTCATTGGAGCTATTGGCTGATTAGGCTGTAGTCATATAAAAGAATTCAATCACCTGAATTATTCAAAAATCGAAAGCTATTTTTCTGTCTAGATGTTCAAACAATATCAGATTAAAACCACAAAATTATTGCGGGTTTATGTACCTATTTTAATAACTGTTTAGAGAACTGTTTGAAATACAATACCAATGATATATTAAAAAGTTGTAAAAGGTAGGTTAATTTAACATTTAATACTACAGAACTATAGAAGAGATCAAAAATTCTCGTGCAAAATCCCGAAAATATAAGTAAAATTCATACTTCTCATACCAACATAATAGAATATTATACACACCTTGAGTTAACTAACTCATATGAAAAGTTCTAATGAAAAACAGTTGTAACGTTAACTCGAACTTATCCTCGAGTTAACTTGTGAGTTAAGGTTATCTAACTCGAACTTTAACTCGACATTGAAAAACTGGCTGTAAAAATTAATAAAAAGACAGATCCGGCCTTTATAGAATGATTGCAAAATTCGAGTGTTGTAAAAAAGACCTTAATAATTATTGCTGCGTGTCTCACAAAAGCTATTGGGATATAACCTGATGTTATAAAAATAGACAAGTCAAAAATATACTGCTTTAAATCGTATGCGGAAAAAACCAATGAAGACGAGGAAAAATTTAATGAGTTATGTTTAAAAATCAAAAATTTGAACCCTGATTGAAGAAAAGGATCATTTCTTAACCAAATTAAAAAAGGAGAACGTAAGTTTTTGAGGAGGATATATTTGACAAGAAATTAGTGAAAATAAAATGTTTATAAGTAATCTTAATATTAATCTTCACAAACTAACTCAAAAAAACCATCTAATAGAAAAAGGAGCTAGCGAAAAATTTGGAAAAACTAAATTCTTATGAAAACGACTTAATACAAAAATGAGTGATTTTCCTCTGCTATGTAAACTTATTTTAAACTTATTAGTGTAAGAATGTCTACTATAATGTAAACAGGGGATTCATGAATTCAAGTGTCATTTAACAGGAACCGACTTGGGCAAGTTCATTATATCTACAGTGTGACCCATTTGTTTTGGAGTCGTAGGTGTTATCTGCTGTCTGGAATTGACAATTTACGGCTATATGTTGATGGATAAAAACGGATATCCAGTGGATATCTCTCGATGGACAAAGTACGGATATTTGTTGATGGATCAGAAACGAGCATCCAATGTATATCCCTTAATGGACAATGTACGGATAGAAACGGATATCCAGCGGATATCTTTCGATGGACAAGGTACGGTTATTTGTAGATGGATCAGAAACGAGCATCCGATGTATATCCCTTAATGGACAATGTATGGATATTCGTTGATGGATAAGAACGGATATCCACTGGATGTCTCTCCATGGACAATATACCGATAGTAGTAAAAGGACCAGAAACGGACATCCAGTGTATATCCCTTACTGGGCGATGAATAGGAATATTAGTAAATGGATAATAAATGGACATCTGCTGGATATCCCCTCATGGATACTGTACGGATATCCATGTACGGACATAAAACAGACGTCCATAGGATATCCATACTATGTCCTTGGACATGCAGACATGATATGGACAAGAAATGGATGCCGTATGGATATTCTGTGCTGTCTGGGTCCATGATACAAATTCTTTGTATCATGAGGCAAATCATCCTATGTAATTTAAAATCCCGATATCACCGCGTGACGTCATTGCGCCAAACCGGACCGAATTTGGCGAACTATCAATCATACCTTGTATTCTTTGTATCATGTATAGCTGGTTTCCGCCAAAATATCTTCTTCCACCTCTGTGGTTCTCACTGACATTAGTTTCCAAGTGTAAAGATGACTCGTTAGTTCCATATGCTATAATAACCGGTTACTCGGAACGAAAGGGCTCGTGCACCATTTGACAGCCGACGAGATTGGAGGTCACATAACCTCAATCGATAAATATAATAAAGTTAAAATTCACAGTTCTCCTGTTCTTGTTTTAATTTTTAAGTTCTCTTAATTAGTAAAATGCACACTTTGAAATTTAGTTTAGTTTAGCCGTAATATCTATTCACTAAATCACCTCTTACCACAAAGTATTGTTTAATAAGAACTCTGGATAGTTTTTTAACTAATGTCGACAAAAATGCGTCAGATCATTTTCGTACATGAAAATCAAATTCGCAGCCCATGCGATATGTAATGCACGCAGAAAAATTCGTACACGGGTACGGTCATATTCTTCAAGAACGAGTACATGTGAACATTAATCTATGTGACCAAATATCGACCGGCTAACCATGTTTAATGACGGTCAATAACTGAAACGTCCTATCGTCAATCGTCATGTCGTTTTTTAAACTTCTGTCAAATTACTCATAATCAGTGTTGCCAGCGTTCGTCTATTTTCTAGTTCCTAGTTCTTTTTTGAATGATTTGGCACGTTAGCACCACGCTGCGAAATCTGGCCTGTTTTAGCAATCGCTGCAGTGCCCCCCCGCTCATAAAAATAATTCTCCGCTCTTCAAAAAAAAATTTAGGTTTCCTCCCGGAGCTATCCAGTTTTGTACTTCAAATAATGTCTGATTTTTTTATTTTAGCTATTTTTCTTCAATCTAGCCCCAATTTATACCATAGACTAAGCAGTATGCCGGGGAAATGGACCTACCCATCTTTTTTCAATCTTTGGTTTGGTCTATCTTACAACCGATGTTGATAGTTCTCTCTTTTTCTAAGCCTCCCTCACTGCGACAGGAACATAGTGAAATAAGTAACTTGCTAGAGAGAGAGAAGTTGCTAGTGAGCTCGGTATAGGATTTAGCCCGAAAAATGAAGCCGGCAACACTGCTCATAATATCTTTTGACGTGTGAAATTGGTTTATGTGGTGTTTTTGTGGTTTTTGTGACTAATAAGTTTTACGAAATATACAAATGCAATAAATAGGCCTTCATTGTCGAAAAAGTATACATAATATTAGAATGCCTGTAAGTATACTTTATAATAGACTGAGCTGTGTACTTTTGAAAACGTTTAAGTATCAAATATTCCCATTTTAAAGGTTATAATTGAAGGGGTGTGTCAATAAAAATTATCATATGTATAACAACTGGAGTGTCACGCTTTTTAACAAACAATTCCAGTCCCAATACCAGTTTGCTAAATATTTATTACTGTATTGTCTAATTTTCATTGTTTTTTAAATAAATAATCTCTATTTTTGAGTACCTAACGCTAGATAGGTACATGGATTTCTGTTTCCTGTTAGAAATGTTAGAATGGTTTTTGCAACAATTGGGTTGTTGACGAATTTTCAAAAATGGTGAAATATGGTAGTGGAGGACTTAATTTAGTTACATATTTAATTTGGAAGAAAAATTCTAAGCGCAACATATTTTAAAAAATTGTTAAACTTCGACTATTTGAATGTGCCGCGAAAACGGTAGTGACATCATAACGGCAGTTAGATGTGAACTTATAAGCAGAACAGATGAAGACGAATAAATTGACATTGTTGACAAGAAAGAAAATAACCTCATATGTCAAAAGTAAATTTGACATTTAGCTAGCAGTGAGTGATGTTTGCAGTTATTGTTAATATTTTTTTACAAAACGACTGAGGCAGTATATCCGTAAAAGCTAATTCTGACATTCTACTTGCGGTAGATATATTTACGGTCAGCGAATTTTTAAAAAAAGACGATCGTTTTGGCATTGCAATGGTTGGAAGTGCAAAAGCTGCAAGGTACTTATAGTCTGAGAGGTAGTGTCAAATGTTAATGGAGCATTTTGGCAAAGCTGATTTTTTTAACATAGCTTGTTGTTCTATAGCTTATTAAGGAATGAAGTGTCAGTTGGCTCAAAACCGTGACTTAAGATGAGAAGAGGCTGCGAAAGTTGTAGAAAAAAAAATTTTCGGACCATTTTGGCAAAGCCGAAAAAGAAAGGATTATTAATTTACGAAACGCAAAATCCTAGCCTTAAGACCTTAAGATACAACTTACCACAAATAAAACGCTTAGAATACATTGTAATTTGTTACTTTACTTGACATTGAAATGGTCTCCACAATAAGAAGACTTGGTCCTTCTCTGGTGGCTTTGAATCATTCATTTTATGTTCAGCGTTTATTATTGGAACACAACAGTTTTTCTGGTGAATTGGTGGTATTATTTACACAGTACGGCAGAAAACCCTATCTGTACTTTATTTATCCATAACTAGATGCTGTTAAACTATACCGAATTATAACCTATGAACGTCAGTTCAATTTGACGTTAAATATAATGTCAGATTAAACTGTCGTGATTGTCTTTTTTCTCCGTCGCTATCAGCGAGTTTCTAAATTAGTACCCGTTTCTCGTCGTTTTATAACTAACTTCTCTACAGACTGCCGTTATTATGTCATCTCCGTTTTAAATGCATGTATTTTGGTAATTAATATTATACTATTATAAGACTTTCTTTTCAATTTCTACATGTTTCTAATGATTTTTTATGAATAATTGTTATTGTTTAACATAGATTCTCCTCAAATTTTAACTTAGTGCAACAACCCAATTGTACTCATTGGCATACCTAGATAATTAACAAAATCAAGTGCACTATACAGGGAAAAATACTTTGCTAGACAAAAATATAGAAATGTTAAATATATTTTCATAAACGTATTTAATAAAATCTTTTTCTGTTAACTTCACTTTAGTATCTCATTAGACTATAATAGCTCTCTGACAAAGATCTTATTTTATGCCATATAAGTATGGTAGAGTAATCGACTGTATTTTATAAAATATGTTTTTGGGTTATTCCATATCAGATCAACCGAACGAGAAAATTTCAACACTCAGATTTTAATTAATTTTGATACACATGGTACTGAAGGTAGTGAAAATCCAGAATTATTTTTTTTTTATCAGCGGTTTCTAATATAAAGAATAAAAAATTAACATTTTAGTACAGCAGGTTTATTTTTATTAATTATCTCAGGAAGCCGAAGAAGAAACTTTTTGTGTAAACACTCGTTTTTTAGCTTATGAACAAAGGTTTATTTCTATTGAAAAAAATCTGCATAATTTGTTTGTTTCAAGATCAGTATCGAGGTCATAAATATTCAAATGGATTATCTCAAGAAGTTATTTTTTTTTAACTCAATAAATGAAGTAGTAATAATTGAACTTCCAATTGTACTTCTGTTCCAATTTTAAAAGTGGGCCGACGGTCAATAAGTAGATAGATAACTAAAGTGCCAGTACATGCGCTGTATAAAATATCACTTAACTCTAGTCTCGACCCATTGTGTGCCACGGATCAGTGACATAGCCAAGGGGGCACTCTGCCCCCTTACCCCTGGAGTCTAGGGCGTTTTGCAAATTTTCTAATAAGTAATGAATAGAATATAATGCGCATCTAAGCAAAAAAATTGTTGGATGAACCATAAACTTACGAGAAAAAAAATGAGAAAGTTACGGGACCAGGGAGCGAAAAGGGGCGCTGAGTGGGGCAACAGTGGTTTGTAAAGGGGACAAAGGGGTATAGGGAGCCGAGACATATTGGTGCATATATTTAAGTAGTATATTGTCCTTTCCGTAAATATTTTTCATAATGGCAATATATTTACTTACCTCGGCTCATAGGTGATATGAGCCGAGGTAAATAAGTGCAAGGACAATATACTACTTATAAACCCGTTTTTAGTTTCTTTTCATTTTAGGCCTATCATTCCAGTTTCTTGGATGCGCCACAAATAATAGGGAATACAGCCATTTTACCATTTAGAACGCAGTTCCGGGGCCCAGCACCTCAGAATGTCAGCGATCAGGATATCATCGATGAGGCCTTGTATTACTTCAAAGCTAACGTGTTCTTCCGAACATATGAAATTAAAGTAAGTGTCTAAATTAAGTCCACAATTTTTAGTAATGCAAGAATCCTTTGTTCTGGTTTGATTATAATGGTGAATGATTTTGCTATCAGTATAATGCAGAGTGTCTGAGATGTTCATGCGACTTATACCGGGGTATCTATTCTCGAAGTCATAGGAAGTGAACGTTCCTGTGAGAAGTTTACGATCACAATGCTTGGTTGTTTCTCATGGTACGCATTTTCTTTATTCTTGAACTCATATAATGATGGCCGTACAATCGCTCCTACAATATTGTTGTCAAACTTGATCTGAACATTTGATCTACTCAAAGTGTAAGCTACGCCTACTTTTTGACAAAAGTAATAAAGTTAGGATTCAATCGTCTTGGGCTGACATGTTTTTGCCAAAGATTATTCACGCCCGTTTTGCGTTCATTTTACACAGATAGTAGTCGGGGAGGCCTCCCTATCTGTACGTGCACTCCCCCGATCCTTGGGGATAAAGTTAAATGACAAATACAATATTTGCAAATTTTTTTTTAAGGACGCCATTTTGAAAGTTCAGCCAATTTTTTTTTGGGGACATGTCTAAAATTGTTCCTTAGACTTTAATCTTTATGAAAAACATTGTCCCCAAGGATCGGGGGAGGGGGTGCACGGACTCTTAGTAGTATAGCTTTTGTAAAATATAAATGACACGTATAGAATAAAACAAAACGCATAAATAATAACAAAATGTACCTACCTCATCCACTTACTAAGATCAGTTATAAAGGTTTTATTTCTGGTATGATTGCGTTGTCAGTTCTTAATTTATTGCTTTTTAGTGGATTTTAATGTGGATAGTCTGGTCAGAGCAGTTTTTTTTTTAATTTAATGTATTCGGGGGGCTAACTTAAGTTCCACAGTTCAATTTTGCAGTTTCGACGAGGTTCAAGCAAGGCCGTTGGCCGCCTGTGTGTGGGACCAAAATTAGCTCTCTAGTTGCTTGTCAAATGTTCAAAAAATTATTTATTATACACATATGTTGTTACGTTACATAAGAAAAAAATTAAAAGTGTACAAAACGAGCCTTATTCCTTGCCAGTGTAGCTATCACATCGGTATAGTCAATATGTTCACTTACTTCTTTTCCAATTGATATTATCGCCAAATTTGATAATTGAGCTTGCCCCATGGTGCTTCTTAAATAATTTTTAATGATTTTTAATCTAGAAAAAGACTGCTCATTAGAGGTGAGCGACACTTACTGGTAACGTCAATAAAATTCTTTGAGTAGTGCCAAATTTGAGAATGACGTTTGCATATTATTTTCATATTCATATATATATACTGCAATAAGCACATGGATCCAGTTTTGAATCACACTGAACTTTTAAGGCTTTCAATTCGTCGCTTACATGTTTTCCATCTATAGCTTTTTGCTATTGATTTTCGTCACCGGCACGGTAGCTCAATCGGTTAAGGCGTATTGAGTGGCGAATACGCTGATCGACTCGCTACCGCGCTCTGGGTTCGACCCCCAGCCCCGGTATTGACAACATCGGGGGGTGTGGATGTATGTCTGCGTTTTTCCGAATGTGTAACCCCCTTCCGGACAGCCTTGGCTTTGGATTTGGGGGTTGTCTACTATCTGTGGTGTGTTTATGTTTATGTGTGTTTATGTCTATTAATTCAACATGTAAATCACTGCAGTGAAACTTAGTTTCCGTCGAGGTCAAATTATAAAAATTCACACTTCGAAATGTTTGCTATAAGAGTATTTTTTTTTTTCTTAACTATTTAACGTCGGCCTATTTCCGCTACCAGGGCCTATCACCGACGCCAGGAGACGAGCTACCTCCAACCTGGAAATTTTGCCGAACCTCTTCCCTTAAGAAGAGTAGGAATCTATTACTTGCCTAACATTTAATAGACAAGGGACCGCCTGCTTTACATCCCCTCCGAAGGATGGTATATCCACTACGTAATCCTCGTCTGAAATTACGTAACTTCCGCGTATACACTGATATACAAGCCGCTAGAAGGTGGGACGAGAACGCTGTATTTCCCAAGATGGTTCACCCATCCAAGTACTAACAGCGCTCGACATTGCTTCAACGGAATATCGACTGATATTCACATTGAAGTCACCTCTACGCTCGCCCCCCATAAGAGTATTTAATTTTATCCAATCCAAATAAACATTTTTTTCCATTATGTCCCGCATTAGTAAGATTCAAATATCTTAAAGTTAATCTTAAACTAGTGCTATTGCAACTACTACCACTCAAATTCCCGCTTGCTGTTTATGGGAATTTTCACTTTGGCTTGAATTGGCTTGGCACACATTAATTTTTTTTCTACTCCCTTATGTAAATTTGCTGTTTTCTGCACAGTCTGTAGAATGGATAAGTAGGCAATTCCAGTTAACTGAACGGATATATTTCATATCAGTTCTAGGATGGATATGAAATTAAACCGGCAAATCACAGTTTGTGTATTAAGTACATAGACAACTATTCGTTTTAAAATCAAATTAGTGAGTAAGCTGTCAAAGTAACTGTCAGTGTGTACTGTCAGTGTATATTTGTGTAATATATTAATGTTTAATAAATTTTGTAGTTTTTTTAAGCTAGTCGTAGAAAAAGTATACTGTACAACTCGAGTGGATTATCCATATCGCACTCAAAAGATTTGAAGCACTCCGCCTACGGCGTCATGCTCAAACTTCTTTATCGTGCGATATGGATCATATCCAAACAAACTACTATTTACCTTCATTTGACAGATATATTAATGTTTAATAAATTTTGTAGTTTTTTTAAGCTAGTCGTAGAAAAAGTATACTGTACAACTCGAGTGGATTATCCATATCGCACTCAAAAGATTTGAAGCACTCCGCCTACGGCGTCATGCTCAAACTTCTTTATCGTGCGATATGGATCATATCCAAACAAACTACTATTTACCTTCATTTGACAGATTTTTACACATTTCCCAGTGGGAAATCTGTAAAAATCTTATCTTCTTTCCTGCCTTGACTAGACATTTATCTTTAGTATATGTCGCGCGTCTACGTTCAGTTAGCACTAAATATTAAATGAAGTTGAAAACTCTCCTTTTCTTATAAAGCCGACCGGGATTTGCAAGTTTCAACGAGTCCCAACAAGCTCGTAAATGGCTTCTTGACATTTGACAATTTTTAGTTTTAACATAATTTATGTATAGAGATTTTTTTATTATTTATTAAGAAAATACAATACGGAAAGTCAAGAACTCAAATAAACGTTTTTATTTAAAAAAAATCCAAAAAAATTCGTGATTTTTATCAACACTGATGTTTGCCTGCAAATAATTTGCATTTTTAATTATTATTTCAGTCAGAAGCTGATAGGCTGCTGATTTATATCACACTATATATAACGGAATGTCTAAAGAAACTCCAGAGGTGTGGCAACAGAAATCAGGCACAGAACGAGATGAAAACCCTGGCGATTTCGAGATTCGACATTCCTGGAGATGCTGGATTTCCCCTTAATTCTGTGTATAGGTACGTGTTTTGCTTTATGAAATAGTAAGTGAAAGGCCATGTACTCTTTAATACCATTTCTGAAAGCTTACTAAGGTGAGGTCATTTCCTGGAAACTCAAAAAAAATTTAAACTTACATAAAATATTCGAACTATGCAAGGCCATGAGCAGAAATTTTACGAAAACTACGAGTAGGCCACTCACTTTTTCAATTTTAACATTTTTTTTTTAAAATCATAGACATTAGAATTTGATGTATTAAATTTGCAGTGAATGTTTCGTGAACATTGAAAATTAATAATCACCGTATTTATTAATGAATGTCAGGTATAAGTATCAAATGTGCTGCAAACTTGTACAATGGCAAATTTACTTCTCAGATGCCACTTTATAAGTAACATTAAATCTCACCAAATAGTAGATTTAAAATAAATGTTAAATGGAATTGTTTGGCTACAACAATTTTATTGCTTTAATTTGTTTTATGCGTAACAAGTGCTATGAGCAGTTTTGGATTAAATCAGTCCATTGCTTCTTGTAGAATTGTAAGAATTTATTTTTCAACACTGAAATTTTCTATTTTCCTTATTATCTCCGGTCCTAGTAATCGTGTCGCAAAAGTTAAATACCAAATTTTTCCCAATAAAATTTCGAATAAGACTAGGCCTATGAAAAAACTTTTTGGTAATTTATTAATTTGTACAAAAATAAAAACCACCAAAAATATCCTTTTTTGACAATTTAAGAAATATAACGTAGTAATGCATCAATTTTAACGAAAGTTGGTGACTCTATGCCCTTTATTGAATTAAACGTTGGTGCCAAATTTTAGTGCAAAATATTTATTTAAAAGGTTAAAAATAAATCATATTTTCGAAATTTCCATCGTTTATTGTTTAAGTGCATTGACTCGTAGGACTATTTTTTTTTTTTCAAAATGTAGGTTTTTGCATGTATTTTATAATGGCATTAAGAAAAAAAAATATCTTCATTTCAATTGTTTTTTGCAATTTGTTTATAATTTTCAAAATTATAGCTACAAACAAATTCAAATAATTTTGTGGATTTTTTATCAAATCAAGAGTGGTAGACTTATGAAAATAGATGAAATATCTAACATTTTTCTAAAAAAAAAATAATGGTCTAGTTGCATTTGGGGCCGAAATACCGTTTTTGCGTTTAGGTCACTTATAAATAAACAAATTTCTTCCTGAAATTTGGACTAGTTGTTCTCCAATGCTTATATTTTTGTTTCCGCTATTTGAAAATAATCCAAAACTACAATTTTTAAAATTACTTCGAATAAAGTGGCTTTGAAAACATAACGCAGATTTTAAATTTTTTATAACTTTTTTAATTTTTGTTGCGATAAGGGAAAAGCAACCAAATCGGAACAACTATCCTCATGTGCATTTATACAGCCTTGTAAAACTTTTAGTATTACTGATACAATAAAAAAAAAACAACGAATTTGCAGTCAAGATTTGAACTCAAGAGGTGAAGGGGGTAAATCCACTAATTCAAAGTGTCAGTAAGCAGTCAAGGGAGGTGTGAAACCAGACCTAGGCTAGATCACCGAAGTGCAGCAACGTCGCGCGCGGTGAGGACTTGGATGGGTGATGGTGGTCAGACCGTCTAAGGGGCACCGCGCAGCGATCAGTTGCTAGCAATGCTAGTAAGAACACCTTACGAGTAATACAGGGTGAGCACAATAAGCCCAGGAGGTTGCAGTGCCCTCGGAGTAGTATACAGACAAGCCCGGGGAGGAGGGGGGTTTAGTCAGTAAGAGTCTGACACTTCCAATATACCATTGATTGATTGGAGCCCATGAGGGGTTACCCATCCTCTTAAAAAAAAAAAGCTTTCATATGTGTATTTTGAGAGTTTGTCAAACAATTCTAGAGTAAAAAAATCTTAAAATATCATTTGGTTTAAAAAATATGCCATTTTGAAGAAAATCGTCATTTTTGATGGGGTTGGCAAACGTATTTTTGCATATTTGAACTTTTAGCAGCCATAAAAATGTCAGTAGGTTAGGCTAGTAACAGACCCTCCACTGTGACCATCTGGTCTATTGTGGCTCACTCCTAATTATATTTCACCCAGTAAGTTCAGCTTTTTGATAAAGCCAACTACCTTATTGGGTGAGAGGTTGTCCAGGTCCTCTGGCAGCAGTTGATCTTTGCGAAAAAGTGAGAACCTGGTTCTTTCTGCAACAGGACAGGTACAATACTGTGCTGCCTTTTCATCCTCCTTCAAACACAGTCGGCATTCAGCGTTGTCCGCTATTCCGAGTCTGTGTAGGTGGTGATTTAGTCTGCAGTGCCCAGTGTATAGGCCAACTACAGTTCTTAGGTGTAACCTAGTTAACTCTAGTAGTTTTTTAATTCTTGATTTCAGAGGGTATCTAATAAACTCTTTTGAATGAATTAATCCTGGTAGTAGTTCTTGCCAGTACTGGAGGATTTTGCTCTCGAACCAGGGTAAAATGGTTGTTTTCGCAGTGCTTGCCGATATGCCAAGCACTGGTTCTGGTCCGATAAATTTTGACACCACGCCTTCCCTGGCTAAAGAATCGGCTATTTTGTTGCCCTCCATGCCAGAGTGGCCCGGTATCCAGACCAGAATTAATTTTTTATATCTGCCCAATCGGGTTAGAGCCTTTTGGCAGTTCCAGACCAATTTAGAATTGCACCGATGTGAGCCAAGAGCTTTGAGAACTGTTTGGCTGTCTGAAAAGATGCTTATTGATCTGTGTCTAGGATATATCTGTTCAAGTCTTCTTGTACACAGTTCAGTGGCATGAACTTCTGCCTGAAAGGCAGTCGCATAATTATCCAAGCTCAAAGTAATTCTTACCTTTGAGTTGCTACTGTATGTTCCAGCTCCAACTCCCTCAGTGGATTTGAAGCCATCTATAAACCAACAAATGTCTTGCTCTTTGTAGGTCGGTTTTGTTCCGATCCCGTTCGTCTCTTCCAGGAAATAGGACGTTAAAGGGCAGTTCATAGTTGGTCACAGCAAGCATCACATCTGAAAGCATTCCCAGTATAGTCTATGTAATGAAGCATTATAAGACGACTTTTTTGTAAATATTTCGTGCAAAGAGGAGTTTACCTTCCCCCCCTGTTTTCTAGGGTGCTGAACACGATGCGAGTGGTGGGAGAAGTTTATGACTACTGCAACCCCCTGAAACGGCCACCCCTTGTATGGATCCCTTTATGTTTTCATAAACGGGTCTTGTTAGTGATTTATCAACGGGTTATACTTGAAATAACATGGAAGGGGGTTATAGAGTAAGCGGAATCCAGACAGCAGGCCTAGGGGGTAGATTAAACCCTCCCGTGGGGTGGAAAATTATTTTTTTTCAAATGATTCGGTTCAAAAGCATATCTCCCTGTTTTCGGGGTCGCTGATCACGAGAAAAATATTCACTGAAGGTAATACTGTGTTTATATAGGACATGTTGAAAAATTTGCACCTTATTAGGATACAAACGATCTTCAGTATGTCATAGCAGCAAAAACCGTTTTTTCAAAATTTCCGGAAACTCCGCGGCAAAAATGTCAGTAGAAATTATTTTTACAATCTTTGGTTCATGAAAAAACATATTTTGTGGACTTACTAACAAAACGATCTTGGGTGGAACTCCATGAAATTTCAAACTTCGTTTGCCGGAAAACGCCGTGACCCCGACCATACAGGTATTCTAAATACTTGTTCGTCTCCCTCTCCTGCAGCGTTTTAACAAGGTTACTGACACAACGAGAGAGTCTTCATTTTTTGATGCCGTGTTATGGTCTATTAGAAAAAAAAAACATATTTTCTACACTTATTAAATTTGTTTTCCATATTAACACATGTTAACAAATATGGAGTGATAACACGGTAACAATTTCAGATTAATTCGTTGTTCCATTTGATGGTTAGAATATATATTTTTTAAAAATTGACTATTCCCTGATTTTTTGTCGTGAAAGTTTTCCATTATAAGAAGTATTTTATGTTTTAGCAAACCAACTAACCAGAACGATGTGGAATTGTTCCGAGCATACTTGACACAGCTGAGACAAGAAGTGGGATTCAGGGTATGTGACAAGGTCTTCGGCGATGATGGAAAACCCAGCAAATGGTGGTTGTGCTTCGCCAAAAAGAAGTTCATGGACAAGTCGTTGTCTGCTCCTGGACAATAGAATTTAAGTTTTGTATTACTGTGTTTTTTTAAGACCCTATTTAGTTTTATTCATAAATTTATTTAAAAATAAAACCTTTAATAAACGTAAGATGCAATTAAATTAAATTAAATACATGGTTACTTTGAAATATAGGTAGATTTTTATTCCTCATCGTATGCTAATCCTGCATTTTTATGAAATTTTGAGTCGTGGTTGTTTTTTTTTTTATTAACAATTGTAGTTGCAATACGCGGTTTCACGTGATTTCGAAGGACTTGAGTTAACTGTTTGATATTTATTCTGCACATAGTTAAGAAGTTAAGGAAAAAAAATTGATACCCGATTCGATTTTAAAGCCTAGAATTTGTTATAAACAACTTGTTTTTTATTTTTTGAAATTCTCAATTTGTAGCTTATTATTATAGTACCGTCAGTCTGTCATTTGACGCCGTGAATAATTCCTACAAGAAATCTTATGCTTGTATGATGTAGATTATCTGTAACCAAGAAAATGTTGGTAAACAACTTAAAAATACCTACTAATTTGAACAGTAAAATATACGAGAATAACGTAACGGCAATTAAAATCACTGATATTTGTTAATTATTCATAAATCCACAAAAACTATATGCTCATTTTAAATTTTATTAACACGTGACAATGGTTAGAGGTAATTTTATTGTTGTTAGATTGCTGCCCTGTCAATACCAAATGTAACACTGTTTTTGCAAATAAATATTTTATGAATTTTAGGAAGTGTGAAGAGGCGCATATTTTGAGACACAACTTTGTTGTTTTTTATGTTAGAGAAAAAATAAAAAAAGCATCGGAAAGCTCGATCAATTTTCCTTAGAATTGGTGTCTACGGACATTTTGAAGAAATTGATAATTAGCGAGATTCTTGGGAAAATTGAAGAAATGTCAGGTTTTCCTAGAAAATGCATGTAAATCTTAAAAAAAAACATTTTTCCCAGAAACGTTCGCTTTGAAGGGCCGAGGTAACACATGATATTAAGAGTACATCATAACTGAGATCAATTTCAGTTAATTACCGATTAATTACGGTGACAAAATGGCGAAATTTTACCGAAAAAAAAAAGAGTCTCACTTCCGTCCCTTCTATTTCCCTCATTTTTATCGCAAGACAAAAAGTTTTAAAGACTTAGCAAATTTAATTCTATTTAAATTCGTTAAAATAGTTTTTTGTCCTAGGAGCCAGGTTAAGGAGTTACCAACTTGTTAAACAAGAAATGTGCGATTTTTGTTGAACATCGCCACACATTTCAGTAAATATCTCCGAAACGAAAAATAAAAGCAAAATTCTGATGCAACCAAAAGATTCGTTATGAAACCAACTCGTTTCACGGTATTTTTTATTTTGCTCTTACCTTTTCAGGCGAAAAATAGTAAAAAAAAAAAACATGCATTTCAGAACCGAAAATAGCGCAATTTCGATGTGGTGAAGCGATAGTTATATAAAAAAAAGATTCATGACGTAGATTTTTCACAAATTACACTTATTAAAGTGCCTAAGTATATTTAAAACATATCTGAAGCTTTAAGTTCCTTCAATTTTGTTATTTGCTAGCAGTGAAAGTGAAACTGTTACAATTAGCGGCATCTGTGAATGAGCTTCAGTACCAATAGAAATTAAGTGAAATAGAGGATACTTCACAAATTTTCTCGTAGCCATCTGTTGACAAATGAAAATAATAGGACGCAGTACTACAGAAATTTCTCGCCAATGTAGCATTGTAACTATTATTTTGATCTTGATCTATAGATGGCAGCTGAGCGCAAAATGTCTTGTCTTAAGAGTCGCTATATAATTTTTTAATATTAGTCTTTAAATCACAGTTTGAGAAATCTTTCTGCATTTGGAAAATGTCTGTCATGTTTCTGTGTTTATGAGGTGAATTAACAACGCTAGAGGTTCGGAAAAAAAAAACTGGAACAGGAACAGTCAATGACCATAAGTCCTTGGCTTATGTTTTATACTGAATGTAGTTGGTAGATGAAGAAGAAGATAACCTATAAATGTGACAATTTTTGATATGTACATGTTTAAAGACCAAGGATTAGTTTTAAAATTTAAATTACATATTATTGATATTATATTCACAAATAAGAAATGAGATATGCACAACTTGTGATCGGGCCTGCAGGAAGTGGAAAGGTAAAAAAATCTGCGTTAATCAAACTTTAATTTAACTTCAAATATTTGATTTAAACCACATGTATATTTTATTTTTTATTATATTTTAGTCGACGTACTGCAGTGCTTTGGTACAACACGGAGTAGATGTAAAGAGGAATATCGAAGTAATAAACCTTGACCCTGCCGCTGAACATTTTGACTATGAGCCTTTGGTAGATATAAGGGAATTAATTCACGTCCAAGATACAATGGAAGATGAAGAGTTGCATTTTGGCCCTAATGGTAAGCGCTCCCTCTACCATTGACGTAACTTGCCTAATTATAGTATGAGCATAAGGCGTGAATAGTAGAGCAAAAAATGAACCATAGCTTAATCAAAGTTAATTGCAGGTAAATATACCTGAAACGACACCGTTGTACTTTCTACCACAGATCTACATTTATTATTGTGGTTTTGCCGCTTATATTTATTCTCTTTAATCCTGTTGAACTATTCGCTCAATTTACATTAAAAAAATTGCAAAGCTAATTAATGCCTTTTTGATATAAGGTTTATATACATATATACATCGTCGTCAACAAATTATTTTACCATATTACAAAAAAAAAAAAAATTAAGTCCGTCCAAACCTAGACAATATATATTTTTCCTCGATGAACTGACTTGCTCTTTCTACCATTTTTGTCTGAGCACTTCTTTTTGGGACACATGATATATTGCTTATTAGTACAGGGAAAGATTGAAAAAAATGACTCGAAAAAAATTTGTGCAGACTTTAAACGTTGGTTATAAGTTTAAAATAGGCCAAAGTTCATGAAACAAAAAAGTTTAGGAGTTTAATGAATCCGCGGGAACCTATAGGGGGTAAAAAGTGTACTTTAATAAAAGAAAACGATTTTCCTCCATTTTCTCGGGAAATACGGCATTTACAAAAAAATAGTTCAAATAAAGGTTGTTTCTGGCAAAATTATCTTTAATTTGGTATTTTTAAATTAATTTTCTAGCAATAATTAACCGAAATACGGCCATTTTTGGATAGGGGGATGGCGGATGGAATTTTTTTCTAAAACGAATGTTGTAAAGGGACAAAATACATTGAGCATCTAGGTGATGCTATATAACGAAAAGCAGTATTTTTGAAAGAAAAATTAATTACTGAGCAATTACAATAACAGAATGCCAACATTTTGTTAACAAAAATGCGAAAACGCACATTGAATCTACCATAACTTTATTTTTTGTGATGTGGAATCAAACAAAAAAATCATTTTAAAGATTGATTACCTTGAGACCTTTAATTTTGTTTCTTAGAACTTTTGATGGAAGTGTCACAGTTTCTAGGATATTCAACATTTTAAACTAAATACTTCATCCTCAAAACGGTTGGATGCCATCTATAAAATTAAATATCTCCGAAACCTACAGAAATATATAAACAAAATAAATTTATTCTCAGTTTATATGAGTGCTTCATTTTCTGTGTCCACCATATTTTCTCTTAAACTAATATTTATTGAGATATTTGCAGAGAAACAAGAATGTTACATTTTTTCTAAAATCCCTGAACAGTTTAAAATGCAATTTTTTTCTAAAGCAACCGCTGTAAGCGGATGAAAAAATTTGAGCGTCAGTTGTATCCAATGGTTTAACGGTATTATTTATGAAACATTGCTGTCCTTGTTTATTGCCTCTTTTAGTTAACATTATAAATCCGGTCATTCTATAGGACAAATTTCTTTCTGCTTGGAAGAAAGCTATAGTAACCCCTCACGGTGTGCTACAAACAAATTTAAATCAAAGTTAATGACACTCGGAATTTTTTTTTTTTAACGCATTCTTGGATGTACATAGAACCAATTTCCACGATATTTAAAATCATTCATCACAGAAATTTGTTTTACAAGTATTTTACTTTTTTTTGTATAATGATAGAGTTTAATGATAGAGCCACACAGTGATCTGGCCTGCGGACCAGACCAGTGTATCCTTATATATTGGAACCCTCTGAAACAGAAACAGAATCCGAGGTCAGAATCGTTAGATTCGCTCATTTTTCACCTCAACCCCAAAAACACAGTGTTTTAGACCAGTGTATCCTTACCAAATACATAAAGGTGTACTGGTATGGTCCGCCAGACAAGGGGAGTGTTTT
Source organism: Rutpela maculata (assembly GCA_936432065.2). NCBI lineage: Eukaryota > Metazoa > Arthropoda > Insecta > Coleoptera > Cerambycidae > Rutpela > Rutpela maculata. The sequence goes on along the minus strand of OW386292.2, from coordinate 133,253,936 downwards.
TTTGAGGTCAGGGGTGAAAAACGAGCCAATCTGACAATTCTGACTTGGAATTCGATTTTAACGGGTCCAAATACATAAAGATACACTGGTCTGGTCCGCAGGCAACACATTAAGGGAGTTTACGAAGCTCGTAAATTGGCACGCCAAAATCTACTGTCAAAACTTGACACTTCTAGGATTCTAAACTACCACTTGGCAATGGACAAACTAATCCAGTTAGTAAGAGTCTCAGATAATAATTATAGTCATAACAATAAATATGGGTCATTTTTAATCGAAATTCAACTATTTTGAAAATCAATTTTAATTATTTCATATAAAATCCACTAAAATATTCTCTGAATATTTTTTTAGGCTGCAGGACTACCAAGTAAGGATGCATTTTATTGTGATTTCAGCTTAGCATATTATGATTTGATATAAACACCAAAAATTCAAAAAACCATGTCAGGATTTTTTTTAGAATTACTTCAAGAAGATAAAATTTTAAATTATCTCAACTACCTACTCTGACAAGTGCTACTGGATTTCTCCCTTTTTAATGCTTACTGTTTCAGGTGGCTTGGTGTTTTGCATAGAATACCTCTTAGAGAATTCCGATTGGTTACATGATAAAATCGGTGATCAGGAAGACGATTACATTCTTTTTGATTGCCCCGGCCAAATTGAGTTGTACACACATCTAACGGCGATTCGAAAGTTAGTCAAGCAGTTGCAGGACTGGAATTTTAGTATTTGTTCTGTTTTTCTCGTGGACGTTCAGTTTATGACAGATGGAGCCAAGTTTTTATCAGGTAAATAACAAGTGTGGAAAGATAGTCTTTACGGTATTAAGAAACATGGTGCCGGTAAGAGCAGGTTCTTTGATAAAAATAATCACACACGCATGCACGCACATACACAAACGGAAGTCATTCATAAACACGTACATAGATTACCCGTTACCTCGTTGGTAGGACCTTCAAGCATTCCTGGAGCGAAGACCACTGACAGGATCGACTCAGTGCAATAAGAGTTTGACTTTTAACTACAAAATAGCAAAGTTCAGCCAATTCCATGGAAGCATGCCGAAATATGACATATACAGTGTGTGCTATTTAATACCGCATCACCCCGTTATTTTGGGACGCATTGGTCGATTTAAATTTTTTTTTTTTTTTTTTGAGATATAGTGCTCGATGAGCTTTATTTGATTGTTTGAAAAATTTGTAATTTTCATATTTTCAAGGCCTGTTTAACTCCTCTAAATGGGTCGAAATTTCGAGATCGACGATTAGGCAATTTTTTATTGGCTAATTGGATAGCCTATTCGATTCACAGTATCTGATATTGATGTCACTAAATAAGGAAGAAAAAAGAAAAGCTATTCCATTCAACCCATTTGTTTGAAAAATTTCCATTAAGACACCTACGTACAGCAACCGAATAATGTATAGAAGCACTAATTATTTAAAGAATAGCTTTTCTTTTTTCTTCCTCATTTAAATATCAGACACTAAATAAAAAGTGCTTTACCTTTTTGGTAAACCTAACCGACTTTTATACAGGGCCAGTCGAAAAGTGAGAAATTTTAAATTTGGCTATTGAATAACAAACACCCTAGATTAGGTATTGGGCTAAAATTTTGTATAGGGGTATTTGAGATAACTATGAATTAAATACGCTATCCGATTTGCAGATAAAAAAATTGCCTAATAGTCGAACTCGAAATTTCGACCCATTTAGAGGAGCTTGAAAATACAAAAATTACAAATTTTTCAAAACAGTCAAATAAAGCTCATCTAGCACTATATTTAAAAAAAAAAAATCGCCATGGGGTGTTGCGGTATTAAATAGCACACACTGCATATATTTTACTTGACTTAAAAGTTGATAAAAAATTCTGAAAAAAGCTTTTAAGCTTTATTGGACTTAAACAAAAATATTTCGACCCTTGCAATTTTTTGATAATGTTAATAGTTTAAGGTACTTGTATACTGATAAGAGGGAATCTAGCGGATTCCATGGATTAAAACAAGACAGAGATAGAGTAAAAAGATTTGGCAACAATGACTGTAATAAATACGACTCTCATATACTAATCTGCTTGTCACTGCTTGTTAATTTTTGCAAAATGTTATTCAGTTTAGATTAAGTTAGAAATAAAAAACATTAAATAATAATCCATCATATCTAAAAATGTCAGGACAACTAAAATATAACAAATTTATTTAAAAAAGTGCCCGAAAAAAAAGATATTAGAAATAATTAACCCGATTCTATCTAACCTTTCAACCTGATGCCAAGGACATGTTTGTGAAGGAAATCGCATGATTAACGTAAAGGAACTTGGGAAAAATCTAAAATGTTTAGAATGATCATTAATTATTTCTTTGGAAGACATAAGAGTGAAAAACGTGGTTTATTGTCAATATAGAATGTTTTTCTGGCAAAATTGCTAATTCGTTTCGGGTACGTACAGGAAAAGTGCATGAAGTAAGTGAATATAAATAAAATCCTGCAACTCCAAAAACAAATAAAGAAACAACAATATTACTAAAATTGATTTTAGTGTTTTTTCCATCCTAAAAATAGTTCTTACGCATCTCTTTTGTAAAATCAGCACTCTCCGTGTGTCAACTGAGTTTCCCCAAAATAAAATCCCGTATCGAATCTTAGATACGATATATGCATGGTACAAGTTTAGAGCTGATATGACACCTACCTTATCATTCAAAATATGTAAGGCATTGACATCGACTCAATATTTTACAATGCCACTATTGTATATAAACCATTCTATAATTTCCAGTAAATACTCGGCCGAATAGTTACTCTGCATAATCGAATATTCGGTATTCGGTATTTTCAAAAAACACTATTTGTGGCATCACTAATTAAATATAATGTCAGATATAACTGACGTTATTCTATTTATTCTCCAACGCTATAAACGAGTTTCTAAATTGGAACCCTCCTTTTTCGTTGTTTTATAACTAACTCGTGTAGACTGCCATTATTATTTCATCTCCGTTTTAAATGCATGTATTTTTATAATTGACATTGTAATATTATAAGATTTTATTTTCAACTTCTGCATGTTTCTAATGATTTTTTTATTAAGAAATGTTATTGTTTAACGCAGATCCTCCTAAAATTTTAACTTAGTTCAACAACTCAATTGACCAATTTTATTTAATAATTTTTAGTTATTTTTTTACAAACATCATTAAGTTTATTGTATTTACTTGTCAAATCGTATTTTTTATAAATTAACTGTATGATAATAATTTAGCTGTATTGTTCCGTAGATCTTTTGGCAATAGAGAAAAGTATTAATATTGAATATTAATTTAGGTACAATGGCAGCACTGAGTGTCATGGTAAATTTGGAATTGCCACATATAAACCTACTATCGAAAATGGATCTGTTGAGTAAAGGAGCAAGAAAGAGGCTAGACAGATTCTTGGAGCCAGATTCCCACTCTATTTTGGGTAATGTAACATTTACAAATTATTTTACTGCGACTGTCTTATGAAAAATTATAGTTTTCACTTAAAATATGTTATATATGATTTCTGTTCCAAAAACCATACAGGGGCGGATTAAAAGATATCTCCATTCCTCATGCTAGTTCATTGATATTAGAAAAAATACAAAATATATTAAACTATGTAAATAATAATTTTGTCAACCAATGTCAAAACAATAGTAATAAAAAAAAAATACCTATACTGAAAATATATCCATAAGCTTGAAATACTCTCTATTTTTAGAGCCTTCCACACCACAAGAAATAGTTAATAAAATTGTGCTACTAAAAAATAAAAACCCAGTTGATGATGATGAGGTACCAATAAAGCTATTAATATATGTTGCGGATATCATCTGCTATTAGACAAGGCGAACCTTTTTCGTTTAAAATGACCAAAAAAAAATCAAGCGGGTCAAAAAAAGCGATTTTTGCAATTTGTTTAAAAAAAATTAGTTTAAACAAATTTTGACAAGATTTTCGTCTGGCAAACTCTTGATCCTTATTCAGGGGCATGTCCCGAATGTGAATATGCAAAAAAATAGAATTGGAAAATTATTTCATACGAAGGCGAGGTTTTCGCCTTGTTTCTATCCATTGAACCATATTGTAAATTTAATTCTCCGCAAAGGAACTTTTCCAGATAGGTTAAAAAATGCAAATATAAAGGGTGATAAAACTAATTGGCAAAATTATCATCGCATAGCACTCTTACCCAACATAAGCAAAATATTTGACAAATGTATATACATCAGAATTACAAAATATGTAGAAGAAAGAAATTTACTTTCTGATTCTCAAAACGGCTTCAGAAAAGGCAAAACGACTATCCTTGCTATTTTCAAAGCTTTAGTCCAAATACTAGACTCGCTAAACAATAAAGAAACAACTGCATTATGTCTTGACCTGTCTAAAGCATTTGATAGTGTTGAGCATGATATTCTCTCAAGGAAATTATGTAATTATGGTATAAAAGGTACAGCACTATAGCTAATAAAATCATATTTATCAAACAGACATCGACAACTAGTGCAGAGTGACGATAGTGGAGCCAAGGTCAAATCAGACAAAAAAATTAATCAAAAGAGGTGTACCGCAGGGCTCAATTCTCGGGCCCTTGCCATACTGTACACAAATTATCTACCATAAGTTGTTAATCATGATATAGCCAAGAAAAAGATATCCTTGATGCGGTAATCACACTACAAAATTGGTTCACAAACGACAATCTGAAATTAAATGTTCAAAAAACCCAAATAACATTTTCGTACTTCACATGAAATGAAGAAACAACACTTACCTGCAATGGCATAAATGTCCCAAGTAGCTGGTCAGTAAAATTCTTTGGAATCAATTTGAATTCGAGGCTTAACTGGAGGCTCCATATTGACAGCTTGGCTGGGGATATGTCACGGAATTGCTATGCACTTGGAGTAGTGGCACGTTTTGTAAGCGTGGAAGCTGCCATAAGTGCATATGTGCAGTCACGTGTCAGATATGGAGTGATATTCTGGGCAAATTCTACAAATGCACATATATATTATCCTCGTATTGCAAAAAAGATGTTTGCCACCAATATTTAATATAAAACCTACAGATAGTTGTAAATTGGTTTTATAAACAAAGGCATACTAACACTCGCAAGCCTATATATCTATGAAACAGCAATATTTGTAAAAGAAAACATCATGCTGCTCAAATCTCTGGAAAATGATTATGATACAAGAAACAAAAACAAATTAACAACCAATAGGAAAAGACCTCCCAAGGAAAAATTTAAAAGTCATTTGGACTTGAGGAGGTTTTAAGAAAGGTTTGTCAGGGTTAGGAAATAGTCTTGTACTTTATTGATGTTTTAGTTAAGGCCTCTTAGGCTTCAAGTATACTTGCTCTTATATAGTAAGTTTTAAAGCATTCTGTAAGGCCTAATTATAAAGCTAATTTGCTTCTAGGATGAAATGTATTTAAAACTAGACATTTTCAATGCCTATTAGTACTTATTAAAGGCCATAATAAACAATATGTCTGCCTGAAGTGTCGTTGATGTGTGTGTGTGTGTGTGTGTGTGTGTGTGTGTGTGTGTGTGTGTGTGTGCGTGTGCGTGTGCGTGTGCGTGTGCGTGTGCGTGTGCGTGTGCGTGTGCGTGTGCGTGTGCGTGTGCGTGTGCGTGTGCGTGTGCGTGTGCGTGTGCGTGTGCGTGTGCGTGTGCGTGTGCGTGTGCGTGTGCGTGTGCGTGGGCGCGCGCGCGCGCGCGCGCGTGCGTGCGTGCGTGCGTGCGTGCGTGCGTGCGTGCGTGCGTGCGTGCGTGCGTGCGTGCGTGTGTGTGTGTGTGTGTTAATTAAAAGCATTTCACGACTTACTGATGTGTAATTAAGTCTTTTTTGGAAAGGTGGAAGAAAATAAAAAAGAGTGGCCATTTTAAAAGAACTGTTAAAACACACACACATACAAATTATTTTGAGGTTAACTTTTAAGTTTTTTGTATCAAATGTCAATGTCCCAAACGTTTTATTACAGCTTTTATCAAGTCCATGTGATCTTCGCCAAGTGCATTTACATTTTTGTAAGGAAGGGATTATTTGTGATAGTATACAAAAAGACTAAAAGGGCTTCATTTAGAGTAAATGTTCTAGGTCATTACCATTATTAGAATATATAGTTTAATGAGAGGACCAGTGTTGCCAGATCAAAATTTTAGTTATCAGACGACGCTTTAAAAAGTTACTAAATCTTACTAAAATTTCTCTAGATTTGAAATTAAAGCTCTCATCTTTTTTTTCTAAGCGCAGCATAGCTTTGAGCGTCATCTATCTGATTATTTCATAGCCAGACTTCGTACTCTGTATTGTATTAAATGGTTTGTAACTAGAAAGTACTGTTTGTGTATGAGCAGCTAGAGGGCAACGAGCCCAGGCTATTCAATTGTAGCGATTCACGGTCAATAAACTATACGGATACTCAATTAGCAGCTTTTAGACGAGAGAGACGCGTGGATCGGGGAATCGAAAGAAAGAGATTCTGTTAGGGTCTACAGCCTAAGTCAGCTGTAGACACTACAGGCATCTTTATCTGTGTCTTTTGCACGGAAATCAGATATGTCTGTCTCTTCCATTCGATTCCCCGCTCCGCACGTCTCTCTCGTCTAAGAGCTGCTGATCGAAGTAACCATAGAGTTTACTGACTGTGGTAGCGATTAACATGAACAGTTTTGTATTAAATGGATTCCAACTCGAATTTAATGTTTGTCTACCTACCAGTAGAGGGCAATAAATTGGATGATTCAAAAATCATTAAAAATGGGCATTTTCATAAAAGTTTTCACTAAATCACTAGATTTAAAAAAAATCACCAGATCTAGTGAAATTTCACTAGACCTGGCAACATTGGAGAGGACTGTAAAATGACAATTAGGTTTTTAGTTGGCCGGCCATGTTTTTCTTGTTATATAAAAATATTCAAGGTCAATCTCAATATCTCAATTATCAATAATTATCACTTTTTCGTTAGCAAATTAAGGTAGAATTACAAGAAACGACTGAAAATTACCGTGGGAACCGAGAAGCAGCCCACTTTTTTAAATTTACTGATTACGTGTCTATGCAAATTTTGTATGGATATTGTAATGTCTTGAATGAAACACAGAGTCGGGGTCTGCTACGCTTATTATCACAGGCTGTTCATTATACAATTATTACACCACTACCTACAGATACAGGGTTAACACATTAAAACAATATTTTCTACTGCAAGGCCGGCCCGATACTGGTGTCCTCCGACTCCCTGCCTCTCTCCGGACTGTGACGCACGTCCTGTCACCAGTATTGCCAACACCACAGATATTAAAATCATTATTATTTCTGAGGGGCTCTTGTTTTTTGGGGCTTTCTTATGTAGTTTTAACGATAAACTGCCGTTGGTTTTAATTTTTTGTCATATCTGATGTCTTTTTATTACCTTTTAAATGAGCCTTAGAGAGGTTATAGTGCCACTCTACACTTTATAAATTTCAAATTCCATTTTATCTTCAATAAGTCTGATGGTGTGTTTGCTTAAATCAGTTTAGAAAAAATAATTGCAATAATAAAATTATTTGGATTCCTTCGTGGACATTCTTATAGCTTCTCAGTTCTAATATGGACTTATAAGAGTTTTAAAAATCAGTTTTAAGGTAGCCTTCTAGGTGTTTTCTAGAAATGCAGGAAGCTAATAGAAAAACTTCTGACAGCTTTAAAATAGGTTTTAAGAAAACGGCCCGAACAAGGTTTTCAAGAGCAGCACTATGCCTCACTAAGGAGTTTTATGATGGAATTTAAAAAGGCCTTAACAACCTTCATAAGGGTGGGCCCTTTTAGTCTACAAGTCGCTTTATGATGGTATTAAGAGCGGGAAATACCAGTAATATAGTTTCACCTGTGTGGAAGTAGGGCAAAGGGAGATACGGATGATGGGCGTGGCCTTTCAGACTGTCTCGAGATATTTGTAGACCATAAAACGAATTATTAGCCAAGGAACTGCATAATACACTGCTCGCCATGATAGCATGATATGAGACGTTACTTTATATTTCTATTTTCTTAATCATTCATAGTTGCTTTGTTTTAACAAATCTAACTATTTATAAATATTTGTATGTTGCGAACGATATATTTAAATAACGTATAACTGAATTAGAATTGTGTAATCAATTGTGTAAGGGCATTCTGAAGCACTTGGTAAAAAAGAAAAATTAGATTTAAATAGAAACTGTAAAATTAAAAATAAAACAAACTAATTTTTTTAAGGCAGTAAAAAGTAGAAAATATATGTGAGTATTAAAGTAAATAATTTTATTTGCTTATAGCTGCAGTAAAAAATATTTTTTATGGGAATTCGCAAACAGCAGAAAATACTAAATACAATCTATCTAAGAAAATATTAATTTCAATTTTCAATTCAGGGGCGAGCGTAGAGGCGACTTCAATGTGAATGTCAGTCGATATTCCGTTGAAGCAACGTCGAGTGCGGTTAATACTTGGATGGGTGACCCATCTTGGGAAATACAGAGTTCTCGTCCCACCTTCTAGCGGCTTGAATATCAGTGTATATGCGGAAGCTACGTAATTTCAGACGAGGATTACGTACGTAGTGAATATACCATCCTTCGGAGGGGATGTAAAGCAGGCGGTCCCTTGTCTATTAAATGTTAGGCAAGTAAAAGATCCCTACTCTTCTTAAGGGAAGAGGTTCGGCAAAATTTCCAGGTTGGGGGTAGCTCGTCTCCTGGCGTCGGTGGTGGGCCCTGGTAGCGGAAATAGGCCGACGTTAAATAAATAGATAAAAAAAAAATTCAATTCCTTACATTCTTTTGATAATCTACTTCTAGTTTTTAATACAACAGGACTTGCCTGGAAAAATTAAACTATTATTCTAAAATTCTTCTTCGCAACATAGCCTTTAAAATCCATTTTTCTCCCTTGTTTTGATTCTCATTAGAAAGACATAAAGCCACTCAAGATATTTCAAACATGAGTTCAATTTTTATATATATATATATATATATATATATATATATATAAAAATTGAAGTCCTCTTGTATTAAAAACTTTAAGATAGATCTTTGTCTTTGTCTCTAGCATAAAAAGATGTAGGTTGTTGTTGTAGAGAATTACAAAGATTCAAAATTGATATTTTGATTAGATTTTCATTATTGATTGAATAGATAGTTATTTTGTAAATGAATAAATTTTAGGTCTTCTTAATTTCTAGCATAGCCAGAAGTAGGTTATCAAAAGAATGCAAAGAATTGAAAATTGAAATTAATATTTTCTTAGATAGATTGTATTTAGTTTTTTCATACATTGTTCTTTCTGCCGTTTGCGAAATCTTATAAAACATAAGTATTTTTTACTGGAATATAAATGAATAAATATAGTTACTATGCTGCTTCTTGGAACTAATGAATTTTAAAATAGTGCCAATTTTCTATACTTAACATCAAGTGTTTGCAATTTTTTTTTACTATCTACCGAAAAGATTACATGAGAGTAAAGTAGCATTTTAGCAAGGCGGCAAACAGTAAAAACCTTTAGAAAACGGCTATTAGTGAAACAATTTTGTAACTTGGTATACTGATGAGTTCTGTCATTAAAACGACTATTTTTCCGAGCTGCGCCAAATCAAAATGGCGTCCGGTTTTAAGATGGCGGCTGTTTTAAAAAATAAAAAAAGTTATTAAAAAAAATTATTCGTCATGAAATTTTGAATAAGAAAGTTTTTATAAGTTTTCTTCTAAAAGTAAAAATTATGGATTCTTTATAGAAACACATTCTACGGGCTAGCTTCCAAAGTGAGCACATTTGGGGACAGTCTCTGACATCAAATTTGATTTTGAATAATCTTGAAAAATGGGGATGGTCCTGTCCGAAAATGTTTCGGTGCCAAAATGGTTAACACTTCCGGAGGTATCTAAAGCCCTTAGACAATTAATTCAATGTAGTTGCAAAAAAGGATGCATTGAAACCAAATGTGGTTGTGAAAAAGCTGGCTTGCAATGCACGTTCTTTTACACAAATTGTAAAGGCTGTAAAGGAGAATGCAACTAACTTAAAAGAAGTATGTAAGTCTAACTAAAAAAATCTTTACCTATTTTTATTAAATTATTTTTAGGTTGAAAAATAATGTGCCTTCAGTTTCTCGTAAAGAAATACTCAACAAGAACATTATAATTATTGCTTTAGATTGTAAAATATACATAAAATCATTTTCTAGTATTTCTCCGTGTAGCGGCTTTATTTTTAGTGTTAGGTAAACATATTGTAAAAAGTTTTTTTATTAAAATTTTAATGTAGAATATATTTCTTAACACTTTTTTGTAACAGTAATTATTTAGTCGAAAAACTTGTAAACTTTTAAATTATAAATAAAAAGTAACTTTTTTATATTTTTTATGTACCGCCTTTATTTTTAGCTTTAAGTAAAAAAATGTATTAAACTCTTTTATTCAGATTTTAATTTGGAACAATTTTTCTTAACAACTTTTTTTTGTAACATCAATAGTTTAGATAGAAAACTCGTTCTTTTAAATTTTCCAAATCGGCCGCCATCTTGAAACCGGAAGCCAAAGTGGCTTTCCGATTTGGCGCTGCTCGGAAAAATAATCGTTTTAATGACAGAAATCAGTATACCAAAGTACAAGATCGTTTCACTAATAGCCACCAACCGTGAAAAAATGACACTTTTAGAGACTGAAGAGGGAATATATGCAAAACTTATTCAATAATAAAGAGATCATAAAGAACGTGGAAATCTAATAGCAATTAATTGCAGCACCTGGCCAACAATCACTTATTTGTAATTTTCTCGAAAACTGCTAATCTTAGAAAGAAAAGTTTCAAATAAAAAAGTTACATCCATCTTTTATCTTAGTTTCTTCTCAATACACTTGGTATCTATTTCGAAAGATAAAAAAGTTTCCAGCATGTTATATTTGAGAATGCAAATTTTCGACATAGCCTTAGAAAAAATAATGCTTTCTACACTTATTAAAATTTGACCTACATATTAACATATTTTGTTAACAAATATATAGTGACAGCATGATGAAAATTTGAGAGTAATCCATTGTGCCGTTATGGTGTTAAATAATTATTTATAAGTTTAATATTTGATAAAGGTAGATTGATAAAATATTAAGATGGAAAAAAGATCTATATTGCCGAATATCAAAGTCCAAGATCCCTATCCCTTTTCCTTAACCCTTCATTCCCACAAACGCATTATGCCCCTTCCCTTCCCTCCTATTGCCTGGATTGCGATATATTCCTTGAAATTAAAGATAAAAAAAATCCTCACATGTATAAAAAATTCTCTTCTGAACCCTTTCCTTCGTACTCGAAAACGAATTTTAAACAAATGCAAAAGGTTTTTCCCCTCCACAAGTTTGTTTATTTGAAAAAAATTAAAAAAATAATCACTCAAATACTATAAATAATAACGAAAAAACTCCATTTTGTACAATTAATTATATTTTATTTATTTGCTTTTATCATGTTTAGAGAATATTATTTAGGTATTATGCAAATCACAACTTACACACTTTTTTATTTATTATGAAAATACCTACTTTCTGTATATTGTTGCCCTAATCTGGGCACGCTAATATACTAGTTAGGTAAATACTTTAAAACACTCATTATTGGAGAACCAATCAAAACAACTACTCTTCTAGCTAATACTGACGAAGTATTGAATTACATGATAGGATTCTTAGCATTTTAAAGAAAAAAAATATATTGAAAATATTTCAATCATTTATTTACATTTAGTCATCACACTTTTTTATTTAATATGAAATTATCTACTTTCTGTATATTGGTACCTTAATCGGGTCACGCTAATATACTACTTAGGACAACACTTTAAAACACTCATTATTGGAAAACCAATCAAAACAACTACTCTTCTAGCTAATACTGACGAAGTATTGAATTACATGATAGGATTCCTGGCATTTTAAAGAAAAAAAATATTTAAACTACTTAAATTATTTATTAAAATTCAGTCATTCACAACAATTATTGAACCTTACATTCTATTTCAACTCTAGAAAAGTTGTACAAGTTTTTTCGAACTCGTTAGTTCTCATCAGTAGAGTATAGAAACATTCATTCATTATTTACAAGCCTATTCTTGATTTATTTTTTACAATTAATTATTTTTTATTTATTTGCTTTTATCATGTTTAGAGAATATTATTTAGGTATTATGCAAATCACAACTTACACACTTTTTTATTTATTATGAAAATACCTACTTTCTGTATATTGTTGCCCTAATCTGGGCACGCTAATATACTAGTTAGGTAAATACTTTAAAACACTCATTATTGGAGAACCAATCAAAACAACTACTCTTCTAGCTAATACTGACGAAGTATTGAATTACATGATAGGATTACAATATACAGAAAGTAGGTATTTTCATAATAAATAAAAAAGTGTGTAAGTTGTGATTTGCATAATACCTAAATAATATTCTCTAAACATGATAAAAGCAAATAAATAAAAAATAATTAATTGTAAAAAATAAATCAAGAATAGGCTTGTAAATAATGAATGAATGTTTCTATACTCTACTGATGAGAACTAACGAGTTCGAAAAAACTTGTACAACTTTTCTAGAGTTGAAATAGAATGTAAGGTTCAATAATTGTTGTGAATGACTGAATTTTAATAAATAATTTAAGTAGTTTAAATATTTTTTTTCTTTAAAATGCCAGGAATCCTATCATGTAATTCAATACTTCGTCAGTATTAGCTAGAAGAGTAGTTGTTTTGATTGGTTTTCCAATAATGAGTGTTTTAAAGTGTTGTCCTAAGTAGTATATTAGCGTGACCCGATTAAGGTACCAATATACAGAAAGTAGATAATGTCATATTAAATAAAAAAGTGTGATGACTAAATGTAAATAAATGATTGAAATATTTTCAATATATATATATATATATATTTTTTTCTTTAAAATGCTAAGAATCCTATCATGTAATTCAATACTTCGTCAGTATTAGCTAGAAGAGTAGTTGTTTTGATTGGTTCTCCAATAATGAGTGTTTTAAAGTATTTACCTAACTAGTATATTAGCGTGCCCAGATTAGGGCAACAATATACAGAAAGTAGGTATTTTCATAATAAATAAAAAAGTGTGTAAGTTGTGATTTGCATAATACCTAAATAATATTCTCTACTCCATTTTGGTTTTTCAAAATAGCACAACAGGGAAAAAAGTTATAGGTATGCAGTAGTTATAGGTCTAATGATTTTCTTTTCCATACCTCCCCCCCTCCCACAATTGGCCCACCACCCTCCGGCTCCATCAATTCTTATCTATTTCACCTACCTCAAAAAAATCTCAGCTCTCTAACTCCTTTTTTATCCGAAAAAATTAAGGAATTACTTTTTTTTATATTAGTGTTACAGCAAAAAAAAACGCGTAAGTATTTAAAAAACAAATTCACGAAAAGATACCGTCAGGTTTGAAAAACCCTCTGTCTAAGAAATCACTGTTTCCACATTCAGACTTCCTATACAAGTCTCTTACAACGAAAATACTATATTTGCACTCCACCACTTCAAGCATTTTCTTCGAAGAAACCTACTACGCATCCATACTACTCGAAGTAACCCACTGTGCATCCAATTTACTCGAGAAAAGCCACTGCGCATCTATACAACTTGAGGTATCCTACTGCGCATCTATAGTACTCGAGAAAAGCCACTGCGCATCCATTTGACTCGAGGAAACCCACTGCGCATCTATAGTATTCGAGAAAAGCCACTGCGCATCCATACTACTCGAGGTAATCTACTGCGCATCAATGGTGCCACTGTGCATCCATAATACTGGGGGAAATCTACTGCACATCCATACTACTAGAATCAAGAAGATAATAGAAGATCTATAAAAACCGTACAGGTTGTATGGTATCCTAATTTGTAATCGTAGAAGCTAGACACACACGCGATGACGCGTCTCTGACGCTATTTCCTCATGTATCCTTGAAACATTGGTGTCAATTTAGCAACATGCTAAAATAATCTTGAAAGGCAGGCACGCTGATGTTCGTTTGTTCATAGGACTCGAATTACAATGCAACTTGTAGGGTGTTTATAAATCTTAAAATTGCACACCTAGATTTTCTATCCAAGTCTCTCACAACGAAAAAAAATTTGATACTATATTTGCACTTCACAATTATTGTTTATGGAACTTTAATAACATAATATTTGAAATCGTCTACCCCAAAAACCTACAAAACGATATGCCATATTGGTAGTGAATGTGGGGATGGTGGTAGAGGGGGTGGATGAAGTAAACAAAAATTTGAGGCCTTAGGTTCTTGTATACACGCTAAATTACATTTTTATTTTTTTCACCCCCTTTAATAATGGGGAGACCTTAACTTCGTTTATATATAGTAAATACCAATTTTACAGATTAACCTACTTACCCCCATTTACTCCAATTTATCCCTCAACCCTTCAACGAAGTAAGATCAAAATATAATCTAGTTCCAGATACATACGTGTACCAAATTTCAAGTCATTACGGGCTTCCGCGAGATCTTCAAATTTTGATTTAACTTTTTTTTCGTCAAGTCAATAATAACAAAATTATCGTGGAAACGCGTGTTTTTGCGAATTTTAAACGCGAATTCCTCCGCCACCCTGTGTGATTAAGCTGAACTAACTTGATAACATGATAAATGAGAATCCGTGTAACCGAATTGTCATAAAAAAAAAAAAATTTTAAGAGTTGGTTTCATTTCAAAACCAGATCCGCTCCGCTATATGATATTCTCTAAACAGCTGCATTTCTAAACATAAAGCGACCCTTGAAAATGTTGGCCAGTATATGCTGGCCGAATCGCAAACGGTAAGGAAGTAGGCGTGGCTAGAGAGTTATTCATATATTCCGTTTTATCCCTTTTTTTACTAAATGCGTTGCATAAAAAATACAGAAAACATATTTTATGATGTAAAAAAATATTGTGCTTTTCGTTACGAAGTTAGATATTTGATATATTTGCTTGCGGGGTCTAAATTAAATCAACACTTGTAACCCGTTCCGCAGATCTGAATTGTCATGGTATGGAGTATGGAGTATGGAATTAGCAGGAGGGTGGTCAAAAACCACAGCACTTAGGCCCCATTGGACCCCTTGTACATCCTCCCTCTAGGCAGACACTCGCCTAGGCCTCCAGCCAACCTATTCTTTCGAAGTAGGTGGTGATGTTGCCTAGGGGCATCTCCCTTACATTGGCCAAGGTAGGCCAACGCTCTCCCAAGATGGATTCTCTAATTGATGAGACGGCTGAACAGTCACAGAGTATGTGTTGAACCGTCTCATCTTCTTGTTCACAACCTCTGCAAAGAGGTGTTTCGCTTAATCTCATATTGTATAGATGTTTCCTTAGCGGACAGTGTCCAGTCTGGATTCCTGTTATAAAACGTAGATTCCTTCTGGTCATTGCCAGGTAGTCCATTGCTGTTTTCTTGTTGGGATACGTGAGTAGTTCCCTAGCAAGCTGACAGCTGCTTGTTTCATCCCACAGCTTCTTAAATTCGTTGTGGGTGTTCTCCTTAATTAATTGTATTATCGCCGTAATCGGTAACAGACTGGCCGGGCCTGGTCCAAAAATAAGTTGGCCTGCTGCCTTCTTGGCCAGTTTGTCGGCTTTTTTGTTGCCACTGCACTGTGCGTGTCCTTTCACCCAGCATACCGAGATGTTGTTCGTACTGGAGGCACCCACAAGTGCTTGATGACATTCCCATACTGCTCCTGTGGTTATTTTGTAACTTCTCAGGGCTAGTAGTGATTGTCTACAGTCTGTGTAGATCCTGATTGTTTTGCCCGTAGTTTGTCTGCGGACAATCTCTTTTGCGGCTATGGTTATGCCCGCCAGTTCAGTTTGTACTATGCTGGCTCGCTCATCCATAGTCCATTTATATTGGATTTGCAGGCTTCTGGAATATATTCCACATCCTGCCCCCTCCTTCTTCCTTGATCCGTCTGTGAAAATGTTAATCACACCTTCACCAGCGGTCTCGTTTTCACTGTTTGTCTGTATTGTGTAGGGTCTATCAAAGACAAATCGGGGAGAGATGCCATCTGTGCATGCCTGTAGAAGAGGCGTCTTCCTGACAGCCTCGTTCCACAGGCGACTTCTGGTCTCCCCACAGCCTACATTTGGTTGTAGGCCAACGGACTTGAGGCCATTGTTATTAAGGCCACTTCTCCTAGATGTAAATCCAGTGGTGGCAAACACAGCATTACCTCCATTGCTCTCGTCGGCGTTGTTCGCATAGCTCCTGTTATGCTTAGGCAGGCAACTCTCTGCACTTGGCTGAGCTTGGCTCTCGCTGTAGTCTGTTTACTCTTAGGCCACCAGACCACAGCTCCATAGGTTATCATTGGTCTTATGATGGCAGTGTATATCCACATGACCACTTTGGGTTTCATTCCCCAGGTTTTCCCCACGGTCCTGCGGCACTGCTCATAAGAAATGTAAGCCTTTTTTAGTCTTCTGTCTAAGTGAAGATTCCATGTTAGTTTGGCGTCGAAGGTTACCCCAAGGTATTTCACTTCTGATGCGAAACTTAGTGTTGTGTCCAGGAGAACTGGTGCTTCCAGTGCTCCTGGTTTCCTTTTTCTTGTGAAGAGAACCATCTCCGTCTTCCTGGGATTAACAGACAGCGAGTGTTCTCTGCACCATTTTTCAATTATTCTTAGAGCCCCCTGCATCCTTTCACAGAGGACTCCTTCAAATTTTCCGTTGAGCAGTATTGTTACATCATCTGCGTAGGCGATTGTGTGGAAACCCTCTGAGTTGAGGTGGCGCAAGAGGCTGTCGAGAACTAAGTTCCATAGCAGTGGTGATATTACACCTCCCTGCGGGCAGCCTCTCGCGACCATTCCTCGTACAGAAGCGTCTCCCACACTGATTTGTACAGCTCTTTTGGAGAGCATGTTGGATATCCAGCTTCCCATAATCGTGGGGACGTTTCTCTCCACTAGGGCTGCCGTGATTTTTGGGAAGGTGGTTTTATCAAACGCACCTTCTATGTCTATGAATACACCTAGGGTGGACTCTTTATTGTCCAAGGATTTCTCAATCCGACTCGCGACCGCATGGAGGGCGGTGTCGGTGGATCTTCCCAATGTGTATGCATGTTGGTTGGGATGCAGAGGGTTGTCTTTCACTACGACATCCCTTATGTATCGTTCACATAGCTTCTCCATCGTCTTGAGGAGAAACGAGGTTAGGCTGACAGGCCTATATGCTTTGGGGGTGGTATAATCCATCCGCCCTGTCTTTGGAATGAACACAACTTTCACTTCTCTCCATATCTCTGGAATATGAAGGTGTGCCAAGCTCGCCCTAAATACTCCGACCAGGTGCGGCAGTAGTTCATCCAGTCCCCATTGCAGTAGGGCGGGATAGATGCCGTCAATGCCTGGTGATTTGAAAGGAGAGAAGCTCTGTATTGCCCATCTTATCCTGTCTTCGCTCACTACTTGGTTGGCCATTTGCCAATCCAGGTCTGAGGGCTGAGTGTCGACTTCGTTTGGCCATTCCTTCCGTTCTGTTATCACAGATTCCGGGAAGTGAGTTTCCATAAGTAACTCTAGGCTTCCACGAAGGTCGGTAGTTCTTGTGCCATCGTCCTTTTTTAGTAGGCAAAGGTCATGGTCTTTATCTTTGGCGAGGATTTTGCAAAGCCTAGCGGTCTGTGAGTAGTCTTCGATTTCCTCACAGTAGGTTCTCCACGCTTCTCTTTGTCTTTGTCTGACTAGTTTCTTAAACTCTTTCAGGTTGGTTTTGTATGACTCCCAATCTGATTCCTGTCTAGTTAATTTTGCTTTGTTGAACGAGGCCCTAGCCTTCTTCTTGAGGTCAGTCAGCCCCTGACACCACCACTTGGTGGCCTCGTTGGACTGTTGCGAAGACCTCAAGGGGCAGGATGTCTCAAAAGCTTGTCTCATTGCTGTTTGCAATATTTTAACATATTGCTCTATTTCACCACTACTTCCGGGTGTCCTTACGCTGACTCCTTCCAGGTTCTCCCTGAGTTGACATCGATATACGTCTTTGTCAGTCCTCCGGGGATCTCGGAAGGGTTTTTTCGGTGTCTTAATAAGGTTGATTTCAAAGTTTATCCATTGGTGGTCTGATAGTGTTACGCAGTCAGACACAATTGTCATGGTATCGCCATCTATGAAACTCTTGAGTAAATCTAACATATTTCGTTTTCCGTAGTTTTTAGGTAAATGCATGATTTATTTAAAACAACAAAAATCATATTTTGTGCATCACTTACTTCTAAATGTTTATTCCTTTTTAAATTATTTTTTTGTGGGACAGGGAGCTTTGAAAAAAATCACAAAGTTTCCCATGTAAAAGCATAGGCATTGCACACTCTTAAGGATATTGTTACAGCAAAATAGATTTTTCAAGGCATTTTATAAATAGCTTTATAGCACCCTTGTATACATTTAAGAAACTAAAATTGTTCCTTGGGCTCACATATATACAAAAAAATGCTGAATACTCTATAACTAACATTTTTATCAAATTGCCTGATAATATAAAAAAATCTCACTTCAAAAGCATTAAAACTGGAACTCAAGCGGATATTAATAAAAAAGGTTATATTTCACTGACGTTTCAATACATCAATAAAAAGACTTATTTTTGTACTCTCAAACTAGGCGATGTTCTCAAATTTTATCATTAGCTCTACTCTTTTGTTAGCATTTTAATGTTTTAACCAAAAAGACAACCAGGCATATTATCTATTTTAAAATAAATGTTAATACTATTGTCGTCCTCCATTTCGTTTCACTGTTATTATTTGTTAGTGTTTCAATTTTATTATGCAATGATGATGATATGTACCTTTTACATTAATATTATTCTTTTTTTTCTTTTTTCTTTTTTTTGTTGTTTTCTCTTAATGTCCCAACAGTGGGGTATTGTATTAAAATCTATCTATCAATACATGATTTTCTGGTGTTGCAACCTGAGATGCAAGCTCTAGTTATTAGTAATAAAAGTAACAAATTAGTCTGCAATTATTTTTAACTTTTCAGGAGACGTAGAGCTTTCTGGCAACACGGCTTTTAATGAGAAGCACAGAAAACTCACAGAGGCTATCGGTAAATTGATAGAAGACTATTCCTTGGTACGTTTCATTCCACTAAATTTAAAGGATCCGGAAAGCATCGGTGATGTTTTACTAACCATCGACAACGTTATACAGTTTGGGGAGGACCAGGATATTAAGACGAGAGATTTCGAGGATGCAGAGGATGAAAAAGATTAGATTATGATTTTGGTATAATTTGTTTTAATAAATATTTTTATATACCTTGTTTTTTGTTTGGGTCGTGGTAGGCGACAAACGTCAATTGGATTGCTGACCAGAATATTTCTGATTTTTTATTGAAATCGACTGTATTAAATTAGGAAAAATGCGAAGAATAGTTCTAAACAGCAATTTCTCTGCATAGGAAGTAAGTAAGTATTCAATTTTTAGAACAAGGTTTTGCTTATGCGCAGGAAAAAAGGGAAATGATTTTTGTGATATATACACATATAAAAAGTGTTGTACTTCCGGGTGTTTTCCCGTGTTGCTGGAGCCATGGTTGTCTAAACGACGTTTCGGCAGAATCCCATCTGCCATCTTCGGGTTCTCGCTGAAAGCTGCCTACTGCTGCCCCTCATTGCTCGAACTGAACTGTTCAGTTTAAAAATTAGTTGCATTTGAAAAATTCGGGAAATTATAAAAATTTTCAAAATATGTAATAATATAAGAAGTAAATAATTGGTGTTCTAAAATGATAAACAGAAAAGTTGCAGGAGTTTTCAAAATTTACAGACAAAAAAAATGAAGAAAAAATTCATGTAGCTCCAAAACGGCTGGTATTTACAAAATTTTTTACATAGTGAAAATTATTCACAATTTATTCATATTCGTGGCTGTAGTTACTACGACCACAAATGCGGCCAGTCGATTCGGAGCTGCAAAATGGACGTCGAAGAGATAGCTATTGTTGTGTAGATTGGTTGTTTAGTGTGCGCGCCGTTCTATATAATTACATACAAATTTTGACCGTAACGGTTGATTGGCCGGATCTTGGTCGTATGTCAAAACTGTGGTCTTTGCGACTGCCTGGCCGGATCGACCACGTGTGCCTTGGTGTATGCATTCTCATATAAAATTGGCCGCATGCGGCCAGCCGGAGTCGTGGCCGCAGTAGTGCGTTACTGCCCTAAATTGTATGAATCGTGTTTCAAGGTTCCAGCCATCGAAAAATAATTTCTCACCGCGAAGGAACAATTCTAACTGCAGTTATTTAAGATGTTTTTTGGTGTCAATTATCCGCGATTTACAAATTTTAAGTATCTTTATTATTTTATGAGATCATGACCCGGGGACTTTTAGCTGAAACACCCTGTGTATATTCTCCAAGAAGCTTTTCCGGAAAAACCAGTTGGATAATGAAAAATATATAGGAGCTTTTTTGTAGAAAATCTCATTCTGAACAAGTTTATTTATGTTCATTTAGCCCTAAAATTGTGTACTCTTCGAGATATTTGCATTCAAAATGAAAAAACACATGTATATATTTCTCTAGAACCTTTTTTGTAGGAAATCGTATTCTGAACATGCTTAGCCTTAAAAACGCGTACTTTTTGAGATATAAAAGTCTAAATGAAAAAAAACACGAAAAAACGTATATATATACGTATATATCTCAAAAATCATGTCTTTTTTTCTGCGCATAAGCAAAAAATTGTTCTAAAAGTTGAATACTTATTACTTCCTATGCAGAGAAACTGCTGTTCAAAATTTTTCTCTAAAATGACGTTTTTTTCCTAATTTCAGTGAACTAAACCTATCTTTAAGCTAAAGATAATATGCATCAGGTGAATAAAATAAAAAAACATCGACAACTGGATGAGACAAATATTAATGAAATACAGGTAAAACTTATAGACTATGTGAGATTTAAACAATACTAATGTAGATATATTATATAATGAATTTATTGAAAATACAACAAAAATTATAGAAAAAGTTGCCCCAATAAGATATAAAAAATATCGGGATGATAAAAAGTGGTGGGATAATGAAATAAAAGTAAAAATTAAAATTATATATATTATATATAAAAAATATGAACAAGAGAGAACAGTAAAAAACTGGATAGCATATAAACAAAAAAGGAATGAAGCTGCAACATTAATAAGAAAAAACAATATATTATGCAAACAAAATTGATAACCAAAAGGGGGATAATAAGAAAATGTGGTATATACTTTAAAATCATTGGTAAACACCAAAATGCAATCAGAAGTTCCTGATGAAATAATATTACCACATGGAAGAGAAAATGGAGATAAAAAAATTTCTGAACACTTCAATATATACCGTGTGTGTAGCCGCGGGCTAGGCATGGGGAGAAGAATTACAACATCGCGCGTGCCAGCTGGCTGCAATGAAATAACAGAGCTGGAATGCTCCACCAACGGACGAATTTACGGCTGCCGGTGTTGTCAAATCTCTCGCGCTACGTGAATGTACATGCCTAATGGGAAATTACACGCACGGTATTTTGTAGATAGTATAAAAGAGATAGTCCAAAGTATTCCTGATTCAGATTTTATTTTAGAGAATAATGAAATAAACTACATTGAAATAAAAGATTTTAAAATGATATCATTGGCAGAATTGAGAAAAATAATTATAAATTTAAAAAACAAAAGTTCCTCTCTTGCAATTTTGGATGTAAAGCTGCTTAAAAATATTTTTATGGTTTCGGGGCATGTCATGCTAATTATTATTAACCCATCACTGAATGAAGGTGTCATTCCTGAACAATTAAAAGTGGCAACAATAAATCCATCCCTAAAATAAAAAATACTTCAATCGCCTGTGAGTTCAGACCATTAAATGCATGTGCCTCTTGTAATGGATAAAGGATTGGAATGTGTTGTTTATAAACAAATACTGAATCATTTTGAATTAAATAAAATATTTTCTGAAAACCAATCGAGATTTCGGTCAAAACATTGATGCGAAACAGCTATTCAAGTTATATTAACCAAAATTGGAGGGAAGTTATTGATACGGGTGAGACGATACCTGTGGCTTTTTTTGATTTGAAACGTGCTTTTGAAACTGTAAGTAGGGATATACCAGTGGCGGCTCGTCAGGGGAGGCTGAGCCTCCCTTTGGAAGAAGCAGCATATCTTTCAATCTTCCAAATTAATATCTTTTACTTGTAGAAATTTCTCTAATTGTCAATATATCAAGCCTCCTCTGCAGACAATATCACGAGCCGCCACTGGGATATACTGCTCATTAATTTAAATTCCTATGGTGTAAGTGGAATTGTATTAGTGGTTTGAATCATATTTGTCAAATAGGAAACAAGTAGTTAAACTGTGAGATACAAGTTCTGAAGAAATGGTTAATAATTATGGTGTTCCACAAGGTAGTGTGTTGGGCCCATTGCTGTTTTTGATTTATATAAATGATGTGCATATAATAATTAAAAATTGTAAACTACATTTATTTGCCGATGATGCACTATTATCGTTAAATGGGAAAAACCACAATATATTAACAAATGAACTGAATGAAGACTTGTATAATTTATCTAGGTATTTTGAATATAAAAAATTAAAAATAAATGCATCAAAATGTAAATGTATGGTGATATCAACAAAAAACCAAGTTGATATACATAATAGTAGTAATCATATAGTAACAATAGGCAATGCAAAAATTGAATTTGTAAACCAACATAAATACCTAGGAGTGATATTAGATAGTGAATTATCGTTTAAGCAACATGTTGAATATTTAATAAAGAAAATCAACAAAAAAAAATTACTTTTTGGGAAGAGTAGGTAAAGATCTTTCAACTTATACTAAACTTACAATATATAAAACCATTGTATTGCCACATTTTATGTATTGCACCACTTATTTGTCTGATTTAATTAAATTTGTTAAAAGATGTTTTTTTTTTTTAATCTATTTATTTAACGTCGGCCTATTTCCGCTACCAGGGCCTATCACCGATGCCAGGAGACGAGCTACCTCCAACCTGGAAATTTTGCCGAACCTCTTCCCTTAAGAAGAGTAGGGATCTTTTACTTGCCTAACATTTAATAGACAAGGGACCGCCTGCTTTACATCCCCTCCAAAGGATGGTTTATCCACTACGTAATCCTCGTCTGAAATTACGTAACTTCCGCGTATACACTGATATACAAGCCGCTAGAAGGTGGGACGAGAACGCTGTATTTCCCAAGATGGGTCACCCATCCAAGTACTAACCGCGCTCGACGTTGCTTCTATGGAATATCGACTGATATTCACATTGAAGTCGTCTCTACGCTCACCCCAGTTAAAGATGTTCATTCTTATAATACGAGACGGAAAAGTAATATGTATATAGATCACAGAAAAACCACAAAAGGGCAAAAAATATACCTAAAAATATCAGAGATTTACCTAGCTTAGAGAGGTTTAAAAATGCAATAAAAAATAAAATTATTAATAATAAGTGAAATTAGTTTCATAACAGTTGTATTTTAACTTCTTTTTTTTTTAATTATGTGTATTTGTATTCTTTTTTTTTGTAAACATTTATCAGTGTAGTTTGTACAGTATATTTATACTATTAATAAAGTATTTATTATTATATATGTGCTATTAAAGTTGTTGCAATTTATTTTGTATATGGTGTGTCTGATCTTTTGGTTCTAATTTAGGTTTTAGTTTTGTGAAAAAAATTTCTGGTGTGCTGTATGGTTTATGTGCTATTGTTAAATTGTTTTTTAAAAACGTTTGTAATATTTTCCGATACTTTTGGTATGTAGGGCATAGATATATGTTATTTTTTTTTTGTGTTCCATTCCTTGTATTATTATATATTTTGTGTGTTCTCTCTTTTTCTTTTTATAAGTTCATAAAAATGTTCTGGGTAGGAATTTGTTTCGAGGACTGTTTTAATTTTTTTCAAATTATTTGTTCTGTATTTTGGATGTGAGAGTTGAATCTGTTAAGCTACTGACATCACTTTTCTTCCACATGGCGCTGAGCTAATGATTTATTAATAAATCAAAGGCAACATTGCGAGTATTACTACAACACTTTTTTGTAGCTGTTAGGTGCAGAGCCGTTCCTAAACACTGTGCTTAGTGCTTGTCTAAGCACTCTAAATACTTCTGTGCTCGGGAGTACTGTGCTTAAGAGCACTTCTTAAAATCGGTGCAAAATAAGCACTTTGCACCTCACAAACGCGAGCACTCGAAAAGGCACTTTAGTGCTCAGGAGCATTTGAAAGGAATCGCAAGCACTCGAAAAGGCTCGTAAACACTATAATGCTTGCGAGCACTCCAAAGAGCTCCTAAGCACTTTTAACTACTTTATAATTTTCGCAAGCAAAGAATCATTTCTGGTGAAATTTGTGAACTCGCATCCAATTTAGAAAAAAATTGTAAAAAAATATGTAACAATATGTACTGAATTACATTAAAATTTGATTTACATCACATCTCATGCAATAATAATAATTCTTAAGAAAATGCTTTATAATTTGTTTTCGCTCATTGCTATTTTCAAAATAATCTTAAATAATTTTTTCTAAATTGGGTGTGTCCCAAGTTTCCCGTTTCATTTTTGCTCGAAAACGGCTGGGATTATCAAATTCATTCATACATCATCAGTCATCATATTATGTTACATTTCACATTACAAGCACAATAAGCATACTTACCAAATTCAAGTAAAAATGATACCTTTATCATTTATCATATTATTATCTATATTCTGATCTAGTCAGAAGTACAAAATTGTGTACCCTACTACCCCCTACCTAAAAGCATGATATGAGATGTGATAGTGACCTTGTCAAAAAAATCTCATCAATCCGTATTGAAAATTATCAAAAATTAATAAGTATCTATGAGAACCTATATGGTCAATAAGTTTCTATAAGAGTTAGGTAAAGTTGCTGTTGAAATTGTTATCAGTTTATATCCGCATTGACCAGCAAAATGAGTCAAGCCATATCCATTTGTTAATCCAAACATTTACTTATACCATATCAATGAGAATTTATGAGCACAGTATCTAATGTAATTCGTGTGGCTTTCCGTGATTAAAAGACAAGTGTTTCTTTAAGAAACGAGCTGCATTAGGTTAGAACAGTTTGGATTTGCAATTGAAGATTACAAATTATAATGTTTGAATAGGGATTTATGAGATCAGTTTCTATGAGTATTAATGTTTTTTTTTCAGTAATATATTAAATGTGTTTTCATTTGTTTGAATGGGTGAAAAGAAAGGTCAGTTTTCAACTGCAATTGCAAATACAAGTTTAATCGCTTCGAATGGGATTATATGCGATCAATTTCTAAAAGTATTTATGCTGTTTTCCGAATATAGTTATGATGAGGTTTAATCAGTAACAAATTGTTAACTACTTGTTATGATATGGTCTTTATCAGTACAGATTCGGATTTAATTTAAATATGAAAATTATATCATAATAAAGCAACCAAATATTTTAAACAGTATCTATTTGTAAATCCAAACATTTACTTATACTATCTCAATGAGAATTTATGAGAACAGTATTTAATGTAAAACGTGCGGCTTTCCGTGGTTAAATGGCAAGAGTTTCTATAAGAAACGAGCTGCATTAGGTTAGAAGTTTTCATTTGCAATTGAAGATTCAAAATTATAATGTTTGAATAGGGATTTATGAGATCAGTTTCTATGAGTATTAATGTTTTTTTTTCAGTAATATAATAAATGTGTTTTCATTTGTTTGAATAGGTAAAAAGAAAGGTCAGTTTTCAACTGCAATCACAAATACAAGTTTAATCACTTCGAATGGGGTTAGATGCGATCAATTTCTCAAAGTATTTAAGCTGTTTTCCGGATATAATTGTGAAGAGGTTTAATCAGTAACAAATTGTTCACTACATGTTATGATATGGTCGGAAATTCCAAGTACACATTTGGTATTCCTTCAAGAGGATTGATGAGAGCAGTTTCTACGAGTATCTATTTGTTGTTCCTCTAGTAAATTATATAAATCTTTATCAGTAAAGATTCGGATCTAATTTAAATATGAAAATTATATCAGAATAAAGCAACCAAATATTTTAAACAGTATCTATTTGTAAATCCAGACATTTACTTATACTGTCTCAAGGAGAATTTATGAGAACAGTATCTAATGTAAAACGTGCGGCTTTTCGTGGTTAAATGGCAAGCGTTTCTATAAGAAACGAGCTGCATTAGGTTAGAACAGTTTTGATTTGCAATTGAAGATTACAAATTATAATGTTTGAATAGGGATTTATGAGATCAGTTTCTATGATTAATGTTTTTTTTCAGTAATATATTAAATGTGTTTTCATTTGTTTGAATGGGTAAAAAGAAAGGTCAGTTTTCAACTGCAATTACAAATACAAGTTTAATCGCTTCGAATGGGATTATATGCGATCAATTTCTAAAAGTATTTATACTCTTTTCCGAATATAGTTATGATGAGGTTTAATCAGTAACAAATTGTTAACTAGTTGTTATGATATGGTCGGAAATGCCAAGTACACATTTAGTATTCCTTCAAGAGGATTGATGAGAGCAGTTTCTACGAGTATCTATTTGTTGTTCCTATAGTAAATTATATAAGTCTTTATCAGTACAGATTCGGATCTAATTTAAATATGAAAATTATATCAGAATAAAGCAACCAAATATTTTAAACAGTATCTATTTGTAAATCCAAACATTTACTTATACTATCTCAATGAGAATTTATAAGAACAGTATCTAATGTAAAACGTGCGGCTTTCCGTGGTTAAACGGCAAGAGTTTCTATAAGAAACGAGCTGCATTAGGTTAGAACAGTTTTGATTTGCAATTGAAGATTCAAAATTATAATGTTTGAATAAGGATTTATGAGATCAGTTTCTATGAGTATTAATGTTTTTTTTTCAGTAATATATTAAATGTGTTTTCATTTGTTTGAATGGATAAAAAGAAAGGTCAGTTTTCAACTGCAATTACAAATACAAGTTTAATCACTTCGAATGGGGTTATATGCGATCAATTTCTAAAAGTATTTATGCTGTTTTCCGGATATAATTGTGAAGAGGTTTAATCAGTAACAAATTGTTCACTACATGTTATGATATGGTCGGAAATTCCAAGTACACATTTGGTATTCCTTCAAGAGGATTGATGAGAGCAGTTTCTACGAGTATCTATTTGTTGTTCCTCTAGTAAATTATATAAGTCTTTATCAGTAAAGATTCGGATCTAATTTAAATATGAAAATTTGTATCAGAATAAACCAACCAAATATTTTAAACAGTATCTATTTGTAAATCCAGACATTTACTTATACTATCTCAATGAGAATTTATGAGAACAGTATCTAATGTAAAACGTGCGGCTTTTCGTGGTTAAATGGCAAGTGTTTCTATAAGAAACGAGCTGCATTAGGTTAGAACAGTTTTGATTTGCAATTGAAGATTACAAATTATAATGTTTAAATAGGGATTTATGAGATCAGTTTCTATGAGTATTAATATTTTTTTTCAGTAATATATTAAATGTGTTTTCATTTATTTGAATGGGTAAAAAGGAAGGTCAGTTTTGAACTGCAATTACAAATATAAGTTTAATCACTTCGAATGGGGTTATATGCGATCAATTTCTAACAGTATTTATGCTGTTTTCCGAAAATAATTGTGATGAGGTTTGATCCGTAACAAATTGTTCACTACATGTTACGATATGGTCGGAAATTCCAGGTACATATTTAGTATTCCTTCAAGAGGATTAATGAGAGTATTTATTTGTTGTTCCTACAGTAAATTATGTAAGTCTTTATCAGTATGCATTCGGATCTAATTTAAATACAAAAATCGTATCAGAATGAAACCCCAAATATTTTAAACAGTGTCCACCTGTAAATCCAAGATAATATTATAATGAGAATCCATCACAACAGTATCTAATGTAACGTGTGCGGTTTTCCGTGGCTAAATTTTAAAATTATTTGCAATAAATAAGCTTTAACGGATTCGAACAGTTTTGCATTTCCAGATGAATAGTTCTAATTGTTGGGATCTATGAGGTCAGTGTAATGTTTTTTTTTTCAATAAAATGTGTTTTTATTGGAAAATAAACATTACACAAAGACACTGATCTCATAGATCCCCATTTAACAATTAAAACTATTCATCTGGAATTGTAAATTAAAACTGTTCAAATCCGTTAAAGCTATTTATTAAAAATACTTTTAAAATTTAGCCACGGAAAGCCGCACGCGTTACATTAGATACTGTTCTGATTGGTTCTCATTAAAATATATCTTTAAATGTTTGGATTTACAAGTGGATACTGTTTAAAATATTTGGTTGTGTCATTCTGATATAATTTTTGTATTTAAAGTAGATCCGAATGCATACTGATAAAGACAAATTTTCTATTGGAACAACAAATACATACTCATAGAAACTGCTATCATCAATCCTTTCGAAGGAATACTAAATATGTACCTGGAATTTCCGACCATATCGTAACATGTGGTGAACAATTTGTTACTGATCAAACCTCATCACAATTATATTCGGAAAACAGCATAAATACTGTTAGAAACTGATCGCATATAACCCCATTCGAAGTGATTAAACTTGTATTTGTAATTGCAGTTGAAAACTGACCTTTCTTTTTACCCATTCAAACAAATGAAAACACATTTAATATACTTATTACTGAAAAAAAAAACATTAATACTCATAGAAACTGATCTCATAAATCCCTATTCAAACATTATAATTTATAATCTTCAATTGCAAATCAAAACTGTTCTAACCTAATGCAGCTCGTTTCTTATAGAAACTCTTGCCATTTAACCACGGAAAGCCGCACGTTTTACATTAGATACTGTTCTCATAAATTCTCATTGAGATAGTATAAGTAAATGTCTGGATTTACATATAGATACTATTTAAAATATTTAGTTGCTTTATTCTGATATAATTTTCATATTTAAATTAGATCCGAATGCATACTGATTAAGACTTATATAATTTACTATTGACACAACAAATACATACTCGTAGAAACTGCTATCATCAATCCTTTCGAAGTAATACTAAATATGTACTTGGAATTTCCACACGTAACATGTAGTGAACAATTTGTTACTGATCAAACCTCATCACAATTATATTCGGAAAACAGCATAAATACTGTTAGAAATTGATCGCATATAATCCCATTCGAAGTGGTTAAACTTGTATTTGTAATTGCAGTTGAAAACTGACCTTTCTTTTTACCCATTCAAACAAATGAAAACCCATTTAATATATTACTGAAAAAAAAAACATTAATACTCATAGAAACTGATCTCTTAAATCCCTATTCAAACATTATAATTTGTAATCTTCAATTGCAAATCAAAACTGTTCTAACCAAATGCAGCTCGTTTCATATAGAAACTCTTGCCATTTAACCACGGAAAGCCGCACGTTTTACATTAGATACTGTCCTCATAAATTCTCATTGAGATAGTATAAGTAAATGTCTGGATTTACAAATAGATACTGTTTAAAATATTTGGTTGCTTTATTCTGATATAATTTTCATATTTAAATTAGATCCGAATGCATACTGATAAAGACTTATATAATTTACTATTGGTACAACAAATACATACTCGTAGAAACTGCTATCATCAATCCTTTCGAAGTAATACTAAATATGTACCTGGAATTTCCGACCATATCGTAACATGTAGTGAACAATTTGTTACTGATCAAACCTCATCACAATTATATTCGGAAAACAGTATAAATACTGTTAGAAATTGATCGCATATAACCCCATTCGAAGTGATTAAATTTGTATTTGTAATTTCAGTGGAAAACTGACCTTTCTTTTTACCCATTCAAACAAATGAAAACACATTTAATATATTACTGAAAAAAAAACATTAATACTCATAGAAACTGATCTCATAAATCCCTATTCAAACATTATAATTTGTAATCTTCAATTGCAAATCAAAACTGTTCTAACCTAATGCAGCTCGTTTCTTATAGAAACACTTGCCATTTAACCACGGAAAGCCGTACGTTTTACATTAGATACTGTTCTCATAAATTCTCATTGAGATAGTATAAGTAAATGTAAAGACTTATATAATTTACTAGAGGAACAACAAATAGATACTCGTAGAAACTGCTCTCATCAATCCTTTTGAAGGAATACTAAATGTGTACTTGGAATTTCCGACCATATCATAACAAGTAGTGAACAATTTGGTTGGTTTATTCTGATACAAATTTTCATATTTAAATTAGATCCGAATCTTTACTGATAAAGACTTATATAATTTACTAGAGGAACAACAAATAGATACTCGTAGAAACTGCTCTCATCAATCCTCTTGAAGGAATACCAAATGTGTACTTGGAATTTCCGACCATATCATAACAAGTAGTGAACAATTTGGTTGGTTTATTCTGATACAAATTTTCATATTTAAATTAGATCCGAATCTTTACTGATAAAGACTTATATAATTTACTAGAGGAACAACAAATAGATACTCGTAGAAACTGCTCTCATCAATCCTCTTGAAGGAATACCAAATGTGTACTTGGAATTTCCGACCATATCATAACATGTAGTGAACAATTTGTTACTGATTAAACCTCTTCACAATTATATCCGGAAAACAGCATAAATACTTTTAGAAATTGATCGCATATAACCCCATTCGAAGTGATTAAACTTGTATTTGTAATTGCAGTTGAAAACTGACCTTTCTTTTTATCCATTCAAACAAATGAAAACACATTTAATATATTACTGAAAAAAAAACATTAATACTCATAGAAACTGATCTCATAAATCCTTATTCAAACATTATAATTTTGAATCTTCAATTGCAAATCAAAACTGTTCTAACCTAATGCAGCTCGTTTCTTATAGAAACTCTTGCCGTTTAACCACGGAAAGCCGCACGTTTTACATTAGATACTGTTCTTATAAATTCTCATTGAGATAGTATAAGTAAATGTTTGGATTTACAAATAGATACTGTTTAAAATATTTGGTTGCTTTATTCTGATATAATTTTCATATTTAAATTAGATCCGAATCTGTACTGATAAAGACTTATATAATTTACTATAGGAACAACAAATAGATACTCGTAGAAACTGCTCTCATCAATCCTCTTGAAGGAATACTAAATGTGTACTTGGAATTTCCACACGTAACATGTAGTGAACAATTTGTTACTGATCAAACCTCATCACAATTATATTCGGAAAACAGCATAAATACTGTTAGAAATTGATCGCATATAATCCCATTCGAAGTGGTTAAACTTGTATTTGTAATTGCAGTTGAAAACTGACCTTTCTTTTTACCCATTCAAACAAATGAAAACCCATTTAATATATTACTGAAAAAAAAAACATTAATACTCATAGAAACTGATCTCTTAAATCCCTATTCAAACATTATAATTTGTAATCTTCAATTGCAAATCAAAACTGTTCTAACCAAATGCAGCTCGTTTCATATAGAAACTCTTGCCATTTAACCACGGAAAGCCGCACGTTTTACATTAGATACTGTCCTCATAAATTCTCATTGAGATAGTATAAGTAAATGTCTGGATTTACAAATAGATACTGTTTAAAATATTTGGTTGCTTTATTCTGATATAATTTTCATATTTAAATTAGATCCGAATGCATACTGATAAAGACTTATATAATTTACTATTGGTACAACAAATACATACTCGTAGAAACTGCTATCATCAATCCTTTCGAAGTAATACTAAATATGTACCTGGAATTTCCGACCATATCGTAACATGTAGTGAACAATTTGTTACTGATCAAACCTCATCACAATTATATTCGGAAAACAGTATAAATACTGTTAGAAATTGATCCATTCGAAGTGATTAAATTTGTATTTGTAATTTCAGTGGAAAACTGACCTTTCTTTTTACCCATTCAAACAAATGAAAACACATTTAATATATTACTGAAAAAAAAACATTAATACTCATAGAAACTGATCTCATAAATCCCTATTCAAACATTATAATTTGTAATCTTCAATTGCAAATCAAAACTGTTCTAACCTAATGCAGCTCGTTTCTTATAGAAACACTTGCCATTTAACCACGGAAAGCCGTACGTTTTACATTAGATACTGTTCTCATAAATTCTCATTGAGATAGTATAAGTAAATGTAAAGACTTATATAATTTACTAGAGGAACAACAAATAGATACTCGTAGAAACTGCTCTCATCAATCCTTTTGAAGGAATACTAAATGTGTACTTGGAATTTCCGACCATATCATAACAAGTAGTGAACAATTTGTTACTGATTAAACCTCATCACAATTATATTCGGAAAACAGCATAAATACTTTTAGAAATTAATCACATATAACCCCATTCAAAGTGATTAAACTTGTATTTGTAATTGCAGTTGAAAACTGATCTTTCTTTTTACCCATTCAAACAAATGAAAACACATTTAATATATTACTGAAAAAAAAACATTAATACTCATAGAAACTGATCTCATAAATCCCTATTCAAACATTATAATTAGTAATCTTCAATTGCAAGTCAACCTAATGCAGCTCGTTTCTTATAGAAACACTTGCCATTTAACCACGGAAAGCCGCACGTTTTACCTTAGATACTGTTCTCATAAATTCTCATTGATGTGGTACATGTAAATGTTTGCTGCTCCATTCTGGTAGAAACTGATAGAAATTTCAGCAGCAACTTTACTCCAGGCTCCAGTAGAGGGAGCTGTATACGTGTAGCTAATTCATATCTAATCTAATGTGACCTAAGGAACTGAAGTGTATTTGTTAAATTAAAAACAAAGCAGTCTCTTTCACTGCTAACTCATTCATTGCTTCTAGGCTAGAACGAGAACACCTGAGGAAATAAGGACTTTGCAGAATTTTGTGTTTACCACAATATTAGTATTTCTATTTGAAATATGCAATTTAAACTGTACATTTGTCGGCATGCATATCCAAATTAATACTAATAAAAAAGCAAAATGGAAGTTTACAATAAAAATACATCTGTAAAATATACAATTGAAACTGTACATTTGTTGACATGTATATCCACATTAATACTAATAAAAAACAATGTTAAAATTTACAATAAAAACATGTTGATAAATGGTGTGTTACATACAATAGATACTGGAGAAAGGACGGACTGGAACTCTTATGATATTACTTATAGAAAAGTTTAGAATCTCTTTAAAGTTGTATCTGTAATTCCATATGCTTACAGATATAAGGGCAAGGGTGCATTTGCAGACACTAAACTGTAGATTTGTTGATGTATATTTCATATAAGTACTCATGAAAGGGCAACATGATAATTCCAAATAGCTCATTCGGAATTACTGTTTCATAACCGATTTAAAACTTAATAAAACAGATAAAATCCTGTCTGTATAATACTAATATAACTTATAGGAACGATAAAACCGCATCACTTTTTTTTATAAGTTTCTATGTGGAATTTTTGGCAGGGGATAAATTGTCTTCTTCCTTAAAAAAAATTCTCGAATGAGATGAAAATCAGAATAGTATACAGTGTGTCCCCGGAAGGACCTAACACCTAACTATACTTGTAATCTTTCTTATTTTGCATTTTTAGAGAAAAAGTCACTATTCATAAAATGGTTTGCTTACTCTGAAAAGTCCTTAACTATAGTCAGAATTTCGAAATAACATACAGGATGGTTAACAAATAAGGAAACGTGAATTTGTGCCAAAAGTAAAGTATAAGTATTTTGAGAGGAGATTGTTACAGGAAAAACTTTCAGTTTATGCCAGTTGTCTTTAAAAATAATAAACTATTTTAATATAATACAATAGGTAGTTTATTCTTGTTAATATACAAAAAATATTTACATAAGTCAATATAGTAGGTACAAAAATAAAATTATTACAATTTACATATATTATTTGTATATAAGTAAAAATATAATCTGTTAGAGATATTGTACACCCTATTAATAATAAATTGTAGTATTCTTTGACAAGCGAAATCTTGGAAAAAAATCATTGTTATCCCACATTTAAACAATGATTTATTCTCTCTCGAAAAACTCATGGAGTAATTAATTCCATGCCAAATCAACCAATAAAAATAAAATTTTGAAACTTGACCTCTCCTATTTGGATAATTTGTGGTGAAAGCGTTGTACCTGACAACAGTATAAAAGAATTCCAAATTTTTATATTTTTTCGAACATTGATTGAGTAATAAGTGTAGTATGAAGTTGAGTAATTTTTAAAAAAATCATTTTTTGGAAAAATATTCTAATGGTGGCGATATTTTACATAAAGTGTGTACCGGCACTTTAATTATCTATTTACTTTGTTGTCCGGCCCACTCTTAAAATTAGCACAGAGCTACACAGAAGTTCAGTTATTACTACTTAATTTTTTGAGTCCAAAAATAAAATAACTTTTTGAGATAATCCATTCGAATATTTACAACTGACCTTGAAACAAAGAAATTATGTAGATTTTTTTTCAATACAAATAAACTTTTGTCTATAAGCCAGTCGCGGATCCAGGGGGGGGGGCACTGCGGGCGCCCCCCCGCCCCCTCGACCAACCGAGAAACCAGAAATCCCGACTCGCAATTGCAAATTGGTAAATATAAATAAATTGTAGGACAGTATATGCGTTAGGAAACGTGCCAGTTAATTGATTTTCTAAAATATATTTAAAAAAATCAAGTGTTTACTAGTGTTTTATTTTATTTTTATATTATATTTTAGATTTTTATAGTATGTTTTGCATTATTTCGTTAATCTGTTGAATATATTTTGTAAATATAAAACATTTGCTATTTGCTCACTTATTGTCCCTACAGTAAATGACGTTAAAATGTCTCAATGATCACATGATCCTCTCCCAAAAATTTAATACAGTATAGTCGCACCTCACTATCTTTATCTTTGTTTCTATTCTGTTTATTGGACAAAGCCGAATTACCCCTTTACAAAATAAAATATTAATTAGAAACCCCGTTAAGGTGCCCCCCCTTGCATAATCCTGGATCCACTGCCATAAGCTACTGCTATTGCCAATTATGAATAAGCCGCCGGACGCAGATAAGTCCCACCAATTCTTTCTAAAACTGTACGTGATTGGTGTAAAAAATTTATTACACATATTATGTAGGGTTTTAGAAAGAACCGGTGGGATTTATCTGCGTCTGGCAACGGTATTAGAATTTCTAACTGGAAAGTATTTAAATCACCGACTAATATCCGGGAGAAGGGACATATCTGAAAACACACTCATATTGGAGTTGACGTCGTCCATCACTATATCTCTGCTAATGCAATGATTTGGACATATACATACATTGTTTTAAACATGACTGAAAAAGGTTATTTCAAAGGTCAATCGGATAATTTATGCCGTACACCTGCCGGGTCTATGCCTTATGCTACCGCGTCACAAAAATATTCATAAATAAAAAACTAATAAGTCAGAGTAGAAGTCCTGGATGAATTTTTTTTTCAAAAACTTCTCCTGTATCTTGGCTTCAATAGCATCGCTGCATGTATATGAAAATTTTCAAAAATAAAAAAGTTTGTCGCTCAGTCAAAATATGAGTACATTCTTAGTGAAGCAATAGTCGAGTAATAAGTTCATTGTTGTTTAAAGAGAATTATAAACAATTATCGATACAAACAAAAAGACCATTGGAAGAGCTTATTTATAATGGCAAAAAATTTTTTTTCAAAAATACGTAATTTATCTATTTGTTTATAAAATTTGTTTAAACAAATAGCAACAAAAATTTAAAGTTTATGTAATCTTATAGTATTTTTGAATATAAAAACAGTAATAATTAAAATTAATAAAAAAAAATGTTCAACCTCTCTTTTTCATTTTTTAGTTTTTTGTTAGGTTAAATAATTAATAACTAATAGACTATAACAATTAAAAACATCGCAATGTCATAGTCCCATAAAGTATAGTTGACATAAGGTCTCCACGAAGCGAAATAATTTTAGTGGCTTTTGTTTAACAATTATCCGACTTGAAATATAAACACAAACTCTAAACAAAATTTGTTAATTGACAATAGGCTCATTTTATGAAAAATCAGTAAAACAATTTTTTTCCAACGGGATATTGTTCCTAGTGTCTAAATAATACCATAATTTTATTAAATTTTTAAATTAATATTTAATAACATAAAAAAATATTTTTACTTATTACGACTGGTTTCAGAGCATCGTAACGGCTTAGTGTTCGCTGCGCGGAGCTCTACTTTCAACATTAAATTAAAATTATTAATAATAGAGATAGTGTTTCGGGAGTTGGGACTTTTTTATTGTAAATTTCTACCTCTTTAAGAATCATTCTTTAAAATTCTTTAAATATTAATAGTTTTCGAGTCATTTGCAAAAAACGAAACTCGTTATTTTTTCAATCTTCATTTGTTTATAACTTTTGCAATTGTTTATGTGCGGGATTGAAAATTTTGCACATTTTTCCCGACGTCATTCCGAATCCAATGAGCCCTCACTCATATTTTTACGAGCTTTATCAAGAATTGACACGGCTTTGAACTTGTGAACTAGTCTATAGTTAAACTGTCTTTATCTAACTGGGCCTAAAAAAGTTTTGTACTTATCATGTCGAAAAGTGCAGGGGTTTTTTTCGGCCGAGTACAGTCTGAATCCAGTTTGAACTCTACGCGATCTACTACATGTTGTCTTAAAGTTATACAAAAAATTACATCCGTGTGTTTACTAATACTAAAGCGATGCTTATAGTTATTGAAACTTTTATGTTTGGTTAAATTAAATACTGTTACTGCTGGGGTATACCTTGTTGACTCATACTGCTTATCTATCACCATTGCCACAAACGTTTTTGCAGTATCAGTTATGATAACGTGCAGAAGTACGAATCTATTTAGAATCAAGAGAATTACACGTTGTGATTCCCACATCTCGTTAGAAAAGAAATGCACTCTATCTGCCAAATATGATACGTTGTGCCTCTCTTGAAAGTGCGACACCAATTCATCAAGTGTGCCCACTTGTTGACAGCCCACCAACGGACAAATCCTTAGCGGGTGGTTTTTACAGTTATGATTAACTCCATTCACGAACCCACATTTCCATCTGCACGTCAGACTTATTCCATTATATATGTCTTCATGTGGTATAAATTTTTCCGGGATGCCCAGTAATAACACAACCCCACACAAATCACACAAATATTCTGCTTCGGTAAGCTTGTAAACTGCAGCAAACACTTTAGGTAATTTACCGCAACAAATGGCGCAAAATAGTGGCAACGCAATAGTTGCTTTAGCATCCTTATTGTTTTCTTTAAGAAACTGTCCACAATCTGAGATAAAGTAGTCTGGATATTTAAGTTTAAAATTGTCACTCAAGTGTGGTATTGGAAACAATCTTTCTTCTAGTTGTTTCGCAGTATAAGGCACCTCTACGTTATCTTTCCCCGGTATACCAAGAGACTTAGGTAAAATAGTCAAACTGGCAAGTGCCGAAGTATCCAACTCCAATTTACAGATGACTTGATTGACACTGGCCATATCCGTATATCTTACTTTGAAGGTGTTAGCTTCACGCTTTCCAAAAGCTTTGCATGGTCGTTTTTCAGTGACACGAATGGTCTGCCTGCCAGTTGATGAATATATGGACAGTCTGTGTAGTATTTTACGGGCTGCTGTTTCATTTCCTACAAAGTCTACATTGAAAACAACAATATCGTCAATTTCGCTTACTTCCACATTAATGATGAACAAACAATCATATTGCGTGTAGAAATATTTTCGTTCAATTTCTGTAGATGATAAATCTACGACGATCTCTGGTTTGGCAAGGCACGCATTCGGATGCTGTGTTTGAAAATGGTCAGGTAACAGAAAAGTGGCAAATTCTTTAGTTAGGCCACAAAAAGGACATAGATAGGTGTTGCTTAGGCATTCTTGTTCATGACGTTGGACCTCTGGATAAGTTAGAAGCTTGTTGCAGCCGTCGAATCTGTTGACACATTTAAAGAGGCTGTCTTCTGCCATGATTCCGTACAAGGAAACCGCTCCATTATCGTTAGGTTGTGAACAACGGCCGCACTTTATTTGGCTATCGGGGTACACTTTTACAGGTTTCACGGATAAATATTTTTTACAAGAACTGCATTTAAGTACATCTAAAACTTCGTCCGATAATATGAACACCATTTTCAGCGTTTTTTTTTACTTTGTATGTAGCAAAATTGAAATTGAAAAGACAGGGATAAGTAAAATTAAAATATAGGTTACATATTCTTCTTCTTCTTGAACATTAATATGGCACGTGCAAGCCAGCGTTGCCACATTTGGCAGATTTCTACTTTTTGAAAGGATTTCGGCTATATTCGACCGGGACCACCGTGGGCACGCCCATAGTGGACGAGGTCGAACGCTTTCACAGTCGTATCATAAAACGTGACCATGTCGACCAACTTCAGACCGCTGATTAGAACGCTTTTTAGCAGTCCGACCGTGGTCCGCCCGCCAGTCGAACGGGACCTTCTTGTAAAGTTTGGTGGGTAAAATTTGCTGGTAGATTTCTGATAGATTTTTGGTATATTTATTATGGTTAAGAGTTTTCCGTAGGATTAAAATATGTTTTGTCAAAAATGTTATTAATGATTAAGTTTTTAATATCAGAATAGGTTCTGTTTTTTCCTGTGCGAGTTTTACGATACATACATATAGGTAATAATTATGTTTTGAAATATAATATGTTAAGTTTTGACGTAAATTAATCAATTTTATGACTTTACTCCGGTGTACTTTCCCTTCCTCTGTCGATTTTTGTTTTGCCTTAATTTCTTATATTTTTGTTATCTATTTAAAATTAAATCAGACTATATAATTACATAAAAAAATTCAATAACAACTAAGTGCTTAAAAATTGCTTTAGTAGATTTTAGTAGATTCAAACAAAAAAATTAGTAGATTCGCACGAGAAAATGTGGCAACGCTGGCAGGCACGTGCCAATTGACAGCCGACGAGATTATGGAGACAAAAACAAAAACCAAAGTAAAAGTACAAAGTACAAATAGAAAATGGTGTTCATATTATCAAACGAAGTTTTAGAGACCCTTAGATGCAGTTCATGTAAAAAGTATTTAACCGTAAAACCCGTCAAGGTGTACCCCGATAACCAAGTAAGGTGCGGTCGTTGTTCACAACCTGACGATAATGGAGCAGTTTCATTGTACGGGATCCTGGCAGAGGAAAGCCTCTTTAGATGTAGAGATGGGAAAAGCGGTTCCACTCATGTAGCGTTACAATCGCGATCGCTTCAGAGAAATACCGCTACTTTGGAACGACGCGACAGAAATAAAATGATCCGGCTCGCTCTATCAAACGCGCCTACTGAGTAGAAGAGATCGCGTTTGTCGTGTAACGTGTGGTATTTTCCAAACTCAGAAACGGATGGTAGGATATGTAATGTAATAGTAATCTATCCTATGCAGTTGCTTAATTCGCGCTTCGCTAATGCACAGGAAACGCTTGTTAATTTATAGTTATAGTTATATATTAGGTTTTTACATTGTCT
This sequence comes from Rutpela maculata, assembly GCA_936432065.2. Lineage (NCBI taxonomy): Eukaryota > Metazoa > Arthropoda > Insecta > Coleoptera > Cerambycidae > Rutpela > Rutpela maculata. The sequence goes on along the minus strand of OW386292.2, from coordinate 133,214,141 downwards.
TACTAAACAGTAAAAGTAAGCACTGGTATTTTTTCTGTGATGAACACTATATATATGCAACTGGTATATCGACGATTTGGAATTCAAAAAGTGATACCACATTTCTGTGGCCCTAAAATTTGTGCTGTAAATTCTTACATATTTTAAATAAAAATTTAACATTCTGACAAACTGTAAACATACCTACCAAATTTTACGGATTTTTATTAAGGATAGAAAATTATACACAGCCAGGTCAAAAGATGCAAAAGTCGAATAACTATACAACGCTTGACAACACTATATATAAACCTATCTTAGTTTAGTTGGGCCACAGTGAAGAGCTTAACATTAAGCTCTTTACATGGTACGGCATTGCATCTTTCCAGCTTGTCGCTGGTTAAAGTTTACAAGCGTTGGTCGCTGGTAACGTTGACAGACAGCGTTATGTGCTGACGCAGTCAGGCACCAACCGTTCGCTCCGAGTAACCCGTTATTTTAGCATTTAGTAGCGCGACGGTACGTTACCTAAAAATACCGCGACAAAATAGCGTTACACAGATAACGACCCATCTCTATTTAGATGTGTTAACAGGTTCGATGGTTGCAATAAGCTTCTAACTTATCCAGAGGTCCAAGGTCATGAAAAAGAATGCCTAAGCAGCACGTATCTTTGCCCCATTTGTGGCCCAACCGAAGAGTTTGCAACTTTTCTGCTATCCGACCATTTTCAAACACAACATCCAAATGCATACCTTGGAAAACCAGAGGTCACCATAGATTTGTCATGTATGGAAACTGAATTAAGGTATTTCTACAAGCAATACGATTGCTTGTTCATTATTAACATAAAAGTAAGCGAAAGTGACGACATTGTTAGTTTCAAAGTAGACTTTGTTGGAAAAGAAACAGCTGCCCATAAAATACTGCATAGGCTGTCGATTTATTCATCAAATGACAGGCGGATCCACAAACCACCCATACCTATAGACTTTCAACTTATATGGAAGCAAATGGAATCACTTTGTACGGTCACGTGATGTAAGTGTAGTTGCGCTTCCAACCCAGAGATGTCGCGCTCTAGAGTAATTTTATCAATAGTGTTGGTAGCAAAAAAAATAGTTGGCAGCGACGTGGTGTCACAAACGTCAAAGTTATGGTCAAAGTTGTTTATTGTTTGGAAATGGGATATAAAATGTTGTGTTATTAATTGTGAGGACAGTATGATTCATAAGCATCGGTTCCCTCATCCATCTAAAGACCTCAATAGATTTTAAAAAGTGGTTAAGAGTAATCAACAATCCACTGTTTGTCATCGACATTTTGAAAGCCGGTATTATTTATGCGGAAGGTGCTTTACAATGGTGATCTAATAAAACACTTTTTACTTTGTTTTTTATCGCTAATGTATTGTAAGTAAACTTTACTGCAGTTTCAACATTAAGCGTTCCATTTTGAAACGAGGATCTCTTGTGAAATGTGAAATATTTGAAAATGACACGCTTAGTGTTGAAACTGCAGTAACGTTTAGTTACAATAAATTAGTGATAAAAAATAATGTAAAAAGTGATTTATTAGATCATCATGATTAATTAATTATTTCAAAGAAGGGCTTCCACTATTCAGTTTTAATTAATATATGTTATTCAAACCTCTTGAATCATTAATTTTATTACCCAAAATATTTTGTTTCTGCAGCATAATTTCAGTGTCTTTGAAACTGTGCTAGTCATATTTTGATATTTAATTATCAAATGTGGCATAGTACTGCTTTTAAAAGCATTTAAATGAGATTTAAGATTATTTAAAACTTCCCGCCGGCCGCCAATATAGCTCCGCTTGCGCTTCCAACCACCAGAGGCGCTTCAGTTTTGATCCCATTTGAATGTACGGCAGTAGAACGTCTATAGGTGTGGGTTGTTTGTGGGCGGATCATTCGTATCACTGAGAAACGACCATGCAACGTTCTTGGAATGTGTGAAGGTAATACTTTCAAAGTAAGATATCCAGATATGGCTGGTGCCAATCAAGTCATCTGTAAATTGGAGTTGGATACTTCGGCACTTGCCAGTTTGACTATTTTACCAACGTCTCTGTATATACCGAAGCAGGATAACATAGAAGTGCCTTATACTGCCCCTACAAGCACAAAAGGCTGGCCATCGCAAGGCCAAAAGCATCATTTCCGGCCCAGAAATGACCCGCTGGTGGGCCGACCTTTTGTGTTTGGTGGGACGGAACATCTAGAGGAAAATTTGTTTCCTTTACCGCTCTTGAGTAGGGAATTTAAACTTAAATATCCAGACTACTTCATCTCAGACTGTGGACAGTTTCTTAAGAAAGGCAAAGGCGCCAATGCTACTGTGTCACAATAAATTAACTAATGTATTTCAGACAGTTTTCAACCTTGCAGAAACAGCATATAGGTGTGTTAAGTGTACGCCTGTCGAATTTGGAAACTCTGGGCAGAAAGTGGTAGATTGTGGCCTATTTGCTAGAATAGGTTTGATCTGCAAATGGGGATGTGGGCCTGTGAATGGAGTTAACCACAACTGTAAAAACCACCCGCCAAGGGTTTGCCCATTGACGAACTTCAACAAGTTGGCACATTGGATGAATTAGTGTTGCACTTTCAAGAGAAACACAAATTAATTTATAAGGAAAATGCGGTGGAGTTCTTTTCCAAGTGGTTCACAAAATCGCAGACCTTAATTTTCCTAATATTAAATAGATTCGTTGTTTTAAATGTTGACGTAACTGCTACTACTAAAACGTTTACAGCAACGATAAGAGATAAGCAGTATACGTCAATGAGTTATTATCCAGTAATAGTAGGAATCCAGTTATATAATAGTAAACCTTTTAGTTGTGAGCATATTCTCAAAATTGACACTGGCTTGTTTTCCCCAGTACTTTTTCATCTAACTTTAGCAAAATAAAGAGTGCTTCAAATTTTAAACTCTCCACTCACATTCACAGCATAATAATAAATCTTTGCAAAAGCACCTCTAACCAAATTACAAATATTTACAGCAAATGTTCGAAATGAAAACCATTAGCTACAGCACATTTTTGTTGACGTTTGTTTAAATGACTATACTAGATTTTCTAATTATCACCGGATTGATTCTAACTTCGTCATAGTAATGAAGAATCCGAGGAAGAATCGCTGAAGTAACTGGTCTCTGCTATTTTTGGAAACACTGTTGTTTTGGAATATCTCCGTTGAAAATAATCTGTGAGGTTGTAGTCTGGCGATCTAACCGGCCGAGCATGGGGTCCTTCACGTCTGATCCATTTGTTTGTATACTGATTATTTAAATGCCTCCTAACTTGAATACCAAAATGAGGAGGAGCTCCTTACTTGGAAGTATTGCTCTCTGATATTAACATCTTGCATTACACCAAGCGCATTTTCTAAGAAATCTTAAGACACTTACAGAAGTGTATTAAGATTTCTTAGACTACAGAGTTAACCTTCTCGGACAGATGTATGGGCTAATTAAATGGTTATTAATTCCAATCGCATGAGAGTTGTTGTGGCAATCAGTTCACTTATGAATATAAGATTCAAGTAACCAAGGAATTGAAGAAAAACAAAATATAACATATATAATATTTATGATATATCAAGAAACATCATAATGTATTTTTAACAAAATGAAATTTGAATTTTAAATCTGCTAATATGTATATTATCAAATGGATTTTTATTATTTATAGATATTAAATTAATAAAGACATTTATTATTATTATTTATTATTATTATTATTATATATAAATATTTAACAAATATATCTATAGTTGTCTGTGGCCCAATTTGGCGAATTTGTTGGTATAAATGTGCAATCCTGGGTAAATTGGGCTTATCTGTAAATAAAGTTCGGTACAAAGTCAGTCTGTGATCAATAATCCATTGGCATAATTACAGTCTATTGACATCGTCACTCTGTACAAGCCATTTTGCACTTGTCGAATATAATGTGGAAGTAATTTTTCCTCTAGTGTCCTCCATATATGCATGTAAGGCACTCCTAGCTGAGCACCTACCTGTCGGGTACTTACTTAACGGTGTTCTTGAACAGTATTAATGATTTTTTTTGTTCTCATTGTCTTGGACTAGATGACAGAAATCTTTATGTTCAGATGCCTTTCTGTTAGAAAAACGCCTGTGGTATTCCTCTGCAGCTTCTCTGCCTTTACCATTACAAAATCCATAAACAAATAATATCAGCAATTATTCATTTGTAAAATTGCTAAGTGTGATTATTTGTATCAAATTAGCAATTAGTACACCAATGTTTATGATAGCAAACTGTTGTAATGTCAAACTATATAAGGTAACGTACGGTACCGGTTTCAGTGGCGAGTCATCGATCAGCATAGATAAAGCATACTGGTTGAGTCCAGCTTGGATGGGTGACCGTATCTCATCTCGCCATCCTGGTTAAGTGGTGGAGTAGCATTAGGTAAATTTCGTCAGGATGTTTATATAAATAAGGCAATTAAAATAAAAAAATATATAGGCCTACTATAATTACAATAAAAAGAAAACTATTAACAATTCCCATTCATTCTATGTATTTATACGATATAATTTCATAAAACTCATTAAAACAAAAAAAAATTGTACAAATATTAGTACTGTACCTAGAAGTAAAAATATGTAATGATAATTTTTTTATAGGTAATTGTTGTAGTAAAAGGTATCATCATCAGTTTCTATATGGACCTGACATTTGCTCTTACCCCCAATGGGGGAAAACCACCTCTAAATTTATATATATTTTTATATTTGAAAAAGTAAACGAGAAAAAATCTAAGTGATGCTATAAATTAACAAATGTTATTTAAAAAAAAAAATATATTTACTGGACAACAGGCCTGTAGCTACTAGAACATGCTTTAAGGGTGGGCAAATAATTTTTCAGAGGGGGCCCGTAGGCCAAAAAATTTTGTATCATTTTTTTCATTTACAGATAACCCCGTAAAAAATAGTTACCACATTATTTTCTGCGATCGCCGTAGGTCGGGCGAAAATTATTCCAGGACGGGCTACGCTACAATTCATATGACATTATTCCTAGTTACTATACTATATGTTTAAAACATTTTTCGTAATGCAAAAACATAATTACTGACATTATATAGACTTATTTTTACTTAGCAAGTTTAAGCAAACTGAGTTCTTATCTTTCATTTTCCCATTTTACTAAATTCAATAGCTTGTAAAAAAATCAATAAAGATGCAACAAAAAAATCTATTCATGTATTTTTATTTACTGATGCATGGACTTTTTTAATTTTCCACCGAAAAGATATATACAGGGTGCTCCTTTTTTTTAGAGAAATAATAAAAATTAAATAATACCTGGAATTCTTAAATATTAATAATGGTAGAGTATATCAACTGTGACGATACACAAATTGTGTAAAATTAATATAGAACTCAAAAGAAATGTTGGGCATAAGTAGTTTTTCAGCCTGTATCTCAGTAATTAAGTGCTATGAAGAAATTTCTAGGGCCATTCGTGAATAGGCAAGCGTTCCTCTATCACTCTTATAAGTACGGACAGTTCATCATGAAACACTCTTTATACAGCGTTGAGCGATTGATAACAATATTTTTGATTTCTATGTATATTCCACTGCACATTGTTCACTGGTCATGCGTTCTAAAATCTGTATCATTTAAAACTTTCAGTAAATGCTCAAAGAAAAATGAATGAATTCCAGGATTTGAACTTAATAATAATGATAATAATTTATTTTTACCCAAATATGCAGAATTTTTTTTACATTTATACCTCGAGCGTAAAGTTTGACAACAATGAGTTGGGGGGCGGGCGGGCCACTACACATTTGGTAGCCCCAACTCACAACCATTCACTGTCAATACTTTATGCTCGAGGTATACAGATTTTAACAAAATAAATGCACCTGATTTCACAATTGTGTCTTAGCAATTTACCGACATCTTTATGTGTAATGTTAATTCTATCCCAGTAAACATAGCAAGTCTGGGAAAATTTCGGGCTATTATATTCGTTGCCAGGAAACTGTCGTTTGCGGCATGTTGATGTTGGCCTTGTGTCTTGTAAGGAATTATAATTCGATGATGATAAATACACTTTGATGGCCCAATAACGAAAAACGGCAGTTGACCATTGATTATTTTAAAATTAATCTGTTGCAATGTAATGTATAGCTATTATGTTTTATTTAATCACAAAATAGAGTACATGTAGGAGAGTATTACATTTTTTTGTAATAATGTAAGAAAAGTGAATTATTCTGTTTTTCTAGGTTGGTACGTTATATCTCTAATAGGTCTGTGCATATGACATTCTTGTGGAACCTCCCAGAATTGACCTAGGTCGAAGCCAAAGTAAAATTTCGACTTAGGTAAAAAATTCAATTAAAGGCATTTTCGATCGTAACATACAAGTCTGAAGGGCTCCAGACTCATAAACTAGCCCAAAAGGACCGTTATGAGTTCGTTAAGACATTAGGTGAAAATTCGGTGTTTCTTCGATCAAGAAAATAATGTGGTTCAGGCCCTGAGAGTGAAAGTATATGGTGGTCATGGAAAAATGAACCATATACTTTTACAAAATTATTTTAACTTTTTTATTCCTTCACCGAAGACATTGACTAAGGAGGTGCAGTCATTATATATATCATTCGAAAGAATATAAAATTTTAACTATGTATAACATATCAAAAAGGGTAAAATCGACAAATATGGCGAAGGCGTGTAGCGTCTATAGGCAAATATTGGCAAAAAATCAGTAAAAATGGACAAGGCCGGTTTCTCACATAAAACAAGTTTGGATTCTCCCAGGCGACTCATAGTTTGGACGTGTGCGTTGGATGGTCAATACAAAGCGATGGCAAGAAAGCCAAATGCAGGGCTTTCCAAATAATAAAGTTATAGAGAAAACCACCTTGTGCATAAATCCATTTTGCCACAAAGTGGCACGGAGACGAGTTGGTGTCATTTTTCCTATATTGATCCTGCGTACTTGAACTAGTATGTCGTAAGACTGGCCGAACGTTAACAAACTCATGTATTAGTCGAACTCCGTTCTGTGAGTGATAAAATCACGTTAAATAGAACTTTTAAGTTAATCACATACAAGCGATCCAAAATTTTTAAGTAAAATATTTTTATATTATTTTCAGTCGGCCATAATTACCATCATTACAAAATTTTTAAATTCTTTTTAAAAAGCTTGTATAAATTCTGAGGAAGTTGAATAAATCTTTTCTACCAAATCGATTGTTATTGTTTGGTATTGTTTTAAACCTGTTAAATAAGTGGTATTCTTCGAACTAATTGCATTTTATTGATGTAAAGACTTTATTGCTAGTCTTAACCCTGGAGTTTTTGTTTGGAAGATCGAAACAACTAATGAGTTAATCCGAATCTCATGATTCCGCCAGTTCGATACTCAATCTTCTGGTCGTCTTACGGGAGCTTGATGGGAAATTTTTATGCGATTTTTCCAGAAATCATTAAGTGTAGAGTCAATTATTAGTAGGTAAACAGATACCAATCACGTCAAATTTTAATCCCGTCAGAGATAAATCTTCAATAGGGATTTTCTTATGCAAAAATCCTAAGGCGTCAAATCCATTATTACCATGTAAGCAGGTACAAATCACGTCAAATTCCAATCCTGTCAGAGAGAAATCTTCGATAGGGATTTTTTATGCAAAAATTACAAAACTTCCTAGGCGACTTCCTTGTCAGTCAATAGATGAAATCACGTCCTGAGAGAGCGTCGTTAATGATCTGAGGTAGTGCACTCGTCTATTGAGCTATATCATATCTTGAACCTGCTTGGGAGTGGAAGAACTGGGTAGAACGCGACTGGCGCCCTTCTAAAAATAAATTGGTGTCACGTCACCTAGACGCACAGTGGTGAGTTCTTCTACAATGTCACAGATCTAAAACCATAGGAAAACAAACCGCTGTCATTGCTGTCAAATGCGGTGACAGATTGAACTTTTCGTAAGTAATATTAGAGATTATATAGACATTCTATCCGAGTGTTTCTTATCTCACCAGATGAGCCATCAGATGGCATTAGAGATGGTGCTGAGTGGATTTTCTCTGAACTGTTCGAAAAGTACCATTTCTAATGCCATCTGATGGCTCATCTGGTGAGATAAGAAACTCTCGGTATCATACAAAATGCAAAATTTTTGTTGTGTATTATTAATTGGGGAGGTGTGGCAATCCAAGACAAGATCAGTTTTTATAAAATAACGTCGAGAACAGCCAAAAGATTCCAGGCAATTAAAAAGAATGATTTTATTGGGGTATTCCAAGCATTTTATTAGTCTAGGGCTGCCATACGTCCCGGTACATCGGGACATGTCCCGGTTTGCAAAGCTGTGTCCCGATGTCCCATTTTAAAAATCAAATTATTTTTCATATATAATTAGACGAATATGGCTTGCTTCTATTAATTATTATATCGGGTGATTTTTTGAAAACGAGCCACCCTTAATAACTCGAGAACCGTTAAAGATTTTTTTTGCAATAAACGGAATTTTCTTGAATGTCAAAGATTTTAACGAGAAAAGGTGTGATCCAAAACTCACCCTCGCACCCCCAGTCACCCCAAGTTTATAATTTCAAATGGCAATTTTTTTCATCGATTTCTAATAGCAGAATTTTTTTGGAATGCAATCGTAAAAATAGTGTGACCTTAAAGAGGAAAATTTTTGAGAGAAATGCAAAAAACTGAATTTTTATAAAAAGTTATCACTTTTTTATAAAAATTCAGTTTTATAAATATAAGTTTTGAAGTAAGGGTAGTTTAGGACAATGGGGATTTTTTTTAATATGCTGGCAATTGCCAGTGTGCGCCTTCCAAATGTAATATCACATTACCTAGATTTTAATGACTTTTATCACTTTTTTACAAAAATTCAGTTTTCTGCATTTCTCTCAAAAATTTTTCCTCTTCAAGGTCACACTATTTTTAGGATTGCATTCCAAAAAAATTCTGCTATTAGAAATCGATGAAAAAAATTGGGGGTGAGTTTTGGATCACACCTTTTCTCGTTAAAATGTGTCCCCCTTGACTTTCAAGAAAATGGCGTTTACTGCAAAAAAAATGTTTAACGGTTCTTGAGTTATTAAGGGTGGCTCGTTTTCAAAAAATCACCCGGTAGTTTATTATTTTGTACCAAAATAAAATTTATGGCACTTTAAAAATCACGATGACCTTGAACTTAAAAAAAAATATGCGGAGCAGTCTCTCGTCTCTCTCTACGCCTGCAGTGCGTGCCCCGTGCACACATATTTGTCAAAATGTCCCGGTCAGCATAATCATATTTATGGCAGCCCTATATTAGTCGTAAGTTGTTGCATGTTAATGTAAAAATTTGATTTTTAGTGTGGATTTATGTTATAGGAAAGACGTCCTTAATTCAAGGCCATGATGAATGATGATCCATCCAATTCGGTGTCCTCTCTTAATATCGGATACAACTTAAAACCCAAATGTGAAACTGATAATAATACCTACTGCTAAAACAAACAATAAACAATTCATGGTAAAGAAATAACAAAAAGCTATTGTAATTTGTATCATTAATTTTTCTCAAAAGGCATATCCATAGTGAGCCTTAGAGAACACTAACTGTGAGATAGAATTAAGATTCTGAAATATAATTTTCAATTTTTATTCACTGTCCTATCTCAACTGATACTGATAACGTTCGTTCACACTTGGGAAAACATTTATTTTAAATGACCTTGTCTAATCAATTTCTATAGATAATTTAACTGATACAGATAACACTAGTTTTATCAATTTTTAATCACTTTTTATAAAATTTTACCAGTTTGTTTACTTCTCAATTTCAATCTTGCTAAAAAACCAAAAGTAAAAATACAAACAGAAAATGATATTCATATTATCGGACGAAGTTTTAGAGACACTTAAATGCAATTCATGTAAAAAATATTTATCCGTGAAACCAGTCAAGGTGTATCCCAATAACCAAATAAAGTGCGGCCGTTGTTCGCAACCTAATGATAATGGAGCGGTTTCCTTGTATGGAATCCTGGCAGAGGAAAGCATCTTTAGATGTGTCAACAGGTTCGATGGTTGCAATAGGCTTCTAACTTATCCACAAGTCCAAGGCCATGAACAAGAATGCCTAAGCAGCACATATCTTTGTCCCATTTGTGGCCCAACTGAAGAATTTGCAACTTATCTGCTACCCGACCATTTTCAAACAAAACATCCAAATGCATGCCTCGGAAAACCAGAGGTCATCATAGATTTATCATGTATGGAAATTGAACTAGGGTATTTCTACAAGCAATACGATTGCTTGTTTATTATTAACGTAAAGGTAAGCCAAAGCGACGACACTGTTAGTTTCAAAGTAGACTTTGTTGGAAAAGAAACAGCTGCCCATAAAATACTACATAGACTGTCGATTTATTCATCAGAAGGCAGGCGGATTGTTCGTCTCACCGAAAAACGACCATGCAACTCTCTTGGGATGCGTGAAGGTAATACCTTCAAAGTGAGATATTCGGATATGGCCAGTGGTAATCAGGTCATCTGTAAACTGGAGTTGGATACTTCGGCATTTACCAGTTTAACCGTTTTACCAAACTTTCTCTGCACTCCGAAGCAGGAGAACATAGTGCCTTGTACTGCGGAACAACTAGAGGAAAAATTGTTTCCGTTACCATTCTTCAGTGAGAAATATAAAATCAAATATCAAGACTACTTCATCTCAGACTGTGGACAGTTTCTTAAGAAAGGCAAGGGCACCAATGCTACTGTGGTGCTACCACTTTTTTGCATCACATGTCACGGTAAATTAATCAGAGTATTCCAGAAAGTTTACAAGCTTGCAGAAACAGAATATATGTGTGAAAGATGCGCACTTGTGATATTTGAACTCGTTGCGGAGAAAATTGTAATAGAACATGACATATTTGATGGGATAGGTTTGACATGCAAAAGGGGATGTGGGTCTGTCAACAGAGTTAACCATAACTGCAAAAACCACCCGCCAAGGATTTGTCCGTTGATGAACTGTCAACAGGTGGGCACACTTGATGAATTGGTGTTACACTTTCAAGAGAGACACAAACTAACTTTTAAGAAACATGCGATAGAGATCTTTTCTCACGAGTTGTTAGAGTCCCAGACTATAATTTTCCTTATTTTAAATAGGTTTGTTGTTCTGGATGTTAGCGTAACTAGTAGTACTAAAATGTTTACGACAACAGTGATAGATAAGCAGTACACTTTTACGAGGTATACTCCGGTAATAATAGGAGTTGACTTTTTCAAAAAGAAATTTTTTAAACATGAGCATTTTTTCAGTATTAATAAACACAGGGATGTATTTTTTCGTATAACTTTAAGAAAATGAATATTGTCAATTTGAACTCTTCACTTTCAATTATTTTTAAATAGTGTGGAGTAAAAATAAAGATAAAAATTGAAATAAAGTGTCTGAAGAAAAGCCTTTTTTGGTTTAATGGGAAGTACACACATAAAGAAGTATGACCGCAAGTTTTGGACTTTGGTTGAGGTTGGGAACATATTTGTTTAAACAAGTGAATTTGCAAAACATCGTGGTTTCTCAGTTTTTTGCAAATATCTGCGGTAGTATTGTAGTACACAGCACCCAGAGGTAAAAAATATGAAAGATTTAGAAATTACCTCATATGTAATGATAATTTTTCTTTACGGGTTCTTATTATCGTAAAGTTTCTATATGATCCGGACAGTTGCTCTGCTTACCTTCAATGGGTACAACCACCCCTAAAGATAGATATTTAATATTTACAAACAAAATCGTGATTTTTCCTTATGTTGTTTATATGTGAACCAAATTAGATGGAATTTGAGGTTTTCTCTAAAACTATGGCAGATAGACAAAAACCAATGTAGGTGTAATGATTCGATTTTCGAGAAATAAACAGTGGTGTAAATCGCGATCGTCTAACTTTTTCGACTACCAAGCTACAAAGCGTTTTTAGAAAATTGGTATTTTTGGATGACCTCTATATCTCAATTACCAAGTGTCGAATCGAAAATCGAGTAAGATATTCTTAAGGTACTTTTTTGAGTAGAATCCGTAGCTGATAAGAAAAAAATTATGCATGCCTCAGTAGTAGTAGTAGTATTTATTCAACTTTGAAAGTTGTTACAATTTACAAGTATCAACTTATCAGACTAGTCATAGAGAAAACTTCTCTTAAAAAATTCCATTAAAAGTCCAGGACATGACATAAAAACATGTAGACATAACTTGTATTTTTTTAAATGGAACACTGTAAATTATTTCATTATTCTATCACAACTTAAATTAGCTATCCAACGATATATCATATGTCATATTTATCTCTACAAAAAGCCGTTGATTATCGAAAAATTTAATATATTTGTGAGAAGGCAACAACATTTCTTATAATATAAAATAATTTTGCCAAAAACTAAACTACAGTAAATGTTCGAATTGTCTTCCGCTGAACAATCAATAAGCACCCCGAGCTAAACGAACATTAACCAACCACTCAATAAATTTAACCAAAAAGTCCCCATAAAGTTATAAGAAAGCAAAAGCAAGACGACAGAACAAAACAAAAAGTAAGAAATATCACAGAATTCTTAGTCGAGAGAAAATTAAACAAAAATTGAAAGAGTTCGAAGAACTCCAACAAACAAATCCAGACGAAGCTCTAAAAAACTTGGAAGATATTAAAAAGCAAGAGCTGTGTGTTCACACAAATTTAAATAAGCTATGGATTACATCTATTCAGATCAAGCAAGAAATCTCTTAAAAAACTGGAAGATTAAAACAACAACAAACCTCCTAATATTCCAGACGAGTCCAAATTCGTCGACTTGGAAGTATATATTCCCAACATTCCCCTAAATCAAATCCACGACAGCGAAGAAGCGGATGCCCTATTGTTACGTACACACAAATGGTTGAAAAGAGCCCAATTTTACTATACGCTCAGAGACTACCCTCTGCATATTATTTATATTGTAACCCTGTAGGTAAGTGCCTACTATTATTTCTCCCTGCTCTTAATCACAACATCAAAGTATCAATATTTAATTTTTATTTCTAAATTACAACAATTATAATTATTCAAAATTCAACCATTATATTCATATTCACTCTATATAATTTAATAAGTTTGAACAGCATCATTTAAAAATGTTCGACCAGGCTATAGATAATTATATTTGACCGAATTTATTAACCCAATTTAAAACTTTTTCCACGAATTTTCAAACTACTTTGAATCAGATTGTTCAAAAACAACAAACACTTCAATCACAAATGTCTGCACTACAAACTACTCCAAAATATCCATCAACGATTCCTCCTCCAGTTTGCTCAACTCCTTTTACTACCAGTAATTATTGTCAAAATTGTCAAAATTCCAGGAATCGTTCTCGTTCAAACAACCGCTCATCATCTCGCTCCCCCAATCGTAATTTTTACGATCCTTCTAATAATACTGTTTGTTATTTTCATCAGTTATATAAGGATCGAGCTTTTAAATGCTCTGGCACTTGGTGTATTTACAATATACGTTCTCAAATGTCACAATACCCTTCAACGTCAAAAAAATTAATAAATTCTAGTGTCCTTACACCAGACACTAGTAGACTCGACAACAAATGTCGTCTTTTCGTTTACGATCAATCCAACAAATTATGTTTTTTGGTCGACACCGGAGCTGATTTGTCAGTTATTCCCAGAAATTATCTAACAGATTTTAAAAGGAATCCTGACCTTGTCTTAACTGCAGCAAATGGGTCTACCATCCATACCTATGGTAAAAAATTGTTGCAGATTGATTTAGGTTTACGTCGTGTATTTCTTATGTATATAATATCGCCGATATTTCTGTACCAATAATTGGTGCAGATTTTTAGTTCATTTCGGTCTAATCATTGACTTGAAAAATAAACGGTTGACAGACAACAAAACGTCAGTTATGTGTTTCCTTGAACATATTACAATTTCTTCCCCAAAAATTTTTTCATTTGAAGATCAATATACGAAGTTGTTGCTACTATTTCGACATCTTGTTAGTACCCACAACTATTTTCTACCAATTAAACATTACGTCAAACATCACATCATTACTGAAGGTTATTTACCTTTTTGTCGTCCACGTAGATTATATGCAACTAAACATAATATTGCAAAAAATGAATTCAAACAGACGGTTGAATTAGGAATTTGTGAACCATCTTCTTCATCAGTCTCTTCTCCATTACATATGATGGAAAAAAGAACATCAAACGACTAGAGGCCGTGTGGTGACTATAGAAAACTGTTTGTTTTTAATGTTGAGCATGTTTATTTAAATGTTTTGAACAAAGAAAAAATTCCCAGAAAGAAACTCCCGTCAGTAAGGCTAGCCAGAAAGAAAATGTTTAGGATTTTTGAAGAAAATTGGATTTTTTTTCGCATATTTCATCTCGGAACTCTAAAATCATCATTACAAGTTCTGGCTCCTTTTTAAAACGTAAATATAAGCTCCTTCAACAATAGAATAGCCTCCCCGTAAAGTTCTTACTGTCAACAAAAGTACCATAGGCTCTTAAATACAGGAATTTAATACTTTCGGCTAACTTGACTCCGTACCATGCCTCAGATGTATTGTATCATTATTACCTTTCTGGCTGCGCCTCCTGACGGCCCACACTTTCTGGCTGTCTTGTTTTATTCATTCTAAACATAAAATGAGCCTTGTAAGGATGACATGATTTCACTGATTTTTAAACAGGAGGTGCCCCGCCAGAAGTCGATTTTATGAATCGTTATCATCCATTAAACCATAAAAATATCTCAAAGTTCATAAAACGATGAGCTGCCGAAAAAGCCACCTAGCTCCCGCTCTATTATATAAAAGAGAAAATTCTCCCAAATTTACTTAATTTTCCTAGGTACGTTATGAAAAATAACGACCCGTTGCCAATGGCAACAAGTATTTGGTACATAAAGCGTCACTTACGATCGACAAAACAATGGAATTAGAGTATGCTTACGAGGTAGGTTTGATGAAAACTCTAGAGGTATTTGGAAACGCTGTCATCAACAATTTATATTACCACACGTTTTATAATTTAGTGATAGGGATATTTCGAGAAGCTTTATAACTCAAAAATTGATTATTGGGATTCGATGCAAATAAAATGCTATGTATCAGTACATAATTTATTTAAATTATATTTTCAGATATAAAAAAACAATAACACAAATGTCTTATCCTAATTTATTTCACATTTTCAAATTTATTCCATAAAAAAGCAACTAAAAAAAAAAAAACGAAATATAAATACAAAAATGGTGTGGAAAGACGATATATGTTGCACGAGCTTAAAAATAATTGCACAATAGTTATCAGGTGGTTAAAATTTGTTCTAGTGGTTGTAAGCAACCGATTTTTAAAATAAGGTATTAGGATATTAGATGGGACCAACTTGTCCGCTCTGACAAATCAAAGTAAAAATTGTTAAAATTATTGCTAACTGTAGTGTTAGTAATGTAAAAAAAACATTCCAGAGGGAAGTAGTTTTATCCAATACAAACGAAATGCAAATAAACATGTTTGGAGATTGACTTTAATCTCAACTATCGTATAACTTGAAAAAAATACAGACCAGCATAGTTAGTGATATAGCCAGTAACGACTAGATGTAGTTATATAGAAAGACTCAACCTATGAAAGGCTATGTTCTTTTAATTTCATTTACCATTTGTACAGCGGCGGCTGGTGAAATTTCAATATTTTTTTTCTCGTCTGTGGCGCATGGGACCCATACGAAATTTGGGAAATAACATCTAGAGAAGCACTTCTCTAATGACCCCTAAAAAATTTTGAAAAAGCAGTTTGCGAAAAAATTTTTGAAAATTTGCTAGCCTCCCCTGGGTCTAGGGACCCCTGTTTACTTTTATTTTTTTTTGTCATATGCATTTGACTTTTCATAAAAATGCATCGACAGATTTTAGAGTTTGTGAAAATATTTTCATTACTAACTGAAATACAATGAACTGAAATTTTGTAATTTACAATTTAACAAATTACAATATTTCAATTCGTTGTATCTCAGTTAGTAATGAAAATATTTTCACAAACTCCAAAATCTGTCGATGCATTTTTATGAAAAGTCAAATGCATATGACAAAAAAAAATAAAAGTAAACAAGACCCAGGGGAGGCTAGCGAATTTTCAAAAATTTTTTCGCAAACTGCTTTTTCAAAATTTTTTAGGGGTCATTAGAGAAGTGCTTCTCTAGATGTTATTTCCCAAGTTTCGTATGGGTCCCATGCGCCACAGACGAGAAAAAAAATATTGAAATTTCACCAGCCGCCACTGCATTTGTAACATTTAATATTGGGTGTTCACTGTCTATTTTACTAAGAGAAAGCAAAACTGTTAATAGACAATTTGACAGAACATAAATTTTTATTTATATACGGGGTGTTCCCTGAGTAAGTGTACATTGTGTAATAGAGGAGGTGAGGACAAAGAGAGCAGATTTTAAAATCTTCCCTTATGTACCTCCTGAACCAACTGATATATGATGAGATTTTCTAATTTTTTGCTTGTCACCCCAAGAGCAAAATGTAGCTGAACCAGGGCACAATATATAGTGAGTACGCACCGTGTTAACACATTAAATAAAATTTGAGTTAGGACACTGTGTAGAAGTAGTAACATTTTGTGGGCCATGTATTGGCACAGGAACAAAATATTGTGTCAAAATAGACTCTGCGCCCACATGGCAACATATTGATTTTTTGAGCATGCAATGTTTTTATGTTGAACACAAATCTCCATCACCACCAATTTTTAATAAATCCAAAAAAAACCTAATTTATGAGTTTTTTTTAGGTTATTTTCGTGACTTACAAAAAATGGTGGGTGATAGAGCAATAGGCCTCTTGCAACATGTGCCGTATATTTTAAATAATTTATATATACTAATATAGTGTTACTAAATACTAGCAATTATCAAATCTGTTTTCATAATTTTTAACTGGAAAGTATTTAAATCACCGACTAATATCCGGGAGAAGGGGCAAATCTGAGAAAACACTCATATTGGGCTTGCCGTCATCTATCACTATATCTCTGTGCGTGCAACGATTCGAACATACAATTCGTGCACAGTTTGCGGTTATTTCCTTAAATTATTTAGTTGTATTCGGTCTGTGATAATAAATTATAGTGTGTATTTAAGTGTACCATATTTAAAAGGGTTTAAATTGTTTTAAACACAACTGAAAAAGAGTTATTTCAATCGGATAATTTACGCCGTACGCCTGGCAGATATAAGCCATATGCTACTGCGTCAGAAAAATATTCATAAATAAAAAGAATAGATGAAATTTTTTTTTTTTTCAAAAAGTTTTCCTGTATCTTGGGTTCAATCGCCTCGCATGTATATGAAAATTTTCAAAAATAAAAAAGTTTGTCGCTTAGGAAAATATGAGTACATTTTTAGCGAAGTAACAGTCGAGTAATAAGTTCATTGTTGTTTAAAGAAAATAATAAACAATTATCGATAGAAACAAAAAGACCATTGGAAGTGCTTATTTTTTTACTTGAATTTAAAAAAAATTCAGATCGATAGCTCAATTAGATTTGAAGATGGCGGTGTAAATGTTAAAAAATAAAATTTTTATAATCAATCAATATCTCAAATTTTTTCGAAATAAAAAATATCTATACCACAAAAAATAACATATAGCCATTTCTTATATAAAATTGTTCACTTTATAAAAACTATAAGGTCTGGTCTGGTCTGGTTCTACGCCGATTTTTTTCCTCGAGAATGGAGAGATTTTTATGGTCTATTTCGGTCCACTATCAAGGGCAACGTTCATGAATGGAATTAATTTAAAATATATGCTAGCGCTGTGGCCTCTGCTCATACATGACGTCACACGATGACGGATTTATTCAAACTTCAATGTTGAACGGGTCAATATTAAAGACTGAAATTTAGGCAAAATTTTAAGTGAAACTGATAACAATTCAAGCAAAAAAAAATGAGCACCTTCTATATGGGGGCAAATTCACTCATCTTGACCAACTCTAGCCTTTGAGTGATTTTGTAAAATTCTCATTTTTTTACAAATCTTTAAAAAAATACGCATTTTGGGAATGCAGATCATCAAACCTCAAATAAAATTGATAGAATTATCTTGGTATGAAATTACAGTTATTTGAAGTTGGACAAAAGACGGCACTTTTTGTTTAAAAAAAGTCTATTTTTAACCAATATATAACTTTTCGGTCAATACAGGGTGTTTCATAATTGAATGATCCTAAAGGGCTTGGATGATTTTAAGAAAAATTCTTTATATGAACATAGGTCCGCAACCGCTTTATTTCTGAGATATAGGGTATTGAAATTTAACAAAAAAATCAGTTGTTTCCCCAATATCTCTAAAACTGTTTTTTTTTTCAATTTTGGTACATGCAAAGTACACATAAAAATACAGTTTTTCCAGGATAAATGTTTTTTAAATTTTCATCAGTGGCGTCCCTATCAACATGCCCTGCAATATTTTTAATAAAAAATATAATACGCCACTTTTTTTTAAATAAATATTATTTTCATATTTGTGGTTTATCTTGTCATAAAAATGGTCCCTTGACTTTTTTTCGTCCGGCGGACGGTTTTCGATTT
The DNA here is from genome assembly GCA_936432065.2 of Rutpela maculata. Taxonomy (NCBI): domain Eukaryota; kingdom Metazoa; phylum Arthropoda; class Insecta; order Coleoptera; family Cerambycidae; genus Rutpela; species Rutpela maculata. The sequence continues at coordinate 133,195,433 of OW386292.2, read as the reverse complement.
AAAAAATAAAATGTATTCATTTGCTTCTCCCGAGGCTTCTTCCTATTTTATTCGTCCGCAGGACGAAAAAAAAGTCAAGGGACCATTTTCATGAAATAAAATGAATATGGAAATAATATTTATTTTAAAAAAAAGTGGCGTATCATTTTTTTTTATTAAAAATATTGCAGGGCATGTTGACAGGGATGCCACTGATAAAAATTTAAAAAACATTTATCCTGAAAAAAATTTATTTTTATGCGTACTTTGCATGTACCAAAATTGAAAAAAAAAACAGTTTTAGAGATATTGGGGAAAACTGATTTTTTTGTTAAATTTCAGCACCTTTTATCTCAGAAATAAAGCGGTTGCGGACCTATGTTCATATAAAGAATTTTTCTTAAAATCATCTAAGGATTATCACCCTTTAGGATCAGCATTCAATTATGAAACGCCCTGTATATTGAAAAGAAAAAAAATCACTCAGTAATACAGGTCCAGTCCCATGCCTGGGTAAGTGACTAAAAGAATAAATTTACTGTTTGGATTTTCTCAATATTTTGGTATTTATCCAAAAGAAACAATTGTTATAAGAAATCAATATGAGGGTGTCCACAAATTTTGCATATTTTTTATTACTGATATGTTATGTATTTTCGTACCTAAAATAAAAAGTATTCAGATTTTTGTGCGATATTTTCCATAGTTTAAAACACAATGCAAAGCTTTAAAAAATGCATTGATTTTGGCTTTTATTATAAATTAAGCAGTAACATTTCTGACTATATCACATTTATGCTGGTTCATCGTAACATAGGCATTTATGGAACAAAACATTTTCAAAGAAAAAAATGAATAGGTACAGGAACCAACAGTAGACAGGATGATTCAGGGGAAAAATATTTTCCTCAATGGTAATCACGTCACTTCTTTATTTTTAGAATGAATTCCACGATTTTCGCGGAAACAAAAATTGGGTTTCAAAATTAACGAACAAATAATATGTTCGATACCATTTAAATTGTAACAGAATAAAGTACACATCAAAAAATAGAACTGAACAGAATAAGAAAAAAAAAATAATAATAACTAAAAACAGTTGCAGACTAATATGGAAAAAAATATAATGAAAACGTTCAAATCTTATGGCAACTACTTTATTATTCAGTTGCCAACGGTTTTAACCTTGTAAAAAAAGAGCTGTAAATCGGCACATGGTTTTTTAAATTAAGTATTAAAAAAAAAGGATCTACATCTCTAAGGAGACGCTTCATTGAAAAAATATGACTTAAATTTCCAAAACTCCGACAAAAAAAAAGTAAAATTATTTTTTAAAGAATGACCTTTTTCATAGGACGAATAATTTTTATGTAAAGTGAAGTGAAAGTGCTCTGATTTTAGGAGTTTACAGGAAGTTAAAAAATTAGAAATGATACGCAACATTATAAAAAGTGTCATTATCCCTCATGAATGTAAACAAAAATCGTCTAAAATGCCAAATGCATTGATTTTAAGACATTACTACTAAATTGATGTATGTTTAAAAGTTGTACTTTTATTTTTTTACTTAAAATCTTGTTTTGTCATCAAACATTGATCAAAATGTATAATTCTTGTTGTGTTGAGTTACATTCTTACACTACACACTGATTTAATAATAAGGAGAACCAGCTTTCATTTATTAATTTTAAACTTTGATAATTAATTAGTGTTTCGAAATTAACCATAAGATTTCAATTGAAAATAGCTATGATATCACGAAATTTAATCCTAACAAATTTAAAACAATGCAAAATGATGCTAAAAATATGTACCAGAAACCCGTTTTTTCCCATTTTTGAATTTGCCGCCAATATTAACCTAACTTTTAGACTAAAAGTTAGGTTGGGTTAGCAATTTCCCCAAAAATTGACTTTTTCCTGGGAGGGTTAAAATGAAAAAAAAAAGTTTTTTCCATTTTTGAATTTGCCGCCAATTTTAATCTAACTTTTAGACTTAAAGTTAGGTTAGAACTAAATAAAACAAAATAGCATTAAAGCCCTTATGTTATGAATACAATTACCTAACATATTTGATATCAAAATGTAGGTCTTTTAATGACCAATTCATTTTGATAAAAAACCCAAAAAAATAAAAACCGGGTTTTTATCCATCTCTGTTATGTACTATTTAGTGCGTAACATAGTCTTAAATTACAAAAATATATATATTTTTCTTACATTAACTTTTATGTAGTTGTCAAAAATGTTAGTTTTATTACTTGTAGAAACCTATATACAGGGTGATCTACCATGACATGCGGAAAAATTATCAGTAGGTTGTCCTCACCGAAAGGAGTTAAAAAGATGAAAAATAAAAAAAAATGACCAAAAGTCATTTTTAGAAATGCGCCGCCAATGACTAACCAATCTGACTTAACGCGGTACAATCATATCACTTTATCAGACTTGGGATTGACACTATTGACAGCAAAGCTGGAGAGGGTAGAAGTGACTTTTTGGTTTTAATCAAATCACACTACAAAAATAGCGAAATAAATCGAAAAGACATTGACCCTATGGCAGTGAACTGACTCTGAAACAACAAGTAGATATAAGAGATATTTAGTTAACCCTTTCCGGCACGAGAAATCATCCACAAAAAGCCCCGTTGCTGCACGGGATATTTTGTTCTAATTCATCTGTTTTTTTTTGTTATTGGGATTGCTAAGCGACAAAATATACTTTGGTTGCATTTGTGGAGATTTATATTTTGTTTAAAGTATATACTTTGGCATGGTATCCAGATACATAGCATACATTACAGTATACACAGTATATACAGTGTATACAGTCCGCAATATGTGGTATGTTTTGTACCACCATGAATTGAACGACGCAGTTTGCATGGTTCAAATGGTGTACCACCATGCCTGAAAGGGTTAAACCCGGCAATAACCCGCTGCTGTCCTGATTATTCGACCGAAAGCAAAAAATGTGGCACTTTGATCTGTGCTTTGACTGCACCCGCCGGCTTCACTTTTTATGCCAATTAAGGAAATGAAAATATGTTCTTTCACAAGTAAGTTCGTCGCCCTGTTACTGACCTAGACAATAACAGTAGTGTATCTTCGTAAGTTTTAACCATTTTTAATACACTAAATTACTCGGAGCATTCTAAAATTTTGCAGGGGCTTCCCCACATCGAAGACTAGTTAGTATACCATTTTATTTTCCACACACGGCCGACTCTAGTAACAGGCCGCGAACAAGGAAAACTGGCAACAATGCATGTGGTGCTTAGTTTCACTGAATTGCCATAGCTGTTTACGGCTGCTTTTGGTCGGCTCTTGTTTTAATTGCTGGAAATTCATATTTTTATTTTGTAACAATAGTGTAAGTGTCTTGCTAATTGAAGTGCATTTAGTTTAGATCGTGTGATATCAATTATAGGACGTTACGATAGTTTTAATCGAGTGTATACTCTGTTTAACAGTGCGTGAACCGACTTAACCTAAAATGCCCAGGCATTCTGTCATACCAGGCTGTAAGACAAATAATTATACTTCCACAACGAAAACAGACGGTCCCAAGGCCACATTTAGTTTAGTTTAGTTTTCCTAAGGACGATGAATTAAGAGAAAAATGGCCTACAGCTATTCCCCGAAAAGATTGGATACCATCAAAACATGCTGTTGTATGCGAAATACATTTTGATCCCGGTGAGATTATTAAATTTGATAAATATCTTGTACCAGGTGGAACATTTAAAATGATTCCTTATAAACCAAAATTAAAAGAAAATACTGTCCCATTTTTCCAAATTTGCCTAAATTCTTATCTACAAAAAATCAGTCCGTCGACAAGATCCAGAAAGTAGGCGCGAAAATCAAATTCATCAACATGAAATTTTAATCCAAAACTTTGAGAAGTCGGATATTATTGAAAATTATGAGGAATTTATTAACGTTTTATCAAAAAAAATAATAATAATATCTATGATAACTGGAATGTAAACATTTTTACGTCTAAAGTCGTATTTTATACGTTAAATTCTGATGCTGATATTGTTGGTATCTGGATAGGCATCTCATGCACTATCTAAAAAAATTTCCTGTAATATTTGTCTTTCACATATTGTTGAAAATAAATGGAATTTTACTGGAAGTCAATATTGTGATTATCTACAACGTGATGGTCTATCAGTACCCACGAATAATATGACCATAATTTTATTTCACGTGTACCTCATATTAGAACATATCATTAACAACAATAGTTTAGAAAAGGAGTTCCTACAAATTGAAAATCAAAAAGATTTTCTTATCAATCTAACTTTACATTATTCAAAGTCAGGTAATTTTTATTTAGATTTTTTAAACACGTGTATATGCGGGAACAATATTGACTATATTTTACGAATTATTTGTTCAATATTTGCTAATGTACTTCTATATAATTATGTAAAAATGCAGAATAATCGGGCGCTTGAGCAAAGTAGATTGAAATCTCGGTTACGAACTACTGAAAAAGATGTCAATAAAACGAAAAAACGAAAATTAGACACTTTCAAAACAGCAAAGTAGAAACCTATATGTATCAATTCAATTCCATATTCGTATTTTATTCATATCATAAGTAAATATTTGTTCATGTTTTTAAATTTACTTACAGCCTTACAGTCCTGTTATTTTTAATTTACTCATTCCCGAATCATCCTGAATTAGAATATTATGGGATATCTGTATTATTTTATTACTCCCTTTATAATATAAAAATATGATATTTCATATTATTAAAAAAGGGTTATGTAACTCTTCTCGTTGGTTTTGCTGAACAATTAAACATTTTTTTTCTGTGCAAAATTAGGCATAATTCTGTACAAAATATCGTGATCTTTAATTGACCGAGCAGAGATTTAAACTTCGATTGAAGCCTCAATTTATTAAACACATGAATGATTTATAATCTGTATCCTACCTAAACAAACGTATCATATAGAATCATGAATCAAAACGCATTATAAATAAATAAAATACAATTAAAACACGGACGCCTATTAAATTTAGCTGCTGTAATGCAAACCAACCATCGCACATCGGACTACATCTTTACTTGTGTGCGGTGTTGCCACCTATTAGTTCGTGGCCTGTTAACTAGAGTCGGCCGTGTTCCACATATCATGATAAATCACGTTGTATAGTTGTATTGTGGCCAATTGTAGTTTCCTGTTTGTTTCACCATACAGCTTTAACACGGTCCATGTTTTTGCTAGAGCTAATATTAACACCAACCTTCATAGCTGACATTTTGCATTTAAAAAATGTTCACCTGCTTTTTTGTATCTTGGCTTAACTCCCTCTGCTGTTTCACTCTAATTAAGGTGAGTACTTTATCATGCTAAAATTTAAATGGACTTAAGGGCAAAATTGTACTATTTGATCGAACTAACATTATAAACGTCACTTTGAATATACTCTAACTCCTGAATCATCTTAACATCTTAAGAAGCTTAACCTTAAATTAATATATTTACAAATTTGTGTACATTGATTTATTAAAATGGGTCATATTTATTGTTCATGAGAAATTATGGTTAGTTTATAAGTTTGTGGAGTAGTTGCTAATATTCTACAAAACTGTCTGTTGATTTTTGATATAAAATAAAAGTGTAGGTTTTGTAGGATTTCCGCAATTCTACATCTAATGCTGTGCATTCTAACACCTTGGTTGAAAGATGATATGAGATATAACGGCAATACCATGCGTGGTTTCTGGATTGGATTCCTATGTAAAAACCGTTTACAGGCTGAACTAAGGTACGTTAAATATACAGGCGGTTCAATGAAAAACAACTTTGTTTCGTCATCCATCAACCAAGGCATTTAACAATAAAAACACGAATTGCAATCTAACCTAGAAGTAACTTTTGATTAAATTTACTCGCAAAACATTACGAACTAACCATGTCTTCGATGAAGGTACATTTAGAGATGAAATTATCACAGAAAAGAATTTATGAATAGAAATCATTTTAAAGGTAGAATTGTTCAATAGAACTTCGAGAGACAAATTGTGATGCAACGTATTTTAAAGATTAGTTATTCTTATAAACGTTTTTGCAGGTATATTCGTATCTAGCAAATGCTCTGTTTAGCAACAAACGAGAGTTTAATAAATAGTTCCAAAATTAAAATATGTTTCTCCCATTTATTCTTAAACAAGGCATATTGCTTCTTCGAACAGTAGGGAAGACATTTTCGAGGAGCAGTCATAAAGTAATCCAAGGTTAAAATCTACGATCATTCGGTTATTGAATTGAAAAAGTTGCAGAGCTTTTAGAACTTTCAAAAATTCTAGTAAAAATAAACATTTTTAAAATTTTCTGTTGCTGTTGAAAAATACAATGACAATACACAGGGCGACCATAAATTAAGAAAAATTGGTATCAGGTGACTCAAATTATTGGGGTTATGCACAAACTGTTAAGCGTTGATGCGATAAAAATTTACAATTGGCCTTAATGTGTAGTCTGTATAAGTTACTTTTGATCGGCGTTAACAATTTGTGCATAGTTTGCTTGGGGCCATTTTCTCAATAACTAAAAAAGATATTTGAATACTGCAAAAGGCATTCACTAGTATATATAAATCACTTCAGTGTTTGGTAAAATGGTCTTTCTACAAATTGAGGTACAGATGGTGTTGTGAGGCAAAGAAATTGTTCAATACCAGGAACCTTGAAAAGAGGTGTATGTGATGAGTCGATATATTCTAAGCAACTTTTAATAATATGAATCGTCCAGATATAACCATGTTTACAATTAATTGATAATAATCGCTATTGACATTGACAAAAATAACTCACCTAACGGCTCGTTATTTTTATCTGTCAATGTCAATCGCGAAATTGCACCCTGCACATCATTTAAATGCCAAATAATTAATATTCTCTTTTTCAGTTGTACAGCCGATTATTTAGCACATAGCCAATCATTCACAAAAACAAATCCCTATATAACTTTTTTATTTTTTTTCCGATTTGAATCAAATTTTACCTATGTATAGAACAAATTAGGATCTACTTATAGCCAGAAAAACATACACCTCCTACAAATGCAAAGCCACCTGGCGGCGCATTTTTTCTTTATTTCTGCATGGCCGATTTTTTTGGATTTTCATTCAGAGACCCCTGGATGGCCATAAAATACAATCCCGAAGAAATTAGCTTGTTACAAATAGTTCCGGGTTTGGTCCAAATTTAATTCCATTTTACTGAAGTATAAATGCAGACGCCTCAAAAATGTCTCACCCCTTGTGTGCGTGGGAAAACCATTCCAATATAAAATTATACAAACACTACTTTGTAACTTATTCGTCGTGGAATAATTATATAAAAAAAAATTAAATAACAGTCTAATAGTGGTAGAAAAACATTGCAAGAAGTTGTAAAATGTAACACAACGTTTATCAAATATAATTTTACGCTCATGGTTTGTACAGGACATCTTGAAAAAATGGAACACTTCCTGGGGCAGGTTTCCTTGAAGGGTACCGATTAGTTCAAATGTACCATAATCGAAAATTGCCAATTGCTACCTGACAGAGGTGTAACCTTTTCAATTCGAGGGAGAACTTTATCGGTTTATTTACTTAGAATCCAGGCCTTCCCCTTAATTGATTGGGAAATCATAAGTCAATTAATATATTTCAATCCAATAAAGTCCACACTCAATAAAAATTTTATTAATCGATATGAAATAAATGCAAATGAGCAAAAATTACCTCGAAAACTGACACGGTTCATGCATCAAAAAATTTATAACACAGCCTCGTGATGTTTCAATTAAAATGTCGAAATGTTGCGACATTGTATTTACAATGTCGCAACATATAAATTTTTGGAATCGATAGAATGTGTAGATCATTAAAAAAATTACAAAATATAATTTTTTTAGTGAGGGTGGAAGGTAAATAAAAATAGACAAATATATTAATGGAGTTATTTTATGTTTTATCTATGCTCAGGTTTGATTACAATATTATTATTTCTTGTTGGGTCTCGTGAACTTATCCTGTATTAGCAGCGAACTGTAATGTAAGTGAATTTCGAATAATTCCACTCCAAAGTTTTCTTGTTCTTTTTTATTATAAAATACTCCACCTAACAAAGCAACATAAGAAAAATTCCCCTGAAAATCAATCAATCGTGCCAACACTTTGTTAGTGATATATTATGTTGTGTTATTAGTAGATTAATAAAATATCTAAATATAAAAGTGTATCATAGTTAAAACATGACGAGAATAATGAAAAATAACGGGAAATCATATTATTTCACAAAATGTCAAGAAGTTGTGAATAAGAAGACCTAATATGGGACAAAAAATTGAGGATGATCTACCCATTTTATCGATTCCAAAAATTATATGTTGAGAAATAGCATTTAAATATGCTACTAAAAAAAAATATTGTGTGTGGCAGAACGATATGGACAAAAAAAATCTTGACAAATATATAATTTCTTTTTTTCGATGTTCCCATTATCAAATATCTTTCCCAATTTTCTTGCCCGAACTATATCTACAATACAAATTTTTTTGTATTTAAATCAGGCCAGCCATTCATAAGATATAAATTATCTTCTATATCTTTAGCATTTTTTATTGCACTTAAAGAGTTAAATATTAAGGATTGATATTTGGTAAAATAGTACAGGAAAAGATTGAAAAAAAATAACTGTAACTCGAAAAAAAAAAATTGTGCAGACTTTAAACTTTGGTTTAAAATAGGCGAAAGTTCACGAAACAAAAAAGTTTAGAAGTTTTATGGATCCACGGGCATTTATAGAAGTAAAAAGGGGCATTTTTAACAAAAAAAAAAATCGATTTTCCTCTATTTTCTCAGGCATTTTAAAATAATTTTTTGTTTGTTTCTACATCACAAAAAATAAAGAAATTATGGCCGATTCAATGTGCGTTTTCACATTTTTGTTAACAAAATGTCGGCATTTTGTTATTGTAATTGCTCAGTAGTTAATTTTTCTTTCAAAAATGCTGTTTTTCGGTAATATATAGCATCACCTAGATACTCAATTTATTTTGTTCCTTTAAAACACTTGTTTTAGAAAAAAATTCCATCCACAATCCCCCCATCGTATTTCGGAAAATTAATGCTACAAAATTAATTTAAAAACACCAAATTAAAGATAATTTTGTTAGAAACAACTTTTATTTGAACAATTTTTTTTGTAAATGCCATATTTCTCGAGAAAATAGAGAAAAATCGATTTTTTAAATAAAAATACCCCTTTTCACCCCGCTCTGTTATACTCCTAAACTTTGGCCTATTTTGAACTTATAACCAAAGGTCTGCACAAATTTTTTTCGAGTTATAGTAAGGTTCTCCTGTACTAAAAGCGTAAGTACCACCATTGTATATAGACTACCTAGTAGTATAACGCGTGTGTATTAACTGTTGGATACGATCTCGAGGGTCATCTACAGGGACCTAATGAAAGTAATGAATTTTTAACCCGTGCAGATGAGACCTCTATGCAGACTTCATTTGAACTAGTGGTTATCGAGACAGGAACGGATTAAGGTTTATTCAGGTGACTGTGTGCAAGCCAGAGTATATTAAATACACCGTGGTGCAAGCTAAATGAAAATGCGTAATCGGAAATTTAAAATAACGAAAACAAATATTACTTTACTAAATGTCACTAAATGTAGTGATATTTAACAAAGTAATTTTTGGTTCGTTATTTTTACAAGGGAATTATTTATTACATTTCTACAAATAAAAATTGTTTTATCACATCTTAAAGTTTTTAAATTTTTATGACTAAAATATAAAAGTGCATCTATCTACTATTCAATTTACTAAATTTGAATATTTTATATTATGCCAATAAACTATAATAAACCGATTATTCGATGACAACAATTCTAATTGGTGGGCGGCACATTAATTAAAGGCAGGTAGAATTCTTAGTAGCTGGAAATTTACTACAGATTTTATTACGTTCAAGGACATATTTACAACCGAGGCGAAAACTTTGATGTTTTCCCATAATTTTTTTTAAAAGGTTCTTGGCTGTTTAATTCGAAATTAATAATGTGGTTACGTTTTAAAATATTAAGTAGGTACTTAATTTTAAAATTTAAACAATATCCATATATATTAGCTGTACATGGCATAAATTATGCACACCTACATTTTCGAATTTACCTAACCAGATCCTAGCTGTATTTTACGTAATTAGGTAATATTTATAATTATAATTTATAATTATAATTTCCAACATCTTTATACTACAGAAATTTTTGTGCATGTGGCAACGCGGACATAATTCGTACAAATAGTGATGGGTAAAAGCTGTTATTTTTTAATAACAGTTTAAACTACTGCTACTGCTATTTTGAAATAACAGTTTAAAAATAACATATCGATGGGAAGAAGTACGTTTTAAATACTCGTTATTTAATTTGCCAAAAACGTAAGAGAGTCGATTTTTTAATTACGCTACCCAAAATTATTGAGCTTAGCCAAAATGGCCAATTTTAATTTAAATCTTAATAAAACTTAAAAATAAAAACTTCTTTCTTATCCAATTTACATAAATCTTGTTACTTGGGAGGTTTTTAAGGTCGCTGATTATGAATCTGATATCCAAATTGTCATAAATCAACCTGCAATATGGCGGAATCAATGGAGGCTATGAAATGCTAAAAAATGATGAAAAGTGAAATATTTTTGTTTAAGTTTATGCCGAGAAGTTTTGAATATTTCTGATAAGTACTTGTAAGTTAAAATTGACTAAATTTTAAGTTCCAGGAAGAAATTCAAGATGGCGGATCCAATATGGCGGCAATAAGATGATAAAAATAAAACAAATGCATTAAACTAAATAGGCTATTCCTGAGAATTATTAAAAAATTTAAAAAAGAACAAATTTTATGAAATTTTAAAATATATCCAATATGACTGCCATATATTAATTATCAAGCATAAATATGCGATTCAGTCCTCCATTAATTTTGAACATAACCTTAAGTAGGTCACATTAATACTTCTTTTTTTTTATCTGCTAATAATATAATAAATACCTAACACCAAGAACTTTAAAACAAGAATATTAAACCTAACAATGTAAGCCTGATAGAACCTTAAACCAAGAACTCTATACCCAACATAACCTAAGGCAAGAATTTTACACCATGAACTTCGAACCTATAACTTGGTGCAATTGTTTAAATTTTAAATTTCACTGTTTAATTTGTGTTGTTTAAATAATATTAATACTCTAATTGAGTTGAAATTTTTTTTAACTGTTAATTATATTCTAAATACATTTAAATAATATTATTAGCAGATAAAAAAAAGAAATATTAATATGAATCACTTAAGGTTATGTCCAAAATTAATGGAGGACTGAATCACATATTTATGATTGGTAATTAATGTATGGCAGCCATATTGGATATATTTCAGAAAATTTGTTCCTTTTTAAATTTTTAATAATTCTTAGGAATAGCCTATTTGGTTTAATGCATTTAATTTATTTTTAAGTTAGTTTTTTATCATCTTATTGCCGGCACATTGGATCCGCCATCTTGAATTTCTTCCTGGAACTTAAAATTTAGCCTATTTTAACTTAAAAGTACTTCTCAGAAATATTCAAAACTTCTCGGCATAAACTTTAAAAAAATATTATTATTATTTTTTTTATAACTGTTTAACGTCGGCCTATTTCCGCTACCAGGGCTTATCACCGACGCCAGGAGACGAGCTACCCCCAACCTGGAAATTTTGCCGAGCCTCTTCCCTTAAGAAGAGTAGGGATCTTTTACTTGCCTAACATTTAATAGACAAGGGACCGCCTGCTTTACATCCCCTCCGAAGGATGGTATATCCACTACGTAATCCTCGTCTGAAATTACGTAACTTCCGAGTATACACTGATATACAAGCCTCTAGAAGGTGGGACGAGAACGCTGTATTTCCCAAGATGGGAGCCCATCCAAGTACTAACCGCGCTCGACGTTGCTTCAACGGAATATCGACTGATATTCACATTGAAGTCGCCTCTACGCTCGCCTCTAAAAAAAATATTAAATTTTTCATAATTTTTTAGCATTTTATAGCCGCCATCTTGCAGGTTGGTTTATGACAACTTGGATATTAGATTCTTATCAGCGACCTCAAAAACCCCTGAGTAACAAGATTTATGTATATTGGATAAGAAATTACTATTCGCCATATTGGATCCGCCATCTTCAATTTGTTACTGGAACTTAAAATTTAGTCTACTTTAACTTAGAAGTACTTATCAGAAATATTCAAAACTTCTCGCCTCAAACTTTAACAAAAATATTTCATTTTTCATCATTTTTTTAGCACTCTATAGTCGCCATTGATTCCGCCCTCTGCAGATTGATTTATGACAATTTGGATATCAAATTCGTAATCAGCGACCTCAAAAACCCCCTAGTAACAAGATTTATGTAAATTGTATAAGAAAAAAGTTTTTATTTGGAACTTTTATTAATATTTAAATAAAAAATTAATGAACATTTTGGCTAAGCTCAATAATTTTGGTTAGCATAATTAAAAAATCGGCCCTCTTACGTTTTTTGGAAATTAAATAATTAGTATTTAAAAAAAAATTCATCCCAATCGGTTGCGAAACAAGTGCTCTAGATAATTTTGAATGAAAAAATCACGATTCGTGCCACTGCAGTGCCCTGCCCGACGCACATGTGCGACGGGCAGGAAAAAATTTTTGATTTTTATGTTTCTAGAGGTATTAATTAATTTTCTTTACGTTCATATATAAATAAAATATAAATAATTTGATTTACGTAAATCATTTTTTAAGCCTCAACCTTTTTAATTATTATTATTTCATGTTGAATTAATAAAAAAATGCCAGCATTCACACATACATATAGATACATAGATACCTAATTCAAATTAAATTTTTGTTGCCGAGATATGGATTTATTTGTGGTTTATCTATGCTATCTATATAAACCCACCGCTTGCTGTGATTAAGATTAAATTTTAAATAACAATTTAACTCGCCGATCGCCTACCGCCAACACATCAAACACAGCGTATGCAATGACATTATTGGAGATGCAGGTAAACGAAAATATACAATATGGAGAAGAAAATATAAAAGCTCTGAACATATTATGATTAAAAAACAGCTAAAAGTCATTACATAAAGCGGATGGCTTGAGATTTCTACAAAAATATTCAACTCTGGCAGTTTCTCATTTTTAAACTGGCTGTGCGGGTAATGGAAAATATACACACGGAGAAGACAACTGAAAAGTTTTAAATATATTATGAATAAAAAAACAACTAAAACTGTGTACATAAAGCCGATGACTCAAGATACCCATAATAATATTCAACTTCAATAATATTTAACTATATTTTCTGTTATTTTCTCACCTGTTATTTTCGAACAAAAATAACAGTCTGTTAATGCTATTTACAAATAACAGGTTGTTAAATAGCAACTCATCTCTAGTTACAAATATTGAAACTTGCTAATAAAATAAAGGTTGACGTTTCGTTCCAGTTAAATAGTAAATTCTACTTACATTCAGTATTAATCGCGTTCAGTCCTACTTACACTTACTTAGTGTCCTTTCAAGCAAAACTTGTAAACACTTTGCGTACCTACGATTCCCCAAAAATGAGGAATCAGGTTAAAAACTACACATCTCGTATCGTTATTCAAATTCAACTAAATCTAAGCCAAATTGTTCATTAAATGGAAAATCGAAACACGAAAATGTTAACACAGACACTTAATTTTGCAATATGGAATATTATTATCACTCAAAATTAATGGACTAAATGCGGACCTGTGTATTTTCAAGCAGAACAATACTCTAGCTCAAAGTCAAGGCAAGAGATTTCAACCAATAATAATCATTTCATTCCACCAATTAAATCGCTGGCATCCCTCGATCGTTATGCCTTCTATACGTAGCCTCCTTTCGCATCCAACGAAATCTCCATAAGGTTATACTACTAGGTAGTCTATATACAATGGTACCACTGATAGCAATCAAAAAAAAATAAATAAATAAACACCATCCGAACTAGGGCAGATTGGCCATTCTCATCCTACTCTTCGAAAATGGTATTGCAGCTCTGTTAGGAAGCAAATTGGCCGCAGGGAAACTGCTCTTGGTGATGTCCCATTTTCACTGGGCATCCTATACGATTCCCCACTCTGTCATCTTCACTATAAATAGGTAATATCTTTTTTAAAATTGACAATAGATTCTATATTTATATAATAAATGAAAATTCGTTAAATCTGTTCATGAAATGCACGTACGTTCCCCACTCACTAATGTTTTAACACTTTTTATTTCCTAAATTTAAGTCAACAGTTAACAACGGTCGAACAGTCTATCACACGTCTTGTAAATGCTTTGAAACGGCCAACGACTTGAAAGGCTCTGACCACATTCTCCTTAAATCACCCTGAAATTCAAAGGTTATGTTATATCTGCTAACAACTTAATACTCAGTTATGTAAACTGGCCCCACTAAGAAGTAGGGCGAAGTGCTGTAAGTTCCGAGAATTTCTGCAAATAGAAAGCTATAGTAATAGAGCTAAAAATGAAAGAAAATGTCTGGGGAGGGGAATTTTTGTGCTGGAATCTGAAGTACACATATAAAGAACTATGAGCTGTTAAAAGCTAAACTTTGTAGATATGGAGTAAGAGACACTCCTTTAAATTTATTGTCCTCATATCTAAAGGACAGAAAACAAATTGTACAAATTTCTAATGCTGCATCTAGCAATAGTTTAAAGGTAAAACGTGTTCCGCGGGGATCTATACTTGGGCTTCTCCTTTTTATACTCTTTGCCAACGATTTAATTCTATACCAAAATAAAATACCTAACGTTTTGACAATTTGTTATGCTGATAACACTAAAATTCTTATAGTAGAAGATACTTGAGACAGATTAAAACTTACCAATGAAAAGTTTACAATGAAATAACTAATAATGATTTTAAAAATCTTATAATCTCATCTTATCTTATTTATATATTGAAGATCTGTACATATGTTCATAAAAACAAGTCTATGTTCTTAAAAAATCGAACAAGCCATGGATACGAAACACGGCATAAGGAGCAGCTTCATACCAATTCCTTTCGGACAACAACATTTTTTATGGTGATTAACATCCATAAGATATATCTTACATACCTAAGTTTGTTCGAAATTTTATTGCAACCACTGTCTTTTCTTTTTCTACGATCAATAAGACCAGAGACATTTGCAAAAAAAAATGATAAAAACAATGTGTTGCAAATTGATGAAACCTCGTTTAAAGTTCAAAACTTACTGTTGTAGTTCTTTATGCGGACTTCCAGGAAGAAATTCCCCTTCCCAAATACTTTTTCAATACACCATTGAATGTGCCATACTAATAGAGAATCTACAACTATGCTAAAGATTAACGTAAAAAAACGATTACTAGATACTCACTTTGAGGTATGCCATGGTTAGCAAGGGCAGTAAGGTAAACGGAACTAAATATAAAAGGGCAGGCTGGGCGGCCTTGAACACTTCGGAGCTCACTGTGGCCGTTAGGAGGCCTAGGAAGTATCCGAGAAGCGAACAGTGGAAATAAGTCAGTCGAGACCCAGCTAAGCCCTGAGATTTCTTGTAAGCGTCATAGCGGAGGACGAAACACAACAACAAACCCGGCATTACGATATCTCCTAAACCTGGAATATTAAGATTTGTTATATAAGTATATCTACACTTGTGGAGTGTAATGTTCAGTGTTATGTTTTAAGCACGGTGTATTAAATGGGTGGTCCGACATACGGCACTTTCCTATTATAATAATGGCTTCATAAGTGCATAGTTTCTATTTACTTTAGTAGATGGCGCGAGCTTTAGGGTCCGAGGGCATCTGGATCATGTAACTAACATAACCTCAAATATTAAGTTTTTCAGGTTTATTCTCATTTTTAATGTTTGCATATGCATTTTTAGCTTGGAGCCGTATCGGCTCCAAGCAAATATTTAAAAATTCAGGCCAATAATTTTTCAATATGGTTGATTAATAAAAATAGACTGTTAATTACAGGTTAGATTTCCAACCTACAAAAAGAGTCCTATTTTATTAGGAGAAAGTATTTAGAACTTCATAAACATTACACTGAACTAGGTTTTAGTTGAAAGTACGGAAACCAGGTAGAAATTTTAATAATAGCTACACAATACTCATAAATTTTAAGAAATATATATTTTTGAGGTTAGCTGTGCCATGCTGCATGTAGTGTTGCATATATTCTTTCAATGTTTTTAATTTAGCTACTTAATGTCAGATATCGCTGGACTCTTGTTTCGCTAAACACAAACAAAAGACCGGGAATGTAAGCAACACTGTATGCACAGAACCTGTAAAATTATCTAACTATAGGTAAGTAATGAGAGATCTTATTGGTCCTGCCATCTGTTACATTATGTACAAAGTAAGCACTTATAAAGCCACTATGAGGGTTATTGTCGCCTCACCTATTTAATACACCCTGGTTTTAAGTAAACAAAAATACCTACATAGCTATGGTAACAATACATTGTTGACAATAGCTTTTACTATTGGAGAATCCTAGCAAAACCATATAGTCCAGCACAATTAGTCATTATAAATGAAAAATAACGGAAACCAGCTATAGTGAATGGATTTGAATGACTTCTCTGTTGGATTTCTAATGCCATATACTAAAAAGTTTCCCCATTGAAAATTACTCCAATTTTGAAATTCCGTAAATAAAAAAAATAAATAAAATTTTTAGAAATCCCAATGAAAAATACAATTATCGGAATTTTTTTTATTTGTTTTAAGGTAGTACTGTCGATACTGCAGGACTCAAAAGTATACACTGTCTCGTTTGACTTGCGCAGTATTTAGACTAGGCAACGTCGCAATGGAGTGAGAGAGAATTGACAATGATTTATCAAAATCATTGCTTCAACTGCCTTCGAAATCACTAAACGTCAAAAAATGCCACTTTCGATTCGTTCGTACCGAGCCGATTTTTCCTATTAGTATGATATGTGATTTATGATCAGGTTTAACTGGAAGTCTTCATCTTTACGTCATCCCGCTGGTGTTTTTCCGGTTCCGAAATGCGAGCTATTGTTCTTTGCTATATTTTGCAGATATCTCCAGAACCACGAGAGCTAGCTCGAAATTAAAAATAAAGTTAAACGAGTATTTTCCACTACAAATCTATTGCTACCATCAGCATTTGGGCGGAATTGGGAACTTTTTTTTTCGGTAAAATTACGCCATTTTGTCGCCATAATTAATCGGTAATTAATTGAAATTGATCTCATATACGATGTCCACTTAAAATCATGTATCAACTAGATGCTCCATTAATCTCCACTGTTCAAAACAAAGGCTTCTGGGAAAGATGATTTTTTTAACATGAAATGGTTGAAGATGCATAAAAAAAAATAAATATAATGGTTTATTAAACATTTTAGAGAAAGTTGATAAGGGTGTTGTTAAAGTTACCAAACATAAAAAATATTAGAGAATTTTTAATTTTTTAGAAAATAAATTTAAAAAATAACCAAGAAATCGTTATTATAAGATTAATTACTAACAAAATGAAATATTATTATCTGTAACATTATTAGTCATTTATATTTTATTAGATTTAATAAATATGGCTGTGCCAATCAAACATATCGTTCATGTTATTTTTAATAAAGAACTTTTATGAAACCTACATTCTCATATTCCATGCATATTTAAATTTCGCGAGCATTGTAACTTATTTTACAAGGTTGCCACGTCTAATAAACTACGACATAAAAAATAGACTTTACATTTATTCGCTAATTACTACTATCACATGCGTTAAAGCTGTACTTTTAAGTGTCTAAAATGTTTTGTATATTATTTTCTCTTGTTTCCTCCTTTTTAATTGAAATCTGAACGGTACTTTTTGTAAAATATGATAAAACCTGTGATTTCTCGGGTATGAATGCACAAGAGGTCGATTTTTTACCGGGTAAATCTTTTTTGGACAAAAACCTGTTTTCCCATGAAAATTATTCAAGAATTAAGGGCATGGAAAAATCGCGACACGAAGTGGAGCGATTTTTCCTATGTCCCTTAATTTGAGCATAATTTTCATGGAAAACAGGTTTGAGTCACTCAAAAAAAAATTTACCCAAGTAGAAAATCAACCTCGTGTGTATTACAGAAGATTAATATATGATTAAAAAATATTATCTAAAATAATTATTAAAACAACAAAACTGTTTATTTAATGATTTAAAAATAACGATTTATAATAAAAAATAAAAACATTTTCTAATGTTTTTTATCATGTTATAACTCCAATGAATCAAAATTTGCAAGTTCATCATAGTAGTCGTATCTTTTTCGAGGGAATAATGCTCTTTGCAAAAAGCTTTAAATTGTTTCCATATAGAATTTTTAGTGTTTCTCGTTTTAACTGGGACACTTTCATTCATATCTTCGTTAATATTTTCTTGTGAAACATCACCAAATCGCTTTTTCTCATTCATTTTGTGTATAGAAATCAAGATAAAAACGTGAAATGTCAGATTTTAATAATTTCAATGACTTTTTTAGTTTGACACATGGCTACTACGAAAAAAGTAACATACATTTTTATCGATTTTTTCCACTTATCGATAGCCGTTTTTCTCACTTTAAACAAATCCTATTGGTCGATTTTTTTGAAAATGTACATTTTGATTGGTTAATAAAGTAAAAATATATTAATCAATGTTAAAATCATAAAATTTCAAATGTCAATATTTTTTTACTGGTTCTCTGCAGCTCTTCAAACATTTAATTGAATCATTATCTTACCATAATCTACTAATATGCCGAATTTTATTAAATTTTGAACATTAATTCTAAGACCGACAGTACTACCTTAAATAATTTTTAAAATTTTTTAAAATCTAATTTTTCAATTTTTTTATTTTGATTAAATTTTGGGCATTGGTTTTTGGACAATTCAAAACAAGATTCATTAACAAAATTTTCTGACAAAAAAATGTCTAATATGATTTTTTGACTTTCTCCGCATATTTTGGCACTGCAGGTGACTTTGTATTTGTAGGAGGCGAATGTTTTTCTGGTTATAAGTAGATCCTAATTTTTTCAAAAATATGACAGTTTGAAATAATGTTGAAACTGTTCAGTTTGTACGCGCATTTTAAATGTTCATTGTATGTAGAGAATCGAGCAATAGCCGTCTATTTTTCAAAGAATATCCAGAAAAAGCGGGTTGCATTGCACTTTAGCATGTTTAAAGTGCAGATTAAAAATGTTATTTAATTAGTTTATTAAGGGCCGGTTTTATAGGTACAGGTTAAACCAAAGTTTAAACTGAAGTTTTACTGGAGGTTTAAACTTTAGATTTTAGTATTTGCTAAAATGCCGTTTTATAAGTGCTTGTCACGATCGTCAGTTCTATCTCCGTTTTGTTAGTTGATACCATAGTAACAAATTGGCGATTGATGTCATTTTCATTACTGGTACTTTGACTTTTCGCGATGCGTGAAATATCTTTAAATTTCCACGTCAGTGAAATCAAACTATTGACTGAATTAGTTAAAAAGCGTAAAGATGTAATCGAATGCAAGAAAAGTGATTCGGTTAGGTACTTGAAAGGATAAAGCAAATGTTAGTAGAGTTAAACGTGGAATAATATGTTCTAATACTATATGCACACATTCTTTAGATATTTAAAATAGATCTAGTAATTCTTTGTTATTCCATATCTTGGTCTCTCTCGGAATTTTCGTGCACAACGAGGTGCTTCTATTATATTTATAACACCATCTTCATCGCTTGATAAAATGTCCTCAAAAATATCGAAAACCTACATTTTCTATGACTTTTTCTGTGCAGAATATAGGTACAGTCGGGCCCGCTTATAACGAGTACACCTTATAACGAGCGTTCAGTTTTAACGAGTAATTTCCATAGACACAAAAAATCATCCATTAAGCTCAACACAATTTCAGTTCGGATATAACGAGCTCGGATATAACAAGCGCTTTTGTTATAACGAGTAATATTTTTCTAATAAGTTGCTGAATATGTTTACTTACAACGAGCACCTTTGTAGGGATGACGGAGATTCTCTGCGGCTGCGATTACAACGAGGACTCGATTCATTGGAGAATTAACTTTGTTTATAACGAGTGATATTAGTTCATACGAAGTAAGTTCTTGGAACGCTGCCATTTGACGGACACCGACTTAATAGTAGTCGGTGATTTGAGGGCGGTAGATATGAAACGTTGGTGCTTTTATTGTATCGAAACAGTGCCTGCTAGTATTCCAACAAATTTGCCATGACTCGTTATTATATTATGAGTAGTAGGTAGATGTAATGTTTTTAGGAAGCTATGCACATAATTTAGCCAACGCGAAACGGTCGGGTCTTTACTATTTACTCAGTGATTTGTCATCAATCGCCGATGTTCGTTGATTTATATAACAGCCATGTCCTGTAAGAGAAAGTCCCTTACATTAGAGAACAAAATAAAAATAATTGATGCTATTGCCAGTGGCATATCTAATGCCGATGTGTGTAAAAATTACAAATTATCCAGTTCGACTGTTTCTACTGTCTGGAAAAACCGGGATAAAATTAGAGGATCTTTAAATTCAAACATTTCAAAGTTAAAACAAATCCGGAAACCAGCGAAAAAGCAAGTTGATCAGGCATTGCTTGAGTGGTTTAAGCAGAAAAGAATTCAAAACATACCCATAACTGGGCCCATATTGCACGAAAAAGCAGAACAATTTTCTAAATTATTTTCCCCTAATAATGAGGCGACTGTGCTCGAAAAGCTGGATAGACCATTTATAGATGTATACGTAACCGTTTAAGACTACATACCTATAGAGACGTGCGTACCGGTTGTAACGAGCATACTCGTTATATTAGGACCCAATAAAAATTGTTTATAACGAGTATATTCGTTATAACCGGATCCATTAAAAAACCGTTTATAATGAGCGTTTGGATATAGCGAGCACTTTTTTTTGTCACCTACACACTCGTTATAAGCGGGCCCGACTGTAATTATTTGTAGGTTAAGTTGAAATTTGAAGTTTGCATTGAGTGCAACCTCCTTCAAAATATTGCTAATTAATCAACGTAAGCATGCATAAACCTAAGTTTGGAGTTTAAACTTAAGATTGGCAGTTACTGGCAGATATTAAACGTACTTTTTGACAAAATTTAAAGTTAATTATCAGATCTAGGTTAAACGGAACCTATAAAACCGGCCCTTAACTGTATTAATTTGATTTATTTATAATAATCTGTATTTTTAATAAAATTAGACGTATTGCTATATTCTTTTGTGACCATTTTTAATCCAACATTTTTTTTTTAATTTAGACCTCATAATCATATTCAGGGACCTAAAAATCATAAGTTTATGGATTTTCGTGAATTTATTTGTAACATTAAAAGAATTATTAATTTTTCAGTATTTAAGGGTGATTTCAATCCTTAATATTTTCGTCTCATAAATTTTGATGTGTCATATTCAGCAACCTCAAAAACATAAGTTTATGGATTTTTGTTAATTTCTTCGTAAAATTAGAAGAGCAATTAATTTTTCAGTTTTTAGAGTTGGTTTCCACCCTTAAAAATAAAAAGCTGGTAATGCAACCACAAAGATTTTTAAAATTACAGATTAAAATTTCATTTTTTTACAAATTCTTTATAAACAACCTCGAAAAGTATAACAATCATTATTTTCTTAAAAGAAATATTTAAAAATTCCGATAATTGTATTTTTTCTAAAAATGTTAATTTTCTTTTAATTCACGGATTGTTGAAATTGCTGTAATTTTCAAGGGTAAACTTTTTAGTTTATGGCATTAGAAATCCAACAAAAAAAATATTGAAATCTACTCACTATAGCTGGGTTCCGAGGTATAAACCTAATTGCATTGGACTGAACACATACCCCAATAAAATGTCACCAACAGAAAAACTTACCTAACATACTGAAGTGACCCGAGTTATGTATACTTGGAAACACCAGTTTTCCAGGTAAACTCAATTTCGGCGCCTCCTTAGCTACCCCACCTATGTGCAATTTTCGAGCTACTAAACCCACAGGATTTTCGGCTGGTCTAGTAGCTACCTACAAAAGAAATTACTAGGTTTTATTTTTTCTGCTGTTTATACTAAGGTCGATGTATTTTTCCACTAAATCTGCTTAACTGAACAGGTGAGTAATAAGCATCGCTTACATCACAATGATCGTGAGATTAGTAGTCATATGCAGAATTGCCAAAAATGCAATATACAGGGTGTTCCATTTAAAAATCAAAAGTTGAAATTGGAAGTCTTAAAAATTTGCCACATAGATAAGTAATGTCATTTTGGTAACATGTGATGTCTGCAAAATTTCATCTTCCATTCAAAAATTAATAAATAAATAAATGACAAAAAAAACTACAATGGAGATATATTGTGTCATATACACATGTACATGTATACGCAAGAATACATTGCCTAGTGCCAACGCTAGTTCTGGCATCATTTATCACTGCGATCTGGCTTTCGTATAAAGCAAAAAGTGAGGAATGGATACTTACTTTTACCATAACGTTGGTACTAAAAATATAGGACGAGAAAAATACCCAGAAGACATCGTAAATTAATAAACCAGTCAGTAGGAGAGTTGACACTTTCAAACTGGGCAGTCTAACGAAAGCTATGAATGCTACACATAAGCCCATGCCCATGGCATCCATTAACAACCAATGGCCTAAAAAAAAATCTGTTAAAATTTTATTTGGAAAGGAGTAAATCTAGGGTGGTCCGAACATTTTTAGAACCCAAGAGTATACTAAGGAATGTTTCCTATACTTTTTTTTTTATAATTAACCACTTTGGTGCGTTACATTCTCTCAAACAAGTGCACCAAAAGTTAGTTGTGTATTATTTGCTCCAAAATTACTTAACTTAGAGACACAAAATAATAATAATATCTCATTCTACCTGATATATTTTCTTTCGAACAGGCCAACTGAATTTTTTCATTCCATATTGATAGTAAATTAAAAAATATGTTCAATAAAATTCTTACTACCTACAATTCATTTTTAAAAATTTCTGAGTGCGAACTGTTAGTACGAGCCATGCCGGTCCATTTCCACAAATAAAGATACGTTATACGGGATCGACGGTGTGTTGGAGTAATTTAAAAATCGTACATCTTGCCGACCGATGGAACCATCACAGCGAAAATAGAACATAATAGTGCTGGACATGGCAGTAAACTTGTTAAATGAATCTTCGGCAGTGACCTAGTCTTTATTTTTATTTATTTATTTGTGCATTTAGCTTCAAGCTAACATGTTACAAATAAAAAATAATATTTAAAAATATAATATAAAATGGGACAAAAATCCAAAAATTCACATTCACATTTAATAATACTAATCTTGATTCAAATGGTACCATCTGACCCAATAATCTGTAGTACTGGTTAGATAAGAATGAAGCCAATATAAAAGTGTTACAAACTTACCTGTTAAGACCCATATGCACACAATGAACACAGAGAGCGAAAATGAGAGGAGTTCAGCGGCGGTAAATCTACCGCACATGCCAAAGGAAATCTTATTGCCATCGGAACACGGTCTTATTATATATTGACACATGGGCAGAAGTAGGAAGGCCAAGGCCACTGTTGCAATAACTGAAAAGAAGAAGGTTTGTTTCATTAAATTCATTTAGCCGATATCGATAGTCGGCCAATACCAATAGTAGTTATTGACTAGTTGTGATATTTGTTGGTTTTTTTCGATATTTATGTCTGTTAGACAAATTTATAAAGGAAACAAATTTTATTTCATTCTGTTTATAACCAAATAAACAAAATAAATAGTATATTATTCAGCACGAGTATAATGATGACTATTACTGAGGGTAATATTTGCGACAAGAGCGGTGGGTGAGTGGCGTAAATCACCCGAGCATGTAATAGCCATCGTACACGAGCAGAATACTATACTTTATTCTCGACTTAATTGTTTAAAGTTGAAAAAACTACCTCACTTCACAGTAAAACTTTTTTTTGACGTCTAAGACGTCAAACACGAAAACATGGACTATCCCTAGGAAATAATGGACTCGCCCGTTGGTTATAAAAATTGTTAATTCCTAATTGGTCAAAGGTGTGTTATAATGAGATTATATTCATTATACACTAGGTTGAAATTATTCGTCTATTGTTGCATGTATTGTGCAAGGATTATACAATAGTTGCGGATAAAAGTATTTACATAAAGTGTCCACACGCCGGTTCAACATTGCGTACCACTAAGGTATATTAGCTTAATGTATAAAATATTGTATACGTAAAAAATATGTATAAGTAAAAAGCAAATAAGCTAAAAAATATTACACTCTATCTCGACATACAAATATCAAAACATACTAACATAAAAATTAATACATATTGAAATTGCTACAAATCATTAAAACCATCATTGAAAAACTCATCCAAAGTGTAGTAAGCTTTTTTCAGAAGCATGGCTTTCAAATTTGTTTACACTTCTTTAATTGTACCATTTCTTAAAGTGTGGGGAAGTTTATTATAAATTTTTATTAGGGTATAAGGCAAATTTTTTTGAATAAAAGAAAAGCTTTTTTTGATATTTAAAAGATCATTCTTGTTTCTTGTGTCATGTGATTTCTATCATGATTCGCAAACAGAGAAGTATTCCACACAACAAAAATAATGGACTTATAGTTGTAGTGACTGATTAAGGTATCTTTTTTCAATAAATACTGGCTTACACTGTTAATTTTCAAAATATTTCTCGGACATCTATTTTGTAGTACAAATACTTTATATATATGGCTTGTTTCGAAGATAATGCCACATCTGCAGGCCCCCGTATGGGGGGGGCTACTGGGTACTGAGTTTAGGGGCCCGCCAGATAATTAGACAAAAAAAATTTTTCCCGCTCATCAATTATTAGGAGCGGGGGCTTGCCAGTGAATGGTACCGGGGCCCATGATTTGAGGTGAGGGAACTACATATTTCAGTCTAGATTCTACATAGGCATAATAAGCTATAAAAGCTGCCTCAATATTAATACTTTGTGCTACCACCTTTATAGCATAACAACACTTGGCTATATTATTTGTAAGGTCGTCACCCAAGGAACAATTTAAAAGTCATTTATACTTGAGGAGGTTTTAAGAAAGGTTTGTCAGGGTTAGGAAATAGTCATGGGCTTTATTGATGTTGTAGTTAAGGAATTTTAGGCTTCAAGTATACTTGCTCTTAATAGTAAGTTTTAAAGCATTCTGTAAATATAAAGCTAATTTGCTTCTAGGATAATATGTATTTGTAATGGATTTATCATAACCTACATAAAACTCTCCATAAAGCTAGTTAGTTTCATGAACTTCTTAAATTCCATTTAGATTTAAAGAGGCTTTAAATTATTCTTTATGGTTTTAACATATTTGCAATAAATGCATTTTAAATCCTTTTTAAAACTAGACATTTTCAATGCCTATTAGTACTTATTAAAGGCCGTTACAAAACTAGACTCTTAAAACATCCTTGATAAATGTTGTGATGAAACCGTTATGAAGAAAAAAAGGCCTCTATAAATCAAAAAGGCAAATTTTAATTCCATAAAACACTTTCCAAAACCTCAATAAAACATTTATTATTAAAATAATAAACAATATGTCTGCCTGAAGTGTCATGGATGCATGTGTGTGTGTGTGCGTGTTAATTAAAACCGTTTCATGACTTACTGATGTGTAATTAAGTCTTTTTTGGAAAGGTGGAAGAAAATAAAAAAGAGTGGCCATTTTAAAAGGACTGTTAAAACACACACACATACAAATTATTTTGAGGTTAAGTTTTAAGTTTTTTGTATCAAATGTCAACGTCCCAAACGTTTTATTACAGCTTTTATCAAGTCCATGTGATCTTCGCCAAGTGCATTTGCATTTTTGTAAGGAAATGATTATTTGTGATAGTATACAAAAAGACTAAAATGACTTCATTTAGAGTAAATGTTCTAGGTCATTACCATTCTTAGAATATATAGTTTAATGAGAGGACCAGTGTTGCCAGATCAAAATTTTAAAAGTTATCAGACGACGCTTTAAAAAGTTACTAAATTTTACTAAAATTTCACTAGATTTGAAATTAAAGCTCTCATCTTTAATTTTCAAAAGTTGCAGCGTCTGTAGGACACGTAATTTTCTTGAGCTCTCTGGCACAGCATAGCTTTGAGCTCTATCTGATTACTTCGTTACCAGACTTCATACTCTGTATTGTATTAAATGGTTTGTAACTAGAAAGTACTGTTTGTCTACGAGAGGCTAGAGGGCAGCGAACCCAGGCTATTCGATTGTAGCAATTCATGGTCAATAAACTATACGGTTACCTCAATTAGCAGCTTTTAGACGAGAGAGACGCGCGGAGCGGGGAATCGAATGAAATATATTCTGTTAGGGTCTACAGCCTACGTCAGCTGTAAACACTACAGGCATCTTTGTCTGTGTCTTTTGCAAGGAAATCAGATATGTCTGTCTCTTTCATTCGATTCCCCGCTCTGCGCGTTTCTCTCATCTAAGAGCTGCTGATCGAGGTAACCGTAGAGTTTACTGACCATGGTAGCGATTAATGTGAACAGTTCTGTATTAAATGGATCGTAACTCGAATTTAATGTTTGTCTACCTACCAGTAGAGGGCAATAAATTGGATGATTCAAAAATCATTAAAAATGGGCATTTTCATAAAAGTTTTCACTAAATCACTAGATTTAAAAAAAATCACCAGATCTAGTGAAATTTCACTAGTCCTGGCAACACTGGAGAGGACTGTAAAATGACAATTAGGTTTTTAGTTGGCCGGCCATGTTTTTCTTGTTATATAAAAATATTCAAGGTCAATCTCACAATTATAATTATCAATAATTATCACTTTTTCGTTAGCAAATTAAAGTAGAATTACAAGAAACGACTGAAAATTACCGTGGGAACCGAGAAGCAGCCCACTTTTTTAAATTTGCTGATTACGTGTGTCTATGCGCAAATTTTGTATGGATATTAAAATCATTATTATTTCTGAGGGGCTCTTGTTTTTGGGCCTTTCTTATGTAGTTTTAATGATAAACTGCCGTTGGTTTCAATTTTTTTGTCATACCTGATGGCTTTTTATTACCTTTTAAATCGGCCTTAGAGAGGTTATAGTGCTCTACGCTTTATACATTTCAAATTCCATTTTATCTTCAATAAATCTGATGGTGTGTTTGCTTAAATCAGTTTAGAAAAAATAAATGCAATAATAAAAAAATTATTTGGATTCCTTCGTGGACATTCTTATAGCTTCTCAGTTCTAATATGGTTTTAAAAACCAGTTTTAAGGTAGCCTTCTAGGTATTTTCTAGAAGTGCAGGAAGCTTCTGACATCTTTAAAATAGGTTTTAAGAAAGGTTTTAAAACGGCCCGAACAAGGTTTTCAAGAGCAGCACTATGCCTCACTAAGTCGCTTTATGATGGTATTAAGGATATTGTTACAGCAAAATAGATTTTTCAAGGCATTTTATAAATAGTTTTATAGCACCCTTGTATACATTTAAGACTAAAATTGTTCCTTGGGCAGTATGGGCTTTTCAGTCAAGTCTAGCATTAATCTTGATTCTCAAGAAAGTCATTGCTAGCATAGTTGTTAACATACTAATACCATTATCAAATGTTTTCTCAATATTAGAGGCATTACATGTAAAAGCTATAGCTTGTGTTTTATCTTTATTCAGTTTGAGATTTATGGAGGTAAAATATTTTTGTAAAACATCTAATGTTGGTAAAGCCCCTTCTTCTAGGATTAAGGAGTCATATGAGTGCATAACTAATGTGTAGTCATCAGCATATTGGACTGCATATTCGTCAAGTAGCATAGTTAGATCATAAACGTATAAAATATATAGTAACGGTTCTAAAATTGACCTCGCGGAACACCTCTTTTTATTTTTGTAACTCTCCATTACTGTCCATTTCAATTATACATTGTAATCTATTACTAAATATGATACAAACAGTTTTAAAGCAATGCCTCTATTCCGTGTTTTTCTAGTCTTATAATTAAAATGCTATGCTCTACACTATCAAATGCTTTTAATAAGTCCAAACATATAACAACTCTATGTTCCTTGTTCAAGGAGTTGATTACTTCACACAGAGCTTGATAACATGCTCTAATTGTAGACTTGTTTTTCCTAAATCCATTTCGGGTATTGCTTAATAAACTTTGTATCTCTAGAGAATTTATTAACCGTGAGTATATAATTTTCTCAAAAACTGCTTACATTTCAAAGTAATGCCATAGGCCTATAATTATTAATGATAGTTTTATCTCCCTTTTTCTTGTATATAGCTTTTACACTGGCAATTTTTAGCTTTTCTAGGAATATTTAAGTATATAATTATAAATTTATTATATAGCTCAGTAAACTAGTAAACTAGATACCTCTGTCGCAACATGTTTCAGTAGTTTTACAGGTATTTCATCTTCCCCTGTAGATTTCGTGTTCTTCAAATTCTTTGTTACATTGCATACCTCTCCTGGACATGCAGGCGACAGAAATACATTAATCCCTAAATATTTTAGATTATCTAACACAAGAGTAAGCCGCCTTCTTGTTCAAAATATTCACCATTAAACTGAAAGTAATTCTGTTCAATACTCATGTTTAGGAGGACTTTTGATACTAATTTTTCATTTATACTAATTTTTGCATTGTCTATTAGCTTATTTAAAATGAATTTTAATTTTTTGAGTGGGATTAAGGTGAACAGGCTTTTGACATCAAAGGATATTTTGAATTACTAGGTAATTTTAGATTTTTGTGTTTCCAATAAATTTAAAGGAGTTTTTTATAGAATATTTCGATTTAAAATTGGTTAATTTTGGTAACAGTGTCAATGTTGAAACATAAATTGTTTAAATTTTATATGAAGCAATGGACAGATTTAGTCCAAAACTTCTTACACCCAAAACAAATTAAAACCATAAAACAGTTGCGGCGAAACAATTCCATTCGAAATTTATTTTAACTCCACTAATAGAATTTTTATATGCACGAGTTTTCTTTTTGCATAGTACCGTAGTTGAACCTGCATTCTGCATAATTCATTCAATTTGTCCAGTAGTAGGTATATACCTTACTTAAATGTAATAATTTTATTATTACTAGATAAATACCTAATCAATCCAACATGGTCATATCTCTTGTTTATAATTTGTTTTTTTAATTAATCGTCTCATATCTTTAATGTGCATAATATTCATATCAGTTAAATATTTTATATAACCATTATTCAATAACTGCCGATAACGCACGGTTAAACTATTTCACTATTAGTCATAACATTAAGGTGTCATTCACTTAATGTCGAAAGCTTAGTAATAACGGCCCATTATTATAACTATAGAAAAATTTTAACTATATATTAAAGAAGAGCACATTTTAAATCTTTCATTGCATTTCATCTTAAAAGTTTCTTATCAGTCCTGTCAATGAATGGTTTCTAGAGGGAAATGCCGAGATCACAATTTTTGACTTGAGAGCTGTATTTGGACTATTTAGGAGGTAAACATACCCTGAGTCCCCGAACGTAGGAGGTGGGGGGTGCAGGGGGGCACGTAAAAGGTCCTGGTTTTTGGTTTTTCGATTATATCTCCAAAACGGTTAGCCCTAATCAAAAAGTGGCTATATGCAAAATTAAAGCTGACTAAATTTTTTACAATAAAGTTTCTATTAATTTTTTTCATATCTGTTATGGTTCAGTAATGAATTGTATATCTTTTGAATGTATTATAACTTTATTATAAATTGAATAAAAATTTTAATAACCATCGTAGAAAAAAATTTCTTGTACAGATATCCGTTTTACAACAGACTGAACTGAAATATCGAATAAAAAATGTCTTTGCGTCTGTAAGTGTGTGTGTGTGTGTGTGTGCGTATATATGTATGTGTGCGTGTATGCCGTTTCTTGTAAACACGATAACTTCAGTTAGACTTAAAATATTTAATTACAATTTGGAACATATGTAAAATAGCATATTACAATAATCCCTATTGAAATTGGGCCATATCTATAATAATTGGTGATAACCAGAGGCCTACAAACACTCACTTCATAATAACCTTATTAAAAATGCCATGTCCATATTTTAGGATAACATTGATATATCATCTAATTTAAACAAAGTTGGTTTGCCTAACATACACCCGGTATATTGCGGTTTATAAATCTTATACATCTTCTTAATGTTTAAAACATCGCACCGATTTAAATAAATGTTTAAAACATATTTAATACACAATAAGATGTTTTACCTACGATCACTACTGTAAATAGTAAAAAACACACTACCTGCCATCTATGTAAGTTGAATTTTACATATTGTAAACAAAACGCACTGTAAACAAATCGCAGGGTAAACAAAACGCACGGGATAAGCAATTATAGGTGGCTTGTATCGCTGACGCGGGGTTTAAAAAAACAAATGCGCCTACGTAATTTTCAAACGCTGTCAAAACTGACATAATATTTGTTGAATAATTTTGTTGACTAGTAAACTAAATCCAGATTTTACTAAATAAATAAACAAATAATAGATAAATAAATATGATCGTAGGTAAAGTATAGTACATAATTCGAGTTGTAAAGCAATTACGCACTCATGGAAATACGCACTCGCCGCTACGCAGCATCGTGCGTAATTTTTCCATTCGTGCGTAATATGCTTCTTACAACACTCATTACGTAATATACTATTAAACAACTGTTTAAAACACAATGCGATGTTTTAAACAAATGTATTATTTTGGAGATTGTGGAAAAGCAAGAAAAGTGCCGATGATGGTCCTTTCCGATAAATAAATCCAATATAAACAGTAAACACACTCACAAAAAATAGCCTCTGTAGTCTTACTCTTATGAGTCAAATGGTCAGTGGTTACTTGCACTAAACTGAACGTTTTATTTGTAGAGTAGGTACTGTAACAGGGTTCTTCCTCTAGCTAATGCCAACTTACTTTCCAAATTTCAGTACGATCGGTCTTTTCTTTCTTAAGTTATCGTGCTTACAAGAAACGTGACAGACGGACAGACGGACATTTTGAAAGTCGTTCAGAATTCGTTCACTAACATAAATGAAAATTTTTTCTTTATGAGCGATACTTACTGTTTCAGAAATGTGCCGATCAAATTCAATATACTCTTCGTTTTTGTGAAGAGCATAATAAAGACAGTCACTTGATAAAATCATAAAAAAAATGAATTTTAAAATTTCAATTTGGCAAGCCGAATTTGAAGCCAAAAAATCTGAAAAAATTCCTGATGTGCAGCTATAAAAGTGCATCTACGCTGATTTTTTTCAGAATTTTCAGTGCAACAGGAAAAGCGAAATTACTTGAACAAAAATTGACAATCACGTTTCCTTCTGTGACCTTCTCGGCCCCACAGTGGGGATACGGAGTTGAAACTTGGTTGAAATTGTTTATTAATAAAGAGCTAACAAGACACGTACGCAATGTCCGGCTATAGCCTTTCTTCAACATTACTCAAAAAATAAATTTACTTTATAATATAGGTATTCTGGGTACTTACTAGCTGTGCAAATAGCGAAGAGCATCTGCATCGAATCGAAAAAGAAAAACATAACCAACAAAGATATGCTCGCCCCTAACGGCAAACACAACGCCTGCATCGTATCCAGGGTCTGTACATTATTTTCATTTTGGACAGTTTGGGAAGGGTTCAGAAGACAATTCGTTGTACCATTTGCTCGTTCTCTCGCCTCTTGTTCCATATTCAGGCTTCTAAACGAGCCGTATACAATGAGAAGCATCGATATTAGGAACGTGGAAACTCTGCTCGAGTCCATTATCGAATAGGCCCATTGATACTCAATTGTTTGGCCCTGGCTATCTGCCATTGTGGCAGTTGCTACTTATTTCGTTACTATCTAGAAACAAATGAAATAATCACTTTTATTAACAACTGTCAAAAATTGCCCTATTAAACATGAAATAATTGAATGTCCGCACTTACCTTATATACAACACAGGGTTTTTTCTTGAAATTAATATAGATATGTTGATAAACATCACTTTTTTCTTGTTCGATCCATGTATTTTATGTGTTATGAACTGCTTTCTTCAGTGTACTATTTGCAGTTATTAGTCGTCACCGCCATGTTGATTTTTATGGGATAAAAACATTCACTTGACAACTTTCTAAATTTATGACAACGTTATGTAAAGGATTTCGACGGAAAACGAAGCTTGGAATGGAAATTGCTTGCTTACTTACATTTAATTATTTGAAATTATTGCTCTTAGGCGTTAAATAAACCGAGTTCGTGTTTGTAAACAAAAACCCCTTACTTACGCCTAGAGTTATTCGATTATGCAACTCCCTATACGCTATACATGAGACGTACGGTTGCCTATGGTTAAGGAAATCAATTTTATTTTGGATTCTTATTGGAGAATTTTCATACAACATTATGCCTCCAGCCTCCAGGTGACACTACCCGTACCCCTTTTCAGTTCTAAAGCCTGTTTATATGTTCCACAGGATGAAAAATTAGCAAAAACATTTGTTATTCCTATCCGGTTATTCGGCGTCCTTGCTATTAACATTAAACATTACGTAAATGAAAGAGAGTAATTGAAAGAGAATGAATGGACTAAGACCGACATCTGCGGCGTTTTTGAACTATTTCTGGTATCCACTGTAATGAGAAACTATAGATATCTGTAATTTACCAGACTTAATAAATTCACTTTTTACTAATTTGTTTTAAAAAACGCAACAAACTTTTGAGATTAAAATTTAAACCAGACATTGTTTTTTTTTTAAGTGGGTACTACGTATTTCAGCTTTTTATTGAAATTTGGATTAGTTCAATGCCATTATTTGAGTTCCAAACATCAAAAATGCACAGAATACCTGTAAGGTCGGTTTTATAACTTTCGCTTATCTTCTACCCACGAAGGAAAAGTCTTTTTCCTTCGTGCTTCTATCCTAGATTAGACTCAAATTTTCTAAAAGTAAGTTTTAATATTCATTTTAATACTCATCAGCATGAAATGTTGAGAACATTTCATTCTCATCAAGTTATCAGTCAACAATAATTTTTAACATTTTTGTTTGGAATCGTTGATTGACTTCTATCTTATATTTAAACCAAAAACCTGGCTTTATGTGCTAAATAAAATAAATTAAAAATTTGTGGTAATGAAATAAAGAAATCTATTGAGAAATCTATTATAGAAATTTGCCAGACTACAGGTATCTAGAATTAATAACTACAGTTTAGTCATTGTGGTAGTCTATATCAGGGTGTATTAAATAGGTGGTCCGACTAAGGCACTTTCCTATGATAATAATGGCTTCATAAGTGCATGCTTCCTATTTAATTTAGTAGATGGCGCGAGCTTTAGCGTCCTACAAAAACCTGTATATAGGTACATGAATTTGCTTTGCTGCATATAGGGTTGCATATATTCACAACTGAACAGCAATTTCAGTTATGTAAAGAAACAAATATTGACCAGTTTCAAATTTATATAGGTATGGTAAGAAAATAAAACTTATGTAAAATATACAAATTTATTTGTAGCAACAGTACTGGGGATAATGGGTTGCAATATTATAAGAACAAGATTTACATAATATGTTTACAAATAGTTCCTTTCTCCAAAATTACTCAGCATTCTCTATGCCTCCAACATAAGTTGACTTTAATTGCACATCAGAATGAACACTTTGATAATAATATTTGTACTTGGTCCACCTAAGCAAGCGTTGTAGATTCAATTTTCAGAAAAATATGCTGCAAATTCTTCTACAGTGATCGGTTCTCTGATTGATCTTAACCTAATATCCTTATGCAAAAAATAACCTCTATTGTAGGACCAAACATGAGACCAAACCCAACCTGAAAATAGAAATTATACAAATAATTACCTACTTGAAAAACTAAATTATCATTTGGAAACAAATACTATCTAAAAAGCACTTACCGTCTTAAAACATGTAATTAATTTTTCATGCTGTTCTGCCTTATGTAAACACTAAGCTTCTACTTTCAATACATTTATGAATACCCCAATTCTTATTTGGTAATTTGACGTCACATTCTTCAGACAAAATTTTTTCTAGTAAGTGTAAATACAAACTCTCAGAAATAAGGATAAATTATACTATCGTGAACATCACTCATATTTAATAACTTCTTAATTTTCTTAGCGACATTTTTTGAAGAACAAGCATCTAATTTGCTTGGAAATGCACCTTTCTTCAATCTTTTTTCTTTAAAACTGCCGCTAAAAGCTTAAAATATATTTAAAAAGACGTTTTTATACCTATAGGTTATGTTACAAATATCTATGTAAATTTAAAACTTACAGTGTATATAACAACTCCATTTTCAGACTGTGAAGTAAAACCACTTTTTATACTGCTGGAGCAAAAATGTTTTTCACAAATATGTGGCTTTTTATTTCAAGTAGGTACTTTGTAAACTTCACATTTCTATCTCTTCAGTATTTTTTGGCACTAAATGATAATTTTTGGTCTTTACAGTCATAAGTACACAAATAGGCACTCCATATTTTCTAACCATGTCTTATGAAAATATAGCTGACTTTTTATATTTAGCGCTAGCGTATTGAATATATTTCTTCGAGGAATTTGATGTCAAATGTCACTGATATTTTGTTTGACTACAAGATTTTCACTAAAAACGAAAGGCCGGGAATGTATGCAACACTGTATGCACGTGTGTACAGAACCTGCAAAATTATCTTTATATGCGTAAATAACGACAGACGCTATTGCTCCTGCCATCTATTACATTATGTACAAAGTAAGCACTTATGAAGCCACTCAACGGGTCCTTGTCGCACCACCTATTTAATACACCCTGGTCTATATACAATGGTTTAGTATAATGGGTTTAGACTTCTATCACAAAGATGGCGCACTCTGATGAACTTTTCAGTTCTGTTGACTAGAACAATTTTATTAATTTATCGGTAAATAAATGTGTTGATTTGATTCGTTTTGGTTGTACCTTTGTACATAGATTAAATAATAACATAACAACACTATCAATGTGAAAATTCCAATTCTTGTTGCAGAATAAACCAAGTCCAAAGCGCATTAAAGTTTTCGTACAGTTTGTTTTAAAACATAGAGCTTTCACGAGTGGTTTAGCTACGCAATGATAGGTGGCCATGGGCATCAAAGTTGTATTAAGACAAATACAAATAGTGGGTCAACGTTTTCCAATTAAACTGATAAAAATTTAACATTATTATAATTTGCACTGACTCAAGATTCTGTAAACCACCAACTTTCGTTTTAAAATTTCATAATTTTTATTATTTTAATTTATATTTTTGAATATACAGTGTGTCCAGGATAGATGTAACAAGAGGTGTAATGGACCAAAAATTTTGGAATTTTGGAATGGTATTTGGGGATTGAGTCCTGCTTGTTGTAAAACAAAAGTATACCAAAAATAACTTGATTTGGTGTTCTACAGGGTGTTTTATAAGCAAAGTTGTAAAAATCACCACTAATAAAGTACCTTTATTTTTCAAAATATGAAAAAATTCCACTAAGAAAAGTTATTTAGAATGCAATTTTATACCTCTATACCAAATTTCAGGAATATAAAATGGTTTTTTTGAAACTTCTCATTTTTTGCGAATTAAGAGTTGAATTCATATTTAAAGTTGTATAGGAGCAAATGTTAATCATCTCAAAAAGTAGGCTATTGGTAAATAAAAAATTGAATATACGAGATGTAAGAAGGTATAATGTTAATCGAACTAATTGTAAAACAAGAAACAATTACTAACAGAAGATTAATGAGGTTTAAAAATTATAACAAGTAATAAATATCAAAAACATAACAGATTCACAAACAAATTAATTATTGACCAATACAAAACAATATTTACAATTTTTTTATTATTCAACGTAGCTACCACCCACATCCACACACATTTCGATCCTTCGCCTGAAGTCCTTAAAACTGTTTCGAATATGATCTAACGGTATGGAGTTTACGGCATTTGTAATTCTCTGCTTCAATACTGCTACATCGTTAGGAAGTGGTTCAGCGTAAACCAACTGCTTGAGGCGACCCCATAAAAAGAAATCCAATATTGATAGGTCTGGGGATCTCGCTGGCCACTTGATCGATCCATTCCTAGCAATCCAATTTTCTCCAAAATTTAAGTTCAACCACCGATTAACAATTTCTGTGGAGTGGCCAGGGCAACCATCATGTTGAAAATGAACTAAAGGAATATTTCTTAAAATATTTAAATGTTCTTCAGAAAATCTCTCAAGAAGCTGTAAATAAGTGAGCTGGTTTAACCTTCCCTCAATGAAATAAGGTCCAATAACTCCAACGTGATAAGAAACTGCACACCACACATTCACTTTTTTATAATATTGTCTTCTACAATGAATTCTAAAATTTGGATTTTCAGAAGCCCAAAACCGACAATTCTGAGAAGAAACAACACCATTGGTTGTGAATGTGGATTCATCTGAGAAAATTATGAAATGATGAAAAAATCTCTCTTCCATGATTTTTTCTCCAATGGTCAAACAAAAATCCAACCTACGGTTGTCATCTCTCTCTTCAAGCGTATGTTTATAATTTGCTTTATATGCCCTAATTTTCTTTGCCTTGTAAATTCTTTGGAGTTCAGACTTGCTAATATTAATAAGAGCTGATCTCTCTCTTAATGGCATCCTAGGAATTTCTATAACGGAGGCATGAGCTATAATAGCCCCAACATTGTCTTCATCATACGCTTTTATTTTTCTTTTCATGTTAAGAACACTACCAGTAGCCAGAAACTTTTAAATTATTCTCATAGCCTGAGTACGTGAAAAAGCAGTGTTTGGAAATTTCAAATTAAATTGGCTTACCACTTCTCTTAGCGAGTTTTCACCGCCAATTCCGTAGCATTGCACAATATAAATTTTTTCACGCACTGTGAGTACCATTTTCACTTAATTTTTTATGCTTGGTTCGTTAATTTGAAACAGAAATTAAGGCTAATATTGACTACATTTGACAGATATGTCAATAATAAATGATAAATGTGTATCCACTGCTTTTCTTATAGCCTACTTTGAGCTTCTACATAACTTTAAATATTAATTCACAAAAAATAATTTCTATGCAGTTTTAATTGGATGGTTCAAAATAAAATACTAATTTATTGAAAAAAATGGGAAGTTTCAAAAAAATAATTTTATGTTCCTGAAATTTAGTATAGAGGTATAAAATTGCATTCTAAATAACTGGAATTTTTTCATATTTTGAAAAATGAAGGTACTTTATTAGCGGTGATTTTAACAACTTTGCTTATAAAACACCCTGTAGAACACCAAATTAAGTCATTTTTGGTATACTTTAGTTTTACAACAAGCAGGACTCAATCCCCAAATACCATTCCAAAATTCCAAAATTTTTGGTCCATTACGCCTCTTGTTACATCTATCCTGGGACAAACAAATAGGTGTTTATTAGGTACCTATTACAAAATGTTACACTCAAAGAAATAGTATGGGTAAATTCAACAAAAA
Organism: Rutpela maculata; assembly: GCA_936432065.2. Classification (NCBI taxonomy): domain Eukaryota; kingdom Metazoa; phylum Arthropoda; class Insecta; order Coleoptera; family Cerambycidae; genus Rutpela; species Rutpela maculata. The sequence goes on along the minus strand of OW386292.2, from coordinate 133,157,699 downwards.
AAAAATGGTTAACTGACAGTATCGTTAATTTTGTTAAACCAAACTATATTGATGGTATTTTTAAACAAGAGGTGATTGTTATTTCAATTAATAAAAAGTTGTCGAACAAACAAACATTATCTAAAAAAATAGATGAATAAGACTATTATTTTGTTCGTCTGACTATTATTTTGTTGAATTCTGTCAAATTAAACTAGATAATAGTATATTTTATTTTTAACTATTATCGAATTGTAATTCTAACCCAGTATTAGTTCGCTGTATTATTGTACTTGGTAGACAAACCAATATTATTGTCGTCTTCTAGAAGTTCTAAAAGAATTACCGTATTTTCTTGCTTACCACGTAGTCTATTACATACATTATTCCCAGATGACGCCACATACAAATCACTGACAATAATCAATTATGCATTATCTTATACTCTTATGAATTTATGGGTCGCGTGCGCCGACGTCACAGATTTTGAGATCTTAGGAAAAACAAACAGCTGTCATTGAAAAATCCGCCGATTAAACGTGTTTCTTTAAAGTGAATTTTGCAGTGTTTGTGCCATTTGAGAACTTGTTGTTGGATTATTTAACATCTACAACTATTCTCAATACTGTTATATAAACAATTTTGTTCGTCAGGATGACGGGTAGTTCGTATTTTGCAGAATTGTCTCCTGACGTAGAGGTTAGGTACACGGCTGCCATCGAATTAAATCCTTATATTTTGAGAAAAAAAATACTTTAGTACAAATATTGATGTATTTCCAAATGTTACACATAGGGATGTTGCGAATTACTTAATTTTTGAAAGAATTACGTAGACAGAAGGACGAATTCAAGGCATTGAAAAGTCTTGAAGCTGTTTGTGGTTAGGTGAAAGAAGTACTCTGCAAGAAATTTGCAGGAAAAAAGCTTGTTACAACGGTAAGAATTAGTTATCAACCATTTTTTTCATATATGCTTGCCTAATTAACGGTTGTTTTATAAATAATTACTAATGCAGAAATTAATTTTTCAGGATATGAACTCTTAGCATCATGAATAAAAGCCATCGACTCAGTGGCGGCTGGTGAAATTTCAATATTTTTTTTCTCATCTGTGGCGCATGGGACCCATACGAAACTTGGGAAATAACATCTAGAGAAGCACTTCTCTAATGACCCCTAAAAAATTTTGAAAAAGCAGTTTGCGAAAAAATTTTTGAAAATTCGCTAGCCTCCCCTGGGTCTAGGGATCCCTGTTTACTTTTATTTTTTTTTGTCATATGCATTTGACTTTTCATAAAAATGCATCGACAGATTTTGGAGTTTGTGAAAATATTTTCATTACTAACTGAGATACAACGAATTGAAATATTGTAATTTGTTAAATTGTAAATTACAAAATTTCAGTTCATTGTATTTCAGTTAGTAATGAAAATATTTTCACAAACTCTAAAATCTGTCGATGCATTTTTATGAAAAGTCAAATGCATATGACAAAAAAAAATAAAAGTAAACAGGGGTCCCTAGACCCAGGGGAGGCTAGCAAATTTTCAAAAATTTTTTCGCAAACTGCTTTTTCAAAATTTTTTAGGGGTCATTAGAGAAGTGCTTCTCTAGATGTTATTTCCCAAATTTCGTATGGGTCCCATGCGCCACAGACGAGAAAAAAAATATTGAAATTTCACCAGCCGCCGCTGCATCGACTCCTTGGACTATTGCAGATTCAGATGGTTCCTTAATGCTCACTGGGATTGTGTTGCCAGTCTAGACAAAACATGTTCATCACTTAACAGGAAATCTTTCTTTTTAGTTTTTTAGCAATGAACACGGCTAGGAGATTAACCGCTGTAAATTTTGTGAAAAAGACACTTTATAAAATAAACAATGAAAGACTGACGTACCTACTGTAAACTATTTGAAGTATGTAATAAGATGTACACAATTTCTTCCAGCGGTTGACCCCTCGTCTATATCTTATATACCTACAGATTGGACTACGCAAACCGCTGTAATTTTTGTAATTTTTTTATTATAATATATTATATAAAATGTATAACATGTATTTTACTATATTATGTAGGTCAATTGTTAATTATAACTTGTATTCTCTTAAATATACTCTCCCTCCGTGCAGTTCATGCTTCGCTCAACTAAAATTTAAAAAATGTTAATTTTCTTTACCATGGATTGTTTATTGCTTGTTTGAGCAGCAGTTATCACTATCACAATCATTCTTGCATTAACATGCAACAACTTAAAGCATTTCTTTTAATTGCCTGGAATTGTTTAACCTAACCTCTTCTGGCTGTAAACCGACGTTATTTTATAAAAACTGATGTTGTCTCGGATTGCCACACTTCCACAATTAATAATTCAATAAAAACTAGTCATTTTGTATGATATAATATCGATAAAACTCTAGGATTACGAAAAATTTCATTCTGAGCAGTCAGTCGCCAATTGACAGCTAATGACAGCGGTTTGTTTTTCCTAAGGTCTGGGACCTGTGACGTCACGCGCACGCGACCCATAGATAATTAATAACATGATTGCAATGTTCAAATTCTCTCAGGGATCATCGATATATTTGGATGGATCTTATAAACGATCTCTAATCTTTGGTTTGGGTGGTCTGATGTCTCAATACTGAGATTTTGACTAACCAAAAAAAAATTCATCATACAATAAAGTGTAGATCAACCTAAAAATTAGTTGGTGAACAAAAAACAAAGTCGTTGTACTATTTAATTGTAGACCAAATTGAAAATGGTTAGTGAACATAAAAAAATGTCATTGTTCTATTTAATTTGTTACAAGAAGATATGATTATTAAACTACTATTTGTTTACGAAAACAAATAAAGTTGTATGACTATTCTTTTCTGATTGATTTAACTATGCAACTAGATAGGCGCGATTTCATATGCTCTTTTTGGTTGAATTTACCTATCATTTTCTTTGAGTGTACTTACTATCAGAATGTATGTATATTACACATTAAATTGATAATAAACATTAGAAATTATTACCTAGCTTTATTTTATTACTGTTAATGCTGACCTACTGTCAGGCATTTTGAGTATCGCTCACGCATTGTTGCGCCCGCTGTCTAGGGAACGGAGTGTTTGGCACTCGCTACATTTCCTAGCTCGTCAGCGCAACCAGTAGCGTTAACGGTCTAGCAAACTAGAGTGAGATAGCTGCGCCGCTACTGCGCGTTCGAAGAACAAGGATAGTCTGACTTTTTCTCTCCGCACTGACTTCTCGCCTAAAAGCTGTAGGTATATATATTACAAAAGTTGTGTCGGAAAGATTTCTTTCTACAGTTTTTACAAAATTGTTAGTTGGGTGTGCTACTGCCACCAATAAAAGACGAAAAATTTTAACATTATTATTATTGCTGTCGGTACCCAAGTATACGCAAAATATGGATGAAAATCAGTATAATATCTTTATATAATGTCAATGCTCCATAAATATACTCCTCTGGCGTCAGTTCAATTCTTCGGCCACCCAAAATTTGCTGGGTATCGTACATTAAATACTGCAAAAAATATATTTTGTTAATTTGTCGAGATTCTTAAATACAACAGAGTTACCACAGAAAACAGCACCGCTCCAATGCAGGAGTAAATAAGATAATAAATTCTGTAACCAGCTATATGAAGATATACAGCTATAAATCCATAAATAATAAATATTAGGGTTACTAGATACAGAACCATTCCACACCCTGTGATGTCATACTGAAATAAATAAACACGTAATAGTTTAAGAGCTAGTGAACATTTTTCTTTCATTACTCGAAGTAGGCTAAAAATTTGCCAAAAGGTTGCCATGTGGGTAATGAGTTGCCATCTCGAACGTTTCGACTTGGCGATGGACAGCAGGGAGGTGTAAGAACACCCCAAAGTCGTAAAATAATAGTCGAAATTTTCATTATTGCAAGTTGGTAGAAACTTCGTATGTTGCTTGAATTAAGGTACATGATCGAAGTAGGCTAAAAATTTGCCAAAAGGTTGCCATGTGGGTAATGAGTTGCCATCTCGAACGTTTCGACTTGGCGATGGACAGCAGGGGGGTGTAAGAACACCCCAAAGTCGTAAAATAATAGTCGAAATTTTCATTATTGCAAGTTGGTAGAAACTTCGTATGTTGCTTGAATTAAGGTACATGAATAACCATACAAATTGTCAGACAAAAATTTTAGGCAGCAGGGGGTGTAAGAACACCCCAAAGTCGTAAAATAGTAGTCGAAATTTTCATTATTGCAAGTTGGTTGAAACTTCGTATTTTGCTTGAATTAAGTACGAGTATATAAATAACCATACAAATTTTCAGACAAAAACCGCTGCCCAAGGAATCACTACTTCCACATCCAGCTTCTCTATCCAAGTCACTCACAACGAAAAAACTTTGTATGTGAAAATAATTGTTTATGGAATTTTAATAATATAATATTTGAAATCCTCTACCCCAAAAACCCATAAAACGATACCCCACATCGGTAGTGGGGTAGGGGGTGGTGATAGGGGGGTGATAGTGGGGGGTGGATGAAGTAAAACAATATTTTGAGGTTTCTAGTTCCTGTACATACACTAAATCACAATTTTTTTTCATCCCCTTTAATAAGGGGGTGGGGGTGGTAATGGGGGTTGCTAATGCCAAAAATTTTTTTGAGACCTTAGCTTCTCTTGTATATACTAAATACCAATTTTATGGACTCTTACCTGCTTGACTGAACAAGATGAAAATATAATCTAGTTCTAGATCTCGTTAAAGTACATATGTGTATACCAAATTTCAAGTCAATATCTTAAACGGTTCCAGAGTAAACGTGCGCACAAAAAAAAGTTACAGACAGACCGACAGACAGACAGACCGACAGACAGACAGAAATTTTTTTTTCGCTCAAACTTAAAATCTCGACGTTTCATGACATTTTGAGCCTATTTGGATAATAAAAATTTTTAAAAATTTTTTTGTCGTTACTATACTTCCACTGGACGTGGAAGTAAAATTTCGGACAGCAGGGCGTGTAAGAACACCTCAAAGTCGTAAAATAGTCGAAATTTTCATTATTGCAAGTTGGTTGAAACTTCGTATATTGCTTGAATCAAGGTATATAAATAACCATACAACTTGTCAGACAAAAATTTCGGGCAGCAGGGGGTGTAAGAACACCCCAAAGTCGTAAAATAGTAATCGAAATTTTCATTAATATATAACCATACAAATTGTCAGACAAAAAGAGTATGAGCGGATAGCAATGTAAAAAGTGCCCCCGCATCTACCGAATTAAAATGGCTTCCATAAGATGTCTCGTATCCTGACTGTCTTGTGTACAAAGTTTTAAACTCGTGAACTCTGCATGGGGTGGAAAAAAAAAATAATTTACCCCTAAATGTTTTATTTTTTTTCTCACCTCCTATTTGACGGATCGCTTTGTAATTTGGCACAAATAATATTAGTGTTAGGGTAGTTTATTTTAAAAAATATTACTCGTCTACGATGATTTTATGCATTAAAAAAAATTAATATATTTTTTCAATGGGCTGAAGTGTGACTACCCTGTTTGACACTATTCCCATATTTTGATATAATATGTATTTAAACTATAACTATAACATATAACAGTTACAGTTTTATTAATGCGGTGGAACAGGATAAAAATAAATCAAAATTATCTGAACTTGCAATATTACGAGTATAGTATTTAATATTTAGATAGGTAATCATATAATTCATTCATGTTTAGTTATTTCACTTCAGATAAGACATCGCAAAGAAAAAGAAGAACAAAAAAAGCGACGTCGAGAAGAAAAAGAAGTGCAAGAAAGAAGACGTCAAGAGGAAGAAAGGCAGCGTCAAGAAGAAAGACACGAATTGAAGGAAATAATGGAAAACCTGGAAATAAGGCGTCAAGGGGAGAAAGAAGAACAAGAAAGATAACGTCAAGAAGAAAAAGAGGAGCAAGGAAGACGCCAGGAAGAACTGAGCAAAATCCTGGGCGATCAAATGAAAATCCAACAAGGAGCTTTGAATTCAATCACTAACGAAATCAAAGAAGAGATAAACAAGGTCGAAGATAAAGTAGGTGTGGTCAAGACAGAAGTCAATCAAGTCAAAGGGGAAGTAAGAGACATCAACGAAAAGATGAGTGAGGTCGAAGGAGAAGTAGAGCGCCTTAAACGACAATTGAGAGAGAAAGGAGGCCAGCTGGTAGCATCATCATGTCCTCATTTAAAATCTCCCTCATTTGACGACCAAAGCTCATGGACAACGTACAAGAGACAATTTGAGGTGGCTGCAAGTGCGAATAACTGGGATAACGAGCAAAAGGCTATGACATTAATTCTGGCGCTAAGAGGCCAAGCCTCAGAGTTACTTCAGACCATCCCGAGAAACAAAAGGACTTAAAAGTCTTGGAAGCTGCATTAGACTTGAGATAAACCAACACCTTGCCCAAGTATACCAGGCTCAGCTAAAATCAAGGACGCAAAAGGTTGGGGAAAGCTTACAAGAATTCGAAGCTGCTATAGAGAGACTGGCACACCTGGCATGTCCAAGTGCACCAAGAGAATTTCAGGAACAACTAGCCGTAGGAGCCTTTTTAGATGGCATCAGGGCCGAAAAGGTCAGGCGAATTCTTAGAATATCGCGACATCAAAGTATTAGCAAGGCTTTTGTGCGTGCCCTCGAAGTATAAGCTGCCTTTAAAGACACCCCGCGGTCAGAAGTGCGTGCTGTGATAGTTGTAGATGCACTAAAAATACAAAATAAGTCATTTTTCAATTGGCTGCCGGACCGCTGGCTACTCACGTCCCCGCTCTGCCGCAGCCGCATCTGTCTTATAAATCTCCGTAGCTCCATCTTATATTGTTACATTCTCATATATTGTATCTTATCTCCGAAATTTTAAGTGTGTGCATCGTACTCGTGGTTTTCTTATGTGTTATTTGTATTGTACCTAATACTTAATTTTTTCCCTTTTTAAAAACTTAGATAGTAGTTAGTGTTATGCACGAAATGGAAAGTTCTACAACTGATAGCAATAGTTCTGAGAGCAAAATCAGCTCACTTAATTTAAAATGCAAAAACAGTAACAATGTATAATATGTAAAAAAACCGGAGGTACTATAATCGAATCAACCAATAAAACTTTCTTTACTGCCACAGTTAGATGAGGAAAGTGACTTGGATAAATAATTTTGTTTTTTATGAGTTATCATGTTCCCAATGGTTAATGAAATGTCTTATAGATGTTCGTATGCAATAATAATAACAGCCCGTCTAATGCTCTAAGTGAATCCCATTACGACCACAAAGCCTTCAATCCTACTACTTTGATTGAGACCTTCCATTTTGGTCGGGTTCCCCCTTCATTTGCTCGCAATATGGGTCCAATTTCTGCATCACTTAGTTACTCTAGTCTGAATGAATTATATGATTACCTATCTAAATATTAAATAATATTAGAGATTATTATTTAGGTATTATGCAAATCACAACTTACACACTTTTTTATTTATTATGAAAATACCTACTTTCTGTATATTGTTGCCCTAATCTGGGCACGCTAATATACTAGTCAGGTAAATACTTTAAAACACTCATTATTGGAGAAATAATCAAAACAACTACTCTTCTAGCTAATACTGACGAAGTATTAAATTACATGATAGGATTCTTGGCATTTTAAAGAAAAAAATATATTGAAAATACTTAAATCATTTATTTACATTTAGTCATTCACACTGTTTTAATTTAATATGAAATTATCTACTTTCTGACTAGTATATTAGCGTGCCCAGATTAGGGCAACAATATACAGAAATTAGGTATTTTCATAATAAATAAAAAATGTGTAAGTTGTGATTTGCATAATACCTAAATAATATTCTCTAATCATGATAAAAGCAAATAAATAAAAAAATAATTAATTGTAAAAAATTAAATAATATACTCGTAATATTACAAGTTCAGATAATTTTTATTTATTTTTATCCTGTTCCACGGCATTAACAAAACTATAACTGTTATATGTTATAGTTATAGTTTAAATACATATTATATCAAAATATGGTAATAGTGTCAAACAGGTACTCACCCTTCAGGCCATTGAAAAAATGTATCAATTTTTTTTAATGCATAAAATCATCGTAGAAGAGTAATATTTTTTGCAATAAACTCTCTTAACACTAATATTATTTGTGCCAAATTACAAAGCGCTCCGTCAAATAGGAGGTGAGAAAAAAAATAAAACATTTAGGGGTAAATTATTTTTTTTCTCCACCCCATGCAGAGTCCACGAGCTTAAAACTTTGTACACAAGATAGTCAGCATACGAGACATCTTATGGAAGCCATTTTAATTCGGAGGTGCGGGGGCACTTTTTACATTGCTACCCGCTCATACTCTTTTGGGCAGAAGGGGGGTAAGAACACCCTAAAGCCGTAAAATAGTAGTCGAAATTTTCATTATTGCAAGTTGGTTGAAACTTCGTATTTTGCTTGAATTAAGGTATTTGAATAACCATACAAATTGTTACACAAAAATTTCAGGCAGCAGGGGATTGTAAGAACACCTCAAACATGCATTTTTTTACGTGAAATTTTTATTATTTGCTCCTGTCTGACAATTGAATATGTTATTCTAGAGACCTTTTTGACCGTGTAATTTAATTGTCAGACAAAAATTCGGACTAGCACATCCTGTAAATGCGTTGCAAAATTTCCTCTCGGCCGGCCGCCAGTGACCTCAAGCGCGCCATATATTTCAAAAAGAAATTTCAATTTCTATGGCGCAATGATTTTGTGTTTTTTTTTATATTTTGGAAGTGATATTAAACAAAAAAAAAAGAATAAAAAGTATTGATATCACTCTTAATTTTGAAGATTCACTTCATTCTCCATTAAACAATGAATCCACGTTATCTTTTTAACTATTTCATTTATTTAAAAAAATGCATAGGAGCATTTACGTTGGCAATTTAATTTTCTATAAAAGATATTCAATGACTTTTTTTGTTATTAATCCAGTAGAATTAGTAAAAAAAAGACTGAAATTTATTGTAATTCGTTTCAGGATGCCACGTGCATTAAACGATAGTTTTATTGATTACGGACATGACCCTGAATTTGGTCCACTTTTTGACCGCCGGAACATTGTTTATTTAACGATTTATTGTTGAAAAATTCAAAAAAATCCACTTTTTTAAAGATAACTCAAAGACCTTTGACGATAGGTTTTTCAATTTGTAGATACTGTTAGAACTTTGAAAAGCGGTTAATTCGAGAGATGTTTCGTTTGAAACGCTTGAAAATTTGTTTAAATAATTGCAAAAAACCGCGAAAATTTTAGCAATTTGCAAATATTTTTCATTCTTTAACAAAAGCAGTTTAGTGCTTGAAACTTTGAGGAAATATGTCCTTTATTACTCCAAAGTTACCCTTAAAATTTCATAAAAAAATTTTAATTAGTTTATGAGATATTCAATTTGTTTATTAAAAACATAAATAATGTAAAATGCAAATTCACCCAGTTCCCGTTATTGTAGAGGGTTGATCTGGACATCCTTTTTTTTGTTGAGACTTAAACTTTATGTTTTCATTAATGGCAAATCAAATTTGCATTATTTTCAACTTCAAAATGGCGTTTGAAAAAGTGTCATATTTTGAGGTTAGGTTTTTTGCTAATAACTTTAAAAAAAGAGACGATTTTTTTTTAATAAATTCGTAAAAATTTTTTTAACAAAAAATAATTGTTTATAACAAATTATTGTTTAATTAGGAAATAATCGACATGACAGATATTATTATTTCATCACGCTACCCCAAATTAAAAAAAAAAGTAAAAATCGGAGAAACGGTAAATTTTTGGTTGACAGATTTGAACTCGTCTCGATCATTTTATGAACGTGTAACAAATATGACTCATGCTTCTCACTCCTGTTCTGACGCTGATTTAAAATTAATTATTGTTATCGTTGCAAATTGAATTTTTTTCCCCAAACTCAGATCTATTACAAAGATAGACTATTAAACTAGTTGTTCGCCAAGTTTCAGCTGTTAATGTTTATTAATAAGTAAATTACGAATTTATTAAAAAAAAAAATCATCTCGGCTTCTAGTAAGGCTACAGAGTCATTTTTTTTTGAAAATGTGTGAAAAAGCCCTAGCAACAAAGACATTAGAACGATATTGCAAAATCTTCATTTGTTTAAAACCTAACCTCAAAATGTGACACTTTTTCAAACGCCATTTTGAAGTTGAAAATAATGCAAATTTGATTTGCCATTAATGAAAACATAAAGTTTAAGCACAGAAGACCTATACCAGAAACGACTCTCTGGCCTTCCCGCCAATATTGAATTTTATGCGCATATGTCATGTCGGTGGTATTATTGTCAACCTATAAATCTGCAGGTTTCTAAATTCACCGGTGGAGCGTACCGGTAAGCAATAACATCATGAGCATGTTCTTTATTTCAACAGTTGAGGCCATCAGGTGGCACCAGACATGTTGCTATCTCTTTATCACTTGTGTTGTAAGAAAGAGAAGCATACTGTGGTGGAACTCAACTGTTGAAATAAAGAATACGCCTTATATGATTGGCTATTTTGAAAACCAAAGCCAAAATCAGATTCGAATTTTATCTACCAATGCGTCCAGCGGTGAATTTAGAAAGGTGCGGATTTATAGGTTGACAATACCACCGACAAGATGGCCGAAGGTCACCCCAATTTACCAATGAAAAGGTGCGTTTGCACGCACTCAGTAATTTAGTCGAGTTGCTTAGTAATTTAGTACCCGACCAATGCGGACAGCGTGTTTTAGTCAAGTAATTTAGTGGAAAGCTATTACTAAATTACTGGACCGTCTCTCTACTCGACTAAATTACTGGATGCGTGCAAACGCACTCAAACATCGAACGTGCCTCCGACAGTGACGCTTCTGGTATAGGTCTTCTGTGGTTTAAGTCTCAACAAAAAAAATGATGTCCAGATCAACCCTCTACGACAACGGGAACTGGGTGAATTTGCATTTTACATTATTCATGTTTTTAATAAACAAATTGAATATCTCTTAAACTAATGAAAATTTTTTGATGAAATTTTAGAGGTAACTTTGGGGTGATAAAAGACATATTTTGTTAAAGTTTGAAGCACTAAAGTGCTTTTGTTAAAGAATGAAAAATATTTGCAAATTGCTAAATTTTCGCGATTTTTTGCAATTATTTAAACAAATTTTCAAGCGTTCTAAACGAAAAACCTCTCAAATTAACCGTTTTTCAAAGTTCTAACAGTATCTACAAATTGAAAAACCTATCGTCTTTAAGTTATCTTTAACAAAGTGGATTTTTTGGAATTTTTCAACAATAAGTCGTTAAATAAACAATGTTCCAGCGGTCAAAAAGTGGACCAAATTCAGGGTCATGTTCGTAATCAATAAAACTATCGTTTAATCCACGTGGCATCCTGAAACGAATTACAACATGCATATTTGCTAATTCCACTGGCCTATATCTCCCTTGATTCTCGAGATGTAAGCTGAAGTATAAAACAAAAGATTTAATTTTTTCGGACTGAAATTTTATAATGGATTAATCAAAGCGCAAAATCTTCTAAACTATATATTTTATTGAAAAAATGCTCACAATCTTTTACATGATGATGAGTGTTCCACAGCGACTGGAGATGAAGACGAGCCTGCTTAACTTTATTTTTATTTATTTATTTACGTATTTTTTTTTGTCACCGTAAACAATATAATTTTTACGATTAATTTTCTTTAAAAAATTGAAAATATTAATCTTAATCTTTAATAATAATCCCTCTTTCTTACGAATAAAACTTTAAAAATCACGGATATGATAATACTGCGCTTTGATTGATCCACTAGAAAATTTCAAAGTCCGAAAAAATTAATTTTTTTTTTATACTTCATCTTACATCTCGAGAATCAAGTGAGATAACAAAAAAGTCATTAAATATCTTATAGAGAATTAAATGTATTTTTTAATAAATGAAACAGTTAAAAGATATCGTAGATTAATTGTTTAATCGGAGAATGGAGTTTATCTTCAAAATTAAGCGTGATATCAATACTTTTTATTCTTTTTTTTTTTTGTTTAAAATCACTTCCAAAATATAAAAAAAACACACAAAATCATTGCGCCATAGAAATCGAAATCTCTTTTTGAAATATATAGGGCGCTTGAGGTCACTGGCGGCAGGCCGAGAGGAAAGTTTGCAACGTATTTACAGGGTGTGCTGGCCCGAATTTTTGTCTGACTGTTAAATTACACGATCAAAAACGTTTCTAGAATAACATATTCAATTGTCAGACAGGAGCAAATAATAAAAATTTCACGTAAAAAATACATGTTTGAGGTGTTCTTACACTCCCTGCTGCCTGAAATTTTTTTCTGACAATTTGTATGGTTATTCATAAACCTTAATTCAAGCAAAATACGAAGGTTTAACCAACTTGCAATAACGAAAATTTCGACCACTATTTACACCCCCTGCTGCCTAAAATTTTTGTCTGACAATTCAAGCAAAATACGAAGTTTCAACCAATTTGCAATAATGAAAATTTCTACTTCTATTTTACGACTTTGAGGTATTCTTACACCCCCTACTGCCCATCGCCAAGTCGAAACATTCAAGATGGTAACTCATTACCTCTATGGCAACCTCATATATCATTAGTCTTTCTACTGACAAAGTTTTTATTGATCCATTTAATATAGAGTTTGTATTCAGAACCTAAAAAGTGTACCCAAAAATCTAAAAACCTGGCCAAAATTCTGAACATGCTTAAATCGCGTAAAAATAAGTTCATCAACTATAAAAAAATATTTGAGAAAATCCAAAGTGATGGGGGTTTCTTTGAGGAGGTGCAAAAATTGAAAAAACGTGGTAAAAAAATGAAAATGGATAGATTGGCTAAAGAGAGTGCATTAAGCATGGAAAAAATATTGAAAAAAAAATGTATTGGGCGGGATGTTTTTGAGAGTGAAAAATGCAAAAAACATGGCAAAATAATTTAAGAATGGGCCAGTTTTCTAAAAATGAGTATATTTAGCATGGAAACATTTTTTATATAAAAATAAAGATAGTTTGCGGGAATATAAAAAGAAAAATGAATGTTAAAAAAAATAAAATTGGACAAGTCGGCTAGAAAATAGTATATTGAACATATAAAACACATATTGGATTAGATTGCAATATAATTAGATGTCTTTATTATTCTACAACATAAAGCGTTCATAATCAAATTCATATTTTTGTTCATCTTCGGTATCGGTACTGCTACCAGAAGACATATACATCTGACTCACTATTTTCAGGCGATTGTGTATCGTCAGCCGATCTAACTATTTGTACATGATATACTGGCTCTTTCAATAACTGAAGACCTTCTTTAGGAAAGGTTACCATTTTATTTTTGAGTAGATTTCTCATAGAAGAAATTACTGGGTCTGAAAACACCAATAATCTATTACGTAAACCGTATTTGTAAAAGATATTAATAATCGGAAGATAACTATCAAATTTATTTGTAGGAATTTGCGTAGAAGAAATTACCGAGCGTCCATCTTCGCGTCATATGTATATTATCGTACTTAACCAAATTATTACTCATTACTTCCAAACCGGGATGAACCGGGTTCTAAATTTTGTACCATAATTTGAAAAAACTATGAGAAATCGACCAGTAAAAGAACCATGCTTGGACCTCGTTGCGCTTTTTTTGTACTTCAAACAGAAAGTATCCATCAATTTTTATTTATTTATCTTTGTAGAACCCCGTTTAACACAATTTTACGACCGAATATCACATTTCACGAGTAATCAATATATACAAAATAAAATACTTATGTTATAGATTATCGTGGTAAAGTTTCACTATTTACTAACGTAATATTTTGTCGAACTTCTCTATACATTTCCTTAAATATATAAGGAATAAAACCAGACTGCAACCAACAGCTATTCTCCGGACTAATGCACCGCCGAGCGCTGGATTACAAATTGCAAGCCTGGCGCGACAAGTGCAATAACTGTGTACTGCCACAAAACGCTAAAAGCTTCGATTGAAATAAACACCAGCCGAAAGACTTATTCCTACTCAAAGGAGCTCTCGTCAGAGAACTTATACCACAGAGAAGCGACAATATCGGCGGTTCCTTTGATATTTTATGGCCCGGTTCTAATGACATTGACATGAGTGAAAGACAACCTCTTACAATGAGAGAACTATAAAGTAATTCAGTATATGTACTCAACACAATCTCTTACATTGAGAGAACTTTAAAGTTAGATGTACACTGAAAGTAATTCAGTATAATGCAGTGGCGGCTCGTTAGGGGAGGCAAGGGAGGTTGAGCCTCCCTTTGGAAGAAGCAGCATATCTTTCAATCTTCCAAATTAATATCTTTTACTTGTAGAAATTTCTACTTAGGTATATCTCAATTTTCAATATTACAAGTTAATTGTCTTTCAAAATATCGAGCCTCCTCTGCAGACAATATTACGAGCCGCCTCTGATCATGTGTTACTATACCACGTATTAAATATAATTAAATAATAGTTGATGTTTTAAATACTATTAGTTTCTAAAAAAGGCTAAAAAGACGTAAAAGAAATGTAAATAATGTATTAAATATCAAATATTTATATTCACATATAATAGAATGTATTGTATACGTTATCAAAAATATTTTAGAATAATATATTGTACATAATATTACAATTTATTCTATTTTAATATTTTTTTGTTTATAATTCTAAAAATTATGTTTTATAAAAAAGATTTTTATTTTTTATTTAAGTTGCATATTCAGGGTAGTATAGTACGTATTATATGCTCATGATACAACACTTTTATATTTTGGAAAAGATTATGATGAAATAACTAGTAATATATTAAATATGACGAGGCAAATATCACTTTTGGTTGCAGATTACTAAATTAACGAACTCAATTTTAGAAAATCGTCATTTATGTTTATGCCTAAAAATCTAATTCCAAATTCAGTTCCATCCATTGCATTTAATAATGATACAATTAAATATTCGCCATTAACAAAATTTTAGGACATCGTATTGATGAAAAATTGTCATAGAGTCATTATATTGATGTATTACAGAAAAAAAGATTTCTCCTGTTATTGGAATTCTTTTTAGAATACGAACTTTTATATCTAGAAAATATTTAAAAAATATATATTATTGCCTCTTATATTCACACTTACAGTATTTAACTTCTATTTGGGCCACAGCCAATAATTCTGTTATGAAACCTTTAAAAACATTACAAAATAAGAAAGCTATAAAATGTATCTACTTGGAACCTACAATAGGGCATGTGCACGTGACGTCACAACTAACCTCAAAAATATATATTTCTTAAGATTTACATGTATTACATAGCTATTATTAAAATGTCTGCCTGGTTCCTGTACTTTCAACCAAAATCTAGTTCAATGTAATGTTTATGAAGTTTTAAATAGTTTGTCCCAATAAGTTAAGACACTTTTTGCAGGTTAGAAATATAACCTATAATTAACAGTTTTTATTAGTCAACAATATTGAAAAATTATTTGCGTGAATTTTTAAATATTTGCTTGGAGACAATGTGGCTCCAAGCAAATGTTATATGATGCACATACCTTATTAGTTTATATAAACCAAATAATCTACTTGATATTGACTCGATATATACACTAAAAATTATAAATGTGACAAAATTTTAACCTTTTTGTTTACTTTTTTGTCGGTTTTAGTAGTTTTTAAATCCCGATTTGTGTATTTAATGGAATAAAAAATCTTCATTCTTATAAACAAATTTTCAACATATAGTTTTTGTTAGTACCTAACTCGTTAACAAATCAAACGGGTGGTTTTTTTATTTTAATTCATGCATTTCCAAGAAAAATGGATTATACAGATATTATGGTTCTCTATTATATTCTATTAAGTTATACATTAAACGCATGTACGCCGTACTATGCATACAATAAATAGTCTATTTGTGAAAATACCCTCAAAGTTTTATTTTTTTTTTTCTGTAAATTATAAATAATTCTGTAAATATATTTTATTTAAACTGTAAACTGGACATTTAAACATAATTTACATTATGTCGATGATATATTTCGTATTAATATTTATTATAATCACTTAAAAAGAAAAATAATAAACAAATAGAAAGTAGCATTTTTCTGGGAAAATTTCAAGAATAATAAAATGTTCAAAATCAATTTTCCCAACTTTTCTATCTCTTGATATATTTTCAAAATATGCTTCATATACGAGGTATATTGCAAATAAAGCAAAAAACTACATCCTAGACTATACTTTAAGAAAAAAAAAATGCAGGTAAACATTTCGCACAAAAAAGTTATTCCGACTGGCCTATTATTTTATTGACTTACCGTTCAAGTCGTTAAGTTTTTGATTACGTACAGACACTACTTGTTCGTTCTTTTTGTATTTGTTTTGGATTTTAGACCAAGTTTTTATTTTTATTTTCTTTATTGACAACGTTAGTTAATAGTTTAGTGTGGTATTTTAATGTGCATAGAAACCATAAAAAATGATCCTAATTTACCAAATGTGTTGAACGGAGTGCGTATGTCGACGTGCCGAAAAGTGTATTGATGCAGACGGAAGCCATTTCGAACAATTTATATAAATCAACTCTGTTGGTAAGTTCTAGATTTATCGAATAATTTTAGTTTTCGATACCTGATCGGCAATTCGTTAAATAAATCAGATTTTTTCCTAACTTAAAATACACATAATTCTGTTATCGTATCTCAGACGTCTAACTCTTTATTTCCCAATGGCATGCAATAATTATTCATTTTTTAAGCTTTTAACCCAGAACACTCATTTAGGTCACAAATGTTAATAAACCACATTTAAATCTGATAAATTATAAACAACAATAAAAGTTCCAATATTTTGTTCTAAATTAAAAAACCACACGTGTAAAGAAATGCTGTGTTTAACTTCTACGCTCATCATTCGCTTTTGCAGTTCTGCAAAAAGAGATAACGAATTGTTTACATTTTTATAACTGGTTCGGTTGAGGCGATCATCAAAGGTGCCGCCCTTCTCTGCTTTGAACCGCGGGCTGCCGACAAAGAGTCGGCCGGTAATCTTCGCACTTTTTTTTATGACAATTGAAAAGTTGTATAATTGGGAACTAGTACACGTCCACTGACCCAGAAAGGCAGTGGTTCTCAAATGTTTCCTACCCTAATATTCAAATTGTTGACCTAGGTCAGTTTTTTTTTCAAAGTGCCTCTAGAGGGAAAAGTCATAACGGTTTTTTGTTTGTCTAGCCGATCCCCATTACCAGTATTTTTAATGACATGAAACTGATTACACTCTGTATAATCTGATATATGAAACTGAGTTTATTATTATTATCTACTGTATCTCAGCTAAGCTGGTGGGCTGGTATATCCTTAGAATCAGGGAAGAACTTCATCTTATCCTGTTCCGTTTAAGAATTTTCTCGTTATGTGGCACGTTTGGAGGATTGCTATTTTTTGTATGACAGCGTAGTGGAATTTTGGCAGACCCAGTTTTTCTATGTTTTTCTTTAATTGTTTTGTCATAACTCCTTCCACTGAGATCACAATAGGGACTATTTCTACTCTGTCTAGGTTCCAGATGTGCTTGACTTCGATGGCTAAATTTTCATATTTTGACACTTTTTCTGTTTCTGTCTTTACCAGATTATGCGTGAGTGGGCAGCCTATGTCGATGATTGTGGCTTTTTTATTTTTCTTTTCAATTAGCACAATGTCTGGCCTGTTATAGTCTACAGTTCTATCTGTGAGGATTGGTCTATCCCAGTATAAAAGAAACTCGGTGGATTCTAATACCGGGCAAGGTGTATAGCGGTAATACGGGGGGAGAGGATTTTCCACTAGTTTGTATTTCTTAGCCATTTCCGCATGAATTAGTTTGGCAATCTGGTTGTGTCTGCACAAATATGCGGTGTCAGCTAGAGACGGGCATCCAGCTGTTATATGCTCAATCGTTTCTCCTGGTCTTCCACACTTTCTGCAGACATCTTCTACGTTTGTCTTTAGGATGGTTTTATCGTAGTTCCGGGTTCTTTGCACACCCGGAACTACGATAAAACCATCCTAAAGACAAACGTAGAAGATGTCTGCAGAAAGTGTGGAAGACCAGGAGAAACGATTGAGCATATAACAGCTGGATGCCCGTCTCTAGCTGACACCGCATATTTGTGCAGACACAACCAGATTGCCAAACTAATTATTATTATTATTATCATTATTATTATTATTATTATTATTATTATTATTATTATTATTATTATTATTATTATTATTATTCGGCAACAGCGCGATAACTCCAAAGGAGGTCATGAGCGCCATTACTAAAAGATCAAAGGAATCTCGCCGGCTGTACTCTCTTGTATAATTCTCTACTCTGTGGTCTCACCGATGCGGCAATAGTGGGCTAGTCCTGGCGTTGAGTGAGACAACACGCCTAGTTACTGTTATTTGTCCTTAGTACGAGTCTCAGCTGCGGCTTATGGCAATGTCGCAGGGAATGGTTGTTGTGTTGCTGTTTGTGTGTGCATGTCCTGATTGAGTGGTGGAATAGCTGTGGCTAGACTCCGCCAGGAGGTTAATGTAAATAAGACGTTAAAAATAAAGCAACAAACTATTCCATATACAGTAATTAAAAGAAAATAACTTTGACTCCACTTAGACCAGGCAAATCTCAGTGTAAAATGGGTTTGGCGTGAACTATTTGGGGACAGTTATTTGTTTATTGCAATGGATAGCTGTATTAATGTAGAATAAGTACATAAAGTCGCAAAAAATCCCGACGTGAGCTAAAGCCGCCATTTAGAAAAAACGACCGCCAGAGACATTTTCTTTAAAATCATATATCTTAGTAACCGTTGCTCCGATTTTAGATTTCTTTTTTTTGTTCCATTCCTCACTTCACATTTTACAGAAAGTATGATTACATATTTTACGATAAATTAAACGATAAATTTAAAAATAATTTAAATATTAGGGAAATTTAAACTTTTGTAAATTCGAGACGTTTGTACTGAAATTTCTAGTCAATTTTTGAAAAAATAATTTTAATAAAAGTTCTAGAGCACACAATTAGCTTTAATTTGTTTTTTGGCCGATGATACTAACTCAAATATTAACGGAGTAATAGTTATTTATATATAAAATTGTAATCATTTTTAATAATGTACATTAAGGTATAAAGGGTGTCCAGTCAGTGTTCTCTCGGAAGATTGTGCAAAACGGCTAACTTTATAAATAAACTTTCTTAACAAAACTTTCAATGTTTCGTCTCTACTAGAACTTAAAATTATTTTAAATTATACAAGGTGTCACAAAAACGAGTCACACAAGAAAGTATAATTTTTTTAAATAGAACAGCCTGCATTTCCTTAACGCCAGTTAAGCCTCCAAGGGCCCTGTATTATACCCTAAAATATTTTGCCAATTTATTTTTTTCTGTTTTTTTGGGCAGTTTACAAACATTTTTGACTGGCATATCTCCGCGATTTATTAATCGTTATTTCGAAAAATGTGGGATGTTGTTTGACAATGATATATTTACTAAAAAACATTTTTGAAATAAATCTTTAGTATATCGGGTGTCCAAAATATTTGCGTACGTTTCTTGATATTTAATTATAATTTTTCTCATTTTTTTTTAAATGGAATGCCTAAGTATACTTTTTTACATGAATGAATAAAACATTACAATTCCTCACATTTTAATATCTCTTTGTTTCTATTTCAAACGTTTTTTGAGATATAATTATATCAAATAATTTTGCGTAAATTAAGGTTATCTTTATTTTAGCATTAAAATCTATATTTTGTTTTACATTTTTTTCCATTTTTTTTAAATGGAATGCCTATAAGTCTTTTAAATGGATGAGTAATTTTGATTTTGATATCGTACACTTTCTTTTATGAACGGTTCTTGAGCAATAATTTTTTTCACGATATTGAAACTAACCTAACAACTGCTCAAAATGTCCACCATTTTGATTCAGGTAAAACTGAGGTCTCTTGATAAATGATGCGCCTTACACAGTGTAACATACCAACATTTATACAGTTGAAACACCGACGAATCCTTTCCATCATATCTTCTCGAGTCGTTGGTTCTACTTTATAAACGTCTGACTTCACAAATCCCCAAAGAAAAAACCCACTGTCAGGTCGGGTGACTTAGGCGGCCATGTAATGGGACCTAACATAATCTTATAAAATAATAAATTAGATATTATTTAACAGTTTATTAAAATATTGGACCTCCTCTTCCTATCCACCTTTCAGGAAACTGATTACTAATGGCCTGACAAACATTTCTACTAAAATGTGGTGGTGCACCTTCAAGTTGTAACCACATATTATTTGTAATTTACTCAGTAATATGCTCGATTATTTGTGGAAACGTATTTTGCGTAAAATCTAAGAAGACTGCTCCATTCACATTTCCCTCAAAAAAGCGAGGATGAATAACATAATCATGTACAATTCCTTCCCTTACATTTAAACTCTGGTTCTGATTTTTCTGTGAAACATGAGGGTTTTCTCTGGCATAATAATGGAAATTGTGCCTATTCACAAATCCGTTGCGATGAAACGTTGATTCATCCGTGAACAATACAAATTTGAAAAATTCTTCATTTTCTCCAATTTGGTTTTGAACCCACTGGCAAAAATTTAGTCTACGATTTAAATCCACATCTCAAAGCTTTTGATGCAACTGAGCTCGATAGGGGTGAAACATATTTTTACGAAGACAAAGGGAAACACTAGATTCACAGACCTCTAAATCCCTACTTAACTCCCCAACACTTGCCGTAGAATTTTCGAGTACAATACATTTCGTCGTCTCGCCTTCTTTCCATATGCAAAATTTCCAGTACGTTCAAAACGTTCTTTCAAATTTTCTAGAGACCTCACATCAGGACATCTCCTATAGGGATATTTTTGACCATACATTCTTGATGCCAATAAACAATTTCCATCATATTCACCAATAACATAACATTTACCATAGATATTAAATCTTATTGACAATAATTATAATTCGTATTTTTAAATATTAACAATATTAATTCAACTTAATCACGATAATCTTAAACACATTAGAGAAATGTCATAGAATAGAGTGAAAAACAAGCATAAAACAAAAGACCAAAGCCATACTAGATTTTAATGCTAAAATAAAAAGCACCTCAATTTACGCAAAATTTATTTGAAATAATCATATCTCAAAAACGGTTTGAAATAAAAAAAATTAAGTGTATAATATTAGAATGTGGGAAATTTTATGCTTGATTCATCCGTGTAAAAAAATATAGGCATCCCAGTTAAAAAATTTGAGAAAAATAATAATTAAATAACAAGAAATGCAAACAAATATTTTGGACACCCGGTATAATAATAATTTATTTCAAAAATGTTTTTCAGTAAATTCATCATTATCGAATAACACCCTACATTTTTAGAAAAAACAATTAATAAATCACGGAGATATGGTAGTCAAAAAAATGTTTGTAATTTGCCAAAAAAACAGGAAAAAAATTATAACTTGGCAACGCTGCATCCGATTGGCAAAAAATTTCATGGTGTAATTCAGAACCCTCAGACGCTTAACTGGCCCTAAAAAATTAGAGAGTATTCCATTAAAAAAATTATACATTCTTGTGTAACTCCTTTTTGTGACACCTTGTATAATTGAAAATAATTTCACGTTATAGTAGAGATGAAACATTGAAAGTTTTGTTAAAAAAGTTTTTTTATAAAGTTATCCGTTTTTGCACAATCTTCCGAGGAAGCACTAAATGGACACCTTGTATATTTCCAAGAACTCAAGTCTTATTTTCTTCAGCTATCTTTTATTTTATGCCCAAAGATGTAATAACACTTTCGATTGTACATAAAAAGGGGAAGAGAACAAAAAAAAGAAATCTAAAATCGGAGCAATGGTTACTGAGATATGTCCTTCTAAAAGAAACGGTTCTGGCGGCCATTTTTTCTAAATGGTGGCTTTAGCTCACATCGGGATTTTTCGGGACTTTTATAACTTCATTCTGCATGAATAGAGCTATCCATTTCGATAAAGAAATAGCTGTCCCCAGATAGTTCATACTCAAAACTGGATTTGCCTGCACTAACTGGAGAACTTACCTTGGTTTGCCAAGCTACTAGTGAAACTGTAACACATACAACTGTCGTAACACCAAGGGCTGACATCACTGTTTCGGGGTAGTACGTGCAAGAAATCGTTGCCACTATATATGCCATACAAATTGTCTTAAACAAAATAAAAGATTAGTAGTCTAGTAAAACTGCCTTTTTCAACGATTAGTGAGTTAAAGAAAATATTTTAAAAGAGCGGTTTTATAGATAATACAATTCTCGTTTATTAGTAACTTATGTGTATTATAAGGAATAAAAAAGTTATGAGCAGGAAAAGGTGAAACATTAGGGAATGAACAACTTTGGGGTGAAATAACTTTTATATGTGAAAAAAAATTCTTCTTAGCTTTTTATAGACCATTTCCTAATACATAATTTATTCAAATTACTTCTTTTGTTTCATTGATTTTTCAGCACCACAAGTGGAGGTAAGTAAGGCGCGGAAACTCGCTACAAAATGCACGGTTGTCCAATTTTCACCGCTGGATTGACTGTATTATACAGGATGTCCAGAAATAACGATGACAAACTTTTGGTGCGGATTCTGCATACAGAAATATGAAAAAAGTATATAGTACAGCAATCTGAAATTCGACCAGTTAATAATTCCTACAAGGAATTTTTTGTTTGCACAATGTTGAGTGGATTGCCACAATCATAATTTAATATTTTCCACAAAAATATCGTTACCGTAGCGGTAACGATATTTCTGCAAAATCCTATTACAAAAAATACGAAAATGTGTAAAATATCGGAATTGCAATAAATAGTGTGTGGCTCTCATCAGGTTTGAACAAACTTCACGTAGGTGATAGATCAATTTCACATTTCTAGTCACTGATACTTATGAACTTATTTATAAACTTTTTTCAAATTTTTACTTGTTGACTCTTCACCAGAAGGTTGTCACCGGTATTTCCTGACACCTTGCACATATGCGGAATTAATTTAAACATATTTACTTACGAATATAAACAAAAGGATAAAATTCAAGGGAAAATTTCGCCTAGCACTTTGGATACATAGCAACACAAACCATAGACAAATATAACCAATGCTAAAACCAATTTTACTTATAATTCAAGTAGAAGCCCCCATAAACCTTCTAGCCCATCGTGGCTATTTTTTTTAAACAGGTATTTCCTATGTAATCCAGTAGCAGGAATTTAAATTTAGTGAGTGGATTTCAATTGAACCTTTTCTATCGTCTTTATTTTTACTCAAATATGAAGGTTCAAAAAGTACGTTTCGTCAAAAAAATTAGGAAAAATATTCTTCTTCTGATATAGCTCATGTGGCGTCCTCTACGGAATATGGGATGTGACACATAAATTATTGTTTCTCAACTTGAAAAATGTTTCTTTACTAAATTTGGAGAAAGTCGGTCAAGAGGTTGTCGAGTTATTGCAGAAAGAATTAAAAAAAAACAACTTTGACACCCTTTATCTTTTTCCACAGCAATAATTTACTGATAGACTAGTCGGGATAGTTTTTGTGCGAAATGTCGTTTACCCGCAATCTAATTTTTTTTAAAGTATAGTTTGCGAGAATCTAGGAAAAAAAAGTCGTGGAAAAAAAATCATCGGAAAAAATCTTGATTGGTTGATTGATTGATTGATTTACCAGCGTGCGGTAGGCATTTCTGCCACTCCCAAGGATTATACAGCTGGGCCTGCTACGTCCACGCTGGGTTGGACTAAGGTCATGCTTGTTGCCAGCAGCGAGTGCCACATGGCGCATGGTAAAGGAATGTGGGATGGGAGGTGTAGGTATTTGTGAGATGCGTTACCGCATTGTGTCGTGAGGGAGCGTTTAAGCTCCCTTTTTTGTGTTTTTGGTTCGCCTTCTTCTTCTGAGTCTTCTGATTCCTCGATTTCCGATGCTGGGTTAAATTTGGGTCATGCTTGTTGTCAGCAGCGAGAGTTACATGACGCATGGTACAGGAGTGTGGGGTGGGCAGTGTAGTTGTTTTTGAAATGCGTTGCCGTGTTGTGTTCGTGATATTTAATGTTTCTGCTCCTCTTTTTTGTTTCTTCTTCTACAGATTTTCTTCTTCTTCTTCTGAGTATTCTGATTCTTTCGTTTCTGCTTCTGGTAGAGTATATGTCTGTAGGTATATGTGAAATGCGTAGCCGCATTGTGTCATGATGTGGCATGCTTGTGCTTCTCTTTTTGTATTTCTGCTTCTACAAATCTTCTTCTTCTTCTAAGTCTTCCGATTCCTCGGTTTCTGGTTCTGGTAGAGTACATATCACTGCGATTTTTTTTGTGGAATTCATTTTATTTTTCTCCTTGCTTTTCTTTCCCAGTATGTTTGGTAGTTTGTTCATGATCTTCTCGGTTGTTGTTTTCCACGTGTAACCTGGCCTCCCTGTTTTTAGTGTAGAATTTAATCTAGAGTTTTTCACTTAGCAACGAGCACAATTTTGGCCTGAAAAACATCACTTGGTACTTTACCTAAGAAAATATTTGAAATTAGATTTTCAACACTGTATTATAACACCCACAGCGCAAAGAACATGCAGTATCATAAAACACACTCCTGATAAACCATACACCAACAAAAGTCAAAGATCAACAATCCCTATCTGTGATGCTTCTCTTCCCTTCCATTATCTTCTCTTTTTGACTTGTTCTATTGCATTATACCAAAAAGGCTGTACCTAGGTCTGGATTATGTCACCACTCACAAAATTGTCAATCGCACGTCCCTTCAAACACCCATCACCCACCTGACAGCTCAAAATTTGTTATCACTGTTGTTTCCCTGCTTCCTGTACATAGTCTCACTTGGCGTGTTGTCATCTTCTTGTTGGTTGTTGAGGTGAAAAATTATGATTTCGCCCTCCTCCTGGTGTATTATTTTTGTCCTCCTCTTCAAGTTTGCTGTTGCTGCTATCGTCTCCTGCCCACCCCAGAAACCGCCTTTTCTCAGGTCTCCGATGAACGCCTCTGTCTTTTCCTAGTTGATGCTGTGTTGATTTTAACAGGGTTTCGGTTCGTTGATAGATGCTAGCATGAAACGGGGTGGAATAATTTATGTTGTTTTGTATATAGTCCGGTACTTGTTTTCGTTCCTTTTTTGCTTTCTCTTCTTCCTCTAGTTTATCTCTCCATTGTTGCTGTGGTATGCCTCTTCTCGTGTATGTGTTATCATTTCTTCTGTATCCCCCCCGCTTTGACGCCCCTGGCTCGTTCCCCCGTTTCTGTGCCTACCATGTGATTTTTCGTTCCTACGTTCTGTCTTCGATCCATCATTCTTGTGTATAGATACCATTTCCTAGGAAAATCTGTGCATTTTCATTCAACTGCAAGAGGTTCAGCGCCCCGGCGTATTTTACCAATAGGAAAAAAAAACCGAAGGAAAAAAGCCAGGGAAAAAATCCGCGGATCAAAAAGCCACTTTACCCAAAACTCATTGACACAAGAAACCATCAACTATGTAAACAAGGACGCTAATAGGTAGACTAATAGGTTATTAATTAGACTTTCTACTGTCTTTTAATTTGTTTCTGTAGCATAAAAAATACAGAAGTTATGAGTGAAGCAATGTGCGTCTTCACATTTTTTAAATAACAAAGTCGCAATTTTGTTACTGTAATTAGCCAGTAAATAAAAAAAAGGAATTTCAAACAGTGTTTCTCATTAATATATAGCATGACGTAGATCCTCAAATATTTTTGTTTGCATACCGCACTTGCTTTAGAAAAAATTACCGTTTAAACTATAAAAGTACTTTCGATAAAATGTATTTTTTTTCCTTTTCCAAATACCTATATCAATAAATATTAGTTTTATTGAAAAATGGGTAGAGACCAAAAATAAAGCTCATAAACTGATAATCAATTTCGATTTTTTATTTATTTACATAGATTTAATAGTTTCGGAGATATGAAAGTTTACAAATGTCATCCGAACGTTTATGAGACGAAAAATGCAGTTTAAATGTTCGGTGGCGCAGTACCTAAGGTATTAGGTTTGGGACCACGGAGTCCTGGGTTCGAATCCTGGCTAGGGTATGGATGTATGTATAGTGGCGTTTTTCACATGTTGCCGAGACGGTAGCAGTGGACTAGACTGCGGTTGTGTGAGAGACAACACGGTCTAGGCGCTCTCCTCTCCTGAGTTCGAGTCTCAGCTGCGGCAGATGGCAATGTCGCAGGGAATGGGTGTTGTGATGTTGTCTATGTGTGTCTGTCCGTCCTGGTTGAGTGGTAGAATAGCCTACGGCTAAAATTCCGCTAGGACATTGATATAAATAAGACGATAAAAGAAAATATTTCAGAAATTGTGGCATCTACGTCACGCATGCTAAGAAATAAAATTAAAGACAATTAATTGCGCTTTCAAATTGTTTTTTACTCGTTTCTGTAGCATAAGAGATAAAGAAAATATGACGGAAAAATGTGCGTATTTATATTTTTTTATATAAAAAAGGTCGCCATTTTGTTCTCTAATTAGACCCAGTCAAGGAATACATAAAAACAAAAGCAAAAGCAAAAGTTCGGGAAGTTTTGAAACTTGGCACATACCTGGATCTTGAGGTCCTCAATGAGCACCTGATTTTGCGAACACGGCGTGGCGCCGCTCGCGACGCCATCTTGAAAAAATTGCGCATGAAATTAGAAAATTAGCCATATCTTCCTTACCGTACCTTTTATTGGAAAAATACCTCTATTCAAAATTATTCCCTATAAAATTGTCTATACTATTTTTTTGTATGATTAATATTTACAAAGATATAGCTTCTCAGATTCGGAAAAAAAATAAGTTTTGTCTTACAGCGCATTTTTTGGATGTATAAAAGTACGTTTATTTTTCAAATGATGAATATTGACCCAACTACACTACCAGTGATACATTAACAAGATATACACCTCACGTAGCTTACAATACGATGAAACTGTAGTAGACAACATTTTGTTTCTTCACGCATTCAGTGGTTACGATACCACATCGTCTATCTACAATCAGGGAAAAGTGAAATTTTTTAAAACAATCGGAAACTCTCGGCCCCTCAGTGACATCATTGGTATTTTCAAAAATCGTGATGCAGCATTGCTGAGGCTGGCGAAAATTTTTTAATTGAATTATACGCGAAAAATTTCGAAACCAATTCCACCCTCAACTCACTTCGGTATAACCTTTTTGCCAAGTGTACTGCAAAACGTACCTTCCATCTTGCTTCTCTACCACCAACAACCGAGGCCGCCCCACAGCATTCATATAGAACGTACCATCAAGTTCAACAGTGGCTTGGTGTGCAGAAAAATCCACTCGATTGGGGGTGGAAAAAATTCAGAGATGGCCTGATTGCCATAACTATGCAGAAAGAACCTGCTCCAGCTAACCTTCTCAATTGCATTTCTTGCAAATGTCAAGAAGGTTGTGGTGCCGCATGTAGCTGCCGCAAAGCGGGTTTGAAATGCTCCAGAATGTGTGCTGTTTGCAATGGAAATATGTCTGGATGATGACCATGACGACGAACTTGACGTGCTTCAGAATATAAATAGTGTTGCTGAGGATGTCATAGAAGATGCGGAGATGTCGGATGATGATTGCGCCGGTCCGTCGGGTCTTTGATTTAGATAGTCAGATCTGTGGATTAGGCCTACTGGGGATACCACATAAAAAAAACGCGCCGATTTCTCTACCTCATAGGTGGTGTGGAAACGAGAAAAATATCACAACTTACATTTTTTTTCATCTATAGTGTCGCTATAGGTGATCAAACATTGTCTCCCTAACGTCGGGCAACCGTTGCCAATAGTTGGTGAAACAAATTGCTTTATATTTTAAGGCAAAACTCTTTTTTCCAATTGAAGATGCTATATCTCTGTAAATATTAATCATATAAAATACAGCTAAATTGTAGACAATTTTATAGGGAATAATTTTGAATAGAGGTACTTTTCCAATAAAACATACAGTAAGGAAGATATGGCTAATTTTCTAATTTCATGCACCATTTTTTCAAGATGGCGTCGCGAGCGGCGCCACGCCATGTTCGCAAAATCAGGTGCTCATTGAGGACCTTAAGATCTAAGTATGTAACAAGTTTCAAAACTTCCCGACCTTTTGCAAGATCATTGTATTCATTGACTGGGTTACTAGTAATTTAAAAAAAAAAAATCTCAAATACCGTTTTTCGTTAAAATGTAGCATTACCTAGATGCTCAAATGTTTTGCTCATTTAAAGCACTTGTTTAAAAAAAAATGCATTTTAAACTTTAAAGATGATTTCGAAACACTTAGATGCAAAATATAAACTTAAATATCTTAAATTATTAATCCTACATCAATAAACAAAAAATATAATTAATTCCCAGTTTGTACTTTCTGTAATTGGTCTGTAACATTTTTTCGATAAAGTAATACTTTTCGAGATACTTGTCGAAAGCCGTTTGGAAATACTTTTTTTTAAGCTAAAATCGCAATTTTGAAGTCGTTATAACTTAAAAACTATCAATTTATGTGAAAAATTGCATAGAACCTTTTCTTTTTAAAATTCGATTCTTTTTCAGCTCCAATAAATATATATATTTTTAAGTGCCTATAAATTAGCAAGTCTCCGTACAATATAGAAACTTTTCTGTGAAGCATTTATTATAATACTGCCAAAAATGACCGAAATACGTTCAATATGACATTATTCCCAAATTGAAACTTCTAGTGACTGTTACAGATGGAATTGAATTTTGTGAAAGGAGATTATAACCTTCTATAAACAAAATTTGGATTTTTGAAGAGATGGGATTAGAAATGTTGGAAGCTTGCCACCAAGAGCTGTTTTCTTTCGTGCTGAACAAACTGAATACAATCAGTAAGTAACCAATAGAGATTAAGGATTTCAAAAATACCTCGATTGTCTGTTTAGTGATTGCAATCAGTTCGTTCAGTACGAAAGAAAACAGCTAAATTCTTCGAATATCCATATTTTTCGGAGCAGTTAAAAAAAATTTCCGGAGCACATTTATTTGTGTTTCCACAATTTTTTAAAAAACATCTTTTAAATGACATTATCTATTATTTATAAATTACAGCAAATACCTCGATAAAAGAAACTGAAATGCTTGAAATCCACATGACGTTAGAACACATCTGTCATTTGACTGGCCGTTGGCATTGTTGCCATATATTGCCAAATATGTTTTTAAAAATCTAATCGGCATTAAAAAATATTTAAAATATTTTATAATTCACGCCTATTATTATTTTTTACATGAGAAAATTAAATTTCGTGGATAAATATATTAAAATTGATTTAATAAATAAGCTATATACTCCTGTTTTCTTCAATTATCCTTTCTAGAACTAGAGAAGGAATTTCAACTCGGCAACACCACAATGTTTTGTATAAAACCATTTTATCAACAAATTCATACAGTCTACCTACGTCATCGGTCAAACTACCTACGTCACCAATTTAAAACAGCTTTGCTCCACTTATTTTAACTTCTGTTTTCTCAAAAAAATTGATAATTATTTTCGCGAAAATCTGCATTGGAAGGCTAGTTTGTACATATTCTATGATGTTATTCAATAAAAAAAACATATAGGAAAATACCCCATTCTGATGTCATATTCTGTGGTTCAAAATACATGAAAATATCATGTTTTCATGTTCTGCACAGAACTTTGTTTTGTAGAGCTGTGTTATTAATGGTCCACCCTGTATATTTCCAATTCCTCCAGAAATCCAAAAAATATGTTGTATCGCCCCCTTCTTGGGGAAAACATAAAAACCACCCTCGCTTCATTCTGGCATTTAGACGATCTTTTTGACTACTCTGCACTACAAGGTTTATGGGGGTGTCTTGGATAAATGTGATGCGAGATATACTTACAAAGCTACTAAGAGGAGTGCAACATTTTCCAGTATAAACTTTTTCACATTTTTCCTGAAAAACAAGGATTGGTATAGCAGCTGCAACTCAGATGATAGCCTAGCTAATTACACAGGCGCACAAAAAAAAAGTGAATTACCAGAAACATGACTATCATTTCCGGATAATATGGGGGCACCTGAAAACGATTCTCTTAGTCCCGATGGCCAATTTCGCTCCAATTTTTCGGAAATCACCATACAGGGTGGTCCCAAAATCCCGCAACGGTATATTTATTCTTATCAGACAAAGCAAGTTAAAAATATGATCCCTTACTGAAATTTTCCAAGCAATCGAATGCGCAAATCAGATTTTGGATCAGGTGGCCCCCTGAGGGTGAAACAGGGCCCAACTTTGAAATTTCAAATGAATACCCTAATTTTTTATACCAAATTCTGATTCAGCGGAAAATTTTAAGTTCGAGTACACTATACTTTAAATTTTTGGCCTCTTTTGGGACTTAGGGACCCAAAAAAGCCCAAAAAATAGCCTAAATTGCCTGAAACCATCCAGATTCGAAATTTCATTTGGTAACTTCATTTTTATTCCGAATTTAGATTGGTCGGGAAATTTTACGACCGAATACGCGATAATTTTAATTTTTTTACCATATTTGAATAGGAAGGGCCCAAAAGAGGCCAGCATGGGGCTTAAAATGATCGAAACTGTTCATGATAAAATATGATATAGATTAGTTTTTTTGACTATGATTTTTTGTGCATCATAGTAGTCCAGAAAATGCTGATTGGTAGCAGTAGGTTAATCGCCAAGAATAGATACCATAACCAAAAGGACTCCATGGCACGTCATATCCCCGGTGACTTTATATCCTTCTTTTGATCATAACCTTATTCAAACGGACAATCTTATTTTATCAAGTGTTTAAATTGATGACCCTCAATTGTCTGGCAATATATTCTGTGTAAATAAAGTATTTGCAATACTTTTAAAAAATTTACTTGGCATTGAAGTTTCATGTATACTAGAATGGGCTAAAGCCCATTCTATCTCCTGCGGAGGGCTTGAATGCTTCGCACTCAATTTGAGTGCTTTGCGCTCAATTTCACGTTTCTATCAATTTAAAACTTTTATGAAAAGTTATCTTTTTTCCATATATTTGAAATTTCTTTATTTGACATTTCCGAAAATTTAACATTTTTTAATAATTTTATTTTTTTTAAATTTGACATTTTTTAGACATTTTACATTTTTTTTTAAAGGACCCCGAAACAAAACCCATGAAAATGTTGATTCGGTGGAATCTGCTGAAATTTTGGTATTTTGTAGTTCAAGTCATGCTGATTAAAAATTCTTATCACATCAAGCCAATCCTATGGACAGTTTTTGAGATACAGCTTGTCAAAGTTAGGTAATTTGCGTCATTTTAGACATTCAAGAACTTTTTACTTTTAAACTATTAACATTAGCAAAAAATTGCAAGGGTCGAAATATTTTTGTTCAAGTCCAATAATGCTAAAGAATTTTTTTCAGAATTTTTTTATCAATTTTTAGGTTAGGTGAAATATATATATGTCATATTTTGGCATGCTTCGGTGGGATTGGCTGAAACTTTGCTATTTTGTAGTTAAACTCAAACTGATCAAAAATGTCTATTGCACTGAGTCCATCCTATGAGTGGTTTTCGCTCCAGGAATGCTTGAAAGTCCTAACAACGAGGTAATGGGTAACCTATGTGTTTATGAATGGCTTCAAGCATGTTTGTGTAATGCGTGCATGCGTTTGTGTGTATGTAGTATGTATGTGTCAGTATATACAGGGTTTTCTGGAAATATCGATGATAAACTTCTGGTGCAGATTCTACATGAAAAAATATATCCGCAAATATCTTGAGCTACGGCCCTTTGAAAATTGCTCCCAAAAACTGATTATTATTTTATATTTCAGAAACCTTTTGATTTACAGGGATGTGACTTTATAAACATATTGACAATAATACAAGCTTATTTTAACATTACATTACATTACATTTTTTTGTGCACGTACACAAACACACTGGAAGCCATTCATAAACACGTACATATAGATTAGGTACCTCGTTGTTAGGACTTTCAAGCACTCTTGGAGCGAAAACCACTCATAGGATCGACTCAGTGTAATAGGAATTTTTGATCAGCATGACCTTAACTACAAAATAGCAAAGTTTCAGCCAATCCCACCGAAGCATGCCAAAACATGACATATATATATTTTACCTAACCTAAAAATTGATAAAAAAATTCTGAAAAAAAATCTTGAGCTTTACTGGACTTGGACAAAAATATTTCGACTCTTGCAATTTTTTGCTAAAGTTAATAGTTTAAGAGTAAAAAGTGAATGTCTAAAATGACACAAATTACCTGACTTTGATAAGCTGTATCTCAAAAACTGTCCATAGGATTGGCTCGATGTGATAAGAACTTTTGATCAGCATGACTTGAACTACAAAATACCAAAATTTTAGCCGATTCCACCTAATCAACATTTTCATGGGTTTTGTTCCGGGGTCCTTTTACATTTTTGGAAACTTTAATTTTTTTTTAAATTTGACATTTCTTTGAAATTTTACATTTTTTAAAAATTTTTCTCTTTTGTGACGTGGGTGTATTTTTAGTTCACTCGAATTTCGTTTTTTCTTTAATAGTGTCACCTACATTTCAAATATGAAGTCAGTATCTCTGCCCGTTCGTGCGTAGTAAAAATTTTTCTTTTTCGTGACGTAGGTGTATTTTTGATTCACTCGAATTTCGTTTTTTCTTCAATAGTGCCCACCTACATTTTAAATATGAAGTCAGTACCTCTATCCGTTCGTGTGTAGTAAGAGTTTCTTTTTTGTGACGTAGGTGTATTTTTGATTCACCCGAATTTCGTTTTTTTCTCAATAGTGCCACCTACGTTACCAGTATGAACTTTGTATCTCTACCCGTTCGTGCGTAGTAAGAATTTTTCTCTTTTGTGACTTAAGTGTATTTTTGATTCACTCGAATTTCGTTTTTTTTTTCAATAGTGCCACATATATTTCAAATATGAAGTCAGTACCTCTATCCGTTCGTGCGTAGTAAGATTTTTTCTTTTTTGTGACGCAGGTGTATTTTTGATTCATTCGAATTTCGTTTTTTCTTCAATAGTGCCACCTACGTTTCAAACACGAAGTCAGTATCTCTATCCATTCGTGCGTAATAAGCGTTTTTCTTTTTTGTGACGTAGGTGTATTTTTGATTCACTCGGATTTCGCTTTATTTTCAATAGTGCCACATATATTTCAAATATGAAGTCAGTATCTCTATCCGTTCGTGCGTAGTAAGAGTTTTTCTTTTTTGTGACGTAGGTGTATTTTTGATTCACTCGAATTTCGTTTTTTTTTTTTCAATAGTGCCACATATATTTCAAATATGAAGTCAGTATCTCTATCCGTTCGTGCGTAGTAAGAGTTTTTCTTTTTTGTGACGTAGGCGTATTTTTGATTCACTCAGATTTCGTTTTTTCTTCAATAGTGCCACCTAA
The DNA here is from genome assembly GCA_936432065.2 of Rutpela maculata. NCBI lineage: Eukaryota > Metazoa > Arthropoda > Insecta > Coleoptera > Cerambycidae > Rutpela > Rutpela maculata. The sequence goes on along the minus strand of OW386292.2, from coordinate 133,124,075 downwards.
ATTTCAAATATGAAGTCAGTATCTCTATCTGTTCGTGCGTAGTAATAGTTTTTCTTTTTTGTGACGTAGGCGTATTTTTGATTCACTCAGATTTCGTTTTTTCTTCAATAGTGCCACATATATTTCAAATTATGAAGTCAGTATCTCTATCCGTTCGTGTGTAGTAAGATTTTTCTTTTTTGTGACGTAGGTGTATTTTTGATTCACTCAGATTTCGTTTTTTCTTCAATAGTGCCACATATATTTCAAATATGAAGTCAGTATCTCTATCCGTTCGTGCGTAGTAAGTTTTTTTCTTTTTTGTGACGTAGGTGTATTTTTGATTCACTCGAATTTCGTTTTTTTTTTTAATAGTGCCACATATATTTCAAATACGAAGTCAGTATCTCTATCCGTTCGTGCGTAGTAAGATTTTTTCTTTTTTGTGACGTAGGTGTATTTTTGATTCATTCGAATTTCGTTTTTCTTTTCAATAGTGCCACATATATTTCAAATAAGAAGTCAGTATCTCTATCTGTTCGTGCGTAGTAAGAGTTTTTATTTTTTGTGACGTAGGTGTATTTTTGATTCACTCAGATTTCGTCTTTTCTTCAATAATGCCACCTAAATTTCAAATATGAAGTCAGTATCTTTATCCGTTCGTGCGTAGTAAGATTTTTCTTTTTTGTGACGTAGGTGTATTTTTGATTCACTCAGATTTCGTTTTTTCTTCAATAATGCCACCTAAATTTCAAATATGAAGTCAGTATCTTTATCCGTTCGTGCGTAGTAAGATTTTTCTTTTTTGTGACGTAGGTGTATTTTTGATTCACTCAGATTTCGTTTTTTCTTCAATAGTGCCACATATTTCAAATATGAAGTCAGTATCTCTATCCGTTCGTGCGTAGTAAGATTTTTCTTTTTTGTGACGTAGGTGTATTTTTGATTCACTCAGATTTCGTTTTTTCTTCAATAGTGCCACCTAAATTTCAAATATGAAGTCAGTATCTCTATCCGTCCGTGCGTAGTAAGACTTTTTCTTTTTTGTGACGTAGGTGTATTTTTGATTCATTCGAATTTCGTTTTTCTTTTCAATAGTGCCACATATATTTCAAATATGAAGTCAGTATCTCTATTTGTTCGTGCGTAGTAAGAGTTTTTCTTTTTTGTGACGTAGGTGTATTTTTGATTCACTCAGATTTCGTCTTTTCTTCAATAATGCCACCTAAATTTCAAATATGAAGTCAGTATCTTTATCCGTTCGTGCGTACTAAGATTTTTCTTTTTTGTGACGTAGGTGTATTTTTGATTCACTCAGATTTCGTTTTTTCTTCAATAATGCCACCTAAATTTCAAATATGAAGTCAGTATCTTTATCCGTTCGTGCGTAGTAAGATTTTTCTTTTTTGTGACGTAGGTGTATTTTTGATTCACTCAGATTTCGTTTTTTCTTTAATAGTGCCACATATATTTCAAATATGAAGTCAGTATCTCTATCCGTTCGTGCGTAGTAAGATTTTTCTTTTTTGTGACGTAGGTGTATTTTTGATTCACTCAGATTTCGTTTTTTCTTCAATAGTGCCACCTAAATTTCAAATATGAAGTCAGTATCTCTATCCGTTCGTGCGTAGTAAGATTTTTCTTTTTTGTGACGTAGGTGTATTTTTGATTCATTCGAATTTCGTTTTTCTTTTCAATAGTACCACATATATTTCAAATATGAAGTCAGTATCTCTATCCGTTCGTGCGTAGTAAGAGTTTTTCTTTTTTGTGACGTAGGTGTATTTTTGATTCACTCAGATTTCGTCTTTTCTTCAATAATGCCACCTAAATTTCAAATATGAAGTCAGTATCTTTATCCGTTCGTGCGTAGTAAGATTTTTCTTTTTTGTGACGTAGGTGTATTTTTGATTCACTCAGATTTCGTTTTTTCTTCAATAGTGCCACATATATTTCAAATATGAAGTCAGTATCTCTATCCGTTCGTGCGTAGTAAGATTTTTCTTTTTTGTGACGTAGGTGTATTTTTGATTCACTCAGATTTCGTTTTTTCTTCAATAGTGCCACCTAAATTTCAAATATGAAGTCAGTATCTCTATCCGTTCGTGCGTAGTAAGATTTTTTCTTTTTTGTGACGTAGGTGTATTTTTGATTCATTCGAATTTCGTTTTTCTTTTCAATAGTGCCACATATATTTCAAATATGAAGTCAGTATCTCTATCTGTTCGTGCGTAGTAAGAGTTTTTCTTTTTTGTGACGTAGGTGTATTTTTGATTCACTCAGATTTCGTCTTTTCTTCAATAATGCCACCTAAATTTCAAATATGAAGTCAGTATCTTTATCCGTTCGTGCGTAGTAAGATTTTTCTTTTTTGTGACGTAGGTGTATTTTTGATTCACTCAGATTTCGTTTTTTCTTCAATAATGCCACCTAAATTTCGAATATGAAGTCAGTATCTTTATCCGTTCGTGCGTAGTAAGATTTTTCTTTTTTGTGACGTAGGTGTATTTTTGATTCACTCAGATTTCGTTTTTTCTTCAATAGTGCCACATATATTTCAAATATGAAGTCAGTATCTCTATCCGTTCGTGCGTAGTAAGATTTTTCCTTTTTGTGACGTAGGTGTATTTTTGATTCACTCAGATTTCGTTTTTTCTTCAATAGTGCCACCTAAATTTCAAATATGAAGTCAGTATCTCTATCCGTTCGTGCGTAGTAAGATTTTTTCTTTTTTGTGACGTAGGTGTATTTTTGATTCATTCGAATTTCGTTTTTCTTTTCAATAGTGCCACATATATTTCAAATATGAAGTCAGTATCTCTATCCGTTCGTGCGTAGTAAGAGTTTTTCTTTTTTGTACTGTAAACTTTTCAGGATATTATTCTATACACTTTCACGAACTCATAAAAAAAAATTATTCATTTTGCAAGTTTTTGGAAGTAAATACCTTCATAGTAACTAAGCAAGTCTATCGATATTTCCCATTCCAGTGAGAGAAGGTACAAGTTTTCCATCCCAATGGATGACTGGGGCCGGCAATTCAGAATTACCGAAGGCAGTTTTTAATATTTCAGCTCTTTCTTCGCGGATGCGTTGTCTAGAGCGCTGAAGTGTGGTTCTGCTGATGGACAAAGATGTGGTGTCATGTCCTAGTGCTTCTGCTACTGCCGTCAAAATATGGACTCCATACCTGTCGCTTATTTTGCAAGCATCAAATGCAGCGGCTATTTTTGGTGTGATGATGTTACATGTTCCATACAGTCTCCTCTTTTTTGGCTGTGACGGGCCAGGCTGGTCTTGTAACAACTCTTCTTGGGCTTCGATTATTTCATCTTCATTTTCGTTGGAGTCGGCTGAATTACTACTTGATGATGGACAGGTGACTGTTTCCTCTAATCTAGCTTTTTCTTGTTGACTTCGTTGCATTCGTTCGGATAATTTCTGTAATTTCTCCTCAGCTGATTTTTCTTGAGAAGCAAGTTGATAATCAATACCATGCATAAATCCAGGACGTCCCTTTTTTCTTTGGTTAATTAAAAACTGCTTATCTTCATCTATTGTTATCAACTCCAATGCATTTGCATGAGAAATGTCAAAAAGATCGTCCAATTTTTCAACGAAATTTTTTTCTTTACCTCCCGCACTGGCCCTTTTAGCCGATTTTTGTAAGTTCCTCCACTCTGCATAAAGTTTATCTAGTTGTTTAACAAAATGAAAATCCTGACGTGTCGGAATGCGAGCTTTATCCCAAAAAACTGACACCTCTTTTATTGTTAATTTAGCACTTTCATGTACACTTAGCTTCACTTCACGAATGTTATAAAAGAGCACTTGTAATACTTGTCTATTAGACGGCAATTTATTGCCAATGATTTGTGACGAATAGTGTCCAACTAAGTAAATGAAAGTATCCTTTCTTAAAGATCTAACATCAGCCATCGTTAAATGTTTTTTCAAAAAGGAACGTATGCTAGAACTTATAATGTCACCACTGTAAAACACAATTGCAAACTGACATAAAAACCTACCGTAGGTGCATTATATTTCCAAACTTCCAAAACAAATAATTTCTAGGAAATAATTACACCAATAAAACATTATGAGAAAAGAGGTAGATATTTGTATTTTAAGTAAAATTTAAGTGTATTACCGTAATAAAATCTTATCTACAAATTTCTACCGGAATGCGGCACGGGTTACCGTAATAAAATCGTATCTACAAATTTCTACCTGAATGCGGCACGGGTTACCGTTCACCGAATTATCTGAAACTTTGACATAAATTATTCCTAGTATAAGAGTATATTTTCGTGGGGTGAGACTTAAAAAATACGCAAAAAAAATTCACCCCCTATAGAGATGGGCCACCCTAACCTTCATGGACTGGGGCTATATAGGATGGAAAATGTAGATGTTTGCGTTGCTGTTTCGTATTAACGCTCTCTTCGATAGTTGTCTTAAGCCCTTTTCTCTGTACATGTTTCCAATACTTCGCCTTGTATGTTTCTATCCCTTCTTATTAATGTTGACGTTTTCTGACGTTACATTTTTTCTTTGCATTTTCTCTTTCTTACATTTCCTCGATCTAATGTTGCAGTGACATATACCTTCTCTTGTACGTATTGTTGTTTCTTCTGAAGGTTTGGTTTCATTTTTGTCCTACTGGGAGGATTTCTACGTATTTTCGAGGATTTTCCTGCTTTTTTCTTGTCATAGCTTCTCTCCACCTCTCACCTTTCTTTCGGTTTTTCATTTATGTTTCGTATCCATTGTCATTTTTCTGTGGCGCTTATATATTTTAACTGCTCATATATTTTCTTCTGATGTTTTTGTTGCTGAGCTCGTAGACGACTTTTCTCTTTTTAACATTTTTCTTGTAGCAATTTTTGTTTGAGACCATTGCTATCCAATCTAGTTTTTCTCTTGTTAGTAGTTTTCTGACTTCTTCGTAGATTTTCTTCTACAATTATTCTTACTGCAGTAGGAAGATAGATGTTCGGTGTATTAACTGGTGTTTTGTTAGTCTCTGTCCTTACATTCTGCGATAGATCCACTGTGACGTACTTCCCAGTGAGGCTGAGAAGTGTCACTTGGACACCCTAGCAACAGTGATTCAGAGCAGTTACTCGGGAACCATGTAGGTGTATTTTTGATTCACTCAGATTTCGTCTTTTCTTCAATAATGCCACCTAAATTTCAGATATAAAGTCAGTATCTCTATCTGTTCGTGCGTAGTAAGAATTTTCCTTTTTTGTGACGTAGGTGTATTTTTGATTCACTCGAATTTCTATATCATATTTTATCGTGAACAGCTTCGATCATTTTAAGCCCCATTTTGGCCTCTTTTGGGCCCTTACTATCCAAATATGTTAAAAAAAATTAAAATTATCGCGTATTCGGTCGTAAAATTTCCCGACCAATCTAAATTCGGAATAAAAATGAAGTTACCAAATGAAATTTCGAATCTGGATAGTTTCAGGCAATTTAGGCTATTTTTTGGGCTTTTTTGGGTCCATAAGTACCAAAAGAGGCCAAAAATTTGAATTATAGTGTATTCGAACTTAAAATTTTCCGCTGAATCAGAATTTGGTATAAAAAATTCATATATTTCATATGTATTCATTTGAAATTTCAAAGTTGGGCCCTGTTTCACCCTCAGGGGGCCACCTGACCCAAAATCTGATTTGCGCATTCGATTGCTTGGAAAATTTCACTAAGGGAACCAATATCATATTTTCAATTTGCTTTGTCTGATAAGAATAAATATACCGTTGCGGGATTTTGGGACCACCCTGTATGGTGATTTCCGAAAAATTGGAGCGAAATTGGACTTCGGGACTATGAAATTCGTTTTCAGGTGCCCCCTATTATCCGGAAATGATAGTCATATTTCTGGTAATTCACTTTTTTTTTGTGTGCTTGTGTTATTCTAGAACAACAAATCCTGTCATTTTGTTTTTTTTTGCAAAAAATAAAAACTAAGACAATTTATAATTTTACATAAATCGAAATTACTAAAAAAAAATAATTTATCTCTTTTAATGAAAGTTGGTGAAATGATAAATATTGTAGGTCTAAACAATTATAGAAAATTATAAATAAGAATATTTATAATTTTTTCTGAAGAACGAGATTTCTGAAACATATTTAAAGTTTTTTAAAAAACTTCCATTTTATTCCAGTCAATGAATATATATTAATTGGTAATTAATTACCTAATAATCAAAGATTAATCGTATTCGTCATTGTAATTGTTTCATCACTAGATATGATCAATTAAAAATAATAAAATATTTGGAGCACAGATTGAAATCACCGCTATACAGTACCCACTCTACTGCATTGCATCAATCGTAAGTAATGTTTGTATCTACCAATTGTTCAAACCACTTTGTCAAGTTTTAAGACTTCTAGTAGTTTCTTTCTATAACATACTAAATTGTGGTACATATTTGGTTGCTGATAATTTAATTTGTAATAATTTGAAAAATAATTTGCCCCTTTGTGTCAACAGATTTTAAGGCGACAGAAATTGCAAAAATTAGAGGCCCTAATGGTAAATTAATAACTAAGAGGATCGTGAACAAGTTATTTACGAACCAGCTTGGGATGAACTATATTGGATTGGTTTCAAGTCCAAAAAGAATTTTTCTGTCCTACACATCGCTAGCATTATAGGTTAAAAGATTATTATTTTTATTTTAACGGGTTACTAAATATTTTGTATTACAGATGCTGTGCAAAAAACTCACAAAAAAAAAATACAGAATCCGCGATTGAGAGTGCCATAAAAATGTGGTTGGTTAATTGCAAAGAAAAGAGAGAAGAGAAACGAATCAAAAGAGAACAATAACTCAATTTTGGGCTAGACTTTCTTGAAGATTTTGTATATTTTGACTATTAGGTAGTGTTTTTATGTGTTGTGGTGTCATTCCATGCCAATTAAGCCCGTACCACCAAAATTCTGAGAGTTGATTTTTTTTCTTTTGTTTAGTTGATTTGATATAGAATGAGCCTATGGTGTTTCTTATTTTTTGTTTATGTTTGTTTATTTAAAAGCACTTTTATTTCTAGAGTTTTACAGATACCATGTGACGGGCTTAGTTTAGATAAATTTCATTTCTAGTTTTCTGTGAATTTTAAATCTCGAGCAACCTTGGGTTTTTTATAAAATAATCCTATTCTTTACTTTTCTACTAGTAAAAATTTGTCACAATGTTAACTTTTTTTCAAAGTTATCCAAATAAACCTTGGAATTTGGGGCAAATTCGAACAAGCCTTAAAAATTGCTTTTAATGCATGCTATGCATACATATGTCAATTCCGGACAAAGTATTTTTTTCGAACAGAAAAGGGTTATTCTAATTTTGAACTTAATAATTAGTAATTAATATTAGTTTCTTTACTTCAACTTTATTAATGAAAAGTGTATAAAAATATAACACCGACATGGAAACATGATTTCCCATGCCAATTTGACCACTGACATAACAACAAAAAAATGTGAGTTGGACCACTACGGTGCACTGTGGGGAAATTCAGGATTTTACTGTTCAAAAATTTCTAAAGACCTTAATATCCATTGGATCGGGATTTTTTTTTTAATTAAATGTAAATAAATTCCCCACACATCTGTCGAAATTAATATAAAAAAAAATTATCCCGATCCGATGGATATTAAGGTCTCAGGAGATTTTTGAACAGTAAAATCCGGAATTTCCCCATAGTTCGGTGGTAGGTAGGTAACAAAAGACCACATTTTTGTGGTTGACTTCGATTTTGGAAAGTGGCACGTGGAAAAGGGGCGTAACCAGTGGCGGCTGGTGAAATTTCAATAATTCTTTCTCGTCTGTGGCGCGTGGGACCCATCCGAAACATGGAAAATAACATCTAGAGAAGCACTTCTCTAACGACCACTACAAAATTTTGAAAAAGCAGTTTGCGAAAAAAATTTTCAAAATTCGGTTGCCCCCCCGGGCCTAGGGACTCCTGTTTAAAATTATTTTTGTTGTCATATACATTTTACTTTTCATAAAAATACAACAATAGGTTTTGGAGTTTATGAAAATATTTTCATTACTAACTGAGATACAACGAATTGAAATTTGTTAAATTACATTTCATTTCGTTGTATCTCAGTTAGTAAAGAAAATATTTTCATAAACACCTCCTATTGTTGCATTTTTAAGTAAAGTAAAATGTATATGACAAAAAAAAATTTGTAAACAGGAGTCCCTAGACACGGAGGGGGGGTCAATTGAAAATTTTTTTTGCAAACTGCTTTTTCAAAATTTTTCAGGGGTCATTAGAGAAGTGCATCTCTAGATGTTAAGTCCCATGTTTCGTATGGGTCCCATGCGCCACAGACGAGAAAAGAATTATTGAAATTTCACCAGCCGCCACTAGGCGTAACCTAAATCCTATAAAATAATGTTCCCAAAATATTTGGATTTCAGAATACTTGAACATCTATAGAATATTCTGCTTTGTTCCAAAAACGTGCTTTTAAAACATACCTGAGATGTTATAGGAACATTTAAAAGACACCACTTTGTAATGTGCATGGCACATTCTATGGTAATAATTTTCATGTTGAGAGAACATTCTCAGAATATTGAAACGTTCCGAGCAAACATTCTGTGCACATTCTTCGAATATTTCTGTGCTGTGTGGGAAATATAATTTTCAATAAAAATGCAAAAAGATGAGTTTACTTAAAATCGATTTCATATTTTCTAATTTTTAGAATGCCTTGCATCATTCATCTTAAGTTTGATAACTCTTTATGATTTTCTAAGACAATCAAAACTTTTTATAAAGCATGACTTTTTCTCGGCAAATAAAAAATGCCAAGTTTGAGATTTACACCTTAACTCCATTAATTCCGTTGACACCCGGTATACATATTATCGATGCAACTTCACTTGATCATATTTCCGAAACGATACTCCTACGAGAACCTTTAGTATTGCATATTTTCCAAAAATTTCGCTACTTTAACTTTTTTTTCGCAAAGTTAATAATTTCGGAGATATTAAAAAAAACTGTTTTTACCTCATGCAACATTTTAAATTCCAATGATATCATTAAGAACCTTTGATATTTTGTTTAAAATGCCGAAAACATACTTCATGCAAAAATTTAGCTTGATGGAAATTTTTACTCAGATTGGACATTTTTTAATTTAATTTGGCTCAAGGTCGGATCCAGAAAGGTTACTGGGGGGGCACTAATATTTACAAAAAATTTTAGAAATCAGAAAAAAAAATTTTTTCGCCTCGGAATCTAAAAAAAATTTTCACTCGCTTCGGAATCTGAAAAAATTTTATCGCCTCATGGGAGGGGGTGCAAATAAAAATCCAAAAATAAAATTTTCGAAAATTTCGAATCCAAAAAAAAACTTTTTCCACCTCGTGCGTAGAAAAATAATTTTCGCCTTGAAAAAGTAACGAATACTTTTCTCGGCGGGGGGCAATTGCCCCTACTGCCCCCCCCCCCCTGGATCCGCCCTTGATTTGGCTGAATTATTATTATTTTCAGTTTTGCTATCATCTAGCCTAGCCTAGCTCAATGCAGTTCAATCATACTTACTCATATATGGCGACCACCACAAACCCAAACGTTATAAATAATTGGACTGACAGAATCATATATACTTTCCGAACAAACTTATTTCTGATTGCTATGCTATCGAAGGCATCAAGGACATCCTCTGATGAGAAATTTCTTCCACTTCGATACACTGGGGTTCGACTTACATTCTGCGGTCCTTGCACATAACCCTAGAAATATTTAAGAATATTAAATACAGTAATATTCGCTTATAGATAATCTCAAAGGAACGGCAAAAAAGGTTCGTTATACTTAAGTGATGGGTTAAAAAATCACCATTCTTGTATATGTGTTTTTGCGCCATTTCTTGAGAATAGAAAAAACTGTAACCTGGTAGAGGTAAATTGAAATTGGGAATCAATAATAATAACAATAATAAAAATGTTGGAAATATGCGCCAAAATCTTTTATTTGTTTACTTATGTAATATGTTTAGGTATAGTTATCTTTAGTGCAAACCTAGCTTTAGGAATTGTTCATGTTTAGTAAGTTGGTAAGACTGAAAAATGATGAGAAATATGTGTTGTGTTTGATAACAAAAAACCGCTGCCCAAGGAATCACTACTTCCACATCCAGATATTTTATCTAAGTCACTCACAACGAAAACATTTTGTATGTGGAAATAATTGTTTATGGAACTTTAATAATATAATATTTGAAATCCTCTACCCCAAAAACCCATAACACGATACTCCACGTCGGTAGAGAGGTGGGGGTGGTGATGGGGGGTGGTAGTGGGGGTGGATGAAGTAAAAAAACATTTTGAGGTTTCTAGTTCCTGTACACATTCTAAATCACAATTTTTTTCATCCCCTTTAATAATGGGGTGGGGGTGGTAATGGGGGTGGCTATTGCCAAAAATTTTTTTTGAGACCTCAGCTTCTCTTGTATATACTAAATTCCAATTTTATGGACTCTTACCTGCTTGATTTACCTATTTTCCCCAAATTTACCCCAATTTACCCCCAACCCTTCCACGGAACAAGATGAAAATATAATCTAGTTCTAGATCTCGTTAAAGTAGATATGTGTACCAAATTTTTGGCATTAGCCACCCCTGTTACCACTCCCACCTCATTATTAAAGGGGATGAAAAAAATGTGATTTAGTGTGTGTACAGGAACCAGAAACCTCAAAATATTTTTTTACTTCATTCACTCCCCTATCACCATCCCCACCCCACTACCAATGTGGCGTATCGTTTTATGGGTTGTTGGGGTATAGGATTTCAAATATTATGTTACTAAATTTCCATAAACAATTATTTACACATACAAAATTTTTTCATTGTGAGTGACTTGGATAGAAAATCTGGATGTGGAAGTAGTGATTCCTTAAGCAGCGGTTTTATTAATTAAATATTACAACAAGGTTTATCTGGTACTTATGCCTGAAGTCAGTCAGACATCCACGATGCTAGGCGCCGCGCCGTGGCAACTGAAAGACTGGACGGGGCCGCATCAACTAAAAATAAATATAATGACCATGCTTCTTTCACCTGAGGTGAATTAAAATGGCAATACGGTGAACTTTCCCCAATGGGGAATATTAAAACTTACTGATTAAAATGAAGATGGCGTAGCACTGATGGAAAACTTGTTTGATCGCTCCTACAGGAAAAGACGACAAATGAAAAACCTGCTCAGAATAATTCCCTAGGACGGGAGCGACGATGCCAATCACTTAAACTTGAGTTTGAAATGTTGACATTTATTTAAATTTTTGGTTTTCTTAAAAATTAAAATTTAAAAAAATATAGCGTCGTATTTCAAGGTGGCGGACACTGAAATCGGGCACTACCCCCTGAATTGATAGAATTGGGGGTATATAAGGACTCTGCAAAATTTAATCTAGCAGGTCACGATTCTGCCTAGTATTTTCTCTAAGCCACCACACTAATAGTAATATTAAAGGAAAGAAAAGACGGGCTATTTTGACGTTCAAAAATACCTATCGGTTAGATTATAAAATATTGTATAAATTTCAATTTTTTACCTCATCGTAAGTTTGGTAAACTGGTGTTGATGCCACGTTACCTCGATAGGCACCATACGAGTAAACCGTTGTGTTCGGATTATTCGCCGGTTCACTTGCTGACATTATTAAATTTTTCAATTTCTCATTTTCAGCATGATATAACACGGGTTCTGAACTTGAGCTTATTTCTATCTTCGGCTTATCCAGGATAGCTATGTCTGATGATTCAGAAAATGGTTGCATTTCTTAGGAATATTTGTCGAAGACTCTTCTGGAGTAGGTATATGCGGAAATGTCACAAAATTTTTTGTCACAACAGTGCATTGTTAGAGATGTCACAAACACTTGTAGTGACTTAAGGTACTTGTATACTGATAAGAGCGAATCTAGCGGTGGATTTTATAAATTAAAACGCGAGAGAGATAGAGTAAAAGGATTTGGCAACACTGTATTAAATACGATTGCCATAACTGTCATATACTAATCTGCTACATTTAATCTGGCTATATTTCGTTCGTGCCGAGCCGAATTTTTCAATTTCGATAAGCAATTTACGATGAGGTTTAACTGGAAGTCTTCCTCTTTACGTCGCGACATCGTATGGCCGTCCCGCTGGTTTTTCGAAAAATATGAACGTGTCAAGATCGCATGTTTTTGTAATTTTTCGTCTCCTAAATGGCAGGCTGTTTTTTACTATTTTTCGCTGATATGTCCGAAATGGTAAGAGCTAGCTCGAAATAAAAAATTAGGTCAAACAAGTATCTTTCACTGCGAATCCTTTGCTACCATCAGAATTTTAATTTTTCTCTTCGTTACGGAGATATTTACTGAAATGTCGACGATTTAGGGCAAAAAATCGCAAATTTTGTGCTTCAAAAGTTAAAAACTTCTTAATCTTGACTCCTACGCGAAAAGACTATTCTAGCTAATTTAAATAGAATTAAATTTGCTAAAACTCCTTCTTTTATTTTTTGGATCCCGACAAAAATTAGGGAATTAGAGGGGGCGGAAATTGGGACTTTTCTTTTTTCTGTAAAATTTCGCCATTTCGTCACCGTAATTAAATGGTAATTAATTAAAATCGATCTCATATACGATGTAATATATAATATCATGTATTACCTAGATACTTTATTAATCTCGGCCCTTTAAAACAAAAGTTTCTGGCAAAATAATTTTTTTAAGATGTACATGCGTTTCCTAAGAAAAAGTGAAATTTTCTCCATTTACTCGAATATCTCGATATTCATCAATTTTTCAGAAAAATTTGTAGGCAACCAATCTAAAGAGCATTTATACTAATTTTTAATCTTATACTTTTTAAAAATTTAAATATTCACGCCATCTTCTTAATATGCAACGTTGTCAATCAATTTCAACAGCTGTTTCATTTACAAAAATGTAGGTCTTAAAATAGATTAAAGTTCTAATAACTTTTATACTAGACGGACGATTTTTTCAGGGTTTTAACAGAGTGTTAATAAGAAACTACTTAATGTTATGTTAGTTTTTGAAGCATATTTCTCAAAAATTGTGGTAATAAGAGCGAAAATTAACTTAAGCCGATCTCTACTACGTCAAATAAAGCATCTTTTCCTAAAAAAGTCAAACTTTCCGAATCAATTACTCCGAAACTAAACGGACGATTTTATTTTTATTGAAAATTCAAATGTAAAATCACTTTATTTATTAGAATACCAAATTACATTTAAAACTGTAAAAGTTCATTTTAGTATACAAGTACCTTAAGGACGTTTCATAATAGCTTGACGTAAGAGTATAACATACACGAATGAATTACTCCAGTCGAATTAGACATAATAAGAAATTTTGCGTACTGCGGACATTTTTTTGTGAAAGTTGTTTAAGAAGGCATAATAAGCAAGCACAGAAAACTACACCCTGCTACACTATTTTTAGGGGTTGAAACTTTGAAATTTTACTTATGTGCCCATATCTTTTTCCCCATTGCCCGAAGGGCTCTTTACCAAGTTACACTTTTTGAAGATTCATCCCTCCTCTACATAATATGTATATTACACATTTGCCGTAGGACAAACGGTTTTGGCTGTACGAGGCCGGAAAGGTCGCGCTGTCCGAATTTGGGGGTCTTCTGTACAGGACAAACGGCTATTATTTCCAATCTACGATACTACACATACTAATGCCCTTAAGGAGGGATGATGATTTCTGAAAAAACTTTCATTGAATACCGCGCGGTTTCCATGATACGGAATGTTGAAATTTTGAAAACCCCTTTTTAAAAAAAAAAGTGAACCTACTTTTTTTCGCTCATTTTTTTCATGTATGCACGACCCTAATATAAGAAAATTTACGTTGGTTTCATTTTAATACAATCGTTGGTTTAGGAGCTAGACAGCAAAATATGCCAAAAATGGCTATGTTGGTATTGCTGCATTAAAAAACCAAAACCAGTATAATTCTGGTAAGTGTTTTTGTTTATCCTAAAAGTCCAATTCATTGCTCATAGAAAATGTGTTTTTGTATTTAAATAGGATCAACACTTATTGTGTAATAACGATTTATGTCATGTGTTCTCCAGTCTCCTTTCTCACATTTTTTTTGCGGTCTTATAGTTCATAGTAGGGCAGAAAGCATGTATACCTGAACAGGGCACATATTAGGGTGTTAAAATGGATCTCTTGTTAAAATGCGATAGGACGTACCGTTTTCGAGTAAAACGCACTTGTTTGCAAAAAATTATTTCAGATCACACTTTTCATCGACTGACTAGTAAATACTCACCGCTGACTACGAAAAAATAAAACTATGTGCCGCTTCTTGCTTTTTCTGTTTATGAGGGACATTGCTAATGAAAAAATGAAGGGACTAGGATGGAATAGGGAGTTCTCACTCCCCGATTTGAAGGTTCACGCTTGTCTCGAATCATCATTGCAAATTATTTTGTGTCTATAACAAAATTCACAGTAATTTTACCTTCCTCGAGAAACAGCTATTATATGTCCATTTCATCGGAAAATGATTTAAAAAAACAAACACCTAAGAAAGAAATCACCAAAATGTAGAATTTATATATCAGATCACAATTCAGAACACAATGAAAACTCAAAGCAAATATAACCAGACAAGTACGTTTTACTCGAAAACAGTACGTTCTATCGCATTTTAACAAGAGACCCATTTTAACACCCTATTATGTGCCCTGTCCACGTGTATAATGCTTTCTGCCTTACTATGAACCATAAAGCAAAAAAAATTGTGAAAAAGGAGACTGGAGAACACATGACATAAATCGTTATTACACAATAAGTGTTGAGCCTACTTAAATAGAAAAACACATTTTCTATGCGCAATGAATTGGACTTTTAGGATAAACAAAAACATTTACCAGAATTATACTGGTTTTGGTTTTTTTAATGCAACAATACCAAAATAGCCATTTTTGGCATATTTTGCTGTCTAGCTCCTTAACCAACGATTGTATTAAAATGAAACCAACGTAAATTTTCTTATATTAGAGTACAGGCATGAAAGAAAAATGAACGAAAAAAAGTAGGTTCACTTTTTTTTTTTAAATTCAAAATTTCAACATCCCGTATCATGGAAACCGCGCCGTATTCGATTAAAGTTTTTCCACAAATCATCATCCCTCCTCAAGGGCATTAGTATGTGTAGTATTGTAGATTAGAACTAATAGCCATTTGTCCTGTACAGAAGACCCACAAATTCGGACAGCGCGACTTTTCCGGCCTCGTACAGCCAAAACCGTTTGTCCTACGGCAAATGTGTAATATATATATTATGTAGAGGAGGGATGAATCTTCAAAAAGTGTAACATGGTAAAGAGCCCTACGGGCAATAGGGAAACAGATATGGACACATAAGTAAAATTTCAAAGTTTCAACTCCTAAAAATAGGGGACGCACATAGTGTAGCAGGGTGTAGTTTTCTGTGCTTGCTTATTATGCCCTCTTAAATAACTTCCACAAAAAAAGTCCACAGTACGCAAAATTTTTTATGATGTCTAATTCGACTGGACTAAATTCTTACTTTCACCATAAAATGTTCAGCCAATCAGAATAATTCCCGCTATAATAAAAGCTTAATCTAGTTATAGCGGAATAGAATTAAAATTTGTAGGAAATTATTTTACAATAGCAATTTTTATGCTGTAACTTGTCGGAAACATTACAAGGAGTGTAGCAAAAAGTCTTGGAATAAATTTTTGTTCCGCAAGTCATTTGTTTATAAAAAAGAATGCTAAAAATTGTGTTTTTTCGCATTTGTTCTTAAATATCTATAGACTACAAGTACAGAAGACAGGTAATACAGAAACGAAAGCTTGCCGCGGCACTTTTGATATTAGTGGAGTGCAATTTAATTCCGATCTTTCAGCCCGTTGGCACTTTTAGAGAAAAATGTATGACCTTGCCAGATATGTACCTGACACACTGTAGATTAGGAATCCACTTGTCGTAAAAAAATCGTAATGAATATAAGGGCACAAATCAAAATTTTTTAACTAACCACACCACGTGATAGAGCCAATCATGAAGCATATCTTATTCAAAAATCATTAAATTCTCTGTAGAATTTCTATTTTTAAAATAAATAAAGAAACGAACATTTACATTGGCTTATATGGCAGTAAAAAACAAAAATTCACATTTTCTCCGTTCGACTACAGCTAAAAATTAATTATTTTTCGAACAATTTTTCTTTCCCACGACGATATCTCCCAAACTATTATATTTATTTAAAAAAATAATTCTTTACAAAATGTTTGTTATATTTTTCAGATTACAATGGTTCTTAAATCAGATTTTTTGAGTGTCTAATAACCAAGATATTTAATAATGTGTAGCGTGATGTCAATTTTCGAAGCTTATCGGCGGATTGAAATTGTTTACGACTTCGAGCCCCCACTCATTGTTATTCTGTTTCAACAACCCCCTCTAACTCCGGGAGCACCCAAGTTCCACTTGGGTGAATGAATACCTACACAGGACTGTGAACTTTTCAGTTAATTTATTTTAATTTGTCATTTATAGGTAAATTGACGTGTACAAATCCAAATTTCAGATTACGACGAAATGGACTTTCTGAAATTTTTGACATGAGATCTGGGAGGTTTAAGGTAAAACGTTGTTGAATATTATTGCAATCGGTGCACCAGGGCGGCTCACAGTGGCGAGAAATGTCAGTGTTCCACCCAAATTACTCTAGAGGTCGTAAATTTTAAGTTATTGAGACATTCTTTTTTTTTAAATGTTCGTCTTGAAATCACCTATCGATCCCTCTAGCCGGATTTTGAAATTTCATTTTTCATTTTTTTTAATTTCTAATAGAAAATCATATTTTTACAGAAAAATACTGTTTTTTCTATTAAATTTATTCTAACGGGCCGTAAATTTGAGTTTTCGTAACAAATTTTTTTTTTCAAATCTTCGTCTTTTAATCAGCTATTGATCTGTCTACATGAATTTTTGATTTAGTTGTTGACAACTGTCAAAATGACTGTCAAATATAAAAAAATACGATTTTTAGATAAATAATTCATACAATAACAGGTTGGTGTTCAGAAAAATATATATAGTGTTTTCAGTGTATCTGGTTCCGAAGTTAACAGGAAAATATGTATTTCTAAATTTGGCAGCTGCCATAATTGTTGTCAAATTTCTAAAGATAGATGGAAGAGCTTATTAATTTTAAAAATACCCTGTAAATGTATAGAAAAATAGATATATATATTGTTTTTGATCCGTTTGATTTAGTAATTGACAGGAAAATATGAATTTTAAATTTGGCAGCTGTCATAATTGCTGTCAATTTTCAAAATATGGAGGTAACACCTTATTAATTTTAAAAATGCACTATAAATGTATAGAAAAATAGATATATATTGTTTTTAAACTGCCAGATTTAGTAGTTGACAGGGAAATATGGTTTTTAAATTTGGCAGCTACCATAATTTCTGTCAAATTTCAAAAAATAGAAGTTAGAGCTTATTAACTTTAAAAATACCCTGTGAATATATAGCAAAACTGATACAAATTGTTTCTAATGTACCTGGTTCCGAAGTTGACAGGAAAATATGATTTCTTAATTTGGCAGCTGTCATAATTGCTGTCTCATATCAAAATATAGTAAGAGCTTATAAATTTTAAAAACACTCTATAAATGTGTAGAAAAATAGATATATATTATTTTTGATCTGTCTGATTTCGTAACTGATGGAAAATATCATTTTTAAATTTGGCAGCTGACATAATTGCTGTCAAATTTCAAAACATGGAGGTAAGAGCTTATTCTTTAAAAATACCTTATAAATGTATAGAAAAATTGATGTATATTATTGTTGCCATAATTTCTGTCAAGTTTTAAGGTGTGCAGATTAGAAGTTATTAATTTCAAAAATACCCTTTGAATGTATAGACAAATAGATATATATTATTTTTTATCTTCCTGATTTACGAACGGACTGGAAAATATTATTTTTAAATTTGGCAGCTGCCAAATTTAGATATCACATTTTCCTGTCAACTTCGGAACCAGGTACATTAAAAACAATTTGTATCTGTCTTGCTATATATTCACAGGGTATTTTTAAAGTTAATAAGCTCTAACTTCTATTTTTTGAAATTTGACAGCAATTATGGTAGGTGCCAAATTTAAAAACCATATTTCCCTGTCAACTACTAAATCTGGCAGTTTAAAAACAATATATATCTATTTTTCTATACATTTATAGTGCATTTTTAAAATCAATAAGTACTGTATTTTGAAAATTGACAGCAATTATGACAGCTGCCAAATTTAAAACTCATATTTTCCTGTCAATTACTAAATCAAACAGATCAAAAACAATATATATCTATTTTTCTATACATTTACAGGGTATTTTTAAAATGAATAAGCTCTTCCATCTATCTTTGGAAATTTGACAACAATTATGGCAGCTGCCAAATTTAGAAATACATATTTTCCTGTCAACTTCGGAACCAGGTACATTGAAAACACTATATATATATTTTTCTGAACACCAACCTGTTATTGTATGAATTATTTATCTAAAAATCGTATTTTCTTTTATTTGACAGTAATTTTGACAGTTGTCAACAACTAAATCAAAAATTCATCTAGACAGTTCAATAGCTGATTAAAGGACGAAGATTTGAAAAAAAAATTGTTACGAAAACTCAAGTTTACGGCCCGTTAGAATAAATTTAATAGAAAAAACAGTATTTTTCTGTAAAAATATGATTTTCTATTAAAAATTAAAAAAAACGAAAAATGAAATTTCAAAATCCGGCTAGAGGGATCGATAGGTAAATTCAAGACGAACATTTAAAAAAAAAGAATGTCTCAATAACTTAAAATTTACGACCTCTAGAGTAATTTGGGTGGAACACTGGCAATTCTCGCCACTGTGCGGCTCCAGGGAGAGCCTAAAAACAATTGTCGGATCTAAAAATATTTCAAATAAAAATTGTTTAGAATAAGAAGAATCATTTAAAAGTGTATCTTAGTGCACTCGGAAAGGAATTTATAGTCGTATGTGATGAGGAAATAATGTCGAGGTGAATCTAACCGAACCTGATTTGTACCTATCTTGTACCAATTATTAATTTATATAGTGTTTAATAACATCAATGTATACATATTTCAATTGATTTTCAAATTTTATTAATTTTAAAATACAATGTTGGCAGATAACAGAATCCATATCAAAATAAAAAAGTTATGAAAAATGAAAGATAATATAACAAAATTTAAATCTCAATTAAAGATATACACTATACACTTTCTTCATCTAATTCAAATATATTTTTATTGATATAGTTGACTACACAATTCTTATGCGTGTAAAAAATGTCGGCGTCTTTGATCTTTACCACACCGTCAGAGAAACAGACATTTTTTACACGTATAGGAATAATTGTGTAGTCAACTTTAAGCAGTTTTTTATTTCTTCTGAACGAGGAGTTCTTGCAGAACTTTTTCTCCATGCAGGAGCATAAATAGATGCATGGCATGTTCTTTTTTTTACAAGAACAAACTTTACTGCCTCATTCTAAAAGAATAGAATTTTTAAAACATCAAATATCTAACGACTTGTATGTTCGTAATACTGATTTAAGGGTGCGAGTAGCGTTCTTTTATGTACCTAAGTATATGTATATTTTCCTTTCCTTTCCTCTCCTTTCCTTTCCTTTGCCAGTAAATGTATTTTTAAGTAGTCTACTGATCTGTCTCTTGGACTTACATCGGTCCAATTCTAAATACCTCTCATACTTCTCATACCATACCCTTTTTGCTTTAAAAAACCTTTCTCAAGAATTTTACATATTTTGATAAATGATCTCTTCTGATTTTACGTTTTCCACTTTTATTTTTATTGTTAGATAGCATTTTCTATTACGACTTAAGAAACATGAAACATGATATTTAGTTTCCATAGCTATTAAATCGTTAGCACGCATCCTTTCGAAAATTATTGGATTTTATTGAGCTGTTATTAGTCTTATGTTTCTTTCTATATTCGTGGTTATTTCTTGAGAGACCTTATTTACTGTTGATGTCTTTTGACAAAAAATACATTGCTCTATAGAAAAAATTAGTTTTACGCAAAGGCACACCTGAAGAAGTTGATGGACAGGCACTGGATCCATCTGAACTGTTTTCAATTTCTTTCTCTTTTACTATTTTTTTTTTTTAAATGTTCTATATTTTTTTGCTAGTAAAACTAGAATAGCAATTTCGGTGTCAAACCAAATCGTCAAAACTGTTTATTTTTCGAAATGATATAGTTCGAGAATATATCTCGTCTTCTCTTTGGTTGCTTATTATTTTTTTTTTTTTGGAATTTTAAACAATCAATAAATGTTGCAAATGATTTCTCAGAACCTTTGATTACAGGGGCCGGTTTCCTACAAAATTTCTTACTACACTAAACTTTATTTTTGTCTCTACCTCACTTTTAGAACTTGTGACGTCACTAGTACTTTCCATTTTAATTTCTTCTGAAAAGCACATACATCATAAGGTCGAAAATTTTACTGAAAAAATACATACCAGCTGAAAATATCTTGCAAACAGTAAACTAAGGAGTTTCTTATAACGTGTTAATCTATTACATACAAATTTTATAACACTGAATTAATATAATCAACAAATACTTATATTTATTCCATATTAATCATTTTCAAGACAAAAAATTAAAAATATCACAAACCACAAGTTACAATGCGCGTGTCTATTTAAAGTCAGGCCTTTGGGGGAAGCAGCGCGGGTTGTTGAAATAGCTTTAAAGTAGTGGGACAGCGAATATCTCCAGCGAACGTGACGCTGCCGATATGCTTCGAAAATTGACATCACACTACACATTATTAAATATCTCGATTATTAGATCCTCAAAAAATCTTATTTAAGAATCTTAGTAATCTGAAAAATATAGCGAATATTTTATAAAGAATAGTTTTTTTTGATAAATATAATAGTTTAGGAGATATCGTCGTGGGAAAGAAAAAGTTTTCGAAAAATAATTAATTATCTGCTGTAGTCGAACGGAGAAAATGAGGATTTTTTGTTTTTTACTACCATATAAGCCAACGTAAAAGATCATTTATTTATTTATTTTAAAAATAGAAATTCTACAGAGAATTTAATGATTTTTGGATAAAATATGCTTCATGATTGGCTCTATCACGTAGTATGATTAGTTAGAAAATTTTGATTTGTGACCTTATATTCAATACGATTTTTTACGACAAGTGGATTCCTAATCTACAGGGTGTCAGCTACATATCTGGCAAGGTCATACATTTTTCTCTAAAAGTGCCAACGGGAACAAAAACTAAGCGACTTTTGTCAACGCGAGCACTCCACTATATCGGGTGTCTGATTTATGGGACGACCTCGAAGTGACAGTGATATGCCTTACTACACTCAGAGAAATGTGTACACAAAAAAATACATCAATATTTCGGTTCAATACACCGTACACTGGGAAAACTGTCTTGTTTTATATTTAGTAGATAGGTACATGAATAGGAATACGTATATACGGTATTAATGAAGTTGGGGGCCCAAGTCATAGTGTGTTGCAGAATATTCAAAAAAAGAAGTACACTTTTATATTTATATCCGTATTTCAATCATAATAATAATGCGCTTTTAAGCCAATGCATTTTTTTTTCATTCTGCTACCAGAATATGAAAATGCTATCATGGAAAGTAGTACAATGTATAGATATACAATGAAAGAGACATATATTATGTATATAACTATATTGGCTATATTGTTGAATAGAATATTACAAATCAAATAGTATAGTGAAAAAAATGTTTACCTAAAATAACAATATACGTGAATAGGGCATGTGCACAGCTGACCTCAAAAAAATATATTTCTTAAGATTTATGAATATTTTGTAGCTGTTGTTAAAATTTCAGCTTGGTTTCCATACTTTCAACTAAAATCTAATTCAGTGTAATGTTTTTGAAGTTCTAAATACTTTCTCCTAATAAAATAGGACTCTTTTGTAGGTTGGAAATCTAACCTGTAATTAGAAGTCTATTTTTATTAACCAACATTATTGAAAAATTATTAGCCTGAATTTTTAAATATTTGCTTGGAGCTAGTATTGCTCCAAGCTGAAATGAGTATACAAACATTAAAAATGAGAATAAATCTGGAAAAACTTAAAATTTGAGGTTATGTTAGTTATATGATGCACATTATTATTGCATATGCCCAATTACTGATTTTTTTTTAATTGATACAATGAAAAGTTCTTTAGTATGATACGAGTTAAAAGTTATTACTTAATTACCTTATTCATGGTCACAATACAATTCTGTTCATTAGAAACTGATGAACATATTCTGTAACTTATTGCATTTCTGGTAAGAAAATATTTCCAGCAAGGTGTCGTCATTATGACGTCGTTTTTTCGGCATTAATTAAGTCAATTTCACCTTCAACATGACGTAAAAATGACGTGAAAAAGACGGCACAATGCCACAGTCCAATGACGTATTGGTAATCAGTGAATTTTGCGATAATGGATGCAACCTCTCATTATTTATCAATAAACTATTAAGATGGAATTGAATTTTTTGAAAGGAGATTCATCCAATTTGCGTAAAGTTGATTATGACATGATGTAATCTTTCTATAAACAAAATTTGGATTTTTGAAGAGATGGGATCAGAAATGTTGGAGGCTTGCCACCAAGAGCTGTTTTCTTTCGTGCTGAACAAAGTGGCTGTAATTGGCTGTTTAGTGATTGCAGTCAGTTCGTTCAGTACGAAAAGAAAACAGCTAAGTTCTTCGAATATCCATATTTTTCGGAGCAGTTAAATTTTTTTTTCCGTAGCACATTTGTGTTTCCACAATTTTTAAAAAAACACCTTTTAAATGACATTATCTATTCTTTGTAAATTACAGCAAATACCTGGATAAAAGGAACTGAAATTCTTCAAATCAACACGACGCGTTAAATCACATCTATTTGACAATCCGTTGACATTGTTGCTATATATATTGCTAAATACGTTTTTAAAAATCTAATCGGCATTAGAAATTATTTAAAATATTTAATAATTCACGTCTATTATTATTTTTTACATCACAAAATTAAATTTCGTGGATAAATATATTAAAATTGATTTAATAAATAAGCTTTATACTCCTGTTTTCTTCAATTATCCTTACTAGAACTAGAGAAGGAATTTCATCTTGGCAACACCACACTGTTTTGTATAAAACCATTCTATCAACAAATCCCTACAGACTACCTACGTCATCGGCAGATTACCTACGTCACCAATTTAAAACACCTGTTGCGCCACTTATTTTAACTTCTGTTTTAGTGTTTTCTCAAAAAATTGATAATTATTTTCCCGGTAATATCTGTACTGGAAGGCTTGTTTGTACATATTCTATAATATTATTCAATTAAAAAAAAAATAGGAAAATACCCCATTGGAGCTTCTATTGTTGTTTATAATTTATAAAATTTAAATGTGATTTATTAACATTTGTAACAAATAATTGTTCTGTGCTAAAAGCTTAAAAAATGAGTAATTATTTCATCAAATTGAAAAACGAACAGTTAGACGTCTGAGATACGATAACAGAAAATAGTTATGTGTAGTTATGTGAAGGAGAGACTTGGGCTGAAATAAATAAAAAAATAAAGGAAGATTTAAACAAAATAACAAAATGGTTTGATAACAACCTGCTAACGATTAACTTAAATAAAACAATGTATATACCATTTTCGAGTTACAACCTATACAACTATCGATGTTGAACTCAAACACAGGAATACTATATGGAATTTGGAAAACTCAGAACATGTTAAATATCTTGGAATAATTGTAGATAATCATTTAAGATGGAACCACCACATTGAAAACTTAGTCAGGAAGCTGAGATCGCTACCCTACATGTTTCAAAAATTAAAGTACATTTTGAGTATCCACGAACTTAAATCCGTTTACTATGTGTTAGTACAATCACTGCTTACTTACGGTATTATTGGCTGGGGTGGAGCATACTCAAATGTAATAAAACCTCTGGAAGTCATACAAAAACGAATACTCAAAATCATTTTTAATTTTCCGGCAAGATTTTCAACTGAGAAGCTTTTTAAACATACCAAAATATATGACGTAAGAAACCTTTTTTATTTAACTGCGTTAACAAATATGTCAAAACACAAATTAATAACGGATTATATCTCACATATACATAATACAAGACACAAAACACAAAAAAATCTATTATTACCCAAAAAAGTAAGACCATTGGACAGAGAGTGTACCACTACATTGACATAAAAGTGTACAATCTTCTACCACCCGAATTAAAGCAAATAATATATAAAAAGTCCTCAAAACAAAAATTTCGCCATGGTTAATTGAAAATAAACCTACGCTTTTATGAAAGCTCATCATTATATCCGCTTTTCTTCTTTTTACCTTTTTCTTCTATGGTGTAAATATACATTTGACAGAATCGTTGTTATTTCTTTATATATATTTGCACTCCTTATGTTTATGTTTATATATTTTGTCTTTTCCCTTTTCATAAGGTATGTGTACGTATAATGTATATACATGTTTACGTGTTGTATAATACTTAAGTATCACTTTAGTCACCTATTATTATTTGATTTTTTTTATTGTTATTTTAGTATTTTATTACATTTAATATAGCAATAGCGTTGAAAGAATATATTACTCCCCAGGAATTCGAGACCTACAGTCAAGTTTTTTCGAAAACTTAAGGAAGTCTCGGACACCTACTTTTAGTAACTCTTATAGTCTGCCACTATTTTCAATATTTATTTACACTGTTACCTAATTAATATATGCGTATGTACTATATAAATTAATGTAAATAAATATTATTATTATTATTATTATTATATTTTAAGTTAGGAAAAATCTGATTTTTTTAATGAATTGCGCACATAATTTTTTCCAATCAGGTATCGAAAACTAAAAATCAAGTCTGTGGTCTCTATAGAATTCCTTGTAAACAGTAATAAACAAATCAGAACAAGACAGCGAATAATAATAATAATAACCATGCCTTCATTGCCCAGCAGGTAATAGTCTAAGAGCCAGACCTAAAACAATTCTCTGAATTTACTAAGCCTGGTTTTTTGCCAGTTGATTACAGTAGTTGTGTACACAAACATACTGAGGTCAGTCAAGCGAAATCGAGAACAGGTATCTCAGGTACGCCATCAAAGGTGTCATAATTACGGAGGTAATAAAATGAATTTACTAAGGCTGAAAATCGTTATGCAAATTAGATATTGAATATAAATAACAGTTATGTCAGTCAATCAGTTGAATGTGGGGACGGAGCTCCAATGTATTTACAAAAAATAAATAACATGCAATTCATTTACGAAACTTCAAAATCTTTGTAAAGGTATTAAATGATATATTAATCATAAATAAAATGGTCGGTCAATCATTTTGTGGGACAACGCCCGTCAGTCAGAGAAATAAAAAAAAATTCGCGCGCGCGATCGGCGTGCCAGGCGGCGGCTCGCTCTTTTCCTTATTATTACTTAACGAACTGTTAATGAACTTTATTTCAAAGTGTAATTGACAGCAATGTTAATAATATACATTTTGTAAATAATTAAATGTGTCCTAATTACATCGAATAGACTATTATGAAAGAAATATTGAAAAATGTATGCACTTAAAATATTATATTTAACGTATATTATTATTATAAAAAGACTATTACAACACTATTACAACTATTACAAGATAAATCAATAAAATATTTGTAAAACATAAAATATAAAAAAAACGGTTAGAATAATCACAAACTTGATATAGAGATGACGTGAGGCAAAAATTTATTGAACTGCAAATTCTAACATTCCTCTCACTTTACATATTTCATTGCTTAGTATATGCCTGTAAGAACATACACTCTTATAAAAAATAAGAGGAAATTCATTACTACAATACAAGGAATCTAGATAATATTGCAATTGATTTTAATAGATTAAAATATAGTGACTGTGGTTTTAATTGTTACGGCCCCAAATTTTATAATAAAATTTCCGGGTGGGTAACAGTCTTACCGGAGGTGAGATATAAGCAGCTGCTGAAAGCATTTTTAATATAGTATAGATGAATTCTTAAAAGACATTTAATCAAAGTTGACGGAGATCAAATAGTTTTACTATGTATTTTACTATTATGTTAGTGTAATTAGGACAAATTTAATTATATACAAAATGTATATTATTAACATTGCTGTCAATTACATTGCTGCCACACCGATCGAGCGCGCGAAGTTTTTTTTTATTTCGCTGATTGACGCGCGTTGTCCCACAAAATGGTTGACTGACCATTTTATTTATGATTAATATATCATTTAATACCTTTACAAAGATTTTGAAGTTTAGTAAATGAATTGCACGTTATTTATTTTTTGTACAGACATTGGGGCTGACTGGCCAGCTCCGTCCCCACATTCAACTGACTGACTGACATAACTGTTATTTATATTCAATATCTAATTTGCATTCAATTCAGCCTTAGTAAATTCATTTTATTACCTCCGTAATTATGACACCTTTGGTGGCGTACCTGAGACACCTGTTCTCGATTTCGCTTGACTGACCGCAGTATGTTAGTGTGCACAACTACTGTAATTAACTGGCAAAAAACCAGGCTTAGTAAATTCAGAGAATTTTTGAGTCTGGCTCTCCGTCTTTAACACCCAATAACAGAACAATTCTTTTGCATATGTCGCAAAACTACAAAAGTTGCTCATAATAATAAAGTTTAAATACCTAACCCAGCAGCGACTTTGATTTAAAAAATGACAGTAATGTGACAGCGCGGTGGACAGGCCTATTCGAGAAATCTAGAACTTACCAATAAACTATTGTATTTACATAAATTGTTCGAAATGACCTCCGTTCAACACTAAACACACCTCGAAACACACTAAACTATCTACTAACGTTGTCAGTAAACAAAAAAAAAAAAAGAGAAAAACTTACGTACGTAACCAAGTACTTAACGACTTGAATGGTAAGTCAATAAAATAAATCTTAACTATAATACAGTGTCCCAAAATTCAAAAAGAAGAAAAGCAACATACAAAAACAATGAACGGGTAGGCCGTGTGTAGATACGTACATAACCAAGTAACGACATAAACTAAAATATTGCTTGAAAATATCACAGGCCTGCATAAGAAAACTTTATGAAAACCTTTTTTATTATAAGGTGATTTAACAGGGTGCTGATTCCGAAAATAACATCAGTTTTTCTCCATCACCCACCATTTTTCCGCAACTCGACCCAATATTTTGAACCTCATAGGTATGAATATGGCTATTTTGGAATCTAGAGATGTGTTTTAAAAAATTTTAAAAAGGTTTTATTATTCAAAATTAAGTTTATTTACAACGATACAAGATACAAGATACTGTTAATGTATTTTCAATCAATTTATTCCACATTGATGGCTCTGTACCTCCTTTCCCTCTTCATGGAAAAGCTTCGATTGTTACTTAAAGTATTTGCCGCTTTATGCAAACCTGGCAGTGCCTCAATACAAATACTCAAATACAAATATGTATGTACCTGTATGTGTATAGTTCTTGGTGATATTTTGTTATCATTTTACATAAAAAACGTCGGCGTCTTTGAATGCAGGTACAAATTGTACCGCCACTCAAAGACGCTGACGTTTTTTATGTATATAATATCACCCAGGGCTGAGGAGAACGATACATTTCTTAAAACTTATTATTTATTATTGTCAAATCCTAAAAATAATATTAGGGAAAAAATTATATCCATTCATATGTTACAAGTTACAAAGTTATAAGTGCAAGATGTGCAGTCGAGCGAATTTTTATTATTTTTCCCGGATTCAGCACCCAAAAATCTATAAAGATCACCTATTAGTTTCAAAAAAGTTTTTTGGTTGCTGTGTATCACAAGGGAGAGTATAGTTGTCTTCAGGTTCACTAAACACTAAAAAAATGTCGGCATCTTTGATCTTTACTGCACCGCCAAAGACGCCGACATTTTATACCTACTGCAAAAATGTCAGAGTATCATGCGCGACCAGACGCAACAATAAAAGGCCTATCCCAATATTCCAGCAGTTATCAAACAATATTTTTTAAAATTTTCGAAATTTTTGTTAATTTTTTCTCTCCAGTACTATGGGCTTTAGATCGCATGTTTGTCTAGTCATTCCCTACTACTAGTTTTTTTAATGACATGAAACTAATTACATACACCCTGTATATACTATTGAATAATACGACTAAATGTGCCTATTATTTTGGTAAATTTTTGTGTTTGTAAATTGTTTGGAAAATATTAAAAAAACAACATAGGAAACTATTTTTACAAGCGTAACAACTGCAAAAATTTTATTCCCCGTAACAGCGTCAAATAAAGCTAAAAACGTTCTTCTCTTCGAGTTTTTTTTTTAATCTATTTAACGTCGGCCTATTTCCGCTACCAGGGCCTATCACCGACGCCTGGAGACGAGCTACCCCCAACCTAGAAATTTTGCCGAACCTCTTCCCTTAAGAAGAGTAGGTATCTTTTACTTGCCTAACATTTAATAGACAAGGGACCGCCTGCTTTACATCCCCTCCGAAGGATGGTATATCCACTACGTAATCCTCGTCTGAAATTACATAGCTTCCGCGTATACACTAATATACAAGACGCTAGAAGGTGGGACGAGATCGCTGTGTTTCCCTAGACGGGTCACCCATCTAAGTACTAACCGCGCTGCACGTTGCTTCACTTGGAGTATCGAGATACTTACACAGTGAAGACGCATCTACGCTCGTCCCTCTCTTCGAGTTGTAACCGAATTAATTAATTAATTTTAGCAATATTAAATGTAAGATGATTTGAATTGCATCACTTTTTACTAATAGTGCAGTTGAATTGATTTTCTTTTGGCGACAACATTCCACCTGAAATTTTATTTTTGATTCTTATGTATTATGATCTCCTGATTACGAAAAAAATATTTGTGCCCAAAAATTCCTTGTACGTCAAAAGTTATATGCACTTTTTCACGCACATTCATGGATTTTCAACTTATCTGCTTAATATATCTTGTATTTGTAATTAGATGGAAATCTTAAAAATGATGGCTTATTTCAAATAAAATTCTTAAAAAATATAGACCTGTCCGATATGTATTGGTCAATCCGCCATCTTGGAAAAAGATAGAAAACAACAAGAATAGCCCAAAAAATCAAAATTGAATCTCTTTTCTATAAGAAGGAGTAATTTCACCAAAAATGAGAAGATAAAGAAAACGCACTTTTTTGAAAATTAAAAAAAAATGAATTATGTCCTCTAAAAGTACATAAAATAACATACAATTTTATTTCGACCGCCATTTTTGACGTTCTATTTGACACGCGGTGTCCGGGATTGATGCATTATATTTGACCATAAATGAGTTTTATTTTTGCCAAATTTCGTGAAATTACTCCTTCTTATAGAAAAGATATTCATTTTTGATTCTTTCAGCCGTTTTTGATGTTTTCTACTTTTTTTCAAGATGACGGATTGACCAATGCATATCTGACAGGTCTATATTTTTAAAGAATTTTATTCTAAATAAGTCAGCATTTTTAAAATTCCCATCCGATTACTGGTACAAAATATTATTAAGCAGATAAGTTGAAAATGCATGAAAGCGCGTGAAAAGCTGCATATAACTTTTGACGCAAGAGGAATTCTGGGGCACAAATATTTTTTTCGTAATCAGGAAGTCATAATACATAAGAATTAACAATAAAATTTCAGGTGGAATGTTGTCGCCGAAAGAAATTAAATTAAATCAATTCGACTGTACTATAAGGAAATATGGAACAATTTTTTTCAAATAAAACCTTCAGATAAAAATAAAGTTTATGTATTTATTTTAAATTAGATATAATGTGTATATATACATGTGTTTAAATTTGTCTCTACTAATACAAATTTATCAATCTATTGATAATATTATATTAATATTTTATACAACAGAAGATTTTTAACCAATTACAATTTGATTTAAAATAGATGAACATCAAATCAGTGCCATAGCTAGTGGGTTAGAGGTACTTTGCCCCCGCCCTCCTTATGTAGCCCCCTTATTATGGATATAAATCTATATCTTATTTCCTACTTGCAACTTTTTTATACCGCTCCTATAAATCGATTGCCCCTTCGCTCCAAACAGCTGGTTACGCCACTGCATCAAACGATATCGAAACTTAATCATCTTTCGGTGTCAACTACTCTATTTAATTTATTTATTGCCCTTGCTAGGTTTCAACTTGCATTATTTTCTACATACAGTCACTAAAGTGTATATCCATTTTTGAAACTAAAACAAAGAGAAAAATTAGTTAGTGGTATATTCCTAGTAGTACAGTCGAAATGATTTAATTTAATCTTTTTCGGAGACAACATTCCACCTGAAATTTTTTACAGTTTCGGAAACAATGTACAAAATCAAACAAACATTATGTGGTTACCAGCTACTAGGTTAGGTTGTGTTGCGGTCATGATTGTTGAAATGTCAAAGTACCGACAGGCGCATGCGCCTTATTCGATGGTGGAAATGTGCTATGTGAGAGGATCCGCGTAGACTAGTGAACTTTCCAATCTATCAATCCCAGTTTGATAAGAAAAGGTTATATATTCATTTTCGAATTCCTTTTGCCCAGTAATAACTAAACCTAAATTAAATCTAAAACTAAAATATCTCTTTTCATGACAATGACGTACCACAAGTTAACAAGGATGTGCGCGAGGTCTCCGCACAAAAGTCTCTGATACATATCCTACACAACCCATAAAAAACTAAAAATACAGGGGGCAACACAAAACTATTGCCATTGGATTAGCAACAATTGAGTTTCAATATATTTTGAAATTTTTTTATATTTTTCATATTTCATCTGAGAGTTCATTCCATAAATGGGCTGCAATATAAGTGTATGACGAGGGGTAGACCGCTGTGGAAATCTGGTGTACACGCAAGTGGAAATCAGCGGAAATCAATGGAAATCACTGGAAATCCATGGAAATCACTGGAAATCATTGGAAATCAATGGAAATCAACGGAAATCATTGGAATTCAATTGGAAATCACTGGAAATCAATGGAAATTAATTTGAAAACAATTGCACTGCGCATGCGCTCATAACGAATTCTCAGCGACAGGTTTTCTTTTGTGGAAGCAAATGCGAATTGTACCGCGGTAAAGGGCGATAAACTTATTCTTTGTCATCCAAATTACGTGTATAATATAATAAATGTGTGGCTCTTATAATGTCCAGTTTAATGTTTAGTGACAAATCTGAAATATCGAAATAATTTCACTATACAATCACTTAAATTTCTTACAAATTAGCCTTTCTTACGTAATGCTAGAGCCGGGTCATAGATTTTATTCAGTATTCAGGGAATCCCACATTTTATCAGAATTTATTAAAGGGCAAGCATATATAAAACACAACATATTAGTCTTTACAAGAGCCATAATAAAAAATGGAATTGCTTTATGACTGTACCAAACTTATTGTGAAGTATGGTGAAGTATGTAGCTCACCGTTTTTTGCCGGATAAAAAAATTATTAACGATAATAGCAACAAAAAAAGGATTTTTATGCTTTTTCGTCAATATCTTGAAAATTAGCTAACTTTTTGGTGAACATAAAATTCTATAAAATAATGTTTATGTATCTATATTCAGATAAGTTTGAACCGGCCGTCAAAATCTTGAAAATGATGTACCGAAGCGCTTACTTTTTGTTATTTTTTGATAGAAACTTTACAACTTTTCTCGTTCGTTTAAAATATGATTGAAAGTCTGAATAAAATCACAGATCATCTATGGATTCTAAAAAAACACTTTTCATAACACAGCAGTTTTTTCAGTCTTATTTTCTGTTTAAGCAGTTGTTACTACATAAATAAACTTCTTTGTATTGTCATAGTTTTTTGCGGATTTCAGATCATCTGAGACAATTTCATGTGTCCTTTTTCAGATTTTTAAAAAGTGATGAAAAGCAAGTGCCTAGGAACATTTTTGAGACTTTGGCGCTCAATTATCAAAACTGTACCGTTTTATATGACCATTTTGTTAGAGAAGTTAATTCTCTACCAAAAATCGGTCCAATACAACTCGGACAAACTTTCCCATTTAGGAGTAAGGGCAGTTTTAGAGATTTAAAAAAAAAATCTTTGAACCTTACCCTCCACAGCCTGCTTGCACTTTTTAAGAGCAACTAGTTTATACTATCATACACTGGTACTGAGGGAGTATTATTCAAGTGCCAAATTTAATCAAAATTGTTGAAGTAGTTTTAGAGAAAAGAATATTTCATTGTTTAAACCTTGCCTCCGCAACCTCCCTTCCTACATTTTCTAGGAGGAACTGTTGTGTCATTTCACACTGGTACTAAGTGTGTATCTATGCGTTAAATTTAATCAAAATTGTATGAGCCGTTTTAGAGATTTTTTTTTAAATTCTTTACACTTTGCCCCCACAGCATCGCCCTCCCTGTATTCTCTTGGAGTAGCTGATTATACTATCTCATCTTGTTACTGAGGAAGTATCCACGTGTCAAGTTTGATCAAAATCGTTAGAGCCGATTTGGAGAAAAAAATTATTAATTTCTTTACTACCTCCTCACAACCTCTCTTTCTGCAATTTTTTGGAGTAACTGGTCATGCCATTTCATCAATATGACAAATAAATACTTTCTGCCATTGGTACTAACCAATGGTACCAAGAAAGTATTTATGTGTTAAATTTAAATAGAATCGTTAGAGCCGTTTAAGAGAAAAAAATTATTCATATTTTTTCTGGTTTTTAGGGGCTCCCCCTCCCCCCACATTTACGCTAGGACCGATTTTGCGATTTAGTGTCAAGGCGTGGTCGCTTTAAATATGCATGTAAATATTTTTTAAAGAGAATGGGTAGTGAAAAAAAGTTGTGTGTACCTATACTACCTACACTTTAAATCGCAACCCGAGCGGACGATTATTTTTGCCACCGCAGTAGTTATCTTGAAAAAAAATAGTTTGTTTTTGTTTTTTTCAATCCTGGTAGTACTTATATAAAATTTTTTATTAATTCGTTTAAGTTTGTGTTTAAAATAGCAACTCGATCGGATGATTATTTTTGCCGCCGCAGTGACCTTGAAAGAAATTTTTTTTGATTTTTGCGATCCGGATAGTACCTACGAATTTTTTTTTTTTTAATTAATTTAAGTTAATGTTTAAAAGCGCAGTACCATCGGACAATATGTCTTTTGCTGTTGCAATCAGCTTGCAGCTGCAATCGTCAAGTTCTGAGAAAAAGAATATTCGTTAAATAAAGCAAAACACCATCGTTAATATTCTGGATATCTCAAGTATATAGAATGGATCTACCCTACACATTTAACAGGAAACGACCAGTATTGATGCAAATATGAATCAGTACCGCATTATGCAATTAAAAGTGAGTGTTTTTTGTTAGACAGAAAATTATAATTTTCTCTATGGAAAATGAAAGGCACATTTTTAATCTATCTCTTTTATATTTTAAGATATTGACGAAAAAGCATAAAACCCCCCATTTGTTGCTGTCATTGTTAATAACTTTTTATCAAAAAAAAAAAACGGTATTTATTGTGCTTTGTATTTTAAGTATGACTTCTCGTATAATTTCATACAGATCTGTACTCTGAAATCTGAGTCTTATACGCAGAGCATCAGAATTCAAATACCTGCGCATGCGCATGTTTCCATTGGAAATCAATGGAAATTATTGGAAATCATTGGAATTCATTGGAAATCAATGGAAATCATTGGAAATCAATGGAAATCATTGGAAATCAATGGAAATCAGTGGAAATCAATGGAAATCATCGGAAATCATTGGAAATCAATGGAAATCTGGTGGAAATCATTGGAAATCGAGACAAAATGGAAATCTGGTGTACAAAATCTGGGTAGCCGTCTACCCCTCGGTGTATGACTTTTGAAAAATAGCCATCCTGTGAGGGACTATTACAAAGTTGGTTACGTTTCTGGTATCATGGATTTAGAACTTAAATAAGTTGGCTTATTTGTTTTAATGATCTTCCATATGAAACAATACATGTGTCTTCATAGTCTTCTGTTTTCCATATTTAAAATTTTATGCTCATTTAGATATGGGGTGATGTGATTGGGCAAGGGAACATTTTAAATGTAAATCATACAAGAAGTCTGAACTTTTTGTATGGCATGTTTCATTAAAAAAGAGAGCGTATTACCACAAACCACATCTCCATAATTAAGTAGAGATAATATTAACGAATTACAAAATATTTGTTTACATTTTTGAGGAATATTATGTTTTAAATAGTATAACTTTTTTAGACGACAATATGCCACCTTTATTTTATTTTTAATATGACTTTAAAACTGCAGGAATGAATCAAGAGTTACGCCCAAATTCTTTGCTTTATTGACCATTGGAATTATTTCATTATTTATTTTGAAAGTTAAATTCATTAATTGAAATTTTTTATTCATTAGCACTGTTCCTATTAAAATTACTTGTGATTTGGATACATTCAATTTTAGGTTATAGTCATAAGCATATTTATATATATTATTTAAATCTTGATTGACCTTAACTTGTATAGAGTTATTATCTGCTAGATCGAATGAACAATAAATTTGCGAATCATCGACATATTGATGGAGAGTGGTATTTTTAATAACTTCAGATATATCTGAAATATATAATGAAAACAGTTATGGCCCTAGGATTGATCCTTGTGGCACACCTGCCTTTAAAGTGTTTTAAATTGAGACATTTGATTTATAACAACACATTGACTACGTTTTTTAAGATAGATTGACATTAACTGCAGTGAAATGTCTGAAAATCCAAAATAATGTAATTTTGATAGCAGTAGTAAATGACCAAGGGTGTCAAAGGCTTTTGAGAAATCCAGCAGTACCAGACAAGTGCACTTTCCATTGTCTATTTCTCTGATAACATCATCAACTATGTGTGCTAATGCTATAATTGTACTATGATTTTTTTTGAACCCTGACTGACAAGTCGACAATAATTTATTTTTTTGCAGATATTCATAGGCTTGGTTATGTATATGCCTCTCAATTATTTTTGATATCGCACAGAATAAACTAATCGGCCTTAGATCTATGAAATTGACAGGATTATTTGTTAAGCTATACGTTTTACTACGGCTTTTTTCCATAGTGATGGATATTTACCGTGTAAAAGTGAAGAATTTATTATATGTGTTATTGCAGGAAGACACAATGGCATGAAAAGTTTAATATCGTAAATTGAGAGACCATCTACCTCCTGAGTTTTAGTAGAATTTATTATCTTAGCCACATTATATTCTTCAATAGGTTTAAAACTAAGAAGTTCATTTATGCTTGAATGAATATTACTGTTATAAAAATTTAAACTAATATCATTTAGGGCCAGTTGTACGAACTAAGTTGAGCCAAGTTCAGCTTGAACCAATGCCAAACGCCATAGTTACGATTATTGTAACAATCGTAACCTTGGCTTTGACCTTGGTTCAAGCTGAACTTGGCTCAACTTAGTTCGTACAACTGGCTCTTACTGTAGATTGAGTATTTATTTCAGACACAAAGTAATCATTTAATGAATCAGAGTCTTGCAAATGCGACGGTAAATCTTCCTCAGAGGTTTTAGTTAAATTTAATTTTTTTGCAGCTGACCAAAAAATTTTTGTATCGTTTTTTATTTGATTGAAGTAAGCCACTATTCGTTCGTCTAAATTCGAAAAGGTAAAAAATAACCATATTTTTCAAGTTTCTTCCATTTTGTGAGAAACGTCAACACTTTTGAAGCTTTTGACCTAGCGGGATTAGCACGATAAATTGAATAATATCTAACCATAATTCCTCATCGAAGACCAGACTATACCTACATTCACAAATCTTACAGAGCAAGGTTCCGTTTTATATAAGTCCTTCGCAAACCTAATATAAGATGTAATAATTTTTTTTACCAATTTTTAACTTATGTAATTTTTGGAACAGGAGGCAAAGATGGCACTGTTAATTAAGATATGTAAAATTATGTTCCGTCCAACAGAAAATTTAGCAAATTTACGAAGTTGTTAATGACAATAATTGAGACGTTCATAGCAGTTTGCTGCACTTTTGAGATTTTTGTCGAGTTAATAACAAAAACATTAATTTTTGGAAAATGTATATGTTGCGCATTCCCAAATTTTCAGCAAATTTCAATATTTGTGAGATATACCACAAAAAATAGTTTTACAACTTAGCTGCTGTTTTGAAATTTTTTTCTGCACATTATTGTAAAATTACGTTTTTTGCAATTACTTCCACACCCAGTGGAAGTACAGTAACGACAAAAAAATTTTTGAAAATTTTTATTCAAATGAAACGTCGAGATTTTAAATTTGAGCGAAAAAAAAAATTCTGTCTGTCTGTCGGGCTGTAACTTTTTTTGTGCGCACGTTTACTAAGATGTTAATTTGGTACACATATGTACTTTAACGCGTTCTTGGACTACATTATATTTTCATCTTATTGCGTCGAAGGGTTGGGAGGTAAAATGGGGTAAATGGGGGGTAAATAGATAAATCAAACAGGTGAGAGTTCATAAAATTGGTATTTACTGTATATAGTCCGGTGATTTTAGATTCAAAAATAACGATTTCTCGGAAAGTTTTGGGACAAGCCAAAAATTAGCCTACCCCTTACAGAATTTCCTCAGGAATCCGAAAAAAATAGTGTTGACCACTCAAAATGGAGGCATTAATTGTTATTCAACTTTTTGTAAACAAAATGAATTTTGCAACTTACTTGTTTGCAACGTAATTGAATGATTGAGAAATAATCGAATAATCGAAAAGCTGAGAAAAAAAATAAGTTGAATTTAAAAAAAAACGTCCATCTAGCCACTCCTGAAGTCGAGAAAAAGAGAAATGAAGCTGCCGTCACGGTAAAACTGTCCAAGTACGCCACTAGCAGTAAAGGGGGAGGGGGATCGGGCTTCTAGCGTGAGCGCGAGCGCCAAGGATGCAATTTTCTCGATTTTCTTTCCATGGCCCATCTAGATATATAGACATGGCACTTTATGTAAGTGATAACATACACTCTGAGGTATATTCAGTTAAATTTTCAAGTAAAAATATTTTCAAATTTCGCCGTCATCACAAAAAACGTGAAATCTTCATATCTCGGCTCCAAAGCATCGGAGCAAAAATTTTTTTTTCTTAAATTCGTGTTTTTTCATGACAATTAAAATGCCGTTAGTTGCAATAAATTTTATGCAAAATCCACTGAGATATTTACATTTGTTTAAGTTGCAAAATTGATTTTTTGCGTAAAAAAGTCGCAAATTAAAATTTTTTTTGCAATATTCTTTTTGATTATGTAAATGTACGTCAAATACAATGTTTTACGGAAACAGAACTGTAAAATATTAATATGATCTTTTAGTATAACAGTTTGAATTTTTTTTTTATAAATTAATTGCAAAAAAATTAATTAATATTTTGCATCGGAACAAAGTGCATTTCATTAAGGGTAAAAATATGTACTATTTCTGATAATATCGTTAACATGCAGATTTTATATTTGTTTCTACAGTACTTCAAAGTTCGAGGATCGAAAAATCCAATTTTTTCAGTTTTTTACCATAAAATGTTATTAACAATCAAAAATTAGTTCTTTGCATATACCTACCTTATAGGGGAACCCATGGCGAAGAAATTGACGGGTCGAACGTTTTTCAATGACCTTTAGAAGCGAAGATATAAGCAAACAAGTAAGTTGCAAAATTCATTATGTTTACAAAAAGTTGAATAACAATTAAAACCGCCATTTTGAGTGGTCAACACTATTTTTTTCGGATTCCTGAGGAAATTCTGTAGGGGGTAGACTAGTTTTTGGCTTGTCCCAAAACTTTCCGAGACATTTTCCTAATATCACCGGACTAATATAAGAGAAGCTGAGGTTTCAAAAATTTTTTGGCATTAGCCAACTCCATAACATTGTGAAAGATGAAAAATTGGTTTTTACCGGTGTTTCTTGAGTTTAGAGATGAATATCGAGCCAATCTGACAACTCTGACTACGGATTCAGATTCAACCAGCCAAAATACATGGGTTCGAGTACATAAGGATACGCTGATATGCAGGGGCGGCCCTTGCAAATTTTTCAGGTGGTGCGAGATCTCATTGTGCCCCCCCCCCCCTAATATGCAATCACTTATTCGTAATTAGGCTGTACACTAGGGTGGGCTGAAAAACACGAAAATTTGAATTTACAGATGGCCCACTTACTAACTTATTACTATGTATCTAAAACTAATTCGGGTAGATTTTTAGCCAAACCGGTGGATATCTAGCTAGCCCACCAGGGCCTTGAAAATGAAAGAAAGGGCCAATTTTTCGATTTTTAACATTTTTTAAATTGACATTTGAAATTTTTTTTGACTCCTTATTAATGGCTAAATGCGTGTAGCAAAAGTTTTTCGAATAAAATATTTTTCAGTTCCAGGGAAATTAGAAATTTGTCACTAAAACGTAGAAATCGACGAAAATAAGGTTTTCTGTATAAAATTTCTAATTTCCCTGGAACTGAAAAATATTTTATTCAAAAAACTTTTGCTACACGCATTTAGGCATTAATAAAGAGTCAAAAAAATTTCAAATGTCAATTTAAAAAATGTTAAAAATCGAAAAATTGGCCCTTTTTTTCATTTTCAAGGCCCTGGTGGGCTAGCTAGATATTCACCGATTTGGCTAAAAATCTACCCGAATTAGTTTTAGATACATAGTAATAAATTAGTAAGTGGGCCATCTGTAAATTCAAATTTTCGTGTTTTTCAGCCCACCCTACTGTACATAGAGACCCAAGATAACATACATTTTTACAACCAATAAATTTTTTTTTAGTCCGAAAACAGTGGGGGGGGGGGGGGAGAAATCCGAGAAACTTTTTTATCCAAAAAAATTGTTTGAAGAGCGGGGGGGTAAAAATCCGAAAAAATCCGAAAAAACAATTTTTTTTAGTTCGAATGAATTTTTGAGGAAAGGGGAGAAATCCCAAAAAAACAGGCATACGTCAAATTTACATCGTAAATTAATTAAAAACTGAAACAAATGAATATAGATCTTTTCACGGAAATGGAAGATGTAAGGTGCTTGGGTTTTATTTTTTAAGCAGACGAACTATCATTGCATTTTCGGCGCCCCCCCAAGAAGGCGCCCGGTGCGGCCGCACCGCTCGCACCGCCCTAGGGCCGCCCTAGGGCCGCCCCTGCTGATATGGTCTGCAGGCCAGACTACTTTTTTTTGTTTTGGGGGTGTTTTTTGGGATTAGGGGTGAAAAACGAACCAATCTGACAATTCTGACTTCGGATTCGGTTTCAGCGGGTCCAAATACACAAGGATACACTGGTGGTCCGCAGACCAGACCACTTTTTTTTGTGTGGCTGTATTATCAAATTTCACTGAGTGGAAATACCCCCTTGTCGAAGTAAATCATGGACAATATTTCGATCTGTGGCTAATATAGGTATAAACGATGAAACATGCTCAACCTACAGGAGGATTAGTTTTCAAAATGAATAGTAAGCAACTTACCGACAGCAGTAAACGATAGTTCAAGGAAATAGTTGCGTAAGTTGCAAACTGCATTGGGTCCAGTGAGTTTCTTAATATCAACAGCAAAACTTTTCTGTTTTTTTTTGTTCCAGTAGATCCATGGACATCGATAGGCGATATCGAAGAGTTTCGAAGACTAAAATCAGATAAGACAAAAAATTATACAGCGAGGAGTTCAATAAACGAGGCTTCATAATATACCAAGTGCTGGTGCATTTTTGAACTGTATCTGATAACCTTCTCGCACTATATACATGGTTGTATATAATTTACAAAAAATAGTTATTTCATATAGTCGGTAAAGCAGAAAATCGGCTCTCTTTGATCTGTGCTTGCCGGCACATGCCGGCTTGAGTGAGTAATTCCTACAAGGAATGGAATTTTTTGTGTATAAAATAAAGAGGGGAGAGAATTTGGCCACAATTATTAATTAATATGTTCCATAAAAATATCTTTGCCGTTATGGCCACTATGTTGAAGAAATGACGTTCAAAATAATTTTTTTTTTTTTATTAGCCTTATTTATATTAATGTCCTGGCGGAGTTCAGCTATAGGCTGATCTTCTACTCTACCAGGACAGACACTCACACATAGACAACATCAATTATATCCTCTCATGTTAGTTCTGCTATTAAATTCCCAGCAAGCATTTATACGCGGGTTTTCGTTGGCCCTATGTTATACACCCGGTTTATTTATTTTATCGAACTCCTTTATTCGTTTTTTTTAATATATAAGGAATAAAAACCAGACTGCAACCAACAGCTATTCTCCGAACTAATGCCCCGCCGAGCGCTGAATTACGAATTACAAGCGTGACCGCGTTAAGTGCCATAAAACGCTAAAGTTTCGATTGCAACAGACACCAGCCGAAAGACTTATTCCTACACAAAGGAGCTCTCGTACCACCACTCCACACCACTTGCACACTGCAGTTTCGAGCTATTGGCTCTCGTCAGTGCAAGGAAGGTCTGGGA
This sequence comes from Rutpela maculata, assembly GCA_936432065.2. Taxonomy (NCBI): domain Eukaryota; kingdom Metazoa; phylum Arthropoda; class Insecta; order Coleoptera; family Cerambycidae; genus Rutpela; species Rutpela maculata. The sequence continues at coordinate 133,083,308 of OW386292.2, read as the reverse complement.
TGGCTGGAACGAAGCTCTTGTTCATTTTTGGAACATGATGAGATTTATAAAACCACGACATGCAACAAAAATGGCAGGCTCCATCTAGCGGTTGATGTCTATTGCAGTCGCATCAGCAGTAGCCCTAACATGGGCACAGTTGTTAGTAGGTATGCTTTTAGAGGGCAGAATATTTACTAATGAAATATTTTGTCGAACTCCTCTATATGTTTCCTTAAATATACAAGGAATAAAAACAAGACTACACCCAACAGCTATTCTCCAGACTAATGACTCGCCGAACGCTGAATTACGAATTACAAGCCTGGCCGCGTTAAATGCAATAACTATGTATTGCCACAAAATGCAAGTTTCGATTGCAATTTTGTGTATAATTGTTTTTGATAAAATCATTTTTAATTAATTAAACTAAATATTAGGCGCGTTATTTCCTCAGTTGCTTCACTTCTTTATATTTCTTATGTTTTGTATTTGTTATAATAAATTTAAGTTTTTTTTAATTTTTGTTATTGACATTTACCTTTTTATCATTTTAGCAAATGATATAATATCGTTGGGACAAATTCTAACAGAGAATAAAATTCAATTCTTTACCGCTAAATTAAAGCCACCAATGTAATTACTGATGTTCCTGTAGCCGGAATGGTCCCAAATATTTTTGAAATTGATTTATTATGAAACTCAGTTATTAATTCTCGAAGCATTAAAAGTGTGCCTAATAAATTAATTGCATGGTTTAGATACGTTATTAAAGTATTTTTAAATTCGGTATTGAAAATTGCAAAAATTCATATACAGGGTAATATTTTTAGACAGATGCCAAAGAACCCGTTCCTGATAATTTTTTCGTTTGCGGTACTGAGTTGTGAAGACCTCTTATTGGTGAAACATGCCTACTAATGGCCGTAATTTTTAGACAATTGACCGTGGAAGAAAATTGTTTAAACAAAAGTTGGGAACAACAGGGACAGAGATAATTGTAGAAATCTGCAGTGAAGCGTAAATTTTCACTTTTCACGGCTGTAAATTAAAGTATTATGGTGAAAATTAGTTTAAACAAGAATCTATAGCTTCTTTTATTCCTTATAATGTTGGTAACACCTAAAAAAATGGAGAGTATCCGTGAATAATTCTTACAAACAATTTTGTGTTTGTATATTATAGAGGTCGAAAAACCTATTTTAACCGTAATTTTTCCAGCATGGCGGTCACGATATTTTTGTGGAAAACTTCAAGTAATGATTGGGTAGTATAAAAAAAGAAAATCTCTTGTAGGAATTATTCACAGGTCAAATGACAAACTGACTGTACTATAACAGGAAATGAGATATAGGCCAGTCATTTAAAAAAATTGCAGTGTTCTGATTTTTTGGGATATTGTTAGTGTAAAACCAAGTTTGCAGCTTCGAAAGACCTGTGCCAGCTGCGTGGTGCTCGAAAAACTTTGAAATTTTTGGACTTTTTTCATTTCCGGGCTGATAACTTTGAAAAGGTGCATTCTACGGAAAAAGTCACAGTGTACACTTTTAAAGTAGACAAAATTTGCTACAATTTGAATGCAGCTCTGTAAGTCCAATAGGTCCCGATATACACCACTTCAAAAATTGGCCATTTTTTTTTAATTAAGGAAATCAGATGAAGAAGACGACGTCGACGACCTTTTATCACTAATATCTAGTAGTAGATCTAATCCGACAACAGTGGAGTCTCCGGAGCCCCAAGAAGAGTCGTCTGACGAACCTAGGCCTTCCAAAAGAACACGACTGTCTCGCTAAGTGCGTAAAGGTAAGTCTTAATTAGTCCAGTTGCTGAGGGTGGTTCTGTATGCATTTTGATGTCCAGAAAATCAACCAGTTGCATCATGTGGGCACCACGCCCCCTATAAATTTCCACCAGGGTGTCAGCCTGGCAGAGCGGGCACAAGCTCAGAATCTGCCATTTTCAAAATGGTGGAAATGCAATTGTCATAATTTTACCAAATGACTTTTAACTCGTAAACCGTGCGTTTTACTAACTTTTCTATATAAACACTTTTTGTTGTATATACTATAAGGAACAATTTTGTTCCTTTTGTAAAAGCCCAGAAACTTAACCGTTACGTAATTATTGAGACCTATTTATCAGCGAATGCCTAAAGTAAAGTTTCCAAAAAGAAAACAATGCTTATAACTCAGAAATTACGTATTTAACCAATTTTTTTGTAGATGTAAAAATTTTCCTCGTTTTATGGGAAACAAAATGCGTTATAAGATTTGCAAGCTGTAGGAGATACTGTTTCCGAGTTAGAGTGATTTTACACATCATTTACACTATTCCATTTGTTTTCAGGAATAGCGATATTAATAAGCATCTTTTGCAAAGACAGCTGCAGTGGCGCAGCCAGAAAATTCATCTAGGGGGGGGCAATAGACCCGGCCGCATATACGTAATCTGCAGACGCATAAGGCATAGCTGACCGCTTCGGGTTTTTAAGAATAATAGGACCAATGACGAGAGTAAAATGCAGACGTAGTTATCCTAGTACGTCTACAGTTTACTAAATTTGCAGGCGGGGGGGTGTGTGTTTATTTTATTTTGCAACAGTTTTAAACACCTCTAGATTTTTTACTTTTAGAGATAAAAATATGAATTAAAACACTATTCTTATAAAATTTCATGTGTTTGTTATATTGACATAATTGGAAAAAAATAAGCTATAAAACTATCAGTCAACTGCAGACGCTTGAGGCTTTTCTGTGCACATTCTACGACCCCACTTTACCAATAAGCAGTGAGACATATAAGCCGGAGACGATTATGTCCGAATATTACCGAATTATTTTGGCTATGCCTTATACGTCTGCAGATTACGTTTATGCGACCCGGCCTCCCCAGAGGTTAGGAAAACTTTTCAGAAAATGGTTGAAAGTGAATATGTCGCTATTATAGGACATCTACACGTGACGTCACATATAACCTCAAAAAAATGCCTTTCTTAAGATTTAAGAGTATTACGGAGCTGTTATTAAAATTTCTGCATGGTTCCCATATTTCCAACGAAAATATAGTTCAGTGTAATGTTTATGAAGTTCTAAATACTTTGTCCTAATAAAATAGGACTCCTTTTGTAGGTTGGAAATCTAACCTGTAATTAGCAGTCTATTTTTAATAATCAACAATATTGAAAAATTGTTTACGTGAATTTTTAAATATTTGCTTGGAGCCAGTACGGCTCCAAGCTAAAAGTGCGTGTACAAACATTAAAAATGAGAAAAAACTTGAAAAACTTAAAATTTAAGGTTATGTTGGTTACACTGGCCCCATGGCTCCCCCCCTGGCTGCGCGCCTGGACAGCTGAATAATTAAATAGTCATAAAAAGTATTAGCTTGATATGGGCTTCCACGGCACGGGGTGTAGTGAGCGATTCAAAACTTTGTGTAGTATGCAAAATAGACACTAACTTCGACCAGTAATGGCAAGTAAATCCAATCATAAGTCTATTTCGACTAAAAAGTAGCTGGAAACAGTTCAGCATGTTACTGGTTTACCACTAGAAACAGGATTCAGTATGAAAGATTTATTTACCTATCTATCTATGATATAGTAAGACCATGCAAGAAAACTTTTTGATACCCAAGTGGTTGATTTTCTGGACATCAAAGTGCATACAGAACCACCCTCAGCGAGTGGACTAAATATTACATACCTACCTCTTCGTTGTAATTACTTCCACGTCCAGTGGTAGTAACGACAAAAAAATTTTTAAAAATTTTTATTGTCCAAATAGGCTCAAAATGTCATGAAACGTCGAGATTTTAAGTTTGAGCGAAAAAAAAATTTCTGTCTGTCTGTCGGTCTGTCGGTCTGTCTGTAACTTTTTTTTGTGCGCACGTTTACTCTGGAACCGTTTAAGATATTGACTTGAAATTTGGTACACATATGTACTTTAACGAGATCTAGAACTAGATTATATTTTCATCTTGTTCCGTCGAAGGGTTTGGGGGTAAATTGGGGTAAATTTGGGGTAAATAGGTCAATCAAGCAGGTAAGAGTCCATAAAATTGGTATTTAGTATATACAAGAGAAGCTAAGGTCTCAAAAAAAATTTTGGCATTAGCAACCCCCATTACCACCCCCACCCTCTTATTAAAGGGGATGAAAAAAAATTGTGATTTAGTGTATGTACAGGAACCAGAAACCTCAAAATATTGTTTTACTTCATCCACCCCCCACTATCACCCCCTATCACCACCCCCCACCCCACTACCGATGTGGGGTATCGTTTTATGGGTTTTTGGGGTAGAGGATTTCAAATATTATATTATTAAAGTTCCATAAACAATTATTTTCACATACAAAGTTTTTTCTTTGTGAGTGACTTGGATAGAGAAACTGGATGTGGAAGTAGTGATTCCTTGGGCAGCGGTTTTATTATAAAATTGATTAGGCATTTCACAAATACTTATTTACATTGTGTTGTCTATTTATATCGCAGGAGTCAGTTGAGGTCCCGCCATCACTTTACGTTCAAAATATCACGTCCCAGGTCCCCCAAATTGTCAAAATAAGTTTTATACAATTTTGATATAATTTTGGTAAATTTATACCTTGTTATTAATTGTACTCAACTTCATTTTGCATGATATAAACCATTTTCCACTAAGTTATGTCTTTCTTATTTTTTACAAAAGTCCTGCAATTCGTCATGCTCCATTTCGTGAAATATCCGATTTCCTTAATTTTCGTTCTTTCGGTAACAAGGGAACTATTGGCCCTACAGGGTTTTGCTTATGCTTAAATTAAAATAACTGCTCTACGGCTTCATCTCTTAAGATTTTCCTCGTAAGATGAGTGTTTTAACCGATATCCTGCTCGGAAGACGGCTAAATCTACAATGTCGAACTTTTTGGAAAAAATGGCCAATTTTTGAAGTGGTGTATCTCGGCACCTATTGGATATACGAAGTTGCCTTTGCACTCAAATTGTAGCAAATTTTGTCTACTTTAAAAGTGTACAGGACGACTTTTTCCGTAGGATGCACCTTTCAGAAGGTATAAGCCGAAAACTGAAAAAGGTCCGAAAATTTCAAGGTTTTTCGAGCACCACGCAGTTACCACATGTCTTTCGAAACTGCAAACTTGGCTTTACACTTTTGGTATCCTAACAACTTCCTAAAAAATCAAAACAGTGCAATTTTTTGCGACCTAACGCGATTTTTGTGTCTACGGTGACTGGCCTAATAATCGAGAGAAGCCTCTTTTGACCGTCATTTTTTCTAGATGGCGGCCGAAGCGGCAACGATATTTTTGTGGAGAATATTAACTATTTAACATACTATCGAAAAAAATCCGTATAATTTAGTGACATAATGATGATCATTCAATTCATGGAATTAAAGGTATATTTAAGACAGCTAGCTAAGTCAATCAACTAGTTCTCGTGTAGATTTCTATAATTTCACCAGATGTCCCCTACTTTGCTTCCGCGATTTGTATATTAATACGTACGTTATCCTGAAGTTGTTGACCTGTGATACATGGAGGAACTGCTGTTACTATGCAACTTATTATTATTAAAATCATCCTAGGGTCACTCAGAGGACGGATATTCTAAAAAATATTGGCGTAAAATAAAAAAAAGTATTTTTTTCTACGATTGTGCTGAAAGTCAAATTTTCTAACTTCAAAATGACTGCAGAAAATGCCACACGCCTTGATTACATCTTCACACAGGAATAAAATAGTGTCTTTACCTTAAAGAATTTTATATTACTTACTGGTAATAACAATTCAATTCTATAAATGTACATTAATTACACATGAATTGCAATTACAAAGTCAAATTTTCTTACTTCAGAATGACTGCGGAAAATGTCACTTTAAATAAAATCTGACAGGCAGCAAATTTAACATTTTGGAAAGGCTTTAAAAAAGGGAAATAACTTCACAGCCTTAGAAAAAATAGTATGTAACACACATGTGGCAAGCTTCATTGCAAAACTCGTATGATAGGAACACTCGCTGCGCTCGTGTTCCTACTTTCATACATCGTTTTGCAATGAAGCCCTTGCCACACTTGTATTACAATCTACTATTTTATACGGTTATGTTGAAAGTCAAATTTTCTAACTTCAAAATGACTGCGGAAAGTGTCACTGGAATTTTCGTAATCTAGGCGGACAAAATACCATTTTGGCAAGTGTATAATATTTGAATAAAGATCTTAATTTCTGAAAGTAAAATGATCAAACTTCATAAGCATATTTATATTTTTTTATCAGCAACATTCAAAACATCCAAACAAGTGTCGTAAACTGTCGTGTTACCTTGTTCACGCTATACCAAGTAGCAATACACTGAATTGATACGTTTCAACTTTTTAGTTAAGTTCAAGTGTTCCTGCGGTTTACATATGTTTTAGTGACAATATTATTTTAATGGTATTTGAAGGTAAGTGGCCATATAATTTTTTTTTTAACAATTATTCTATAAGACTAAAAAAGAAGATAAAAGTTTGAGCTTGAGATAACATGGAAAAATTATATTTTATAAATAAACAACTAAAGTTTTAACTCATACCTCCGCAGACTACCCTCAACTTCTTATATTCAAAAAAAAAAAGGTTAGTATGTGTACTTCTAATATCAGAAAGAAAAAGTTACGCGAGCTTGCGCTCTCACTAGTTTTTTCTTAATTTCAGAATGAGTGTCGAAATTTCTTGGAGGTCAATTTTTGAAATACGTATCTCCAATCTCAGGCAAAGCAAGTCAGATGCCATAATGTCTTATATTTTACAAAAGTTTCTCATTCACAAATAGTATTCTGAGCACCATTCGTAAGTCAGTAGACCTTGTTTGCAGTAAATAGGGCAAAGATGGGCTAGTCGGATAGACATCAAGAACGATTTTTAAAACATAATGTTTCTTGGCTTGATGGTAGTTTGTTTCTGCCTGACATTTCTTCCTTGGCATTTTTTACTAATGTTCCCTGCTTTGCTGGGGCACCAGAGAGTTCTTTAACTATCGACGCTGAATCCCTTTTACCTACTATTTTATGCAATTTTATTGCACTTACAAGCGATAGCTCTGCGTGAGAAGCAGAATGAACGAGATGAAGAATTTTACGTTTCTTACTTTTGTAGCTGAACACTTCAAATCTTTTTGGGGCCTACCGCGTGAAGTAGAGGGTATAGCTTGGTAAACAATATCAGACAACAACCATCAAATCAAGAACCATTGTTTTAAAAATCGCTCCTTGATGTCTATCCGAGTTAGCCCATCTTTGCCCTATTATGCTGCAAACAAGGTTTACTGACTTGCAAATGATGCTCAGAATACTATTTGGGAATGAGTGGTTACCTAACTTTTGTAAAATATAAGACATTATGGCATCTGATTTGCTTTGCCTGGGATTGGAGACACGTATTTCAAAAATTGACCTCCGAGAAATTTCGACACTCATTCTGAAATTAAGAAAAAACTAGTGAGAGCGCAAGCTCGCGCAACTTTTTCTTTCTGATATTAGAAGTACATAAACTAACCTTTTTTTTTTTAATATAAGAAGTTGAGGGTAGTCTGCGGAGGTATGAGTTAAAAGTTTAGTTATTTATTTATAAAATATAATTTTTTCATGTTATCTCAAGCTCAAATTTTTGTCTTCATTTTTAGTCTTATAGAATAATTTTTCAAAAAAAAAAATTATGTGGCCACTTACCTTCAAATACCATTAAAATAATATTGTCACTAAAACATAAGTAAACCGCAGGAACACTTGTACTTAACTAAAAAGTTGAAGCGTGTCCTACTTGGTATAGCATGAACAAGGAAACATGACAGTTTACGACACTTGTTTGGATGTTTTAAATGTTACTGATGAAAAATATATATATATGCTTATGAAGTTTGATCATTTTACTTTCAGAAATTAAGATGTTTATTAAAGTATCATACACTTGCCAAAATGGTATTTTGTCCGCCTAGATTACGAAAATTCCACACTGTGCGCCGTGCGGCAAGAGTTTTTTGTACAATTTTGTTGAAATTCAAATTTTCTAACTTCAAAATGAGTGCAGAAAATGTCACTGTCACACGCCTCGATTAAATCTTCACAAATTTAAAATTTTGAAAGACTTTAAGGGAAATAACTTCACAACCGTAGAAAAAATAATATGTAACACAGATGTGGCAAGCCCTTGCCACACTTGTATTACAATGTACTATTAAAGCACCCCCGCACATTCATGGAAAAAAGTTTTCATTGTCTCAACTTTATTCATTGAGCCGTTAATACTCGAGAGATCGTTGGATCGTTGAAGGTCAGGAATTAATTAGTTTTTGTCATCGAAGTTCATAACAAACTGGAAGGTGAAAGACTAAAAAAACTAAAGAAAGTGACTCAGAGGAAGAAACTTGCGTGCACTATTCCATCCATTTCTTCGGTTAACGTTCCCTTCAACCAATCAGACGTTTCTTTCAATCAATCAGATCTTGTCAGACAAGGACAGAATAGTGCACGTAAGTTTCTCTACATGCTTCAGGGGTTTCATATACCTAAATTGAGTGCAAGTTTCAGTATATTATTAACTTCGATGGTTTTTGTATAAATCTTGTAGGCAAAAACTATTAATCCCTCCCTCATTTTCAAATCTGTCCAGCTCTTCTGGTATCCTCCTCACTCTTCTCCACCTATTTCTCCTCTCCACTTATTTTTCAGTTCTAAGCTCCTCCCCCCATTTTCTTCCTCCCTTCAAAACGTGTGAAATTATTGCGCTTGCTTTTGCTGTTTCATTTTACCTTTTTTAATGACGAGGGTAAAATTGTAATTCAAATGCAGTACTACTGCCTTTTCTATTTTTACACTTAAGTTTTTTTTTATCTATTTATTTAACGTCGGCCTATTTCCGCTACCAGGGCCTATCACCGACGCCAGGAGACGAGCTACCCCCAACCTGGAAATTTTGCCGAACCTCTTCTCGTAAGAAGAGTAGGGATCTTTTAGTTGCCTAACATTTAATAGACAAGGGACCGCCTGCTTTACAGGAAATGGAATTACTTTTTTGGAAAAAAACCACAACAGCTACAACATATGTATTTTTTCGTATGAAAAATCACTAAAATAAAAGAGCCACCTTATTCGGATTTAAATTAATTATACACAACCACTGTTATGATACCAGAAATTTAACCAACTTTGAAGTAGTCCCACACAGACGCCTATTTTTCAAAAATCAGACACGTATTTAGCGGCCTATTTGTGGAATGAACTTTCAAATGAAATAAAAGTTGAAAAACGTAAAAAACAGATTAGACTAAAGTTTAACTTGAAAATTCACCTAGAGGTTTAAATTGTAGATTTTAGTGTTTTGTAAAGTACCGTTTTATAAGCGTTTGTCAAGATCGTCAGTGTTATTGTTATAGAAACCTCCCAGAATCGGCCTTAGTCGAAGAATAAATAAAAACTTCGACTTAGAAAAAAAATTATCAAAAGACAATTAATTTAGAGCATAACATATTTAAGGCATCAGCGCTGGAGGCTGACACAAAAGAACTCATACACGCTCACAGAAAAGTAAGGCACAACAAGGCGCACAATTCAAAAGTATGCCAAAAAGGTGAAAAGATGAAACTTCTAGTTAAACTCTAGTTTAATCTGAACCTATAAAATCGGCCCTTAGTAGTACTGGGCGAATAGAAGTGGGCAGTATTTTCGAATTTGCACCATTTCATTTAAGAAAAAATGTATTTATTATTATTATCTTTTTACAAGATAATAATAATGCTAATGCCGACCCTACGTCGTCGTCGGCATTAGCATTACCCAACATATACTACGTGGAGGTTGCGAGATTTTCACAGCTTATGGACTTGAAAAGTACCGATTAAATATAGATATGTGAGTACATGTTTTGGTTGTGTAATTGTGTATGTGTGTGTCACAGTCACAGAAGGAGAGGAGGAGAGCTTAGAACTGAAAACTAGGTGGAGAGGAAGATGGCAGATGGGATAGACAGGTTTGAAAATGAGGCAAGGATTAGTATACAGAGCTGGAATTGGGGATTGGCGCTCGTCAAATTTGGTTCATTGTCGTTCTCTACTTGAGTACTACGTGTCCAATGAGGTGCGTCAAAATTAAAAATCCCTAGCTCAGTTCATACTGATCTGCTGACATTACTAATAATATTACTGTTCCCCGAATTGGGAATTCAGAAAATCATTGAACATACGTGTATATATGTATAACGAGAGTATGACTTACGAATAATATGGAATAAGCGATTGCTGCAGGTGCTGTTGCTGTGAACGGAACAAGCATTAATGTTAATTTGCATATTGACAAAAATGTTTTCTTCAGCCTGAAAAATGGAAAGTAGGCGTATAGTATATAGGGCGACTAAAAAATACACCTACGTTTCTTTTACCTCATATTCTCTTCAAAAGAAAATGCGATTATGAGCACGCTAAAGTCTCATTAGAAACATACAAGGTGAGATCAATCATTAAGGATAGGATCTTGCAGAATGAGAGGGAAATATGCGTTTATTTACGATTTATTAAAGATATTTTAAAAAAACCGAGTATAATCTTTAAAACTGTTTTAGATACTTGCTACTGTTCTAACGAATACAACTATATATATATATATATATATTTTCTATTGTAAATTTATGTTTTACTTGAATATTTATTTTTTATTTATTTTTACATACACTGTTCAACAGGTGCAGGCACCCAATTACAGAACAGGAATTAACAGAAATACAAAACATACTAACTAATAAGAAAAACAAAAGTAGGTAACAGAACAACCAAGTATTTAATTCAATATTTTAGATTTTATATCCTTCAGGCGACAGTTAAAAATATCAAGGTCGCTGGACAATTTATTTGAATTGTTACAGATGGTAAAGAAAGGAGAGTTTTTTAATATGTTGGTATGAGGGCATGTAGAAAACTTGGGCGTTGCAAGAAGTCAATCTAGGGACTTGAAAATTTAATTTGTTGACTACCTCAGGTGCGTCAAAATCAGTGTGCAACACATTAAATAAGAATACTTGAGAGAGGTAGATTCGCCTGTCTTCAAGAGTAGACATGGAAAACCTTTCAAGCAGATCTTCCTGCGGAAAATCAATAATAAGGTAGATACCATCAGATTTGAGCCAGAGTAATTTGGCAAATCTACGCTGCACTGCTTCCAGGTTGTTTTTATGTACATCATAGCTAAGACACCAAATAAGTGATGCATACTCGAGTTTCGATCTGACAAATGATTGGTACAGAATTTTCAATGTATCAGTATTAGTGAATTCACGACTAGTGCAAACTATGAATCCAAGACTCTTAAAGAGATGATGGTATCGATGTGAGGAGTAAAATATAGCTTCTTGTCAAAAATTACGACGAGGTCACGAAACACTGTGCGGCTCTGAAGTATGACATTATCCAAGTGGTAATCAAAAGCAATTGGTGATGTTTTTAATGAAAAGGACAGCACGTTGCACTTGCCGGCATTCAAGTACAATTTATTGGTTATACACCAGTTATTTACTTTATTAAGACAAGTTTGAAGTTGAAAGCAATCATCAATATTGTTAATAACCGTGAATACTTTTAGGTCATCAGCGTATAGCAGGAAAGGCAAATCAATTTCGTCTATTATGTCATTAATAAATATATTAAATAGCAAGGGCCCCGGAATGGATCCCTGGGGAACTCCGGAGGTGGCAACAAGACTTGGAATATTGTAGTTTGTCAGTGGAAATAGTTCCTAATTTCATTACTAAAGCATGGCATTTAACTGCATACAAAATTTATGATAAAAACTGTATATGGTTGTATTGCTTAGAGTAATGGGAAGCACCGATTATAAACTTATGATTTTTTAAATATTTATGATAAACCGAAAATAAACGAATATTTCCCTCCCACTCCGCAAAATCCTATCCTTAACCATTAAAGTCATTTATTCCAATCAGTTAGCATTTTATTTCCATATACAGTGTGTCCCACTTTTCATGGAGCCACCCGCATATATGGCTTATCTGATATCCGAATATATTGAAATCTTGGTGGTGAATATCTACCTATAAAGTGTGTCTTTAAACGTAACTACATTTGATTTAACGGTTTTTTTCTAGAAAAAAAAAACTAGTAAGATATATTCTTAATCAGCACTTTTTGAAACCCTTTGTACAGCATTACATCGTAGTGGATTCAAAGGTGTTTGAGATAGAGACCATAAAAAAAAAACACAGGAAAGAGTATTTTTATTATGTTTTGGGGTAGGGATGTAAATACTTATAAACACATTTTACGTCGAAATTTGGCAAGAAACGGTATTTTGACAATAAAAACCGAGATTTACTTAAGACATGATAGGTTTAGTCCTTGCAGTAGAAATTTTTTTTTTTGTAGACCTGTGTCGTGTCATTATCTAACATTAAAGCAGCATTCACATAAATTTTTAACTGATTAACTTAGTCACGTTCACAAGGCTTACCTAGGTCTTTATTGAAGATTATTTGTTTGAAAAATGGTAGGTATGTACAAATTAGAATTTTATTGAATAAATAATTATTTTATTATACAATTAATTCACACTAGTTCAATATATTATTTTGAACAAAAAATGAATACATTTTTTTTTTTCATTTGTGAATCCGTCTTACAGATGAAAATTATTTTTAGTTGAAAACATTATTTGACTTCCCCTATCCCAAACACCTTTGAACCACTACGATGTAATCTTGTGCAAAGGGGTTTTTAAAGGTAGTGATTAATAATATCTTACTAGTTCTTTTCTAAAAAAATCGAAAATACTTCTTTTTTGAAAATCGACCCCCATTTTTCATCCTAGAATCGGACGCCTCTGACTAAAATCAAATGTGGTTACGAATAAAGACTCACTTTATAGGTTTATATTCACCACCAAAATTTCAAAATATTCGGGTATCAGATGATCGAGATATGAGGGTGGCTCCATGAAAAGTGAGACTTACTGTACATATACAAGTAAAATAAAATTTTATTAGGCGAAGTTGTAGAGAATATTACTATGTACAAGCTGGAAAAAGAAAATTTCAAAAAAATAAAAAATTAGAAACCACCCCTATTGCAACAACCTACAAGGTGTTACAAGGGGTGTGGCTGTGACTTTTTGGTCGGATACTCGGGAGACACCCTCCATCGACCCTAAAAAAACAGCTTGCCGGGAGAAATTTTTTCGAAAAATGATATCTTTATTGGACTAAAGGTGTCCTACTGAAAACTCCCCATTTTCTTCTATAATTAAAAGAGGTGTTTGAATTCTGTGAAAGGTGCTCATTGGAATATATAAATAATTTTAATTCTAAAAACGATCATTTTCAAATTGTTGCAATTGAAGTACCTATAGTCAAATATTTTCTTCATTTTTCACAATAATGTAATTTCCGATCAAACTTGAAATAAATTTGTTTCATTACTGCCTAAATTAGTTTAATTCGTTATGAGTGTCCCAAGGGACTCTTTGTTACTTAAATAATTTATATTGAAGTTCAAATATCTCGAAAACTAGTGACTTTTTGAAAACTGTTTTTATGATAAGTTGCTTAGAGTGTAATACTTCATCACATGAACCTTTTTCAAAGTTCCTGGTATCGAACAATTCTTCGCATCATAACACCATCTATTGACCAAAAACCGTTTTAACTCAACAGTCAAAACTGAAGCCATTTACACATTCTGGTGAATACCTTTTACAGAAATGAAATATGTCCTTATCTATCGAGAAAGTAACTCCAGAAGTTTGAAATGGAACACTATGTATACATGTCATTCTTTAATCAAGCTGATATTGGTCGTACTTTTTTAATGAATTTCAAAACTCATGTATTTATACCTACTTTATAATTTTAACATGTTGTTCAACACATAACTTTAACCTCTGATATATGATGTTCTGGTACTCTTCATGGTAGATAAGTTCGCCTTTTTCTACATCTTCAAAACCTTCCGATATTCTCAGCAGATGTTCGTTCAGCAATTGTACTTGAAAATTCAACTGTGTCGTTGAATATGCTAGAAATGTACTGGCATATGTAATGCCGTATGAAATTGCGACAGCTCCTGAATATACAATTATGGAAAGTGTTTGAAACCAGGACCCAGTGTAAAGATGAAACGCCATGAGAATGGGAATAAGGTCCTCTTCATCTCCAACCAACGGTAAAATGTTAATTAGATGACTTGTTAAATTTGTCAGTACCATAACAATGGCGGCTGCGTTTAGAATTCTTCGATGACGTAGGATTTTGTGTCTAATTCGGATCCCTCCAGCACTTATCGACCAACACAATTCAAACATGGCTTTCGACATATCGTCAATGTCGCCGCTGAACTTTAGTGACGCTATGAGACCGACGAAACCCTAAAAATAAAAATAGTATTATACAAAATATGTTACGTATTGTTTTAGTGTAGGAAATGAAGTTAAACATTTGGTGTAATAATAGCCAGGGAGGTAGCAACAGTTTTCGTGAAATCATTTGTATAAAGCTGGATTTTTTTCCCATAAATTAGTATTTAGTATATACAAGAGAAGCTAAGGTCTCAAAAAAATTTTTGGCATTAGCCACCCCATTACCACCCCCACCCCATTATTAAGGGGGATGAAAAAAAATGTGATTTATTGCGTTTACAAGAACCAGAAATCTCAAAATATTTTTTTACTTCATCCACCCCGACTACCACCCCCCGTCATCACCCCCACCTCACTACCGATGTGGGGTATCGTTTTATGGGTTTTTGGGGATTTCAAATATTATATTATTAAAGTTCCATAAACAATTATTTCCACGTACAAAGTTTTTTCGTTGTGAGTGACTTGGATAGAAAATCTGGATGTAGAAGTAGTGATTCCTTGGGCAGCGGTTTTTAAACAAGCAATCGGTTTTCCATATTTTAGTACAGTAACTAGAGGTTTTAACTTCGGAATAATGTCATATTGAACGGATTTCGTTCATTTTTGGCAGTATAATAGTAAATGCTTCACAGAAAAGTTTCTATATTATGCGGGGCCTTGCTAAGTTATAGGGGGTGGATGCCACCCCCTCTCAGGGGGTGGCACTTAAAAAATATATATATTTATTGGAACTGAAATAGAATCAAATTTTAAGAAGAAAAGGTTCTATGCAATTTTTCACATAAATTGATAGTTTTTAAGTTATAACGACTTCAAAGTTGCGATTTTAGCTTAAAAAAAAATATTTCTTAACGGCTTTCGTCAAGTATCTCGAAAATTATTACTTTATCGAAAAAATGTTACAGACCTATTACAGAAAGTACAAACTGGGAATTAATTATATTCTTTGTTTACTGATGTAGGATTAATAATTTCGGAGATATTTAAGTTTATATTTGGTATCCAAGTGTTTCGAAATTACCTTTAAAGTTTAAAATGCATTGTTTTCTAAAGCAAGTGCTTTAAATGAGCAAACAAATTTGAGCATCTAGGTAATGCTACATCTTAACGAAAAAACGTATTTGAGATAATTTTTTTAAATTACTAGCTAATTAGAGTAACAAAATGGCGATCTTTTTATATAAAAAAATATAAATACGCACATTTTTCCGTCATAACTTTTTTATTTCTTATGCTACAGGAACGAGTAAAAAATAATTTGAAAGCGCAATTAATTTTCTTTAATTTCATTTCTTAGCATGCGTGACGTAGGTGTCACAATTTCTGAGATATTTAACATTTAACCTGCATTTTTCGTCTTATAAACGTTCGGATGCCATTTGTAAACTTTCATATCTCCGAAATTATTAAATCTATGTAAATAAATAAACAAGCGAAATTCATTATCAATTTATGAGCTTTATTTTTGGTCTCTACCCATTTTTCAATAAAACTAATATTACGTTTTACGTTTTATCGAAAATACCTTTATAGTTTAAACTGTATTTTTTTCTAAAGCAAGTGCTCTATACAACCCAAAAAATTTGAACATCTACTTCATGCTATATATTAATGAGAAACAGTGTTTGAAATTCCTTTTTTTTTAATTACTTGCTAATTACAGTAACAAAATGGCGACGTTGTTATTAAAAAAATGTGTAGACGCACATTGCTTCGGTCATAACTTCTTTGTTTTTTATGCTACAGAAACAAATAAAAAAACAGTTGAAAGTTTAATTAATAACCTATTATTCTACCTATTAGCATCCTTCACGTAGGTGTCACAGTTTCTGAGATATTTAACTCTCACTCTAAATAATTACCTTATGAACACTTGGATGCGAAATGTAAACTTAAATCTCCGAAATTATTAATCCTACATCAATAAACAAAAAATATAATTAATTCCCACTTTGCACTTTCTGTAATTGGTCCGTAACATTCGATAAAGTAATACATTTCTAGATACTTGACGAAAGCCGTTTGGAAATACCTTTTTTTTTAAGCTAAAATCGCAATTTTGAAGATGTTATAACTTAAAAACTATCAATTTATGTGAAAAATTGCATAAAACCTTTTCTTCTTAAAATTTGATTCTACTTCAGCTCCAATAAATATATATATATTTTTTATTGCCACCCCCTGAGAGGGGGTGGCATCCACCTTCTATAAATTAGCAACCCCCCCGCACAATATAGAAACTTCTCTGTGAAGCATTTACTATTATACTGCCAAAAATGAACGAAATCCGTTCAATATGACATTATTCCGAAGTTTTGCATATTTTTTACCTCTAGGTACAGAAATACGTTAGAAATACGTTGCTTTCAGCATTGAATATTTTTTCACATTAAAGAACCTGCGCACTTTTTCTATTCGTTAAGAAAATAAGGCAGCATTACATATTCATTTACACCAATAACAACACCTCTTCAATTTCCCCAGTCGTTATATTCGCTGAATTCCTTATCATAAAAAGCTTTGGATTTCTTAGACAGTAAGTTTCCACGACGTTTCCAATACAATGATTTTTACAAATATAAAAGTTAATTGGTCAAATGAATTGTCAAATTTAAAAAAATATTATTCAAATAAAATTTCATTAAAAGAAAGTGCTTGATAAAATCGTGTATTGCGCGTGTGTAATTTAATATTAGTCACTTAAGAAAATTAGCCACTCCATCTAACGGTCTTGTGGCTAAGTTTTTCTTGGATGACTAATGTGAATAATAGACCAGAGCCCGCCGACCACTAATTGTGTGTCATAGGTTTACTGCCAAAATGTGTGAATTGTTAATTTGGGGTAGTAGAGCACAGAAATGTCCATGCCAGTCATTTTTTTTTTGGTACCGGGGCTACGGCAGGCTCCCAAATGTGTAAGAGATACGACTTGTAAAACAAACGGCCACAAATAAGTCCTAGGCTTACGCATGGGGGTTGGAGGGATTTCTTAATTTATCCTCAAAAATAATGAATCCAGACTCCCATTGCCAAATGCCAGGTGAAAAAAATGATAAGTTTATAAATGGCAATTAGGAGCTTGGTAGGTATGAACCTCCTGAGTGCGAAAAAACTTTCGCCATCTTTGAAAAGTGGTTACTAGTTACACTTTCAATTTGATGAATATCAAAAATTTACTACTGACAATCAGATGCTTGATAAGTATCAACCTCCTGAGTGTGAAAATACATTAGCCATCTTTGAAAAGTGGTGCGAAGGTTTTGCCATTCACGGTAATTGGTGGCGTATCGGAGTTTCCTACGGCATGTACTGATTTTCCTTTAATTCGATAAAAATTTACGACTGGCAATCAGACACTTGGTAATAGTCTATTGTCCATGTACTGTAGAAAGGAACTAAAACGTTAAAGGGTTTTTATTGTTTATTATGTTCAATTGATCCCAAGATATGAAAAAACCGCGGAGTGCTACCATTTAAAGTGGTGCGTTTTTGAGATCGAAGTAAAAAGGTTCACTTTTCATATTTTTTTTCTCGAAAACTATGAATTTTTTCTATAAACACGTCAATAGAAAAGTGTGTAGAGAATTAAATTTCTAATTGAAATGACACCTTCAGAAGTCAAAAATTTTTTTTTTTACAAAAATACGCCCAAAAAACAAAACAAAAAAAACGATAAAATGCAATTTTTTATTTTTTTTTAAATTTTAGCCTGCAACTATTTTTCGGGTACATTTAGGCATAGACATTGCTGCACAACAAAAAAAGCTGGCGTTTTACCCGTTAAAATGAGATTTTGTAAACAGTTTTACGATTAATAGTGACCGAGATATAGCGTTTCAAAGTTTGCAACTCTTAACTTTTTTTGCTAATTTTTACTATTTTTTTTCAAATTTCGTC
This sequence comes from Rutpela maculata, assembly GCA_936432065.2. NCBI lineage: Eukaryota > Metazoa > Arthropoda > Insecta > Coleoptera > Cerambycidae > Rutpela > Rutpela maculata. Next base: position 133,065,035 of record OW386292.2, on the reverse strand, counting down.
CTGTAACTTTTTTCTGAGTGAATTTAGGTGTAGACATTATTATATTAAAGTGAAAGCTGACTTTACACCCGTTGAAATGGTGGTGTAGGGTACTAGCCAACATACTGATACCATCACCATGGATAATATATAACAAAACACATTATTATAAAATTTACATCTTTCAATCTGAATATAAATATTTATTTAAAACGTTTATTTTTATTAATACAGCTACTATATCGCTATATATTGGTGACCCCGAACGTCTTCACGCATTGTATACCTCCTGAGAGGTAAAGACAGTTGTCAAAAATTAATTATGAAGACTGAAGTTTAATAACTTTTGACAGTGTTGTTAAATTATTATGCAGGAAATAATCTCCCATGGATATTCTAGACAGCTGTATCAGTCGCCACAAGAATATGGGGTCGAACCAAACTGCTCGTGTTGCTAACCGCTGATGACGGACGACGTCCATAACGAAGACAGCCAGCTAAAGGTCGACCGTTCCATAGATATCTTCACTAGACACGGATTCCTCAGTCTCTCCATGAAGATAGTACCGAGAAACGAATCAAACTAGATTTTCAGAAGACTTGTTATTACTTACTCAATTATGTACATGTATAAGTAAGTACTCTGCTATATGACTCCCTGCAATGTAAGACCAGCTTATCAAGTGTATCAATTTATTAATTATTCACTATTTTAATTGTCTCGCCAGCTTTTCTTTAGCCAAAGCTGCTATAGCTGGTGCGACATCTTTTAGAGAAGCTCAATCCAATTATGATTGCAAACTCGTTTCCTATTTTAATTGTCTCGCCAGCTTTTCTTTAGCCAAAGCTGCTATAGCTGGTGCGACATCTTTTAGAGAAGCTCAATCCAATTATGATTGCAAACTCGTTTCCTATTTTAATTGTCTCGCCAGCTTTTCTTTAGCCAAAGCTGCTATAGCTGGTGCGACATCTTTGAGAAAAGCTCAATCCAATTATGATTGCAAACTCATTCACTAATTTTAATTGTCCCGCCAGCTTTTCTTTAGCCAAAGCTGCTATAGCTGCTGCGGCATCTTTGAAAGACGCTCAATCCAAATATGATTACAAACTTTCATTCACTTAGCACACGCTTGCTATTTTATTTCAATTTATCAATAACATATAACATACATTAAGGATAATGTTATTTCAAAAATAAATGTCCTTGTTTTACCTTATTTTGGCATCTGACTTTTCACTTAAATGTCATCTTAAATATTGATACCTTGGTAAGTTGGTTTATTCGTTGTAGGGGGGAGTAATGTAGGGTACTAGCCTACATACTGATACCATCACCATGGATAATATATAACAAAACACATTATTATAAAATTTACATCTTTCAATCTGAATATAAATATTTATTTAAAACGTTTATTTTTATTAATATAGCTACTTATATCGCTATAGGCGTCTGAAAATAAGGAGTACGCCACCTGGTGATCTATAGTCAAACTAATTATAGGCTTTTCTGTCATTGTCCCTTTAGTGTACGATGATATCAACAATAAGTAAATAATGATAAACTGATATGCTAAGTTATTAAAAATATGATAGCGTTTAAAGGGGCTACACAAAATACAATTTGCTGGAGCCAACCTAGTCGATATCCTTTGTAGATTGCAGGGATAACTCGTGAAAGTTGAATTGGCACGACAATGTTCACAGCATACCCTCTTTGATGTAGACACCTTTAACCAGGCATTGAGAGGAAAAAAATCTGGTGCAAATAACCGTGGCCCGAGGGGCCCGAGTAGCAATAATAATGGCCTGAACAATCACACATTGTAAGTGAAATTTTTGAAATAAGTAAATATATGCAATTTCAGTATATTTATAAAAGTAATGTATACTATTGCATCATGCACTATTATGTTTTACCCCTGAATTTTTCTATTTCATATTTTACAAAATACTGTTTGTTATTTTACTTAAAGAATTAATAAATATCTTTTCAGTTACCTATATTCAATGTAGGTAGGTACCACTAATTTCATGATCTGACACTTGTTTGTAAACATAGAGCATACACATTTATTAAGTTTTGTGTTGAATATGGGTTGTACCACACAAAATAATATGTCCTGTATTTAAAACATATTCCCCTTCATACACACAATTAGAATTTTTACATTTTTAGTGCTTCCCAAATGTTCCATACATTGCAATATGCTTAACCTAAATGTCACTCATGTTTCCTGAAAAAAAAGTGATTTAAACTACAACTGTACATAAATTTAAAGAAATATTTAAGTTTATTATTAATATTTAACTAGTCAGACACCGTTTATGTCGAAGAAACTGTACTTTTCAAGGGGAAAACCAGATAACCTAAAAAATATGAATTTTGCTGAATAATGCCATTAACATCCTGCAAATCACTTACAACAAAATCTTACAAACCTTTAGGTCATAATATTATTAATGTTATTATTTTTAACGGCAAAAATAACAATAAACAGAAAAAAATCGATATAAGTATTCGCCAAATAAATAAACAAACGGCCTATAATTAGTTCCCGAGTTCTCCACTTTGGCACTGGCATCTTAAATTCAGACGCCTATAGGTGGCTTGTAAAAGTCTGTACGACAAATAGAAACCTAGATACAGCGTTTCGAAGAGTGTTACTTTTATTAACTTTCTTCCAATTCTTACGTTTTAAATTTCGGCCTATAACTTATTTGTCAAATACAGATATTGCTACATGGAATGTACTCGCAGCATTCTTGTTTAAATGGTATGCAATAGAAGTTTATGTGATCAATAGTAACCAAGATTCAGTCTAGATATAGTAGATTATTGTACTTAAAAAATAACTTTTTACATTTTTCCACTTCTGAACTTTATTATATCACGTGTTTTTTTTTTGTTCAAATAACTTATATTAATAACTTACATTATGAAATTATTCAAATGCTGGATTTAACATATTTTCAAAATCAAAGTCGATTTCTTCATCGGCATCTATGTAAACATCGTCTTCCGTTATTTGAGGTACATCAGCGTTTTCACAGTTCATTCCCATACATTCTTTGCAAAAAATGGAGCAATTCATTCCCAATTTCCTGCAACCACAGTTTCCTCTGCATCCTTTGGTGCATTTACAGGCTATTTTTTCCAGCAAAACTTGTGGTGCGGGAGGTTTAGTTGTCAAAATTGGTACTAGTCCATTTTCTGAACTTTTCCAACCCCAGATGAGAGGATTTACAATATTTCCTTTCCAATGTTGCATTTGCAAGTAAGTTCTTAAACCATGATGTTTAGCAGCATCAGTTGTTGGAGGCAATCGGGACAATGAGAATTTCGCACCTGTTGAGTACTTCTGAAATAACTTATAGCGACAGGTGCGGTGCTTTGGCAATCAATTTTCATACCGTATAGTAATGTTACAATACATTCAGAAGCAGAACCGATGGCTGCTGGACTTGCATTTTCACACAAAAATTCATTTAAATACTTTTCCAAAAGCAAAATATTCTTATTAATGAAATTCAAGAATTTCTTTTTACCAATACCAAAAAAGGAAGAGGTTGTATCACAGCCACTGAATGCATGGACGAAGCCAAGGTATTTTTGTAGATGATTAAATTTGAAACTATTATGGTTATATAATTTGGCAGTTACATTTCCTATACTAGGTTTAAAAAAATATATATTTTCATTTTCTTCTGGTAATAATGATAGGATAATAAGAAGATCGACATCTTGACCAACTATAACAACATTTTCTGATTGGGATGCCTTATCTTTTGCAGTATTTACAATTAGTACGTCTGCATCCTCTTCAGCTTGCCCAATCTCAATATTATTTTCTTCAAATTTTTGAATTAAATATGAAATAATTTTTTTTTATTATTTTCGTTTGCCAAAAATTTATCAGGTTTTGATAATGGCTTCGAGTAATTGTTAATCTGAACTCCTGGCCCAACTTGCTTGGTTCGGCGTAATCTTTCTGCAGATTTCGTACCTGTATTATCGTAATCACTAGGGTAGCCATCAAACACAACAGTGCAATTCGTGTAAAAAATGTTTTAAGTGTTGAATATATTTTTTACTGATTTCTTCAGATGTATCGTTGATATTCCAAACTATTTTGTGCAATAAAAATCCACCATCGATAATGTAATAAATGTTAGAGAGAGAAACATCATTTATAGGCAGCAATGTATATGCTAAATGTACCCGAAAAATAGTTACAGGCTAAAATAAAAAAAAAAAAAAATAAAAAATTGCATTTTTTCGCTTTTTTTGTTTTGTTTTTTGGACGTATTTTTGTTAAAAAAAAATTTGACTTCTGAAGGTGCCATTTCGATTGGAAATTTAATTCTCTACACACTTCTCTATTGACGTGTTTATAGAAAAAATTCATAGTTTTCGAGCAAAAAAAAAAGATGAAATGTGGCCCTTTTTACTTCGATCTCAAAAACGCACCACTTTAAATGGTAGCACTCCGCGGTTTTTTCATATCTTGGTCAATTGAACATAATAAACAATAAAAGCTCTTTAACGTTTTAGTTCCTTTCAACTCTCTTTTTTTGTACATAGATAATAGCCTATAAGTACGAACTTCCTGAGTGCGAAAATATATTCGCCATCTTTGAAAAGTAATGCGAAGGTCTTGACTTTCACGATATTTGACGGCGTATCGGAGCTTCCTACCGCATGCACTACGTTTCACCCCCTCTAGCTGACTCTTGTACCACTTGTCAAAGATGGCGTACGTATTTTTGTACTCAGGAGGTCCAAATATCTGATTGCCAATCGTCAATTTATAATATTCATCGAATTACACGGATAACCAGTACATACGGTAGGAAGAGCCAATACGCCGTCAATTATCGTGAAAGGCAAGACGTTCGCACCACTTTTCAAAGATGGCGAATGTGTTTTCGCACTAAAGAGGTTCATAATTACCAAGTATCTGATTGCCAGTCGTAAATTTACAAGGGTAACTAGTACATTCGGTAGGAAGAGCCGATACGCCGTCAATTATCGTGAAAGGCAAGATCTTCTCACCACTTTTCAAATACGTCGAATGTATTTTCGCAGGAGGTTCACACTTGCCAAGTTCCTGATTGCCATTCATAAACTCATCATTTTTTTACCCGTTTTTTTTTTCAAAATTAGGTAAGCGTAGCGCCTTCTTGGACCACCCAAAGTGAGTGGGAGTCTGGATTCATGATTTTTGGGGGTAAATTAAGAAATCCCTCCAACCTCCATGCGTAAACCTATGACTTATTTGTGGCTTTTACAAGTCATATTTCTTACACATTTGGGGGCCTGCCATACGTCGCCCCTGTACATGGATATTTTTGTGCTCTACTACCCCAAATTAACAACAATTCACATATTTTTGGAGTAAACCTGTGACACACAATTGGTGGTCGGCGGGCTCCTAATCTATAATTACACACTATTTCAATAAATAATTATTATTGCATTTAAAATTAGTTGTGCCTCCGTATAATTTCTTATGCCCCCTAGTTTGCGCACTCTGTCCTAGTACATGGCACCTACTATAATAATAATGATATATTTACCGACTGCGGCAAGAAGAATCCCATGATGTACTGATGGAACTTGATGTTATCCGTAAAAAACAGGTATATGGTAATAATATTGAACACCTCAAAACCTATTATGGCCAACAAGGCAAATATTTTGAGGATCCTCGATTTTAGCGTCTGTAGGAACTTTAGCATGTGATTTAGCGGGTCCTCTACAAATTAAAGGTTTATTATTAGCATGGGGGCTATTAGGCCAGGCTAGATAAGTGCCAGAATTAAAAAAAAAAAAATAATTCGTTACAGCAAACTGATAGCAGAATATTTCAGAACATATCACAACTAAAGAAGGAAAAATAATCCGAACCACCTGCGGTTATCTGGGGTGAAATGGGGTGGGTTTTTAGGGGTGAAAAACGGTTTTTTGCGATTTCTGGGTTAATTACGCATCCTATCGAAAAAAGTTGATTATAAAAGTTGTAGGTAATAAAGAAATCTACAACTTGTGTGGAAAGCATTTTTATCCTAACCTCAAAATTTTTCGAGATACACGCAAAAAACCCCTTTTCGATTTTTTATTTTTTTCTTCCACAAAAATAATTCGATTTAGCTCAAACTTGGTGAAAGTATACCTTTTGGTGTCCCACATAAGCACTACCTTTTTTGGAGCAAAATATTTCACGGTTGTTGTTGTTTAATTCAATTTAAAGAAAAAAAAAGTGAAATTTTCAACTGCGATTCCTCATAAAAGTCTGATAGAGTTCGGACAGGGCTCATTTTTTTTGTTTTTATGTCTACTTTCAATAAATAAAAAAAAATACATAGTGCAATGGAAAAAAATTGCCGGAAAATCGAAAATTCCGAAAAAATGCCCTTTTTTGTTGTATGCTTTTTAATTATTGTCAAAAATTTGTTTTTATTTATTACAATTAATATAATTTTGTAATATCAATGTATGCTACAAACAATAAGTAAACTAATTAATAATTAATTACATTCCTCAACCACGTTTGAATTATTAAACAAACAAAAAAGTATGATCTTGATTTCTATACCTTCTATTGTAACCGTATTGGTACGGCGTATAAATGACCGCATTTTTATTTATTTGATAATCTACCTATATTTACCTTTAATTTTGATTGTTAATAACTTTTAAATTGTAAAAATTGATAAAAATTGCTTTGTTAATTTTTATTATTAAACATAATATAAATAATTTTTTGTAAAAATAATAAACGTACTTTTTAAAACTAAAGACTAAGAAAAGGTAAATATGTGTATATATACCCACATACACATACATCCGCACATATAAAATCAATTGCTATCTTATAAAATTTGGAGATAGAGGAAATGAGATTTTATCGTTTTGCGAAATTTATTTACAGAAGTTGTTTTCAGTTGGTCATCTATATTATTGTAGAGATTGCGTTATATACAAATGACTGTACTTTTTGAGTTTAAATACAAATCTGCAACAGCTACTTTGCATATTTTGCAAACGATATTGCTTAATTTTATCAAGACATGGAAAGTATACTATATTACAATAATTTAAAATGGGCACAAGATTTTCACACAATTTTTTTTTACTTTAAAATTTAAAATACTTATATGAGTAATATGCTTTTTTTAATAAAACTGCCACGTGCTCCGTGAAACGCATGTTATAATCAAAAATAAGACCTACATTTTTTGCTTCATTTAGAATGGGCAAGTATTGCCCATTGATAGCGATCTTTAGATTTGCCTTCGTGTATTCCCGTGTTTTATTAGAAGTAAAGCACAATACTGCACTTTTGGTGGCTTTTAGTTTAATACTGTTTTGATTAGCATAATTATGAATAGAGTTTAAGTCCGAATTAATTAAATCACGAATATTTATTGTGTTTTCAGAAGGAAATTTATAAAACAATTGAATATCATCGGCATAACATTGGACTTTACCATAATTGATATTGTTATGAATTTGTTAATTTTAATTTTTCTTTTAATAAGATACACACTTATTAATTGACATAAACTCTACACACATAAATTATTATAATGTAAAAGGTTAAGTTGAGTAGTTATTATGCTAGACTTCGCCTTAGTTTAGAAATATGATGTAAATTTAATTATAAATAAAGCTATTTTATTATTATTATTATTATTGTTATTAATTGTATGTTTACTACAAAATGTAAATATATTAGAATCATGTATTAAAAAGTACATTTATTATTTTTACAAAAAATTATTTATATTATGTTTAATAATTAAAATTAACAAAGCAATTTTTGTCAATTTTTACAATTTAAAAGTTATTAACAATCAAAATTAAAAGCAAATATATTTAGATTATCAAATAAATAAAAATGCGGTCATTTATACGCCGTACCAATACGGTTACAATAGAAGGCATAGAAATCAAGATCATACTTTTTTGTTTGTTTAATAATTCAAACGTGGTTGAGGAATGTAATTAATTATTAATTAGTTTACTTATTGTTTGTAGCATACATTGATATTACAAAATTATATTAATTGTAATAAATAATAACCAAATTTTTGACAATAATTAAAAAGCATACAACGAAAAAGGGCATTTTTTCGGAATTTTCGATTTTCCGGCAATTTTTTCCATTGCACTATATATGTTAGATCACGGTTCACATGAATGACTTTTTAAAAACTTTTATTTAGTTACATGGAGCCAACGTTGGCTCTTGGAGAAGGAATTAGAATAATAAATTAGAAGTGTTGCATTCTAACTGAGTTTAATAACTGATTCAACAAAGCGTGTTTAGTCATATTTATAACATACAGAACCTGAGTAAGCAAAATATATAACAAAGGAATTGCAGTTCTGCAGTCTGCACAAGTTATGAGAAACAAAGGTGTAATATGATATCTTGAAGATAAGCAATTAATAAGAGAAGCTGTTATCGTGAAATACGATATACCTGTGAAGGTTTATTATGGCTAAGTCGCAATAAGATAGCGTGTAATATTATATAACAACTTCCCCCTTAATAAAAAAGTTGATGTTATGCAGCAACTTTTGAAAATTGTTAAAACGTTAAATGAATATAATGCAAAAATAAATTGAAACAATGTTGAATGAATACAAAGCAAAATAATAAAATAATGTAAAAGTTAAAATTGGTAAGCGATAATAAAACATTACATAATGTAATAAGGATAAAATACAATAGTCTAAATTAATAGACAAGGGTAAAACTCCACATGAAAGTCTATGTTAACTCGATGTCCTCTTCTTCTTGAGGTCTAATACCGGGTCGCTTTCTTGGAGGGATCAGTCTAGGAAATTTGGTAAATACTCTGCTTCGCTCTGAAGGAGGTGAAGGAGGGTTATCCGTTGAGGGTTGGATTCGCAATGCTCCATATCTTCTTCTTCTGCATTTACAAGTTATGTAAAGTAGAACTAATAGGATGATGAGAGTGATTATGAAATATGTGAACCAAGATATGTGTTAGGTCACAAAAGGTTCATTTATGAGGTCATCCAAGTCTTTGGAATATTGGTCCAATTTGTTTTTAGCAATATCTAGGTCTTCTACGTCGAGATTGTTTAATTTGAGAGGTTTTAATTTTGGAATTTCGATTTTGTCGGGCATGTGATTACAGCATTCAAAAGGAATTTGGATAGGATGTGAATTGTCCTTAATTTCGGAAAAGTCTTTGGCACTGGCTTGTATTCTAGTAATGCCTGCATAGGCGTAACATCCTGGTTGTAGTTTGATGATGGAATTTTTGTTGATTAACTCTGTTGTGGATTCTCTCTTTGGACAGTTGATGGTAATGTGAAGTGGTTCGGAATTAATTACTAGCCATGTGTTGTCTTCAAGTTCTTGGACGTTGTATCCCTGACTAATAATGAAGGAAGTTTGACAGTTCTCTGGAAGTTTTGGCAATGGTTTTAGTATTCTGGCTTCACATATGGCATTTTGGTCGATAGGATAGGCAAACAGGTTCGAACATAGTTTGGTTCCAAAATAAAGTGGTTTGCATTCTTTCAAATTTTGTATAGGTATGTACATCAAAGAATCATCATCTCTCGCGATATATTTTTGTGAAATAGATAAAATGTGATGTAGACCAGTTCTGTTATCAAGTATCGGGATAGGATATAGGCGATAGGTGTTATAATTTTGGGGTTCAACAAGTGGTATTGTTAAAACAAATACTAAGTTAGAATCCATTTGAAACGCTTGTAATTCAATAATATCCAAATACTTAGCAACTGCCGATAATTTAATGGGGAGAGGCAAATTGTTCCTTCGTAAGCTCTGTGAAATTTCTTGTAATGCTGTTACCAAATGATTAGGGGTTATGATTGACGTGTGAATGATTCCTAGTCTGGCAAATGTTATTGAATTTAGAATGTCGTTTAAATTATCTTCGATATACAAATAGCTTGCCATTAATTGTTCGGAAATGTATAAAAATTTTAGTTTTATGTGAGCAGCCTCGATAGCTTGAGTCATTGTTTGAATTGTGTGTTCTATTTCTTCGAGATCTTTGTTAAAGGTTTCCTCGTCAATTTGTAATTTTTGTATAGTCGAGTTGAAGTTTTTAATAACAGAAGTTGTAACTGAAATTTGATTTTTGATTAAGTTTTCCAATTGATGTTCGTCATTATTTAGTTTATTTATACAATTAGTATAGTACTGGCCATCTTCAGCATCTAGGTTACCAGTTATGGATTTGAATATTGTACCGATACCGTTAAGTATTCCTCGTTTATATCTTTTTGTATCTGAAAAGATTTCGTCAAATTTCATTTTTATAGAGTTGGATATTTGTGTTAAAAGGTTAAAGTCTGTTTTAATTTCACTCGTAAAAATAATTGACTTATGATCACCATTATGGAGAGTGTACAGGATTCTGTCTAAGATATTTTGATTTTTGTCAAAAGCTAGTTTGAGGGATGAAATGTTTTTATGCACTAGTAGAGTCCATTTGTCATTTGTCACCACGATGTCCGTGTCTTGGTGGTAGTATACACCAACGGTGTTATTGAATGGGATAATTTTGTATTGACAAAGTGCTGATCCGAACAGCAGGAGAAACCTGAAAATAAATTTAATTTTCAGTATATGGTTTCCTTCTATCAAAATTTACTTTGGTTTCTTGTTTCGTTTCGAGGTTTAATAAGGTAGCAGAATTTTGAAAAATTTCTTTTATTTTAAAAGGACCGTTAAATTTGTTTTGCAATTTGTTTTTGATTTGTGATTCTTTTACGTAAACTAAGTCACCTATTTTGTATTCGGGTCGTTTTTGGGGAACATTTCTATCAAAGCGAACTTTCGCTTTCTCCTTTTGAGCTTGCGTTCGACTACGGGCTATTTTATAGTAGTGAGATATTCTGTTGTTTAAATCCCTAACGTATTTGGTTATTAACTCTTTTTGGTTATACAAAGTTTCAGGTGGTCTGTTGGACGTATGTCCAAATACAAGTTCGTATGGGGTGAAACCGTGTGTTTTATTTACTGAATTGTTATAGCATATTACTGCATATGGTAAAATTGTGAAAGGATGTTCATTCGGATTTTCAGTTTTATGAATTCTTATCATTTCAGCTAGAGTAGCATGAAATCTTTCTATGGATCCGTTCGATTGGGGATGTCCTACGCTTGAATACGTCAGTTTTATGTCGTAGAGGGTGCAGAGATCTTTGAGCAAATGGTTGTCAAATTCGCCACCGTAATCGCAATGGATTCTTAGCGGGGTGCCGTAATGTTGAAAGTATAACAACAAGGTATTTACGACGGATTTTGCGGATTTGTCCGGGACTGCATAGGCTTGTGTAAATTTAGTTAACTCGTCGCGAATAGTTAAAGCGTAATTTCGAGTTGGGAATTCAAATAAATCGATATTAATTCTTTCGAATGGTGTTCTTGGGGTTTCTGTGACTACTAGAGGGTTGTTAAGGTTTTTCCGGCATACTTTAGTCTTTTGGCAAGTTTCGCAATTTTTTATAAAATTTTCAACGTCTTTAGTTAGACCTTGCCAAGTGTATTTTTCTCTAATTCTTCAAATCGTTTCATTTATTCCACGGTGTAGATTATTTTTACCAAAATGATTTTGCTCCAATATAATTGGAATTTCATCTTCGTCGGCAGTTCTGACGATATCTTGACAAATTACTACTTTTAAGTCTTTTTCCGCAAAAATGAATGATAGGATTTCAAGAATAGGGAGGTCTAAGTTATTTTCGACAAAGTATGTCTTAGAGAGATCTAGAACATCTTGGTTTTTAAATAATACCAAAAATAAATGTTCAATTACGGATTCGATATCAAACGGTAGGGGAATGATAAAATATCTCCTATGTCTGACTGTTTTGCTCGATACAATATTGATTTTATCGTTATGAAATTCGGGGTTTTCTTCGAATATATCCTCAATAATTTTGTGATGTAGGTCTTGTAAGTTATTTTGTTGGAAGAAGGTTATAATATCTTTATGTTCTCGATACAAAAGTTGTTTGTTCGAGGCTTTGATTTTCGAATAGTCAATTAAAGATGTTGTTTTATATAGGTTGGTGAAAGTTTCAAATTCTCGGGAAATTTGTTCGTTAGTGATTTCGTTGTTATCGTCTGGGTTTTTGTCGTCGTCTGACTCTTCGTCATTCGCGGCTAGGACCTTTGAATAGAATTTGGAACATTCGGAAAAATGATTAATTTTGATTCTGGAAAGTGCGTCCGCGTTCTTATTGATTTTGCCTGGTTTATAAATTATTTCAGAGTCGTACTCTTCTAATTTGAGTCGCCAACGGGCAAGTCTACTTCCTGGATCTTTTATAGAGAATAGCCAGGTGAGTGGTCTATGGTCGGTGACAAGCTTGAACTTTCTACCGTACAGATATGGTCTAAAGTGCTTTACACTCCATACTATCGATAAAAGCTCGCGTTCAATCGTTGAATACTTAGTTTCTGCGCTGCACAAGGTTCTAGAAGCATAGGCAATGGGTAAATCTTTGCCAATGGGCCCCTGGCTCAGCACTGAGCCGACGGCAAATGCGCTCGCATCAGTGGTTAGAACGAAAGGTTCATCATAATTAGGGTAAATTAATATCGGAGTCGTTGTTAATGTTTGTTTCAAATTTTGAAAAGAATTTACACAATCATTGTCGAAGAGAAATGGTATGTCTTTTTGTAGTAGTTTTGTTAGGGGCTTGGTTATCTTGGAGAAATTAGGGATAAAGCGCCTATAATATCCGGCTAAGCCTAGAAATGATTTAATTTCTTTTGGATTTTTCGGTTGAGGAAAATTTAAGATAGCGTCAACTTTCGAAGGGTTTGGTTTTACGCCGTCTTTTGTAATGAGATGTCCTAAATAAGCAACTTCCTTGCGGAGAAACTCGCATTTGTCTGGTTGAATTTTGAGGTTGGCTTTTTGAAGGCGTTTAAAGACTTCAGTTAGACGGGAAATGTGTTCGTGAATTGTAGGGGAGTAAATAATAATATCGTCCATGTAGACGAGACATCGTTCATTTTGAATACCTAACAGGATGTTATCCATAACTCTTTGAAAGGTTGATGGAGCGTTTTTGAGTCCAAATGGCATTCGCACGAATTCATAATGACCGTTCTCAACTGTGAAAGCAGTCTTTTGAATATCTGCGGGATTAATTTCGATTTGGTGGAAACCAGAAGCCAAGTCTAAGGTTGTGAAATATTGGCATTTGCCAAGTTGGTCTAAAAGATCGGAAATGTTGGGCAGAGGATATTTGTCACCGATTGTAACCTCGTTGAGTTTGCGGTAGTCGACTACAACGCGCCATTTCTGTTTACCAGAAGCGTCCAGTTTTTTGGGAACTACCCAGACAGGAGAGGACCAAGGTGAGATTGAGGGTTGAATAATACCTTGACTTAACATTTTCGATACTTGGGACTTAACTTCTTCTTTATGGACCTGAGGATAACGATACGATTTCGTAAATATCGGTCGGGAATTGTCGGTGTCAATAGGGTGTTTGATTTCGTTGGTAAAAGTCAAATTGTCTCCTTCTAAATAGAATATATCTTGAAAGTCTAAACAAAGCTGCGTTACTATTTCGGCCTCTTCTTCGTTTAGATGATCCAAGCGCAATTCGTTCCTGATTTCGAAGGATCTGTCCGTCGTTAGTTGTTGGTCAGAATTTTGCGTGTTTAAGTTAAAAATTGACTTAAATTTTTGTAAAGGTTCTAAATTTAAATTGGAAAAATCGACAGTCTTCGGGATGACATTAGCATTGATTATTGTTGTTAAAAATTCTCCGTTTTCGTTTACTTTAACAAGAGCATTAGGTAGACGGACTTTTTCATTCTCTTGCGCTTGCAAAATAGCGTCAGTGTTTCTAAGGTTACATTTTAGTTTATAAATTTTTTCGGTACGGCCTTCAATTTGGATCTTATTTTGATTAGGGTTGTGGTTTGATTGGATTTTGTCGTATTCGGGTTTCGACGAATCGTCGGTTACTTTGAAAAGTGGTACCGTTTTGAAATTGGTTATTAATTGTTTATTTCTTATGTCGACGATACGATGATAGTGCTCTAGGAAATCAGCTCCTATCAGTCCATCAAAATTGATATCTAGGTCGTAGATGTAAACTTTATGTGGGTCGTTATCAGTGAAGGGTATAAGAACAGATTCACTAATAGTAATTTTCTGATCGGTTATACCTTGTATAATTACGTTTTCTGAAAATCTCCGTTTGTAATTTTCCGCTGTTTTTGGTTTAAAGATAGAGATACCTGCGCCAGTATCGATTAGAATTTTGAATTTGTTTGTGATGTCTTTAATGTAGTATAGATTTTTTGAATTTACGGTCAACAATGAGTGTGATAGCGTTTCTACATGAACCCTTGTTCCGGGAAGTTCAGCGACGGGTCGAAACTGTCGTTGAGATTCATCGTTCGTATTTGATTTGTTATTTGGTCGAATTGGTCTGTTTGCTGTGTTGGAGTATCCGTGGGGTACTCCGGATCTAATCGAAAATCCTGAGGATTAACAGTATAATCCTCCTGTGGCGTTTGAGAATTAGCAGTATAATTCTCGTACTCTTCATATGGGGAATTAGCTGTATAATTCTCTGAAAAGCTTTGAGCGTTTTCTAAATCGTAATTTTCATAACTGTCACTTACATTTTGATAATCGGGTGAATAGTCATTGTATTGATTAAATTGATCGGCATAGTTATCGTAAGGTTCGTAATTTAAATGATGAGCTTTTTGCTGGTTAAAGCGGTTAAAATTCGGGTTAGGTTGAATAGCTGACGGTCTTTGTTGGTTAAAGTTTGGATTCGGCCTTATAGCTGAGGGCCTATTTTGAGGTTGATTAGGTTGGTTTTGAGGGAATGTCCTCTGACCAAATTGATTGTTTTGAGAGAAATTTTGGAAATTTGGGTTTCCTTGATAATTTGGTCTCTGGAAATTTGATGTCGATGGCATAGACAGTTGCTGTTGCCTTGTACGACATTCGTTTATTACATGTCCATTGCGCTTGCAAAATGAACAGAATTTTTGTTGGAAATTTGAAGTTGGTCGTTTTTGTTGTAAAGCGGGATTTTTGACCGGACTATTTTTCGGAAATTTCTGTTGCTCGAAATAAGAGAGTTGTAGCTCTCTACGAATTCTACTTACAGCTTTCAATATGTTTGGAGGGTTGCTGGCACGTATGATACGGCCTAAGTTTGGTTCTAAACCCGTTAGTAAGTTATTTAAAGTCATCGTTTCGATGAGGTCGGATTGTGCGGTTCTTTGTGTCGAGGTTAAATTTTGCTTTTGCACTGCAGCGTGCATTTTCGCATTGTGCGTTTGTAAACGCGAAACAAATGTTAAAGCGGATTCACCGGGTAATTGATGAATTCGTTGTAGGTCCTGAATTAGGGCCGTTAGATCTCTGGAATCCCCGAAGTGGGTTTCCAATAGTGCTTTGATTTCTGGCCAGGTGCCAGGGTTACGTGAATTAATTAATTCGGCAGCTTTGCCTTTCAATTTATTTTTTATGTGGACGGTCAAAAGAATTTTTTGATCTCCAATTGCCATGCTTTGGGCGCAATGACAGGAGTTGAGGAATGTTTGTAAATTAATGGCATTGCCATCGAATTCAGGTATTAGAGAAAATATCTCAGAGAGCTTGTAAGGCTCAATTTGCTCTGGTTGAGGTTGTTGTTGTTGTTGTTGTAGTTGTTGCTGTTGTAGTTGTTGTTCGGTTGGTGCCGGTGGCACTGGTTGAACTAGCTCTGGTTGAGCTCTATCTGGCATTTTGCTTTTTTTATTTAAATATTATTTGGACAAAAATTGGTTGCGTATCAGCAGTATGATACGATCTTAAATTAAATTAAAATTAGCTTGTTACGTTGCGTGCGTAAATGGATTGTATATTAGCTGTATAATACACAATGTTTCGTATTAGCAGTATAATACGAAAATAAATAAACTTAAAATTAAATGAACTTGTTTCGTTGCGTTTGTAAAGGAATGGATTTCACTTTGACAATAGAACTGGCTTTGTGCGCCGAGTGTATTAGCAGTATAATACACTTTTAATAAAATAAGTTGCGAAAAATAATAAAATAATAAAAATGGTACGAGATGATTCTTAAATGACTTACGTTAATTTCATCTCCATGAGTAGGTTCTTCGTCCGTCAAGGGATTGGGATCCGCCACCACCAGTGAGGAAGGTCTCCTTGTTCTCGCAGATGTACACGTACTAGTTAGGCACCTTCTGCAGATGTTCTCCTTGTTCTCTTACGCTTCACTACCAGTTAGGCTTCTTGTTCTGATGATGTTTACGGATCCTACCGACTGCGCCAATGTTAGATCACGGTTCACATGAATGACTTTTTAAAAACTTTTATTTAGTTACATGGAGCCAACGTTGGCTCTTGGAGAAGGAATTAGAATAATAAATTAGAAGTGTTGCATTCTAACTGAGTTTAATAACTGATTCAACAAAGCGTGTTTAGTCATATTTATAACATACAGAACCTGAGTAAGCAAAATATATAACAAAGGAATTGCAGTTCTGCAGTCTGCACAAGTTATGAGAAACAAAGGTGTAATATGATATCTTGAAGATAAGCAATTAATAAGAGAAGCTGTTATCGTGAAATACGATATACCTGTGAAGGTTTATTATGGCTAAGTCGCAATAAGATAGCGTGTAATATTATATAACATATATATATATATTTTATTTATTGAAAGTAGACATAAAAACAAAAAAATGAGCCCTGTCCGAACTCTATCGGACAAGTACTTTTATGAAGAATCGCAGTTGAAAATATCACTTTTTTTTTCTTTAAATTGAATTAAACAACAACCGTTAAATATTTTGCTCCAAAAAAAGTAGTGCTTATGTGGGACACCAAAAGGTATACTTTCACCAAGTTTGGGCTAAATCGAATTATTTTTGTGAAAGAAAAAAATAAAAAACCGAAAAGGGGTTTTTTTGCGTGTATCTCGAAAAATTTTGAGGTTAGGATAAAAATGCTCTCCACACAAGTTGTAGATTTCTTTATTACCTACAACTTTTATAATCAACTTTTTTCGATAGGATGCGTAATTAACCCAGAAATCGCAAAAAACCGTTTTTCACCCCTAAAAACCCACCCCATTTCATCCCAGATAACCGCAGGTGGTTCGGATTATTATATCTTCTTTAGTTGTGATATGTTCTAAAATATTATGCTATCAGTTTGCTGTAACGAATTATTTTGTTGTTCAACCCTTATCTAGCCTGGCCTATATATACTATGCGGTGTGTTAGCTAAAATAGTCTGAATAGATTTTTATGCACAATTTAAAGAAAGTCAATAAGAATGGTAACAATAATTCGTTTCTGCTACTGTATCATCCTGCCCCCTATGCACAAAGTGCTTACTCTGCGTATTAAAATGTCGCCAGGAATCTTTTTTTATTAAGTGCAATTTTACTTATGCGGTAAAACGAGATTGAAGTTATGAATTTTTACGGTAGATATGTGGCAACGCAAGACCATTGATTTACGCTTGACAGCAGCGTGATAAAATGAGTGTTTTCATCGTTTATTAGTTATAAATTTTAACCAAATCGTGCGCACAGTCTGATTGATCATACTGTGACAACCTTTAAACCTCCAAAGACATCTGTAGGAATCCCCTCTAAGTTCCATATATAAGTAACAGAAAACTGAGTTGGTGGGTTAGTTTGGTAATCATCCTAGAGATGGCGCGCAGTGTCATAAACTAAAAAATTACAGGTTAGTTAAGAATATTCTGGAGCTGTGATCTTTGGGGATACAAAGGTATGCAGAAGCCGAATGTGGACAGTACAGTTCAGATGGTCAGTTTAGTACAGTTCAGAAGACAGTTTAGTATAGATAGTGAGTTGACAAACATTAAAGAAGTAAGCAAAGTGATCAAAAGTGACTGAATTATTGAATTATAGTATCTAGTGGTATATAAGTGAGTAGTCCAATTAAATAAGTCCGCAAATCAAAATTTTGAGGTAAATACTTGAATTTTTGATATAAGTTACTTTGATATATTAGAACACGATTAATGAAAGAAATTTTTTTCTGAACCCCCGGAAGGGGTGAAAAAAAAAAAATAAAGTGTTTTTTCAAAATTACTCAAAATGTGTAAAAGCTAGTAAAAAAAGTTTCAAACAAAAATTGTAAAGCATGAAATTTTATATAAAAATGATCTCTAGACTTTTTTTGGTATTAGTAAAATTAACGGCGTTAGGCTGGTTAGAAATTAAGGGATGATATGTACAACTTTAAAAAATCATAGCGTGCTGAAAAGTTAATGAATTTAAAAAAATTTTTTTCTATTTACTCAGAAAAATATAAACATCCGTTTCAGAGAAATTGATTTTTTTTAAATTGTTAATAAAAAAGTTATAAAAATTTTAATTTTTTTATTTTCAATTAAAACCACTTTGAACGGTGAAACGAATTTTTTTTTACACCATTCTGTTCATCATTTAATATATTGAACATTTGCTTTTGAAATTTTTTTTACCCATCATTTTCGAGCAGGTATGAATTTATTTACCTGTTTAATTTTTTTCCAAACGTAAGACACTGCTCTTGTGACGTCACGATTACTGAAAAGAAATAAAGAATGCGTACGACAAAGATAAAATGGTTTTGTAGCTGCTGCGTTGCCTACAAGACGCGTTACGTCACATCTATACTGCCGTCATAATTAAGTCATAAGGAGAATAGCTCATCTGTAAATTGTCGGTTGGCGAGGAAAGTAACAAAAGCGTTTGTTTTTTTCCCAACTAGTAAATATTAATTAAGAAAATCATGTAGCTGCTTTTTATCCACTTATGTTTTTGTACTTTATAATTTTATAATAATATTTTTAACTGCAGAACTCTTGGGTGCTAATATGCTATTAGAATCTCATTTATGACATATCTAGATGCGGCTTTTCACCTTATGACGGTAAGGGCATCCGCGCGTGACGTCACAACTAGCCTCAAAAATAAGCGTTTCTTAAGATTTAAGAGTATTACGCAACTATTATTAAAATGTCTGCCTGGTTCCCGTATTTTCAACTAAAGTCTAGTTCAGTGTAATGTTTATGAAGTTCTAAATACTTTGTCCCAATAAAATAGGACTCTTTTTGTAGGTTGGAAATATAACCTGTAATTAGCAGTCTATTTCTATTAATCAGCAATACTGAAAAATTATTTACGCGAATTTTTAAATATTTGCTTAGAGCCAGTACCGGCTCCAAGCTAAAAATGCGTATACAAACATTAAAAATGAGAATAAACTGAAAAACATAAAATTTAAGGTTATGTTGGGTACATGATGCAGATGCCCGATATCTCAATGCAGCGGTCGTGAATGTTTTGGTGAATAAATGCTCCTACAAATTGTTAAAAAAATTTTTAATTGTGGTCAAGTATAATAAGAGTGTTTTGCGAAATCTACATACTTATGCACGCTTCGTTTTATGTACATTTTGGTTATAGGTATTAGACACGTGGAATTTTGTTTACGTAATCTAAATATTTTTAAAATTAATCTTTGAATTGTAATGAAAGAAATTATTATTACTGTCAATACTTGCTGCTTTCTACTAAATTTAGAATTATTTGTTTGACATTATTGATATAAATTAAAAATAAAGTACCTACACAATATAATTTTTTTTTGCGAGAAAATTTTGCAGACGAATTATTGGAGTATTGGAAATAATTGTTTGAAACATCGTTTTAAATTAGTCGAAATTCGCCTATTTTAACCAAGGTTGCAAAAAATGGTTTTTTTATGCATTTTCGATTAAATTAATAAACTAATCCGTAATGTAGAAGTAAAAAATTATTTGCAAAAATGAATATTTGCAATAGTGAATATTATTTTTTTTCCACATTAACAATTGAAATAATTTTTCTTCTCAATTTCAAAAAAATTGACAATTACAAATATTTTATTTTTTTAAATCACAAAATTTCAATTATTTTAATTTATTATTTTTTAGGACCATAAGAAATTGTTATAAAAATTATTATAATTGTATACATATTTTAAAAATTGTGTACACAGAAATATATTAATCAACAAATTTTTTTTTGGATCATTAATTTCAATTTTGAATGAAAAAAAAAATGACATTTAAAAAAAAATGATCGATACATTTCCATTAAAATAGATCATTGATATTATTCTATTCCTAATCTAAATAAAAATAAACAGTTTAAAAAATAAAATTGGATAAATTAAATAATAAATAATTGAACCATTTTTTGGATGGATGGATAATTGTTATTATCCATGAATGAATTATTTTCTTCTAATTGTTATTAAAAGAAAATAATTCATTCTTAAAACAAAATGTATGATCCATTCTATATTAAATTAATCTTATGAAAAGTTAAAATAAGAATTATTAAAAACAAATTTGTTAACAATTTTTAGGAGCATTTGTTCACCAAAACATACACCACCGCTGCATTGAGATATATAGACTAGTTCACAAGTTCAAAGCCGTGTTAATGCTTAATAAAGCTCATTGGATTCGGAATGACACCTATAAAAATGTGCAAAAGTTTCAAACCCGCATGTAAACAATTGCAAAAGTTGCAAACAAATGAAGATTGAAAAAATAACGAGTTTCGTTTTTTGCAAATAACTCGAAAACTATTAACATTTAAGAAAATTTAAAGGAAGATTTTTAAAGAGGAATGAATCTCAAATAAAAAAGTCCGAACTCCCGAAACTCTATGTCTATATTATTAATAATTTCAATTTAATGTTGAAAATGGAGCTCTTCGCGGCGAACACTAAGCCGTTACGATGCTCTGAAACCGGCCGTAATAAGTAAAAATATTTTTTATGTTATTAAATATTAATTTAAAATTTTTTTAAAATTATGGTATTATCTAAACACTTAAAGGAACAATATCCCGTTGGAAAAAAATGTTTCACCGATTTTTCATAAAATGAGCCTATTGTTGTTTTGAGTTTTGCTCGAAAACTATGCATTTTTCCTATAAATACGTCAATAGAAAAGTTGTTGAGAATTAAATTTCCAATCGAAATGGCACCTTCAGAAGTAAATTTTTTTTTACAAAAATACACTCAGAAAACAAAACAACAAAAAAAAAGAAAAAATGCAATTTTTTATTTTCTTAAATTTTAGCCTGTAACTTTTTTCAGGTACATTTAAGCATAGACATTGCTGCATAAAAAAAGTTGGCGTTTTACTGTTAAAATGATTATTAACGGGTAAAACGTCAGCTTTTTTTATGCAGAATATCTATGCCTAAATGTACCCGAAAAAAAGTTACAGGCTTAAACTAAAAAAAAAATTTTTCCGTTTTTTTTTGTTTTGTTTTCTGGGCGTATTTTTGTAAAAAAAAAATTGAATTCTGAAGGTACCATTTCGATTGGAAATTTAATTCTCTACAACTTTTCTATTGACATGTTTATAGGAAAAATGCATAGTTTTCCAGTAAAACTCAAAAATGTGAAAAGTGGACCTTTTTACTTCGATCTCAAAAACGCACCCCCTTTAAATGGTAGCACTCAGCGGTTTTCTCATATTTTGGGGTCAATTGAACATAAGAAACAATAAAAACCCTTTAACGTTTTAGTTCCTTCCAACCCTCTTTTTTTGGACATAGACAATAGCCTAAAAATATTGTGATTAAAAATTAAAAAATTTCTTTTAATTGTTTATAATATTTTGTTCCATTGTTTCATTATTTAAACAAATTATTAAGAAAAAAATTTACTCTCAAACTTTATTATTTGTAATTCTCTACAAAATGGAAAAAAGAAAAAAATTTGTTGTTAATTTATTTGCTTATTTAATAAACAATTTGTTATTAACAATCGCCCAATGTGTTTATATTCTTTTTAGATAGAAAAAAAATAACAAAAACAACCGTATACATAAACATGTTAAATTTAATTTTATTTTTACATGTTTATGCATACGGTTGTTTTTGTTTTTTTTTTCTATCTAAAAACATTCGGCGATTGTTAATAATTGTTTATTAAATAAACAAATAAATTAACAACAAAAATTTTTCTGTTTTTCGTCTTGTAGAGAATTGCAAATAATAGATTTTAAGAATACACTTTTTTCTTAATAATTTGTTTAAATAATGAAAAAAGAAAAACATTATTATAAACAATTAAAAAAAAATTTAAGAATTTTTTAAAATTTTTAATCACAATATTTTATAATAAAATGACAAAAAAATTTTTATAATCTCTCCATGAAGTGAAATAATTTTAGTGGCTTTTGTTTAACAATTATCCGACTTGAAATATAAACGTAAACTCTAAAAAAATTTGTTAATTAACAATAGGCTCATTTTATGAAAAATCGGTGAAACAATTTTTTTTTCAACGGGATATTGTTCCGTTAAGTGTCTAAATAATACCATAATTTTTTAAAATTTTTAAATTAATATTTAATAACATACAAAAATATTTTTACATATTACGGCCGATTTCAGAGCATCGTAACTGCTTAGTGTTCGCCGCGCAGAGCGCTGAGAGACAGAGTTTCGGGAGTTCGGCTTTTTTATTGGAAATTCATTCCTCTTTAAGAATCGTTCTTTCAATTTTCTTAAATATTAATAGTTTTCGAGTTATTTGCAAAAGACGAAACTCGTTATATTTTCAATCTTCATTTGTTTATAATTTTGCAACTGTTTATGTGCGGGTGTGAAACTTTTACACTTTTTCTAGACGTCATTCCGAATTCAATGAGCCCTCACTAATATTTTTACGAGCTTTATCAAGCATTAGCACGGCATTGAACTTATAAACTAGTCTGCATCTGCATCATGTACCTAACATAACCTTAAATTTTAAGTTTTTCAAGTTTATTCTCATTTTTAATGTTTGTGTACGCATTTTTAGCTTGGAGCCGGTATTGGCTCCAAGCAAATATTTAAAAATTCACGTAAATAATTTTTCAATATTCTTGATTAATAGAAATAGACTGCTAATTACAGGTTAGATTTCCAACCTACAAAAAGGGGCCTATTTTATTAGGACAAAGTGTTTAGAACTTCATAAACATTACACTGAACTAGATTTTGGTTGAAAATACGGGAACCAGGCAGAAATTTTAACAATAGCTGCGTAATACTCTTAAATCTTAAGAAACACATATTTTTGAGGTTAGCTGTGACGTCACGTGCAGATGCCCTATAGATGTGACGCATGCGCGTCTTGTAGGCAACGCAGAAGCTACGAAACAATTTTATCTTTGTCGTATGCATTCTTTATTTCTTTTCAGTTATCGTGACGTCACAAGAGCAGTGTCTTACGTTTGGAAAAAAACTAAGCAAGTAAATAAATTCACACCTTCTTGAAAATGAAGGGTAAAAAAAAAATTTCAAAAGCAAATGTTCAATATATTAAATAATGAACAGAATGGTATATAAAAAAATTCGTTTCACCGTTCAAAGTGGTTTTAATTGAAAATAAAAAAATTAAAATTTTTATAACTTTTTCATTAACAATTTAAAAAAAAATCAATTTCTCTGAAACGAATGTTTATATTTTTCTGAGTAAATAGAAGAAAAAAAAATTAAATTCATTAACTTTTCTGCACGCTATGATTTTTTAAAGTTGTACATATCAGCCCTTAATTTCTAACCAGCCTAACTCCGTTAATTTTAGTAATACCAAAAAAAGTCTAGAGATCATTTTTATATAAAATTTCATGCTTTACAATTTTTGTTTGAAACTTTTTTTACTAGCTTTAACACATTTTGAGTAATTTTGAAAAAACACTTTATTTTATTTTTTTTTCACCCCTTCCCGGGGGTTCAGAAAAAATTTTTTTTCATTAATCATGTTCTAATACATCAAAGTAAGTTATATAAAAAATTCAAGTATTTACCTCAAAATTTTGATTTGCCGACTTATTTAATTGGACTATGAGGTAATTGACAGGTCTACAAAAAAAAGTCTTGTCTTAACTAATCTAACTTTTCTGAAGTATTTTGATGTATTGAAGCCAACTTTGGACAAAAAAAATTCTACCATGCCAGTTTTCCTCTACCACCCCTTTCATCCCCTAAAAAAGGCAAAAAAGGTCTTATCCTAAGGTTCTCATCTAACCTTTCCGAAGTAATTTCACGCGCTGAAACAAATTTTGGACATAAAAAAATTTAGGGGATGATAGGTAGAAGAAAACTGACCCGATAAAAAAAATTTTTGTCCAAAATTGGCTTCAGCGCGTCAAAATACTTCAAAAAAGTTTTTTACCTTTTTTTTTTTTTTTGGGGATAAAATGGGTGGTAGAGGGAAACTGACATGGTAGAAAAAATTTTTTTACCGAAAATTGACAAGACTTTTTATCTTTTTCTGTAGACCTGTGTTATTTCTTGTAATTAGTAAGAAAGTTAATAAATTATTGTTTAGGGCTACCTTGGTGTTATAATTTCCGGATTCACGATACAGAGTGTTCACAAAAAGGGTGTAAACACGTAATAATTGGTGTCAAAAGCGGAATTATAGCAGATGATTTCTGGATTGTTCGAGAAGATTTCTACAGTGTTCT
This sequence comes from Rutpela maculata, assembly GCA_936432065.2. Taxonomy (NCBI): domain Eukaryota; kingdom Metazoa; phylum Arthropoda; class Insecta; order Coleoptera; family Cerambycidae; genus Rutpela; species Rutpela maculata. The sequence goes on along the minus strand of OW386292.2, from coordinate 133,040,480 downwards.
TCTCGGGAATTAGTGATGAAATGGAGAAAGGACTATTTTTGAACTGAAAACTGTGAAAAGTGCGTTTTCATGAAAGTTCCAGAACATTCTATTTGAAAACTAGTAGAAATAATCAAATTCTTTCAACTGGAAAGTGATATAGACACTGAAAAAACCCATTTGTGTTAGTTCGCGAAAATTTCTAGAACATTCTATTCGGAAACTAGTGGAGATAGTTAAATTATTTTAACTGGAAAGTGATATAGACACTAAATAAGACTTATTTGTGTTAGTTTAAGAAAATTTCTAGAACATTCTATTTGGAAATTACTTGAGATAGTAAAATTCTTTTTACTGGATAATGACCTAGACTTAAATAAGACTCTTTCGTGCCATTTCGTGATTTTTTAGAAATTTCCATTGAAAAAATCGACGAGATATTCGGAGAAAAGAAAGAAGACGTTAGGAAGAGAAAGATGAAATGAGAAAAATTGTGGAAGAGCAAGAAAGAAGACGTCAAGAAGAAAGAGAAGAACAAGAAAGAAGACATCAAGAGGAGAAAGAACAACAAGAAAGACAACGTCAAGAAGAAAAAATCTAACCAAGAAAAATGATCTGAAAATACGACAGCAAGAGAAGGATATGGGAGTTGTAAAGGCTGAAGTCAGTAAGGTAGAAGAAAAAGTAAATCAGTTTGAAGAAAAGATGAGTGAGGTCGAAGGAGAAGTAGAGCGCCTTAAACGACAGTTGAGAGAGAAAGGAAGCCAGTTAGTAGTAGCATTATCAAGTCCTCGTTTAAAACCTCCCTCATTTGACGGCCAAAGCTCATGGACAACGTACAAGAGACAGTTCGAGGCAGCTGCATCTGCGAATAATTGGGATAATGAGGAAAATGCTACGGCATTGGTTTTAGCGTTAAGGGGCCAAGCCTCAGAGTTACTGCGGACTATCCCAGTGGAAAACAGAGGGACTTCAAAGTTTTGGAAGCTTCATTGGACTTGACCAACACCTCTCCGAAGTATATCAGGCTCAGCTGAAATCACGCACTGCAAATAAAACATTTATTGTTCAGCTAGTCAAACAAAATTTTAACCTACGAAATTAAATAGATGCAAGAACTATAGAGGCAGATGTAGATTATTTGAATTATTGGAGAAATTAGTAATCTACATAATTTTACTTACGATTGAGACTTAACACCTCGAATTTTTCCGGCATGAAAACAAAAATTTGAGCGAATGAACGTAAGCGAATCAACATTGATCACTTTGTGTATTTATAAAATTGCTTTCTGCCACAGTAATGTCTAGAAAACACTTTTAAATTATAAATTGTTGTTGTATTTAACCTCAATATTAGTGCCAGTTTTTAAGTTCAACATCAATTCAGGAAATATAGAAGTTCTTGGTTTATTACATGCGATTAAGGATAATGTTTTCAGTAGCTGCTGCTACGAGATAGTAATCATTTATTTCAGTTATTTGTCAAAATGGATGGACATGATCGATATTGTTAAAGCGATTTTTTTAACAAAAAATTCACAGTCCTTCGCAAAGATGCAACTGGAGGAAAATTGAAAATGATGAAGCTAGATTTTTAGCCGTTACCAGGCAACCTATAACTATAGTGACCTTATCTACGTCATGCTGCGAATGCAACAAGCACTTTTCACGAATTCAGACCCCATATAGGAAACCAAAAACATTTTCAATGTTAAAATTATCTCCAACTTTATTGAATTACCTATGTCATCGACACTTCCTACAACTCGATTCAATAATATTCCACTGTTTTTAATGTACTTACCGGTCATCTGTTTCGACGTCTCCTGAAATAAGGACTCACTCATAACGATGGCTTCTTGCAAACTATTCTGTAATTTGGTCACGACAAAATATATTTCATTTCGCTAAAATATTTATTTAACACTATCGTCATTACGAATAACGAATTATTGATAAAAAAGTCCATTTATAGTTGATAAAAGACAATTAAGGAGAAATTAATAATTAATTATCTCATCTAGAAGCCAAGTAGTTAATAAAACCATAAATATCCTTTGTATGACAACTAAACAAGCGTAATATTGTGCTTATTGTTTCGTAAGTTTTATGGTAAATGTGGTTAAAAAAGAACAATTTTGCAATTGCAACATTTTGTTCTCCCTCAGCATCAAATAAAGCTAAACATATTCTTTTTTTTTTTCAAGTTACCACCGAATGCTATGTTACTTTTAACGATTTTATATGGAAGATGATTTTAATCGTACCATTTTTTACTAACGGGAGATTGAAACCAATTTCAATAAAGTTTAATTTATTTATTTGTTTTTAATAGAATATAACGCATTTTTTACAGATGGCATATTACCTATTTAAATTTGTTTCTGTACTTAGCTGGAAAAGGAGGCTAGTGATGAATTGAACTGCCAATAGCGTCAAGCGGTACATGTCACTGAGAGACGTTGACTTGATAAGCATTTGTAAAAATTATTTTGAATTATACGCCTTTCAAATGTAATCGCCAATAGGATCTTAATATTGAATTTCTATAGTAGCTACAGAAACATGTTGAAACTTTAAAATTTATTATTTTCAATTCCAAGTAAAAATGTTATCATTTTTAACTGTAGCCAATATTAATATTATACGAAGCAATTTCTTGTTATGCATATGCCAGGATATAGTTACTACGTGATTAATCCCGTCAACATCTAGTGGTTTCAGTGTATTTAATGATAACATTTTAATTAATGCTGTGCCCTCGTTTTCCTAGTTAAAGGGGAAGATTATCACAATTCAATTAATTTTATAGGTGAGTTAAGTGAACCTGAAAATAATATTTTCAGAGTAAAATATAAATTTTCCTTCCTTCTAATAAATTAAAATTTATAAAATCTATGTATCAATATAATACAATGTCTTTGCTAAAACTAGTATTCTTCCCCACTACTGTGTGTGGACTTTTTTAGAGAATTTTATCCTCTGCACCGTTTATCTGATAAAGTTTTGACGATCTAGTGTTTTGGGTAAAGCGCGTATCTTTTTGTTTTTTAATTTTATTACTCAAGTAATAGAGTTGGTCGAAACTGTAACTTTGGAATAATATATTCAATTTTCAATTGTGAACATTACTAAACATTATTACTATATTATATATTACATATCTTATATCGCATATCTTATGTCAGATATCATATATTATATACCGGGTGTCAACGTAATGATTAGACGAGCCACAGTTTCCAGAGTTTTCTAGGTATAAGACTCAAATTTGGCAGGAGTAATATACACAAAAATGACCATTTTCTTTTAAGTTGTAAATGGAACACCCTGTATATTATTACATTTTTTGATGAGATGATCTAATACCATTGAATAGTTTTAAAAAACTCTGAGACTACTTGATTTTTTTAGAGTCATATTTATTTTTGCATCAACAGTGCAGTGATATCAATCTACTGGATCAAAATGATAAGAGCAAAATGTAAACGTGACATATACCTATTTCCAAATCATGTTTTCATTTGAATTAACTTGAGCAGTGCTACTCAGTTTACAAAAAAAAAAAAAAAAATCACGTTCCAAAATAACAAGACATTGCGGTATGAAATATCAATTTTACTTTAAATGTTTACGTTTAGAGAAATACCTATTTGAACAATAAAAGTAAAGACATTCACTGTGTATTTAATTTCAGTGGCACCCCGTAACGTTAATTGTGACGTGTTCGAGCAAAATTATAAACAAATTAGGTATAAACAAAATAGGTATTCGCGGTCGGCCAGGTCCGAGTGCAACTTCTCGTTAATACTTATCAGCACTGAGCACTTCCCTACGCTGGACTTGGTCTTCGGCACAAATTAAAAAAGAAACGGTACTAGTAAATTAACTTCAACCGCTCTTCATATCCCGAAGGATCAAGGACTTCAGATAATGGAATTATGTGTCCTAAGTAAACAAAGAATGTCTAGAGAAACTGCTTCTTCATTATCTGAATTTGATAACTCAATTTTTTATTGATCTCAATAACACGAAAAATATTTCATTGTATAACGATCCTCCTTTCCCGGCTAAGGTGTAGTATCACTATTCTATTCATAATACTATGCTACCCAAACAGCACGTCCAATTGTAATTACGTCTCTACAAGATATACACATGAGAAACAAAATATGTTAAGGTGGATCTAATTGTTAAACTAGTACTGACGTACACATACGAGATACACTTATGTTTATATTGACAGAATTATGTGATACAATGTTTAATAATCGTATACCGTATGCACTCAAGATTCTAAACATTTTTATATAACGTAAAGAAGGATCATTAGAATGTTGAAATTTGACGTCCGTAGAAGATGCCTACAAGGTTTAAGTCATATATGTATGTGTGATGCTTTATATAATACTTGTGCCTACTGCATACACCACATAAAAGTGCGATATATACACATGATACAAATAACTATATATACACTTTTTAGTTGTGTCTTGTCGTGCCTACATTCGACTATTCGAGCATGGAAGTGTGTGCGCGCGCAAAGCGTCAGCGTGAGCATACCGGCCATGTGTATCTCATGTGTCCTCTTTCCTCTATAAGAGTGGTCATAGCCACACATATAGCACGCATTTTTGTTTGTTAACAATATCCAAAATAATTTATATTCGAAAGAGTTTGCAAAGATTCGGCAGTTTTAAAGATATCGAGTTCTTTTAATAATAAAATTAGATTAAAATGCATTAAAAAGCAAAATCTAGCCATTGCGTGTTCTACTATAAAGTCTTTAAGCAGGTATTCAAACAGAAGTCAGTGGTTGAGTGAGTTAAGCATTAAGCGGCGAGTCTAGAGTTCCGCGATTTGATCCGTGCTCACTCCGTCTTTTTTTTTTGTTAAAATAATTGCGAAAAAACTTTTAGTTGTTTTTTTCAAGGTAATAATTGCTTATAAAACCGATGTACGAATATACTTCTTTTCAATTTTAGGTCTGTTTTAGACGATTAAATATTCTATTTATGTTGTAGATGATATATTATACCGTACCGTTTTTTCTCCAACACGTTTCCCAGTTTAATTAAATTAAATAAGTTCTTCTTAATAATTATAAATAAATAAAAATACTAGTAACTTGAAAAATTCAGGTTTGGGAACACGTAAAAAAATAGAAAAAAAAAAGAGAACTTGAAAGATTTTCATATATTTTAAATAAGGCTAGAAATTCAATTTCACATAATAAAGACTTCATACACATCACCATAAATATTGCTTTTAGCATCTGAAATAACGGTCACTAAGATAGCTCAGTTGGTAGAAGCGTCAGTACTGTAATACGGACAACAGAGACATGTAGGTTCGACCCCTACCCACCGCAATTGGCAAAGGTAAGTAAAAATGAATTTAATAACTTAATAAACATTATAATTTGCAGGCAACCCTTGTGAGAAAAAATTGGAGTGATGGTAAACAATATTAGATATGTTAATGTAAATAAAATATACGGATGGATAACAAACAAATTCATAGGACAAAACGTATTTATGCATTAATTACTTTATTTGTATCAAGTAGACTTGCTAACTAGTATGTAGTTTTATATGTTCCCATTGCTAAAAACCTGTGGGGGGATTACCAAATATAACCTGAAAAATTAACGTCTAGCATAAGACGTCATTCATCTGAGACATTAGGACGTCAATCACTGTGCATCCGATAACACACTGTGGATCAAATTATTTGTGTATATGTAAATGGTATACTGTGGCTACATTGCGAGGCGGACGTTTAACCTTTGTGTACACGTGTGTGCCTACAATGTGTAAACGTAGCACATTTACATCGTAGAATTGTGTAACCTTGTGTCTGCATCTAGATACATCGTCACAATGCGAACACATCGTAATCGTTATTTGGTGTGCTGTATGGGTAATATTGTGCAGGTCGATACAAACCTTTTAGGAACTGATATAATACATCATTTAGAACCTACCCAACTCAGTACAGTCTTACGGTTTTTGAATTATTCGCTAATCAGATTTTTTTTTTTTTTTAAATCCCGTAGACCCATAGTTATACCCTAATTACGCAATAATGAGATGTGTTATTTTTATTCTTTCAGTTTGTACTCTTGCTCTGATGTATATTTCTGTTCAATACGTTAACAGTGATCTAAGGATTAAGTAAAGATTACACGCCCCCACAATAAAAGAAAAGTATGTTGTACCAGAGAAAAGACAATCAAACTCCACGAATTTTGGCGCGTTTTTTCGCATTTTTCTGTGGTGTTACCGAAAAATAGGTCAAATGGACAAGATATCGAAAAATGCTATTAAGAAAAAGTGCTTAGAAACCAATGAGGACTCCATATTTCAATTTTGGACCAAATCTAAGAAGAAATAAAAATACAAATTTTACCCCGACCATTATGTATCTTTTTATTTATTTTTATTTTTTCTCAGATCTTGTTCAAAATTAACAACTCCATTGGATTCTAAGTACTTTTTCTTAATAAAATTTATCGATATATTGTCAATTTTATCCATCTTTCGGTTCCTATACGGTTGATAATTTTTTTAGCCTCATCGCCCCATGGACCCAATACTTCTACAGAAAATGGCAAAAAACGCGATTCTAGTTCTTTACATTTACATCTCTTAGTATCTTCTTTGATGCAGGCAGCTTCTCCAGCTTTTTGGGTTGTGTACTTAATATAAGACAATGCCAATGTATGACGACACGTAGCGTCACATAGAAGGGCCTTTCCCCCTTCTCATGGTACAAGAGACATTCCATCTGCCCTTTTTCCGTCGCTTCTGCAACACCCTACTGGTTTAAGTATTGAGGGAATTTCTGCGGAAACCAGAGCTCTCTTGATGAATTATTTTTATATTGCAATTCACTTATACTTTCGCGTGGCATGTAGGTACCATTCGAAAGAGCACAAATCATAGAAGTTTTTAAAAGTATTTGAACACCTTTGGTGGCTGTATTTTTTTTCATATAAACAATAACTTGCCACGACATTGCGAAATTAAAATGGCATTATTAATCTTCACTTCATCATTTCACTTCATCTTTAAATATTGAACAAGATATTGAACGGAGATATTGAACAGAAAAAATATACATTGGAGTAAGAGAACAAATCAAACTAAGCTCGTCACTATGGAGATAGAAATGACCGATCGACAGGAGCTCCTTATACATTACGCAAAGGCCTGGTCTGGTACACTGATGTCGGGTCTAGGATGGCAACAGGAACTGGAGCAGAAGTACATGGTGAAAGCACAGAAAAAAGAACTACCAGAAACGACACTTGGACTTCCCACCAAAATTTCATTGCCGCCATTTTGTTGTTGTCAGTTCATTTATTGTTTTTAGATACAGTTAGTTTTCAGATTTCTAAATTCACCGGTGGAGCGCACGGATAAACAATAATATTATATAATTGGCTATTTTGAAAAACATAGCCAATCAGCTTCGCATTTTATCCAACGCCCAACGGAGTTTTTAGAAAAGTGCGGTAAATGACAGTCTTTGACATAATACTGAAATAATTTCTTAAAAGGTAAAAGATCATAGCAGGAAAGTGTTGTTAATTGTAATTTTTATTAGCGATATGAGTAAACGAGGTGGAACCATTTGCGCTGTTAAGTAATGTCCAAGTACGACGACAGGAAAAGACATTAGTTTATTTAGGTTTCCTAAGGATCCCCAAAGGTATTTTATTATTGATGCAAATTATAAGATATTTCCAATTAATTGTAAACCTTTCTTCTTTTAAGGTCCGTTTTGTGGTTGGAAGCATGCAATCGTGGGAATTTGGCAAGTAAAAGTTCAGCCGAACTTTATAACAATTTTAAGTTGTGCGCCAGACAAATTTGTACCAAAATTGATTGCTACCAACAGCACTACCTACTATTTTTTCCCAACGTTTTTTCGTGTTTTTCTTCATTTAGACGTATATATCTCGAAAACTACGCGTTTTTAAAGCTAAACGAACATAGGTAAATGTATGTAGAATACGATTTCCTATAAAAAAGGTGTTACACATTTTTCTGATTATCCTTTGGCTTTTCCGGAAAAGCGACTTGAAAAATATATGTTTTTTCGTGTTTTTTTATTTTGAATGCAAATATCTCGAAAAGTACGCATTTTTAAGGCTGAACCAACATAGGTAAACGTGTTCAGAATGAGATTTTCTACAAAAAAGGTCCTTTACATTTTTCCGACTATCCAATTGGTTTTCCGTTAAAATGTAAATACGCATCCACACATAGTGATTGTCACAAAATATGTCTTAATGACGTATACATGCCGGGTGACACAGGAGATATGTAACACCCCGTAGCATGTTTATTTAAAAAGATATTATTTTGAAATTTGGTAGATTTATATAATGCGTGATTGTCCTTTTTTTGGTATAAACGAGAAATTTTTTCCACTTCCGGTTTCACCGGAAGTGACATCTACTTAGTTATTTTAAATGGCACCAAATGGCATATATTTCTTTCCTATCTGATTCTACTTTTTAACTATGTATAGCAAGATGACATTAGTTTTTAAAATGGCTGCTGAAAACCATTTTATTGCTCTAAGTCAAGTTGACTATGGTATGAAATGTGGCGGTAATTAATGCTTAATGTGCTGCGATATCAAAATAACCCTGGTACACAATTTTGTGTTTCATATTTGTTTTATTCTAATCAGTAGCCGAAGAGACTTTGTAGAATTTTTATATTAAATAAAAATCTCTAGACTAAATCCCCAAAATCATAAAAACTAAGGTAGAAACACTAATTTTAAATTTGACCAATTTGTAAAATATTTATTCATCTTTCACTTTTACCCAATACAATTCATTGTTATGTCTGATTCTGCTTGCTTTTAAATAAAATTGCTTTCGAAGAATCTCAAAATGCTGGCCGTTATTTTCCCTGCAGCGTCGAATTCTTATAACAGTACCTCTAAGCACATTTTCTAACTGCAATTCAGTAATCTCATTTATTGCTAACCGAACTCTCATTTTTAAGTCTTCCCTATTTTGCAGTGGAGTTTGTTAAACTATTTCCTTGAGATGGCCCCATATGAAAAAATCAAGTGGCGTAAAATCCGGACACCTCGGGGGCCATCTAATTAGTAATAGTGAAGTACGATTAAATATTTTACAAATAGATAAAATTTAAAATTAGTGTTTCTATCTTAGTTTTTGTGATTTCGTGAATTTAGTCTAGAGATTTTCCTTTAATATAAAAATTGTACAAAGTCTTTTCGGCTACTGATTAGAACAAAACAAATATGAAACACAAAATTGTGTACCACGGTTCTTTTGATTTTGCAGCATACTAAGCATTAACTACCGCTACATTTCATACCATAACCAACTTGACTTATGCAATAAAATAATTTTCAGTTGCCATTTTAAAAACAAATGCCATCTTGCTATACATAGTTGAAAAGACAAATTTAAGGAGAATCAGATAGGAAAAAAATATAGACATTTAAATTAACAAAGTAGATGTCACTTCCGGTGAAACCGAAAGTGGAAAAAAGTTCTTGTTTGTACTAAAAAAAGGACAATCAGACATTATATAAGAGTACCAAATTTCAAAATTATATCTTTTTAAATAAACATGCTACGGGGTGTTACATATCTCCTGTGTCACCCAATATAGTAAACATTCTATACGACAAACATAATATATTTTTCAAGAAGCTTTTCCGGAAAAACCAATGGGATAATCGAAAAAATGTATATTACCTTTTTTGTAGGAAATCTCATACTCAACACGTTTGCCTATATTCATTTAGCCATAAAAACGCGTACTTTTTGAGACATTTGCATTCAAAATAAAAAAAATACGAAAAAACACATATTTATATATTTTTCAAGTCGCTTTTCCGGAAAAGCCAAAGGGATAATCAGAAAAATGTACAGCGCCTTTTTTGTAGGAAATCGTATTCTGAATGCGTTTACCTATGTTCGTTTAGCCTTAAAAACGCGCACTTTTCGAGATATATACGTCCAAATGAAAAAAAAAAAACACAAAAAAACGTATATATACGTATATATCTCAAAAATCATGTCTTCTTTTTTCTGCGCATAAGTAAAATCTTGTTCTAAAAGTTGAATACTTACTTCCTATGCAGAGAAACTGCTGTTCAGAATGTTTCTCTAAAACGGCGTTTTTTTCCTAATTTGAGTGGACTAAACTGTTAAAAATAAAAAATAGGAAAAGAATATACACCTTTAGGTCACCCTAAAAAGATAATGAACAAATGTGACGCAGAACTATAATATTTGGCACGTAATTAACACAAGTGTCAAAGAAAGATATAAAAAATTTGTACAGGGTGGTCACCCTAAAATATAATTTATGAAAAAATTTGAGGAATAATATTTCACAACTGTCAAAGACAAAAAATATGAAAAACAAAATATGCCAAAGAAGAAATTAAAAACATGTGACGGGGGATGATAGTATTTCGCATGTACTAGAATATCTTAAGAACAGGTCAAGATCAAGAGTCAAAGACCATGTATCTCGCTAGACCCTTTGCGTTTAGTATTAAGAATGTATCGTTGAGTCCTTTTAATTTAATGAATGAATTAATAACGTACTAATATTGTAATATACACTTTAACAATTGTAACTTTTCGGTGTCAATTACTTATACTGAAATAATTTTTTCGTAATCATAAGAATCGACAATACAATTTCAGGTGGAATGTTGCCGCCGAGAAAAATAATTAAATTATATCAATTGGACTATACTATTTATACTGCATATATTTTATTCATTTTATTTAAACTTATCTTGGTTATATTTCATATCCTGCCACGCATCATTACTTTCTACACAAGGTTATTAAACTGTACATCCATTTTTGAAACTGAAATAGGAAAAAAAATGTTAATTGTATGTTTCTTAAAGTATTCTTACTTCATTTGTGGAACAAATGTCAGAACAGGCATAACAATACTTTCTATTCACTATAATAATATCCCAGGTAGCAAAGGCACGTGAAAATGACGTGAAAAAATGGTCAGGAGTGTCGAGAAATGACGAGTTAGATGACGTAAATGAAACGTGAAAATGACCTCCTAATGTCTCAAACGAATGACGTCTTATGCTAGATGTTAATTTGACGTCTTTTTCAGGTTATATTTGGTAATCCCCCCAAATGTTTTTAATAATAGGTACATATAAAATTACGTACTAGTTAGTAGTCTGCTTGATAAGAATCAAGTAATTAATGCATAAATAAATTTTGACCTATGAATTTGTTTGTTAGCCATCCGTATATTTTATTTACATTAACATATCTAATATTGTTTACCATCACTCCAATTTTTTCTCACAAGGGCTGCCTGCAAATTATAATGTTTATTAAGTTGTTAAATTCATTTTTACTTACCTTTACCAATTGCGGTCGGTAGGGGTCGAACCTACTTGTCTCCGTTGTCCGTATTACAGTACTGACTCTTCTACCAACTGAGCTATCTTAGTGACAGTTATTTCGGATGCTAAAAGCAGTATTTATGGTGATGTGTATGAAGTCTTTACTATGTGAAATTGAATTTCTAGCCTTATTTAAAATAATATGAAAATCTTTCAGGTTCTTTTTTTTTCTATTTTTACTTCCATATCCAGTGGAAGTATAGTAACGACAAACAAGTTTTTAAAAATTTTTATTGTTCAAATAGGCTTAAAATGTCATGAAACGTCGAGATTTTAAGTCTGAGCGAAAAAAAATTTCCGTCTGTCTGTCGGTCTGTCTGTAACTTTTTTTTGTGCGCATGTTTACTCTGGAACCGTTTAAGATATTGACTTGAAATTTGGTACACGTATGTACTTTAACGAGATCTGGAACAAGATTATATTTTCATGTTGTTCGACGAAGGGTTGGGTGATAAATTGGGGTAAATTTGGGGTAAATGGGTAAATCAAGCAGGTAAGAGTCGATAAAATTGGCATTTAGTATATACAAGAGAAGCTAGGGTCTCAAAAAAATTTTTGGCATTAGCCACCCCCATTACCACCCCCACCCCATCCCCTTATTAAAGGGGATGAAAAAAAATGTGATTTAGTGTATGTACAAGAACCAGAAACCTCAAAATATTTTTTTACTTCATCCACCCCCACTACCACCCCCTTATCACCACCCCCACCTCACTACCCATGTGGGGTATCGTTTTATGGGTTTTTGGGGTAGAGGATTTCAAATATTATATTATTAAAGTTCCGTAAACAATTATTTCCACATACAAAGTTTTTTCGTTGTGAGTGACTTGGATAGAGAATCTGGATGTAGAAGTAGTGATTCATTGGGCAGCGGTTTTTTACGTGTTCCCAAACCTGAATTTTTCGAGTTCCTAGTATTTTTATTTATTTATAATTATTAAGAACTTATTTAATTTAATTAAACTGTCACCAGTGTTACCTGAGAAGTGCGAGTACTTGTTGAACAACGTAATTATTACATTAATTCAGTGGCGGTTCGTTAAAAAAAGTTTTCCCCAAATCTCGAAATTGAAGAGCAGAGAGGGAGAAATCCGAAAAAAAATTTTCCTCATCTCAAATTTGATGAGCGGGGGGGGAGGGGGAGTCAGGAGTCAACCATTTTAAGAATTTAAGTTTTAGGTTGAAGTACTTATACAAATCTGGGAAATGTGTTGGAGAAAAAACGGTAAAGGTATAATATCATCTACAACATAAATAGAATATTTAATGGTCTAAAACAGACCTAAAATTGAAAAGAAATATATTCGTACATCGGCTTTATAAGCAATTATTACCTTAAAAAAACAACTAAATTTTTTTTCGCAATTATTTCAACAAAAAAAAAAGACGGAATGAGCAGGGGTAGAACCGCCGACCTCGTGACTTGCAATACGACGCCTTAACTCACTCGGCCACTAACCTCTAAAAGAGTACTTGCTTAAAGACTTTATAATGGAACACGCAACGGCTACATTTTGCTTTTTAATGCATTTTAATCTAATTATATTATTAAAAGAACTCGATATCTTCACAAATAAACTGCCGAATCTTTGCAAACTCTTTCGAATATAAATCATTTTGGATAGTGTTAAAAAACATTATCCTCGAATAAAAACGCCAATACTTATCCCTCACGACACGATTTATTTTTTTTAAACTTTACACTCTGCTTACGATAACAAAATGCCATCAGCGAGTTTTAAAGTTTATAATCCGATAAAATACAAATAAATTTAACACGACAATATGACGTGATGTATAGCACGTCATTTTAATGTCATTTATAAGAAGTCATTATGTAGTCGATTTTTTGTGCACTGACGTCTTTTTGACCAGAATCACCAGATTTTGACGTCATTATAACGTACCCTTGCTACCTGGGGTCTAGTTGCTTAGCTTAGGAATGCTTAGCTTAAAGGTAATTTTAACAAATTATAATATTAGCGGAAAATGAGAAGATATATTATGCGGTCGCCACTTGGCCGACTACTTTTAAAATAAATAGTGTAAAACTTACCAATATCAGTAAACGATAGTTCAAAGCAATTGTTGCGTAAGTTGAAAATTTCATGGGTTCCACTGAATTTGCTAATATCATCAGTAAAACTTGCCTGTTCCTTGCATTCCAGTAGACCCATGGGCATCGACATGCGACATCGAAGAGTTTTGCGGACTAAAATTTAAAAAGACAAAAGTCAAATAACAAGAAGTAGAAGAAGTTAAGCCTATTATAAAGTATCGACAGTTTATTAAAAGTTTTTGGAATTTAAATGCAGATGCTTTCACTTACGACAACGTAGAAAGACAATGCTATTCATACTATTTTTCTAACTCAATACAATTGTATCTCGAAATTGATATTTCCCCCGATCTCTACATGCTATGAATTAGACACTGTTGACATGTAAGATATCGCGATCTGCATATTGACCTCCAATTCACTGGTATAGGTTTTGAAAGATCAATTATTGCCAAACGCATGTTTTGAAATATAGTGAGCGGACACAAAAAATATTTAATATCAATGTGTTTAGTTATGTTGCACTTCAGAAGCAATGAGTTTGATACATCCTTGGATATCCTCGCAAAGTATAGTAAATAAACAGGAAGCACCATATCTTCTAATATTTTGCGAAGGAACAACAAATCTCAACATGCTTCTGCGGTAGCCTCAAACTATGCTTCAGTTGAGGAAAGTTCAACCAACCCTTGCTTTCTACTTGTACCCACATAGTATGTTGATATTAACGACCCCGGATTCGACACAGTTGCTATATACAACAGTAAACCTATAGACTAGTCTTTAGGTGCCGAATGGGGTTTTAAAATTAAATCGTGGAGTAGTTATGATTTTTTGCTCCTTTATGTTTACGAATCTGAGGTTTGCCACAAGGATGTTTTCTGAAATTTGAATTATAGCCAAAAAACCTAAGAAAAAGGTTTTTGCTTATAACTCAAAAATTATCAACTTTGGGTAAAACATCATTCTATACTAAAATAATCTCCACAAAATTTTCTCTAATTTAGTTCCTTACTACTTTTTTCGCTACGTGTACCGTTTGGGCATAAACGGGGGTTGAAATATAGGGTATTATTTTGATACTTAAGCTCAACACCAAGCAAGAGTGTTGAAAGGCGGCGGGGTTAAATGCGGAAGAATCTATTCTCCCACTATCCCCTCTACACCGTTATACCGACCATCTGCCCTTAGTAGAACCCAGTGTTGCCAATGTGTGGGGAATTCCTAAATTCCGGGTAATTCGACATACTTGAGAGTAATTTTCGGAGAATGGTAGTTTTGGGGAATTCATTCGTTTCATTAATTTTATTTACTTTTTAAAGATGTGTTTTATTTTTTTTAATACCGCAACTCTCGCTGCAACTATTGGCACACATAGTTATAAGTTAAATTTTTGTGTGATATGTGATTTCTGGCCGAGTACTTCTGAGGTAAAAGGCCATCGAAAATGAGAAGAAGAAGTAATTATGCCTCTGCGTCGCACAGTAAAAAAAAAGCCTTTTTTGGACAAAAATCTGCCTACAAGTCAAATCTAAATAATTTTTGATCTACCTTCGCTTAAAATGTAGGTTATTGGCTACACTTTCAGAGTATACTGCCTAAATTACAAACCCCGATTTCATAACCTCAAAAAATATATCAAATATGACTCACATTTTTCTATTTCTAGAAGTCAAATCTTGATCGATTTTGACAATTCTGGGATTAAAATGCAGGTTATTAGCTACCCTTTCAGCGTATACTGCCTAAATTATGAACCCCAGGATTGTCAAAATTGATCAAGATTCGACTTGTAGAAATAGAAAAAAGTGATTACTCTCATATTTGATACATTTTTTGAGGTTAGGAAATCGGGGTTTGCAATTTAGGCAGTATACTCTGAAAGTGTAGCCAATAACCTACATTTTAAGCCAAGGTAGATCGAAATTGATTAAAATTTGACTTGTAGGCAAATTTTTGTCCAAAAAAGCCTTTTTTTTCCACTGTGCGTCGTGGCGTGACTCATGTGTGTGCCGTGCCGTGTGTCTAAATAGTTGTGCATTCTGCACTTTTTGCCTTCTTATTTTTTCATAAAGTATAATTTATAATAGTACAGTCGAATTGATTTAATTTTTTTCGGCGACAACATTCCACTGGAAATTTTATTGTTGATTCTTACGTATTATAACCCCCTGATTACGAAAAAATATTTGTGCCCAAAGATTCCTTGTGCGTCAAAAGTTATATGTACTTTTGACGCGCTTTCACGGATTTTCAACTTATCTGCTTTACATAATATGCTGGTACTAGTATTCGGATGGGAATTTTAAAAATAATGATTATGATTGATGTGAGTTTGAGTGAGTGTAAATGTGAGTGATTATTTAAAATAAAACTCTTAAAAAATAAAGATCTGTCCGATGTATTGTTACGTTCACCTGGGAACTTTACGTATTTTTACTAAATTCCTATATATCACACCTAATAATTGAGAAATACTGTACAAGTATTTACCACCTTTGAGTTAATTATGCCCAGACATATTATTATCCTGCACAATGTGTTTAGATTTAAGATCAATACCTTTTTTTTCGTATACTTTAATTTAAACCATTATTTGTTGTCTATTTTACAGTTTTTGTCAACGGCACATTAACACCTGGGCTATATATATTTACATCTAAAGCGCGAAACAATCATTCACATTTGATTATGCCTTTGCTGATTGAGTCTATCTTACACACAATACATTGGGTAGTATAGTGGGTTGCATAGAGCTTTGACTCCCGTAAATATGCAAAGCTAGTTATTTGATATCTAGAAGTTTCTGAATTATTATAATGTGGCAGCATTAGTCTAGATGGAGGGGATCATACCTTATTTATTCTCACGGAGAGAGATTAATGTTAATTTCCAATTCTGGTTTTACTTAAGTGAAAAGAACAGTAAAAGGTAACTAAAATTATTTGTTAATTTTATCTCTTCAATATTTGACGGCTCCAAGCCATATTTTTCATAACTGCCATTTTTATATCAAAATTGTGTAATGATAGTCTCAGTTTTGCGAAAACATATTAAACAAATTCTCTTTTCTTTTGAAAACGTAGGAGTTTTGCTGCTATTAAAAAAATTAGTTAATTAGTAAAATACTAAAATATATAACTAATTTAAAAGAATTAGATATTAATTCGATAAATATAAAACTTATTTAAGTTCTTATAAAAATTTGCATTGCTGTTAATTTGTTCAATTATTTTCGGACACCGCGTGGGTTATTTAATTAATCCAGTCAGATCAGTTTGGAATCCATACGAACACATTTTCCACGTGTCCGTGTAAGCAGATGAACATTCAGCAATAAATGGGAATTATTTGGGTCCAGCTTAGTTTGGTTGAATAAATAAAAGTTGTATACCACTCACAGTTAGTCCATTCACTCTAGTCAATTTGAGGTCAACTTTAGTTTAGTCAGATCAGCAAAACCCCAGCGTATTCGTATAGGTGATCGAGACATCAAAGCACAGAGCCGCCCGTGTTAATGAGGTCGCTGACAAAAACTGCTGGAATCCATCAGGGTCCATCTTGTAGCCAAGGGCGGATCTAGAAATTTCAATAATTTTTTTCTCGTCTGTGGCGCATGGGACCCACACGAAATATGGGAAATAACATCTAGAGAAGCACTCCTCTAACGGTCCCTAAAAAGTTTTGAAAAAGCAGTTTGCGAAAAATTTTTTCAAAATTCGAGTGCCCCCCCCCCCCCCCCCCGAGCCAAGAGACTCCCGTTTAAAATTATTCTTTTTTGTCATATACATTTTACTTTTCATAAAAATGCAACAATGGGTTTTGGAGTTTATAGTTTATTTTTATATAAGAATTCTATAAGGATTTCTCAGTGCACAAATTGAAAAGTATTATATACAACTATTCATTTGAAAAGTTTCCATAGGATTTCAACAGTAGTCAACCTAAAAAGTTACAATACTTACTAAACTAAACTTAGTAATACGCTAGACTTCATATAATTTACAATAAAATCCATTGTAAGTATATACACATTGTATTTTGGAAAACACTCTTATTCCCATAAAAGCATAAAAGTCTTACAATAGGCCTCAAGCGAGGAATATACATTGAAAACTCACTAAATCTATAAACTTTTCGTGTTTCAAACGCCATAAAAACTTATAAATACTTATAGACCTCGTACTGAGAATTTACATTAATATCTTTCTCATATAATAACCTATAAAACTTCGCAATTTAATTACCATAGATATACTGATAGACTTCATTCAGGGAATTTACTTTAAAACCCTATTGCATATCCTCATAGAATTTTATAAAAACTTCGTGTTTATTATTAAGACGTGTAAGTGTTGATAGACTTCAGGCAAGGAATTTATATTCAAAACACATTTCAAATACTTAAAAAACTTAGACACATCTGAACCTATAAAATCTTCGCATTTCAAACACCATATAAGAACTTACAAATACTGATAGGCCTCGTATGGAGAATTATTTTCATTAAAAATACTTTTCAAATACATATAAAATATCTATAATACTTCACATTTCAATTACCGTGAAAACGTATAACTACTGATAGACTCCATATAGGGAATTTACATTAAAAACCCATTGTAGGCACAAATTTTATAAAAATTTCGTATTTCCTATTAATATATGCAAATGATGATAGACCTCAGGCAAGGAATTTACATTAAAAACACATCTCAAATAGCCACATCAAACCACATTCAGAACTTATAAAAAACTTTGTATTTCAAATACTATAAGAACTTAAATATACTAATACATATAACTACTGATAGACTCCATATAGGTAATTTACATTAAAAACCCATTGTACGCAGCAAATATTATAAAAACTTCGTATTTCCTATTAATATATGCAAATGCTGATAGACCTCAGGCAAGGAATTTACATTAAAAACACATCTCAAATAGCCAAATCAAACCACATTCAGAACTTATAAAAAAACTTTGTATTTCAAATACTATAAAAACTTACGTATACTATATAATAGGTTTCATACGAGGAATGTACATTTTAAAACACACACACACACACACATAATTAAAACTTATAAAAGTTTAGTGTTACATACCACAGCCTCCAGTATAGGGAGCTGTTATACATGTCGCTAATTCATATCTAATCTAATGTGACCTACGAAACGAATGTGGGCTTGTTAAATTCAAACTAAAGCAGTCTCTTTTACTGCTATCTTATTAATAGCGTTTAGGCTAGAACGCTAGAGGAAACAAGGACTTTTGCAGTATTTAGTGTTTACCACTATATTACTATTGATATTTGAAATATAAATAACATTTACTTACCTATGTAAGTTTATGGGATTTGGCATTTGGCATTAAAATACACAACCAAAATCTTTAAAAAAACCTATCGATAATAATAGAATTTCTATGGGAAATTTACATTCAGAACACTATACAAACCTATAAAAACCTACAGAAACTTTTAATTACATGTACTTTTAAAACTCATCAATACTAATAGATTTCATATGGGAATTTACATTAAAAACACTAGAAAAACCTATAAAAACTTTTAATTACATGTACTATAAAAACTTATCAATACTTGTAGACACCATATGAGAATTTACAATTAAAACACATTTCAAATACACACATCAAAAATTATAAAAACTTATAAATTTTTTTTTATAAGGTTTTATAAGGATTTTTTGACAGGGAACCCACGATCCGGCCCCGCAATATATCGGCTAGTCGTACGCACTTACCACTCGCGTTTTGTCTGAATTTTGTTTAGATTTTACCTTAACCGGTATTTCCAGATTAAATTTTTGCAAAGCAAAAGGGTAAAGTAACAGTATATTGGTCAATCCTCCATCTTGGATAAAAATAGAAAATACCAAGAATAGCCGAAAAAATAAAAATTGAATATCTTTTCTATAAGGACTAATTTCACCAAAGTTGGCAAAACTAACATTCATGTATGGTCAAATATAATGCGCCAATCCTGGATACCGTATGTCAAATAGAACGGTCAAAGATGGCGGACGAAATAACATTATTAATTCTTCGTCAATTATCAAAGAGGCATTGTACGTCACTTTTTTTTCGATTGAACGTTATTTTATATACTTTTAAGGGATGGAGTTTATTTTTTTTTAATTTTCAAAAAAAGTGCATTTTTACAATTTTCAAAAATGTATTTTCTTTGACCCTCCTTTATTCACCCAGTGTTCATCGAAACAAAATTAAATATACTATAGAAAGTCTCGTATAACTTCAAAAATTTAATACAAACTGAAACTTCATTAATTTGAAAAGAAAATTTATTAGGCATACGCATGGTAATAATAATAATATATGAATATATTATCAATAATAATCAGAATAAAGCAGTCAAAACTAGGGTAGTATTATTTTTTATGGGTATGCCGATGAACAGAATAGCACTAAGAATAGCGAACACATTTGTCGTTTAGAAAAAAAAAAAAATTAAATTAAAAAAGGTTGCCCAGAAGATATTGATAATTATAGGCAAATATCTTTATTAAGTAGTTTATCGAAGATAATAGAGAAAGCTTTCTATGTTCAGCTCTTTGACTATTTGGAAAAAAATCATATTTTATCTACATCCCAACATGACTTTAGGTAAATCGATTGAAACGATCTGTTAGATTATGTTTATTCAGCTATGGACCGTGGTGATAATGTGATTTCTATGTTTTTTGACTTGTCAAAAGCTTTTGACACCATACAGACTGATATCTTAATAAAGAAGTTACATAACCTTGGAATTAGACATACGCCTTTAAAATGGATCAAGTCGTATATGGAGGAACGGATATTAACAGTAAACTATAATAACACGAACTCAACTATTCGTAATGTTAAACTTGGTGTCCCCCAAGGCTCTGTTTTGGGTCCGTTGTTATTGATGTTATAATGTCAATGACCTACCAAATTATATAGACGGCCATGTAACTATGTATGCTGATGATACAACTATTTCAGTTTCAGCAGTAAATGTTGATGAAGTTAAGATAAGGGCAGAACAAGTTGTAAATCAATTAAGTGCTTGGTGTGACAGGAATAAATTAATATTAAATGAAGCTAAAACAGTTATTATGAATTTCCATATTAGAAAATCTTTGCCACTAAACTTCAAAATTTTTAACACTGAAATGTCTGATGAAACAAAATTTTTGAGTAATTTCCTGGACCCCACATTATCGTGGGATATTCATATTGATAATGTTTGTAAAAAGCTAAACAAGGCGTACTTTGGAATTTTACAAATGAGAGTGGCTTACTAAATATTTATTATGCCCTGGCCTACCCACACATTTCATTAAATATACTTAGTTGGGGATGTGGAAGAGACAAGAGTAGAGTGTTTATTCTACAAAAAAGAATAATACGTTTAATTTTCAATATAAATTTTAGAGATACCTGTAGGGTAATTTTCAAACAAAAAAATATTTTAACGGTACCGTGTATATATATATTTAAATGTTTAATGTTTACTAAACTAAATATAAATACTTTTATTCGGTTAACTGACACACATGCGTACGAAACAAGGCACGGCAATCTATTACGATAGCCACCACATAAAACTTCAACGTTCAAACATTCACCAAAATATAACTGTGTCAATATGTATAATATGTTGCCAAAATACATACGTGAAATAAGTTGCCCAAGGTTATTTAAAAAGTCAGTCAAAAACTTTCTACTAGAAAATGCTTTCTATAGTGTTGACGAATTTGTATCCAGATAATTTTAACTTTTCTTTCTCTGTTTTTAATATTTCCTGACTTGATAATATGTCTTCATATTTATTGTTGTATTTGTTTTTGTATGTTTTTCTTTTTTTTTCCATTGCAATATCTGTTTAATATTATATTATTTATTATATATATGTGTGTATGTGTATGTATATGTATATTATATATTATGTATACACATTTAAATGACTTGCCATATATACAATATGTATCAGAAATGGTCAATAAAGATTATTATTATTATTATTATGTTTGCATAGATATTTCAATCGCAAGTGACATTATGAAATCATCGGTTATTAGTCAAAAAATATTTCTAGCTAATAGTAAAAAAAAGGATAGCTTTATAAAATTATTGCGCAAGGAGTTAATAGATAATGACTTTAACGTTAAAATATGCAAAGAAGACACCGATATCGTTAAAACTGCAATTAATTTGAAACCCGAAGATAATACAGTTATAATAGTTGGTGAAAATATTGTCCTTTTAGTTATAGTAACTCAAATAGTATGGAATCATCCTAAAAATAATCTATTTTTACAAACCTAACATTAATAAAATAATTCACAAACATAATGATGAAAATAGAATTGTCTGCAATTCCATCTACTGAAGAGGTAATAGAAAAACATTGTTAAAGAGTCTATTTCCAAGCCCAAAAATTGTTAGGTTCTGAGAAAGATCCGTTACAATTTTGGTGGTTTAAAACTGAGAATGGCTTGATGCCTGATGTTATGAGTGAAAATAATAATTTTCCTAAAAATTTTCTAAGTGATATTTCTTGTAAATGTAAGAAAGGCTGTAAAAATAATCAGTGTAGCTGTAGAAAACTGTATATATAATGTTCTATTCTGTGTCTATTGTAAAGGAAATAATTGTGCCAATGCTTCTTCTACCTTTGATGAATCGGCTATCGATGCGGAATGCGGTGAAATTATGGTAATGACGGTAATGAAACTAATATAGTACATTTTATTTTGTTTCGATGAAAATTGGGTGAAAAAAAGGAGGATCAAAGAAAATTCATTTTTGAAAATTATAAGAATGCACATTTTTTGAAAATTAAAAAAAAACGCTCTTTTTTAACAATTAAAAAAAATGAACTCCATTCCCTAAAATACTCCAGTCGAATTAGACATAATAAAAAATTTTGCGTACTGCGGACTTTTTTTTGTGGAAGTTGTTTAAGAGGGCGCATATTGAGCAAGCACAGAAAACTACACCCTGCTACACCATGTGCGTCCCCTACTTTGAAATTTTACTTATGTGCCCATATCTTTTTCCCTATTGCCCGTAGGGCTCTTTACCAAGTTACGCTTTTTGAACATTCATCCCTCCTCTACATAATATATGTATTACACATTTGCCGTAGGACAAACGGTTTTGGCTGTACGAAGCCAGAAAGGTCACGCTGTCCGAATTTGGGGGTCTTCTGTACAGGACAAACGGCTATTATTTCCAATCTGCAATACTACACATACTAATGCCCTTAAGAAGGGATGATGATTTGTGAAAAAACTTTCATCGAATACCGCGCGGTTTCCATGATACGGGATGTTGAAATTTAAAAAAAAAAAGTGAACCTACTTTTTTTCGCTCATTTTTTTTTCATGTTTGTACGACCCTAATATAAGAAAATTTACGTTGGTTTCATTTTAATACATTGGTTGGTTTAGGAGTTAGAGAGCAAAATATGCCAAAAATAGCTATTTTGGTATTGTTGCATTAAAAAAACGAAAACCAGTATAATTCTGGTAAGTGTTTCTGTTTATCCTAAAAGTTCAATTCATTGCGCATAGAAAATGTGTTTTTGTATTTAAATAGGATCAACACTTATTGTGTAATAACGATTTATGTCAGGTGTTCTCCAGTCTCCCTTTTCACAATTTTTTTTTTTGCGGCCTTGTGGTTCATAGTAAGGCAGAAAGCAATGTATACCTGACTAGGGCACATATTAGGGTGTTAAAATGGATCTCTTGTTAAAATGTGATAGGACGTACCATTTTCGAGTAAAACACACTTGTTTGCAAAAAATTATTTCAGATCACACTTTTCATCGACTAGTAAATACTCACCGCTGACTACGAAAAAATAAAACTATGCGCCGCTTCTTGCTTTTCTGTTTATGAGGGGCATTGCTAATGAGAAAATGAAGGGAATCGGATGGAATAGGGGGTTCTCACTCCCCTATTTGAAGGTTCACGCTTGTCTCGCATCATCATTGCAACTTATTTTGTGTCTATAACAAAATCCACAGTAATTTTACCTTCCTCGAGAAACAGCTATTATAAGTCCATTTCATCGGAAAATAATTTAAAAAAACAAACTCCTAAGAAAGAAAACACCATAATGTAGAATTTATTTATCAGATCACAATTCAGAACACAATGAAAACTAAAAGCAAACATAACCAAACAGTGCGTTTTACTCGAAAACGGTACGTCCTATCGCATTTTAACAAGAGACCCATTTTAACACCCTATTATGTGCCCTGTCCACGTGTAAATTACTTTCTGCCCTACTATGAACCATAAGGCCGCAAAAAAAAATTGTGAAAAAGGAGATTGGAGAACACTTGACATAAATCGTTATTACACAATAAGTGTTAATCCTACTTAAATACAAAAACACATTTTCTATGCGCAATGAATTGGACTTTTAGGATAAACAAAAACACTTACCAGAATTATACTGGTTTTGGTTTTTTTAATGCATCAATACCAAAATAGCCATTTTTGGTATATTTTGCTGTCTGGCTCCTAAACCAACGATTGTATTAAAATGAAACCAACGTAAATTTTCTTATATTAGGGTCGTACATACATGAAAGAAAAATGAGTGAAAGAAAGTAGGTTCACTTTTTTTTTAAAAAAAGAGTTTTCAAAATTTCAACATCCCGTATCATGGAAACCGCGCGGTATTCGATGAAAGTTTTTTCACAAATCATCATCCGTCCTTAAGGGCACTAGTATGTGTAGTATTGCAGATTGAAAATAATAGCCGTTTGTCCTGTACAGAAGACCCCCAAATTCGGACAGCGCGACCTTTCCGGCATCGTACAGCCAAAACCGTTTGTCCTACGGCAAATGTGTAGAGGAGGGATGAATCTTCAAAAAGTGTAACTTAGTAAAGAGCCCTACGAGCAATAGGGAAACAGATATGGACACATAAGTAAAAGTTCAAAGTTTCAACCCCTAAAAATAGGGGACGCACATGGTGTAGCAGGGTGTAGTTTTCTGTGCTTGCTTATTATGTCCTCTTAAACAACTTCCACAAAAAAAAGTCCGCAGTACGCAAAATTTTTTATGATGTCTAATTCGACTGAACTAAAAGTACATAAAATAACGTACAATCGAAAAAAAAGTGACAATGCCTCTGACCGTTCTATTTGACATACGGTGTCTAGGATTGGTGCATTATATTTGACTATAAATGAGTTTTATTTTTGCCAACTTTGGGAAATTATTCCTTCTTATAGAAAAGATATTCAATTTTGATTTTTTCGGCTATTCTTGCTGTTTTCAATTTTTTCCAAGATGGCGGATTGACCAATACATATCGGACAGGTCTATATTTTTTAAGAATTTTTTTTTCAAATAAGCCAGTATTTTTAAAATTTCCATCCGATTACTAGTATAAGATATATTAAGCAGATAAGTTGAAAATCCGTGAAGGCGCGTCAAAAAGTTCATATAACTTTTGACGCGCACGGAATTTTTAGGCACAATTATTTTCGTAATGGAAAGGTCATAATACATGAGAATGAAAATAAAATTTCGCCGAAAAAAATCAATTCAACTGCACTATACGTAACTAATTAATTTTTATTTCTTAGTGCAACAAAATAGTATATTGTGTATTTAGGTGTGAAAGCAATACATTCCCGGAAGACGATGCAAATTGTTGGCCGAGGCGCTAGCCGAGGCCAACAAGCATCGAAGTCCGGGAATGTGCTTTCACACCGAAGTACACATACTATTTTTTCTGAAATCGCAATCAATATTATTATAAATTAAGAAATTTGTATTAATGCATAACATTTTTTTCTTAATTACAATCTGCTTACTATTAAATGCAATTTTAATGTGAGTTGGTTTGTCTGTCTAAAATATACATAAAAAACCGTACGGGAATGTTACTTTCCCGGCCTAGGCCGGAAAAGTAACATTCCCGTACGGTTTTGTTGATCGTTGCTTGGCAACAGGTATTTTCCGGTCTGTTTTCTGATAGTTTCTTGGCAACGGACTAAAATACTGGAATTGTGCAATTTTCGATCTGAAATCGCGCCGAAAATGTAGACATTGCCGATCGATTTCAGAAAAATGAATATAATGAATATATGAATATATCTTCCTTATAGGGTCGATCTGAAGCTTTATATAGGAAACTATGAACAAATTAGAGACAAACTGAAATTTAGTATATAAGTTTGTAATGGGGTCCTTAAAATACCACCAAACTCCACCGGTAATCCGCCGTGCCTATCACCTCTAAACAACCTCCGAAAGGGGACTTTTTTTAGTCTTTTGGCAATATCCTAAAAACAAAGCTATATACGAAAAAATATGAAGGTAGAAAAGTTAAAAAGCATAAAATTTCCTATCAAATCATGTTCAGCAGTTACATTTTGCTTTATCAGTGGCGTAGTTAAGATATTTTTAATAACTGGGTATTTTGTAAAAATACTCTCTAGCCATTACTTATTGGATTTTGACATTAAATATATATATAACGATGTATATGTATATTTTGGTAAATACATTTAATACATTCTTATAAATTAGAAATAAAAAGCATAAAAAGCATACCAATGGAGTACTATATTTCTAATTTCATACATTGGGAAAGAACTTGTAAATAACATAATTGGTACTAAGTATAGTGAACTCAGTACAGACGTACAGACCGAGTCAAATCACTATCTTTTGGAGCTACGTCCATAAATTTAAGAAATGAAGTCATAACTGTAAACCCTACACTTCTCTTTAGTAGAATACTTTGTTCAGCGTCTTCCTGCGATCAGATAAAGGAATATTTTAAATACGAGCTAGCATCATGCCCTCCTTCTTTGTTTGATAACCGATCATTGAGAAAGACAACTAAATCTTCTTTACTCAAAATATTTGATAAACTGTGCCCAACGCTTTCAGAACCCGTACTACACTACGTGATTGATGGAGGTAATCTACTACATAAAGTTATATGGCAAAAATCAGCAACTTAATTTGATATTTTTTTCTCAATACTACAGCTATATTACTTATATACTACTACTATATCATTATGGCCATAGTGCAACTGTAGTATTTGATGGATACCAGCAATTAAGTGCAAAAACAATAGAACAAAATCGTAGATCCATGGGTAGGAAAACGGCACCAACTGTAGAAATCTTTAATTCATCAGTTGCCAAATTTCCACAAGGAGATTTTTTGTCCAACACAACAAATAAGCAATGTCTTATTAGACAACTTGGCAAGTCGATATCGGAAAAGGGAATTAAAATTGTATATTCAGATCGTGATGCGGATACGCTTATAGCAACAACTGCTCCAGCACTTAGTGAGACGTGTGAAGGGGCCGTGTTTGTAGTAAGTGAAGATAATGATGTAATTTTTTTTTAATCTATTTATTTAACGTCGGCCTATTTCCACTACCAGGGCCTATCACCGACGCCAGGAGACTAGCTACCCCAACTTGGAAATTTTTTCGAACCTCTTCCCTTAGGAAGAGTAGGGACCTTTTACTTGCCTAACATTTAATAGACAAGGGACCGCCTGCTTTACATCCCCTCCGAAGGATGGTATATACACTACGTAATCCTCGTCTGAAATTACGTAGCTTCCGCGTACACACTGATATACAAGCCGCTAGAAGGTGGGACGAGAACGCTGTATTTCCCAAGATGGGTCACCCATCCAAGTACTCACCGCGCTCGACGTTTTTTCAACGGAATATCGACTGATATTCACATTGAAGTCGCCTCTACGCTCGCCCCTTACTGATGTAATGGTTTTATTGATCTACTACGCTAAACAAAATTTGTATATGCTACGCCCAGGGAGAAGTTCAAAACCAAATAAAATTACTAATATTACTACATCTGGCATGTTTAACAGAGGAAAAATTAATTTGGTCAATACTGGGAAAAAGAAAAAGTTGTTTGATCTCCTTGAATTTTACAATCTAAATATATCCAAAGACAGATTGAAGACCTTAATTTCGACATTTTTTATTTCCGTATACGTCAAAAATAGAACAAGTACCGATTTGAATAACGTCAGATACATTCTCTACCAGCAGTATGTAGCAAAGCAAAGTTTAAATTAAGATTTTAATCTGGCTTCACTTCCACCGACCATAAATGCAGCTCAGTACCATGCATTTAGGACATTTCATCAGTTAAGTCCAGCAACCCTACATACATATCTTGTTTACATGTATGATTAACTTTTAGGTTCAAGCATGGTTGAATAATAGCTTATCACTCCAGGACTGGGATTGGATTTCTACTGATTCCGGAATTTGTACAGTCTAGATGGATCAAGATATAGCCCCCCCAATGGATTTTTAAAAGAATATTTTGCAAAAATGCATGCTCATGTCGTAAAATGGGCCTAAAAAATAACCAAATAAGTTGCTGGCTTTTGCCATGTAACTTTATGTAGTAGATGACCTCCACCAATTACGTATTGTAGTACGGGTTCTGAAAAATGCTAGGGTTGGGCACAGTTTATCAAATATTTTGAATAAAGAATATTTAGTTGTCTTTCTCAATGATCCGTTATCAAACAAAGAAGGAGGGCATGATGCTAGCTCGTATTTAAAACATTCCTTTATCTGATCGGAGGAAGACGCTGAACAAAGCATTCTACTAAAGAGAAGTGTAGGGTTTACAGTTATGACTATTTCTTAAATTTATGGACGTAGCTCTAAAAGATAGTGGTTTGACTCGGTCTGGACGTGTGCAGGGAGTTCACTATACTTAGTACCAATTATCTTATTTACAAGTTCTTTCCCAATGTATGAAATTAGAAATATAGTACTCCACTGGTATGCTTTTTATTTCTAATTTATTGACGTAAGAATGTATTAAATATATTTACCAAAATATCCATATACATTGTTATATATATTTAATGTCAAAATCCAATAAGTAATGGCTAAACAGTATTTTTACAAAATACTCAATTATTAAAAATATCATAACTCCGCCATTGGTAAAGCAAAATATAACTCCTAAACGTGATTTTAATATTAATACTTACGGTATCCTCAACATATTGTCCTGTGATGATTACAGGAAGGGCTGTTGCTATGAAACTGATTATTATCATAATTATCCTAGGGTCACTCAAAGGACGGATGTTCTAAAAAATATCAGTCTAAAACTAGAAATTGCATTCGTAATATATGTGACGAAATGGATTTCCCCATGAGATTTTGGTTTTATAAAAGGATAATGCTTAGGCCCATCTTTACATTGAATTTTTTTTTAATTCTTATTGTCTCACCCCTTGAAATTCTTTCATTTAATAAGAAAAAAAATCCCATCAAGTTTGGTCTTCCTAGAATAAAGGGAAGTGGTGCTGCCGGCTAATTTTTTTGGGATAAATTTGTTAGTAAAGGACATGTCTTTCTTATAATTATTTTTATTGGTACTCATTTAAATACCATATTTTATTACATTTAAATTATTCTTTATAATTGTTATTGTGATGCTGGCAGGTCATTTTACCTGCTTGCAATAAAAAGCAAAGAGAGTACGATTATCTACTTCTTAGAAGTGGGCAATAAAACAGAGAAAGGTATCATATCTTTGTGCCTGCTTCCACTTACAGGAGATATCGTTAATTCGCCTACATCATGAAACTAATAAGGAGATCTTTTTAGTTTCCCCTTTTACTTAGGTGAAGTAATATTGAGAATTGTGTGTTATATATGTAGTGATTTTGGTCTGTAAACTTTGTTCAACCATGTCATCTCCTCGAACTTTGAGAGAAGACAGTTTAGTGTATCTCGTAGGTAGTTATTCACCAGTAAGTAAGCTTCCTTCCAATAAACAAGTTTTAAGTCTACTTTTTTTTAACCTGCGAGAAATGAAATTGAATTTGTGCAAACCGAGTATCCCAACACATGATGTGCAACATTGCGTTAACAAAGTAGAAAGAAGAATTAACAGGTCTGCAGAAAAGTTCTCAAAAAAGCAAACAAAATTGCTAAACAGAAAGAAACATCTTTTGTGGATAAATTACACGATTTATTTGGCATTGCTCATGCGAACGTCTTTGAAATAATAAATAAAGAGGAAGACAAACAATTTTTACTCAGTCAAAAGGCATAGGGAAGACCAGGTTTCATGTATGGTATCGATATAAAACTAACTGAACAGAAAAAAAAAGTGAAAGAACAAAAACAGAAGTATCTTGAACGAATGGAGAAAAGCGCCAACATTTTTGAAAATTTAGCCGAATTAGACAATTTTGAGTCATCAAGTAACACCTCGCATGCAAGCTCTTCCTACGAAGAATTAGACCATGAAGTACCTGGACCCTCAGAACCAAAAAAGAAGAGATTGGGAACACGAAACATAATAACTCTAAAGATAGTTGAGGCTTTTGACACGTGTATAGTGAGTGACAGAGACGCAGTCCACATATTAACGGCTATTGCTGAAGCACTAGGGCATTATGTACTTCCTAGTTTATCCGCAAGGCAACTATTCAACGCTGTAGACAGAAGTTGTGGAAGGAAAGAGCTAAAAAAGCAATGGAACATTTTAAAGGATTTAATTTATTATCTCCTGTTATTTACTGGGATGGGAAAACTTTTAGGGATTTAACTGGCAGTGACAAACATGACAGACTCGCGATAATAATTGAAGAGCTAAGTGGATAAAGGTGTTATGTCACAAAAACACGTTATTGAGTAATTTAACTCGAAAGTTTTTAGGCGAGAACTTTCTTGTTATAACGACTATATAGCTTGCATTTTGCGAAGATATTGACATTTGATGTACTTTTCAGAGACAAATAACTAAAGTTGTTAGTTGTCATTATTTTCGAAAATATAAAAAAATTAATGTACATAACACCTTTATCCGTTCATAAGTTTCTCTGAAATGAATAAGGAATTAGTGAATAAAAGTGTTAAGAAATTAAACATATTTTATTATTATTAAAACATTGTCCAATTTTTAGGTAGTCCGACAGTTCTACGGTTTTGAGCCACAGTTTGGTCATTTCCAAGTATGTTGTGATAATACCTGCCTGCCTGTATTCTTCCTTTATGAATGGTAATTGTTCTTTAAGATTGGCCAGTTTTTCTACACTACGGCTGCCCTTGTTTTCATTAAACACCGTTAGAGCAATACCGTCGGAATTTATCTTATGCATATTCCTTTTCTTTAAAATATCGACTTTGTAAAATGGAGTCATTTCATCTAGTGATGTCTTATAATAGTAGCACCTAGGTGCCATTTTATACCGTCGCAAAAATAAAACTTTTCATTATTCAAGTTTTTCTTCCTGTTGTACAAATTGAGTTTTGAGGCAATTTCATTAATATCCTTGAAATGATTCTTCATATCTATGACAACGACGTCTTTGGGAGTTCTTAAAATTGCTCGATACTGGTCCGGAACGTAGATGTTTTGATGTTTCCTTAAAATTTTCTCGACTCTGCCAAAGTCTCTGTCTGAATCTAAATATGAATGTCCCACCTCCGAAAATTTATGGTCGATAATTTTAAATTCTCTCTTTAAAATCAACAACTGGTAAAGTGTAATGGTATTGAAGTTTTTATTTTGTCCACCACAGGAGTCGGGCCATGTTATAATGTGATCGATCTTTTCTTGGAAATATTAATTGTAAATTTGTGAAAAGGTGTGTAAGCAACTAGCAATTTCTAGGCTTCCACGGCTGGCCATATCTTCAGTCCATGTGAAAAAGAACGTATTTTTTTTTCAGTATTCCTCAATGTATATATGCCAAGGTTGTAAAACCACATTTGACGAAGGTAAAATGCTTTCGATGTACTTAATTTTGGCAGCGGCATGGTTTGCTGAAGATCTAAAGTAAGATAGCAAACCGTACTATCTTCTGTAACTTTTGCTCCGTCGCGCTTTTGTTGTTCGAAAGCTAGTTTGTAATTTTCTCCGTATTCTTTAGTATTATTTCCAGCATCACATTTGGGAAAAAAATGTGAGTCATTTCATGATCTCAATTAAACAATTTTGAATACCATGGACGTAATTTCAGCATTTTTATTGGGTAGGCAGAGATTTTTCACAGATAACCCAATGGATGTAAGCATAGCGAACCCTGTAATTCTTAAACGATAACCTTATAAACCCAAATGACCTTTGACTTGATTGGCGTAATTATCATACTTATTATTTTTTCCGCAAGAATTTGGGAATTCGCCAGATTTGCCTTAAACAATTTAATGCTCTTTCAAAATATTGGGTGGGCAGAAGCCATACCAGATATCAGTTTTGCTCTTGTCATAAAAATTTCTACGGTCCAGCCCTCTTCTACTTGTCAGCATAAAAATGTTTGTACAAAAATCAACACCGCAAAGCGTCACTTTCCAGTATTTCTGATTTACAGACTAATTTGCTAGAATATTTTGGTAAATTCGTATTTTATTATTGCATTTTATATTGATAATGTTTCGTTTTTAAAACATTATTAAAACTTGCCTGGGAAGAAATCGCCACTATGTGACTGATTTCTGCTAAATTGCCAAAAGGTATAAATGTGTTTACAGCAATTAAATACTCAAGTACCATCTCGACTCTCGTACCATCTCATACCATCTCGAAATTGAATGAAATGAATATATGGATTAAAACACTATAAGCACTATTTCCAAATATCAGCCAATTTATGAACATCTTACATGATTCATGAAATCGTTTATTCATTGCCATTTGTAATATCAGTTTACTACGACTGGCCATTTTCACTATAATAGTAAGAAACACTTAACACAACTTGACACATTAATGTCAATATAACATAACTTTAAAAGCAAAGTGTTTTGGATTAAAACAATTTAATATCGCACAGTAATGGATAAAGGTAGTATGTGATCATGACACCTTTATCCATTAAATTATATAAAAACCCTATGTACATAACACCTTTTTCAAACATTAAAACGCATTTAGGAAAGGTTTATTGTCCCAAAAACTTATTGAAATGATAGATTATAAGTTAAAATAGTTGTCTGTGTAGAAATCTCAAAATTTTCAAAAATGTCACATAACACCTTTATCCACTTAACTCTTCAATTACCAGTGCAGATACAGAACAAATACTAGGAATACCAGTTTTAGAGAATTCGACAGGAAAAGAGCAAGCAACTAAAGTTTATGAAGCACTATTACACTGGAACCTATGTGATAAAGTGAAGGCTTTATGTTGCGATACAACTGCCTCGAACTTTGGTCACTTAAATGGTTCAAGTGTTTTATTAGAACAAATGTTAGAAGGAAATTTACTCTATTTGCCTTGTAGACATCACATTTATGCAATTATTTTAAAAAGTGTTTTTGATGTGAAAATGCCTTCTTCTAGTGGCCCTGCTGTTCCATTATTTAAACGATTTAAACGGGCTTGGCCGAAAATTGATCATACCAAATTTAAATCTGCAATAGAGGATGAAAATATTACAAAATGATGGTCTTGATTTTCTTAATTTTGTAGGGAACACTTTGAAGACGAAACAACCTCGTGATGATTATAAAGAATTTTTAAATCTGACTCGGTTATTTATAGGTAAAACAGATAATCAGATAAATATTCGCGCTCCTGGGGCTTTCCACCACGCACGCTGGATGGCAAAAGCAATCTACTGCTTAAAGATATTTTTATTTAGAGATGAACTTAAATTAACAGCAAAAGGAACAAAAAGCATTATTGAAATATGTATTTTTATTGTTAAAATATACGTTAAAGCCTGATTTATAGCTTCTTCTCCACATAAAGCTCCATATCACGATCTTCAATATATAGAAAGTCTTATGAACTGTAAAAGCACTGATCCTGCTATATCTTAAAGTGCAATTTCAAAAACTCAAAACCATTTGTGGTATTTAACTCCTGAAGCTTCTGCTCTATCTTTCTTTGATGATGATATATTTGATTCTAAAAAGGACATGGTTAAGGCTTTAGCAAAAGAAGACTTACTTGAAGAAGGCAATTAACGATTCAAATTTAGTAGTATTGATGAGATACAAAGTAAGGAAATGTCATTTTATTTCCTCGGGCACCAAAAAAATTTTTTGAACCATTTAACCGAATTTCCTAATGATGATCCTCAAACCTGGGAGACTAATCAGCAGTACAAATCTTGTTTTGAAGTTATTAAAAAGTTAAAAGTTGTAAACAATACAGCTGAAAGAGGCATTAAATTCATAGGAGAATATAACAACATATTAACAACAGACGAAGAGCAGCGCCAATTTATAATTCAGATTGTTAGCGAATATATTTTACCGACATAAAGAAACAATTACCAAAATGCTTTAATATAAGTTATTATTATGTAAAATTAATTTACTAAGTGTAAAATACTACTTTCATAAGTAATGTTTATATAAATATTTTAATCTTGGCATATGATTTTTAATCAAAATAGAAGCTGATATATTATAAATATGTATCATTTTCATTCTCTGGCACCATTTCCCATCATCCAAATGTGACAAAATTTTGTAGTGGTATATTTTTCATCATATAAAATACTTTAAGCTAAAGAGGTAAGACAAAGTCGCAAAATTTAGGCCACCTTCATATTCTGAATTAGTCAAAAATTACTTTTGTATTTATGCATGATTTTTTTATTGACAAATTATAATTGTATTTAGATATTTATTTTACTACATTTATTATGTTGGGTCAAGTTAAAGTGTAGGAACTCACGAATAAAATGGTATAAGCCACTGCTGCAAGTGATGTCGCTGTTATTGGAACGAACATTAATGTTAATTTGCAAATCGACAAGAATATATTCTTCAGCCTGAAAAATAAATACAAGTTAGTCAACTATACTCTATGAAATAAGTCGTAAGTTGTTTTTTGTCTTGTTAATTTTAAGTTGGTCGGAAATCCAAAACATTTTTGTGAAAGGGTACAATAAATTCACACCCATTGATTGCTTCGTCCCTTTGCGTCATACATTAAAACTAGTTCTAAGAGAAAATGATTAAAATCATTCAATTCAATTCATTCTATTCAAGATGTCTGCATCACTTTGTTCCAAACAAAAACTTATCTTTCGACGAATTCGTGATAAAATGCTTTGGCCACGCATGAAAACAATTCATCAGTGGAACCTAAAATACTTCATCGGTGGATTATTTACCACATTTTACTCCTTTTTGTGTTTTATACAAGAGGTCTGTCTCTCCAAGATGAGGTAAATCTTTTATAGAGCCTTAAATCCTATCTTAAATTCTAACATAAATAAACAATTTTTATTGTTATTGCTTAGTCATTTTGTGTGACCAATTTACTCCTGCACTCTTAGTGTATCCACAAACATGTTTTCTTGACATTTAATTATTAATTGATACTTATAACAGTGGCGTTCGTTCATTACATTTTAATATTACACTTTCTCATTTAGTAACGTAAATATTACATCAATATATATGTGTTCTACAAATTTAGAGAATATCTTAGTACATCTGTATTGAAGATGGTATACATGGCCTTGGTACAGTCAGTAATACAGTACGAAATAGTGGTTTGGGGTGGTCTATATGATAATATATTAAATAGATTAACTATAACTCAAAATACAATTTTAAAAATAATGTATAGAAAAAACAAACTCCACTAGTCAGTTATACCAAGATTCTGAAACTTTAAACGTTCGTTTATTATATGTTAAATCATCCATAATTTTTGCTCATAAACAGAAAAGCAAATCTCGTGAAATTTCTCACATATACAATACACAAAATAATGCATACAAAACTTAAACCAATAATAAATTACTACTATTATTATACAGTAAAAAAAACAAAAAAAAAATAAAAACTTACAAAAAAACCGCTATACAATTCTTTTACAAAAAAAACATTTTGATAATGTATTTGCACTCCATTATGTGGAAATAATTATGCATAGAAATTGATTTGACAATGATTCCCTTCATTTTCATCCATATAATGACAAAAATAACTCAAAGCGAATAAAACAATGTCGTGCCCTAAAAGCCAACTGGCTACTGCACCATTAAATAAATGACTGTTTTCTACCCATATTTTGCAGACTCTGTTGAATATATTCTATATTTTCGAAACTCACGTATGTACTCATACTTACTTTATAAGTTTAACATGTTGTGCAGCGCACAGCTTTAACCTCTGTTGTATGATATTCTGGTACTGTTCATGGTTCATAAGCTTGTCTTCCTCTATGTCTTCAAAGCCTTCCGATATTCTCAGCAGATGTTCGTTCAACAATTCCATTTGGAAACTCAACTGCATCATTACATATATTAGAAAAAATGCGGCATAAATAAGGCCATATCCGATTATAACAGATCCAAAATACGTGAATATGGCAATGTATCGATACCACGGCCCAACACAAATATGAAGGGCCTTTACAGCGGGAATAAATTCTTCTTCATCTCCAGTTAAAGGTAAAACGAAACTTAAGTGACTTGCAAAATTTGTCACTACTATCAAAATGCAGGCTTAAATTTTACGAAGAAGTAAGATTTTGTTTTTAATTTGGATCCCGCCAGCATCTATGGGCCAGCACAGTTCGACCATAGCTTCTGATACGTAGTCAATTTTGGCACGGTACTTTACTGAAGCTATGAGACCACAGTAGCCCTACAAAATAACAATATAAAAGTATTATTTACAATACAGTGACGACAGATAGAATGTGTCCGATGTAATTTTGCCGCATATGATATCACTACCCAAGTAACACATGTGGAATATAGCACATATTATGGTATATCGCCATGCATGAAATAATGTATAAGAATAATAAGATATAAAAAATAATTTAATTTCATTCTTTTTTAGAGATCATATGTTATATTTAATTTTAAAATAGATCTTTAAACTTCATCAACTTTAATTTAATTTTTAAATTATGGATAAATCTCCATAAATTGGTGACCCCGACGTGATTATGGATTAATCTCCATATGGGACTTTTATTACGAGCTTCATAAATAGTATATTATGGCAACTTATAGAGATAATTGGTTATATTGAAGCTTTATTCAGTACTAAATTGCTTATAAAGTAATTCGGTGGAATCAGACTGCTGGTAAAATGCCCTTAGAGCAAAAACATGAAGCTACTTGAAAGCATCTTATACAGTTTTTTCTTCATAAAATGCTTACTAAGATATAGTATTATGATTATAATAAATAAATGTTTAAATTTGAAACATGTATATATCGAAATTGAAATGTAATATTCCAAATAAATTATAATTCATTTTTTATATAAAATTTTATGATGTTGTTTTCATATCTATCGTTACTGAATCTGTTTTAATTGAGGTAAGTGAGCTGCTACAATCAATTAACCAAAGTATCAATGACAAAAACGTACTTTTTTAATAAGGGTTGGCGGAATATCACATTTGTGAACTAACACAAAAGCAGGTTTGACTCTGACAGTTATGACTTTGTTTCTTTTATTAAAAGCAATTAACTTATCTGTACGGGATATAATGGACGGGATATAATGGACTTTAAATGGACACTCGTACAAAGGAGAAAAGGTAGGTTTAAAACGTTCTTTGCGAACAAATGTGACCCTCCACAATAAAAGGGGGTACCGACCGAAAATTGTTGTTTACCATAAAACTGGTTTTTCTGAAACCTAAATGTGAGTAGAATAATATTATATTGGAATCTAAAAAAAATTATTTTGACTTCCGTACCCCCTTTTACTGTGGAGGGTCACAAATATGAAATCACAAGTGAAAATGTCAGAGCAAACTATTTGTGATTAACCTGAAGAAATTGAAAAATAAAAGTCAAATTATTAATATAAGTGCGGAATTTGTCAATAAAATAAGGAATATCAGGAGAATCATACGATTAAGTGAAAAACTCGCCAGGTAGTCGTAGAGTTTGGCCAAATATTAGTTCAGCTTAAGAGCATTGCAAATCTTCTTTGGGAATATAGGGAGTTCATCTACCCAATGTGACATGTTAGCTCTAGCAGTTAAGGCAGTTTTAAGAGTTCTGTGAAACCGTTCAACCATGCCATTGCTTTGAGGATGGTAAGTGGTTGTACGTATTCTATGAAAACCCAAAAATTTTGCAAATTCGTTAAATAATTTCGATTCAAATTGAACACCTTGGTCATATTTCCTTCTGTCACTGACAATCCTTGCCTGTTTTTGATCTCGCCGGCCGGCTTAACTTTTTATGCCAATTAAGGAAATGTAAACAACTTGAATAAGTTCTTTCACAAGTAAGTTCGTCGACCTATTCAGGAGTAGGTCAGGACTTACTCAACATCAGTAGTGTATCTTCGCAAATTTACTAATAATTTAAGATACTAAATTACCTCAGAATCCTCTAAAATTTTGCAGGGGCTTTTCTACATTGAAGACTAGTACACCATTTTATTTTCCGCATTTCTTGGTAGCTGTATATATAAAAGAATACCCTGACTGACTGACTCACTGATCTATCAACGCACAGCTCAAACCGCTCGGTCTAGAAACTTCAAATTTTGCATAGAGGTTCATCGAATGATATGGGCAACCACTAAGAAGGGATTTTTCGAAATTGGACTTCTAAGAGGGTAAAAAAGGGGGTTGAAATTTTAGGCTTTTTTGGAATCGGTTAGACCTGGATGCGTGAAATTTGGCAGAAACATTTTTTGTTGAAATCTATTAGATACGCGTAAGAGGAAATTTCGATTTTCACTTTTTGAAGAGATTAAAAGATAAAATTACCTCTAGGGATAACAGCGTAATTTTTTTTGAGAGTTCAAGAAAAAAGGGATTGCGATTGCGACCGGTGAAAACAGGGGTTTAAAGCGCACCGTATTTTTGAAATCGCGTAAGTCAGAAAAGTGATTATTCGATCGATGGACTCTCCTGAGGAAAAGGGAAGACATGTATTCGACGGTTTTCAAAAAGAAATCCCCGAAAGGGTGAACGGGGAGGGGGAGGTTTTTGAGCTTTTCGGAAACGGTTAGACTTGGAAGCGTGAAATTTGGCAGAATAGCATATTGTGTATTTAGGTGTGAAAGCAATACATTCCCGGACGACGATGCAAATTGTTGGCCGAGGCGCTAGCCGAGGCCAACAAGCATCGAAGTCCGGGAATGTGCTTTCACACCGAAATACACATACTATTTTTTCTGAAATCACAATCAATATTATTATCAATTAAGGAATTTGTATTAATGCATAACATTTCTTCATTACAATCTAACTGCTTACTAATAAATACAATTTTAATGTGAGTTGGTTTGTCTGTGTGTATTTATTTA
Organism: Rutpela maculata; assembly: GCA_936432065.2. Classification (NCBI taxonomy): domain Eukaryota; kingdom Metazoa; phylum Arthropoda; class Insecta; order Coleoptera; family Cerambycidae; genus Rutpela; species Rutpela maculata. The sequence goes on along the minus strand of OW386292.2, from coordinate 133,001,683 downwards.
CTGTCTAAAATATACATAAAAAACCGTACGGGAATGTTACTGTCCCGGCCTAGGCCGGGAATAGTATATTGTGTACTCAGGTGTGAAAGCCATACTTCGATGCTTATTGGCCTCGGCTAGCGCCTCGGCCAACAATTTGCATCGTCATCCGGGAATGTGCTTTCACACCGAAATACACATACTATTTTTTCTGAAATCACAATCAATAGTATTATAAATTAAGGAACTTGTATTAATACATAACATTTCTTCATTACAATCTAACTGCTTACTAATAAGTGCAATTTTAATGTGAGTTGGTTTGTCTGCGTGTATTTATTTACTGTCTAAAATATACATAAAAAACCGTACGGGAATGTTACTTTCCCGGCCTAGGCCGGGAAAGTAACATTCCCGTACGGTTTTGTTGATCGTTGCTTGGCAACGGATCTTTTCCGGTCTGTTTTCTGATAGTCTCTTAGCAACGGACTAAAACACAGGAATTGTGCATTTCTCGATCTGAAATCGCGCCGAAAATGTAGACATTGCCGATCGATTTCAGAAAAATACTCTTTATTGAAATCTATTAGACACGAATAAAACGAAATTTCAATTTTCAATTTTGGAAAGGGTGCGAAAACGGAGGTGGTAAATGGTCTAAAGGGTATCCGTATCTCTGAAATCGCGTGAGTCAGAAACGTGATATTCCATCGACCGGCTATTCTGAGGACACGTATTCGACGATTTTCAAAAAAAGCCCCTCCCCCCGAACGAGTGAACAAGGAGAGGGATGTTCTTAAGCATGAAATTTGACACAGACCCGCCCATGTGCTCTATTGTCGATTAAAATAATTATTTTTTCGTTCAATTCGCTCTAACACAAAATCATTAATTGCCATCAAACTGCGATGCGCAGTGGGTTTCCCCGAGCACTATGGATGCGCAGTGGGTATACACGAGTACTGTGGATGCGCAGTGTGTTTCCCCGATCACTATGGATGCGCAGTGGGTGTCCTCGAGTACTATGGATGCGCAGGGGTTTCCCCGGGTACTATGGATGTGCGGTGGGTTTACCCAAGTACCATGGATATGTAGTAGGTTTCCTCGAGTATTATGGATGCGCAGTGGATTTCCCCGGGTACAATGGATGCGCAGTGGTTTCTCCGGGTACTATGGATGAGCAGCGAGTTTCCTCAAGTACAATGGATGCGCAGTGGGTTTCCTTAAATGCAATGGATGTGTAGTGGGTTAGTTTGCCAATGTTCTTAATTCCACGCGGACAAAGTTCCACGCAGACAAAGTTTCACGCGGACGAACTCGCGGGCATCAGCTAGTTAAAAATAAAAGCAAGAGAAAGAAGAGAATGTTACGGGCATCCTTCTGGATGGAATAAAACTTCTTGTCCTTATCATACTCTTTAACTAGCCGTGTGATTATTATTATTATTTATAATATTTACACAAGGGGAAAATATTTCAAACTTTTCTGCTTCTGTGTGACGCATTTTGATTAAATAATAATACAAAATGTCATACATAGTCATAGTACCATCAGTCACAGCACCTACTATTTAGAAAGTAATTATCAGTACCATAAAATACCTATATAGACTAAGCCCATAAGTAGGAAATCCATCTCTATAAAGTGCAAGAAGCATTTCATGTAACAATTGAGGAAACAACGTTTTTAGGGTATTTCGGCACCGCTGAATACGAATCTGCGTGTCGCCAAAGCGAAATTTGGACCGGAAGTCCAGCATCCAAGATGGCGACCAAAACTCTATATCTCCCTTGTCCGTTGGCTTAAAATAACGATCTAAACATCTGCTTAAGGGTTTTCTCTAATACCAAACACATTGCAATGCTCAAAATTTACTTACCTTAAGTTTGAAGTGCATGGGTTCCTAGATGGCGCCCAAGATGGCCGCCGAAACTTTGTTGTGTTTACGTGCGCTCCGTGCGTTTTGTTGTATTTGGAGTGTAAAATCTGTCAGATATATAGTTTTTAGTGGTTGAATGTGTACTACTGTGTGAGTGTGTCACGTGTTTTTAAGTATTATTTTACACCTTCCGAAATCCAATTTGGTAACAAAATTGTGTTACTGAAGGTAGGTGAGGCGCGTGTAAGTGGAAGGGGGTAATAGTGGACGAACCTTATAAGAATTTCAAATTTGGCGCTAACTGTTCGCTCAGATCAATTGTATGCCGTGCTTGATAGCATCTGAGGTGAAATACCACAGTCTGTGTATAGTGAAGGCCGAGAGGAGCAAGAAAAAGGTACAGATGCAGATGAAGGAGTGTGGCAAAAGTAATTTACCTATGATCCAAATTTGCAAAGAGCTCGAAGTCTCGGCCTCACTGGGTAACATTTTGTCACTCTCAGATGTTTGGGAAAAATACGTTCACCTGGCGAAAACAATCGACGTTGAGATACCGAAGTCATTTGAATCGCGCTTGTCAACTTTTAAAGAGAAATTGCAGAACAGCATTAAGGACTCGTTCCTTTTTTTCCAGCCCTTAAACAAGGACATCACAGGAAGGCAAACTCTCCTTATACCCCGAAAGTTTTTGGCCAAGATGAATGTTGCTTTAGGAGACATCGATAAGATGTTCCGATCCCGAGGCAAGTGCTCGATGATGATTTTCGAACTCTTGTCCATACTGCGCTGCTGCTTAGAGGGAAGCTGCAAGACTCGTCGAGTCACTCGGGGCTTCATGTTCCCCAAGAAGAGGCTGCTGTATTAATACCGAAAAATTCTCATTCCCATCCTTATGACCCTTGAGCCCGTCCCCAAAGCCTTTACGGATATCCGCCTGTAATTGTTTATCCCAGTGCCTGAGTAAAATGTGCACGTGCAAGAAGAATAGACTGACTTGCACCAAGTTGTGCCACTGCCTTCGACAATGTTTGAATTCTTTAAATGGTTGATATCTTATATTCCTTGCAATCTTGCCATAAGCTAAAACACTTGAATGATTGTTTTATCTTCTTTGCAATCTTGCAATAAACAATGTTTGAACTTTGAAATGGCTGTTTTCTTATCTACCTTGCTTCCTTGCTTACTTCCGAGCAACAAAGTTTCGGTGGCCATCTTGGGCGCCATCTTGGAACCCATGCACTACAAACTTAAGATAAGTAAATTTTGAGCATTGCAATGTGTTTAGCATCCGAGAAAACCCCTAAGCAGACGTTTAGATCATTATTTTAAGCCAACGGACAAGGGAGATATAGGGCAACAGAGTTTTGGCCGCCATCTTGGATACCAGTCTTCGGATCCAAATTTCGCTTTGGCAATAGGCAGATTCGTATTCAGCGGGGTCGAAATACCATAAAAACGTTGTTTTCCCAATTGTTACATGAAATGCTTCTTGCATTGTTCTTTTTTGAAAACGTGCCTAGTCTAATATGAACATTTGGAACATATTTAATGTCCGATGCGTCAATAGATATTACAGCTAGAGCTATCAACCTTTATGTATTTGAAGTCAGTGAAAGAAATGACTTACTTTTTTCGTTTAAGTACACCTTATCGTGGGTTTTCCATTCTCCAATATTGATATATTTGTGCAAATTTTTAAGAAAAATAATATATTGTTTATAAATAATTAACTTATTTATTAATAACATGATGTATGTCAACTATAATAATAATAATATATTTACCGACTGTGGCAAGAAGAATCCCGCGAGGTACTGATGGAACTTGGTGCTATCCGAAAATAAGAGGTATATGCTAATAATATTGAGTCCTAGAAAAACTATTATGGTGATCCAGACACCTAATCCGAAGATGAAGAGTTTCAGTGTCCACAGAAATCTTAGTATGAGAATCAGAGGGTCCTCTAAAAGTCGTAGATTTATTATTAACATATTGTGTAAATGTTGGTTGTGGCATTTTCTTAATTTTTCTGTGTTTCTTATGGGTATGCTCACAGCAGATTTCACGGACATTGTTTAGAAGAAAATACATGTGGGCAAAGCATCCCAATAAGTAACACAGAAACATTATTAACATCATAGGCGAGATTTCAGCAATTTCACGGAGCGGCCCAGACAGCACAAGGTTATCCTACGGTCATCTTAGAGATATGAAAGCTAGGACATAGTAATATCCTGAGGGTATTCCAAGATATCCGAGGGATATCCTTGAGATCTAGAAGTGGCATACTTTCCGTATCCTCAGCGGCGGTGCAAGAGCACCAAAGATGTTTTAACTCCTAGATCGCACAACCCAATTAGTACGTCGGATGGCTGGCTCTAGCGTTCACTAACCCAATACCGAGGTATAACCAAACAAAACCTATTTCATTTTATTCAGCAGGTTTTTTTACATAGGAAATCACTTTTGACGACACTCTCCATTGGTCGAGACTGAAGTTACAAGAAAAAAACAAAAAAAAAATGAAAATAACAAAATTCAAATTCAACAACGAATAACTTTCAAACGAAAAAAAGATAGAATTATATATTTTTTTAGTTTTATAGTATAAACGATTCTCTTTAAGTTGATGTATAATTTATTGCAAAAATAATAATTTTAACACTAGAAAATTGACGTTAATTTATATGGTACACAAATTGTCAATTTTTTTAAACTAACTCGTTGTAACTCGCTTATGTATTGAGCTATTCGAATGTTTTTTTCACCAAAAACTGCCAAATTTCATAAACTTCATTTTGTCTCAATTAATGCTGGGTCTAGCTCTGTAAATAAATTCTATTGCCCCCCCCCCCCCCCCCCCCCAGATGAATTTTCTGGCTGTGCCACTGAAGTGACATACATAATAAAATAACTGTTTCGATCTGTACATATGGTAAAACGGTGATGGCACTAGTGGAGATCATTTCGCTTATTTTTTTCACCTTATACCTAGTAAACTTATAGAGAATTTAGAGGAAAAGTTTATACAGTGTCTCCAAAAAATCTGCACCATATGAGAAACTCTGTTGTTGACTTTCTGAAAAATTTCACTTTTGATAAAAGTTAGTGAATGTTCTGAAACGAAAAAGTGGATGCGAAAATTTGTGTTAGTCCTGGCGCTTATGTCGGAAAATTATTTTTTTGGAAATTGGCCCAAGAGTAAACTTTAAACCTTTATTTTTGAAGATATCGAAAAGTGTTATTTCAAGAAGTTGCTTACAATACGAAGTTATAGCTATATAAGTATCAAATTTGGCTGTTCTATTTTAAAAATAAAAATTTTCTACTTTTTTACGCATAATTCCTGAACTATATATTTTAATATTTTTTTATTATCAATAATTCTCTCTCTTTAATAGTTTCAGACTATGTAATGGATTAAAATCATATTTAAAGAAATAATTTGGGAAAAAATGCTGTATTTCTTGGTGCATAGTTGTTCTCTCTTTCCCAATTTTTTTCAGGAATTAATCATAAAGGAATGGACAATTTTAATTTTTAAACTAGAAGAATCCAATGTACATTATAAGTAATTTCTTAAAGTAAAATTTTTGATATCTTTAAAAATAAGCCGATTTAAGCACCAGGACTAACACAATTTTTTTTCCAAAATACCTGTTATAATGGTGCGAACTGCAAATCGAATTCGCTTTTTAAGATCATTTCATTTTATAAATTTTATATATTATATATCCTCAAGCGAAGAAATCTAAAGATGTTAAATAAATTTGAAAATATTGTCGAAATGTTAATTGTGGCATACTTTCAATTTTTCTTTCTTCCTTTGGGTATTCTACCACTTTCTCTGCTAACAGATCTACAAAATAATGGAAATAACCAGTATATTTTGTAGATCTGTTAGAAGAGAATGTGGTAGAATGCCAAAAGAGGGAAGAAAGAAAATCAAAGTTGTCTTGTAGATCTTAAAAATCGAATTGTTAGTAATATTTTAGCTTACATTGCAAATTGATTTATATTAAAATGCTTTATAGATTTCGTGTTTGTTCACTAATATATTTTTTTCCAAAATGGCTTGAGATTTTAGAGACACCCATTTTTGGTCCAAATGAGGACAATTTTTATTGGTCCAAATAATGTCCATCATGGACCACCGTTTAAAGTCCAACACCGGACTTCCATAAATTATCCAAAGTTGTGATATTTGGGCGCCCCTGGGACGTCCATAGGACGTCCAACTGTACGAAAAATGGATGTCCATAGGACGTCCCGAATGTCCTGTAGGGACGTCCATTGGACATCAATAGGATATCCATGTGCTATTAGGGTTGTGAATTGACTTTTGGCAACTCGTAAAAGTAAAGTGTATTTATCTATTTGACATTTATCTCAAAAATTAACACAAATTCGTTTCCATAGAAACGAGAACAGCAGGGATCGGAAAAGACTTTGCCGATCTCTGTCACTTTCCGGTCTAGCTCGGGAAAACGTTATTTTCTGGCGGATAATGTCTCCAGAAAAGGTGTACTTTCTGGTCGGACGAAAAAAACTAACATTAGCAGCTTTTTTAGCTAGGTATTGTATTTACAAATCTAATGTTTCCTAATTTAATTTTAATTTTACCTAACGAATATTAAGTTGACTATAAAGGTCGTAAAGGTCATCTATTTTGTTTTCTAATGGAATTATTGATTTCACATTTATCACTCTTTAGGTTGTTGGGTCATTCAATTTCGCTAGGTATTGAACAAATAAGTAATACTGTGTGGGCGCTTTCTATGAAAAACCGAAGGATATGATTTGTATTTGTACCTGTTGTTTAACCAGGAATGTGATCCTGATCAATATTGATAATAGTCGTGTCGCCGAGCCATGTAACCTTGAATGAGGGTACAACTTTTATTTTATGATTGATTCTAGCTAGTATTGTTTGATATACTTAACCATAATCCGTGGGGTGCCAGAGTGGCACCCTTGAGCAATTTAAAATATCGAAGGTCAAAGGTCACGGAGGTCAAAAAAGCTGAACAACTCATTTTATTGCGATCTAAGGGCAATCGGTCAACCCAAATAAAATATTTGTAGTTAGATATTATAATATTGTGATGTGTTGCAACCCCTTCAATTAATTCAGATGTATTTGCACCTACTCGAGAAAGAACCTACCAGTAGTAGTTCTAGAGTGATGACATCTGGAATTATCTAGAGAATGGTGGAGTCATCACAGAACAATCGAGATCTGTCATTTTTAGGTATAAAAGACCGACCGCATTCTCGGCGAGTAGTTCAGAAAGTATAGAAAGCAGAAGTCTTGGATTTGATAAGTGAGGTTAAGACTTGAAAGTGAAAACAAAGTGATAAACATTGTTATTTTTAGTCAGTAAAGTACATTTAAGTTGAAATAGTATTGTGAGGTATCCAGTAAATTATTTAATAAAGTGTGTTAGTGGTTATCTCTTGTTATAATTTTTGGAACCCACGGAATTTACAAGGGTGGTTTCCTAGGGGTGGAAACACGTTACCATATATATTATTTATATTGTATTTTATTATATTATATTATTATACATATCTCCGATTAAAGAACTTATATCTAGATACATAATGGCTACCTTTTCTTCATGTACCTTATTTGCTCCTAACATAGTCACATTATATGTCCATTAAAATGGATAGATGAACATCACATCATAGGCAACAGAGGCGGGTATGTGTAGAAGGGAAAATGTAAAATATTGTACCTATTTTATGTGATAATTATTGGTTAACTTCTAGGAATATTAACGCAGATTGAAAAAATACAACAGGTAAAGATGTTTTATTCAAGGGAAATATGCATTGGAAGGATATTATTTATAATATTATTATTAAAACTATAAACTGAACCTCATCATGTTACGACTATGACCTACTTACTTATGAAATGATTGATTTCTGCAAATGGCACAGCACTGTTGCATGTTACACTAAATTGTCACTAAACTGTCTAAATATGAACAGAGAATATTATTTAGGTATTAGGCAAATCACAACTTAAAATAAAAAGACTTCTTCACCACATTTTGATCGAAAAACACGAAAAACACTTATTAACATTAATGACTGATACTGTCAAAACTGTCAAACTGAGATTATGATAATCGAACTGAAGCCGACCGTGTACGAGCGGCCGCGAATACGCCGATGGGCCAATCAGCAACTTATGGGAAGAAGTGCCTTAGATTGGGAGTCTTTCGGGATCATAAAATTTATGCCATTATGTATCTAGATATAAGTTCTTTAATCGGAGATACATACATATATTTTTTTTTAAGAAGAATTGTTACCAGCATGTTATTTCAAGCAGAATCAAGTGTGGATTCGCTTTTTTGCAGTGTTGAAAAAGTGTAATAGTTAGATAAACGTTTGATTATGTGCAGATCTTTGTGACGGTATATTACACTTTGTCAACACTACAGAGAGTTGACAAAGAAAAGCTCTCAGATATAGTGGCAACAGTTAGTAATCTAGGAACCCAAGCAGACTCACTATTAGCAGTACATTGTCTCACTGGCTGTGATACTACTTCACAACTTTTTGGCATTGAAAAGAATAAAGCCATAAAATTTCTGAGATCTGGTGTTGAACTTAAGCATTTAGGTTGTGTAGAATCTTCAATGCAACAATATAGGTACAACAGAATGCACAAAATTTTGCACATTGCTACGGATACAAGAAGGAAGTTCGCAATAAGGATGTTCGATACAGAGTGTGGTTGTCTAAGAAAATCCCTCCTAAAATTAAGAACCCCCCGACAACAGAGGTATTTGAACTTCACGTAAAACAATGCCATTTGCAAGCATGCTCATGGAACGCAGCAGCATCTTCGTTCCCTCCGCTCTTGAATCCAACTGATTATGGATGGAAAAAGGATGAACAAACACACTCTTTGGTAACAAAGTAACAAAGGATTGGCACCACCTGAATTGCTGAAGTGTTTAAGATGTAGCTGTTCAAGTGAGAAGCCATGTTCAACAGCAAGGTGCAGTTGTGCCCATGCAAGTCTTCCTTGTAAAGAATTTTGCGCGTGTGAAGGTGGTGATTTGTGTGGCAATGTGAAGAAAACTCAATTTAATGACAGTAAGAGTGAAATGTCCACTTCTGACTCTGAATAACGTTACAAAGTTCTATTAAAACATTTATCTAACTATTGTAGTTTTATCAAATAAATGAATATTTAAAACTTATTTGTCTTTCATTTAGATTTTATATACATTTATATATTGTTACAAAAACACCTAATCATACATTTCCAGATATATTTCGACTATTTTTCGGCATCAGTGGAATTAAAATTAATAATTACCAAAATTCTACCATTTTATGTTATTTTGTATATTATGTTATTTTTAATTTTAATTCCACTGATGCCGAAAAATAGTCGAAATATATCAGGAAATGTATGATTAGGTGTTTTTTATAACAATATATAAATAAATAAATAAATATAATATAGTAGTTCAAGAGACATGCTTCTAGAGGGCAAAAATATTAAAATAAAATATTTCTGTCAATCACCTCTATGAATCCTTATTTTCATAGGGATAATAAACCAAACTGCAACGAAGTTGCTATCTAACTATTACACTTTTTCAACACTGCAAAAAAGCGAATCCACACTTGATTCTACTTGAAATAACATGCTGGTAACACTTCTTCTGAAAAAAAAAATATATGTATGTATAATAATATAATATAATAAAATACAATATAAATTGTTATAAAATATTATTTTGGGTATTCAGCAGATAACTTTTAAAGAAATCATTCGTTCCTTTCATATATTATTGATCTAAATCTGATCAAGCTAGAATATCAACGAGTAGTTCTCTTACAAACAAACTTGTCAATTTCTTTATACATTTACTATGTCTAACATTCAATATGAAAAACAAGAAAATAACCATTCTTTCTATATATTGAAGATCTAAGTCTGATCATTCCAATATATTGTCAGAAATCCACCCTTAAGAGGAAATCTTTCAAGCATCTCTAGCCCTACCTAGAGGATACTCCATTCAATACGATAAACAAGAAAATAACCATTCTTTCTATATATTGAAGATCTAAGTCTGATATGCCAATATATTATCAGAAATCCACCCTTGCGAGGAAATCTTTCAAGCATCTCTAGCCCTACCTAGAGGATACTACATCACAAACAAACATTAGTTACATTTCAAAGCCAAGAACTACTGAAAAGCACAATGAAATATATGAATAAAATTTCACTTACATGTCATAATAAATAAAATATTTCAATCAATGTTTGATTGACCAAAACTCTGTAAAAATTGCGCAACCTTTTTCATTCTCTTTAGAACTCATCAGCAGAGATATATGTTCAATTCAAAAACATAATTACTATAAAAAAAAATAGGAAAACATTTTCTTGTAAAAAATGACAGGAAATATTTATTTAGTTGACACATATCAAAAATAAAAAAGAATCACTCTTTTTTAGAGCCCCATAGCTCGTGTAGTTTTTTAAAAAATAAATATCTTGTATTTCTGCTTACATCATTGTTATAAAATATTATTTTGGGTATTCAGCAGATAACTTTCAAAGAAATTTCTTGTTTTTCATATTGAATGTTAGACATAGTAAATGTATAAAGAAATTGACAAGTTTGTTTGTAAGAGAACTACTCGTTGATATTCTAGCTTGATCAGATTTAGATCAATAATATATGAAAGGAACGAATGATTTCTTTGAAAGTTATCTGCTGAATACCCAAAATAATATTTTATAACAATGATGTAAGCAGAAATACAAGATATTTATTTTTTAAAAAACTACACGAGCTATGGGGCTCTAAAAAAGAGTGATTCTTTTTTATTTTTGATATGTGTCAACTAAATAAATATTTCCTGTCATTTTTTACAAGAAAATGTTTTCCTATTTTTTTTTATAGTAATTATGTTTTTGAATTGAACATATATCTCTGCTGATGAGTTCTAAAGAGAATGAAAAAGGTTGCGCAATTTTTACAGAGTTTTGGTCAATCAAACATTGATTGAAATATTTTATTTATTATGACATGTAAGTGAAATTTTATTCATATATTTCATTGTGCTTTTCAGTAGTTCTTGGCTTTGAAATGTAACTAATGTTTGTTTGTGATGTAGTATCCTCTAGGTAGGGCTAGAGATGCTTGAAAGATTTCCTCGCAAGGGTGGATTTCTGATAATATATTGGCATATCAGACTTAGATCTTCAATATATAGAAAGAATGGTTATTTTCTTGTTTATCGTATTGAATGGAGTATCCTCTAGGTAGGGCTAGAGATGCTTGAAAGATTTCCTCTTAAGGGTGGATTTCTGACAATATATTGGAATGATCAGACTTAGATCTTCAATATATAGAAAGAATGGTTATTTTCTTGTTTTTCATATTGAATGTTAGACATAGTAAATGTATAAAGAAATTGACAAGTTTGTTTGTAAGAGAACTACTCGTTGATATTCTAGCTTGATCAGATTTAGATCAATAATATATGAAAGGAACGAATGATTTCTTTGAAAGTTATCTGCTGAATACCCAAAATAATATTTTATAACAATGATGTAAGCAGAAATACAAGATATTTATTTTTTAAAAAAATACAATATAAATAATATATATTATAATATCTAACTACAAATATTTTATTTGGGTTGACCGATTGCCCTTAGATCGCAATAAAATGGGTGGTTCAGCTCCGTGACCTTTGACCTTCGATATTTTAAATTGCCCAAGGGTGCCACTCTGGCCCCCCACGGATTATGGTTATGTATATCAAACAATACTAGAATCAATCATAAAATAAAATTTGTACCCTCATTCAAGGTCCAAGCTTTTTTCCTTAGTTGGCGACGTGACTATAATGGATTCATCTGAAACAGATGGTTCTGGATTAATTTTTCTTACAGACTTTACTATATCATTTTAAACATATTACCATGAAAATAGGAACTAATTTATTATGACCGTGTATTAAAACATTGAGTATTAATTTTGATAGCCAGGTCACTGCGCGATGTAATAATTTCCATTGAGGACGGTTTTTTGATATAGTTTTTTTAACGAAAAAGGATTCGATTTCTAATAAATCGGGATCAATGGGGATTAGTGGCCATTTAACAATCTGTAAAAACGCCAAGTGATGGCCAGCTAAAATTTCCTCGTTACGAAGAGAGTTCTTGGGAATTGATATTAGAAAAGAAAATGCCGTATAGATTGTTACGTAGGTGGTTATTATCAGTGTTTTAGATACTCAAAGCTGTATTTTCATTGTTTTAGATTTGCCAGCTTATCGAAATTCCTGTTCTTAAAAAATAAAAACCTATTATTTCTGCTCACATCATTGTTAAAAATAATTATTTCGGGTATTCAGCAGATAACTTTCAAAGAAAAACATTAATTTCCTTCATATTCCATTAGTGCAAGTCTGACCAAAATAGAAGATCAACAAGAGCTCCCCCTACGAAGCGACTTGTCGACTTCTTTCTTACTATATCTGACATTCAGCATGAAAAACAATCAAACGACCACTCTTTCTATATATTGATGATTCAAGTCTGATGATGCCAATATAGTATAAGAAGCCCCATTTACGAGGAATTCTTTCTAGTATCTCTAGACCTACCTAGAGGATACTACATCACAATCAAACATTTGTTACATTTCAAAGCCAAAAAATATTAAAAAGAATAAAGAAAAAAATGTATAAAATTTCGCTCACCACATGCATGTCTTGGCTTTGAAATGTAACAAATGCTTGATTGTGATGTAGTATCCTCTAGGTAGGGCCAGAGATACTAGAAAGAATTTCTCGTAAATGAGGCTTATTATACTATATTGGCATGATCAAACTTGAATCAAAAATATATTGAAACAGTGGTTGTTTTATTGTTTTTCATGCTGAATGTTAGATATAGAAAGAAAGAAGTCGACAAGTCGCTTCGTAAGGGGAGCTCTTCTTGATCTTCTATTTTGGTCAGACTTGTACCAATGGAATATAAAGGAAATGCATGTTTTTCTTTAAAAGTTATCTGATGAATACCCAAAATAATAAATTTTAATAATTCTGTTCTTAAGTTAACAACTAATTTAACAAAAATTTTTCGTTCATAAACAACTCATGCATGATAAGATCTTTACTAGCTATGCTGCAGGTTTGTAATCGTTTTTCTGATTTTTCAATATAGCTAGATGCAGCTATGCTGAATTTAGGTCCACACTTTATACAACTCAACATAATTTTTATTGAACTTACCGTTCATTCTTCTTGTCTTCTGTTGAAATAAGGACTCGTTTAAGATGGGGAGAGACTCCATCTTGTAAACTAAACTGATGTATGGCGACGACTGTATGTATTTCATTTCAGTCAAATATTTATTTAACATATCCATCGTTAGGAATACGCACTTAATGATGTTAGACAAAATCCTTTGTTGTATTAAAGGACCATTAACTTAAAGACAAATGAATGAATGAATTATTTAATCTTGCAGAAGGTCAATAGGTTAAAAATGAAACCATAAATATCTTATGCCTGGCTAGTATCCAAAGTAATAATTTTATATTTAAAATGCTCTAGAAATAAGAGATTCTAAAATATTATTTCTAAGACTAGTTATAAACGTAAATGGTCTGAAAGGACTCTTTTAAAACCCTTATAAGAGTACGTGGATTCACCTAGAGCAAGGCATACATGCCTCTTACTAAAACTGCTATTGAAGTTTTCAAGTTTTAAAGAATTATCTAAATCTTCAGTCATAGAATATCTATGGGGTATTAATGGAGGTGAATTTGCATAAAATGGGATAAAAAAACGCTTCTATATTATTTTATCGTCTTAGTCACTTTGCAGGAAGCTTTGTTTGTAAAAAACATAAAAAAAAATAGTAGTTGAAATTTGCTATGCTGATTTTTCATTGGCTGACGTTTCCCAATAATTAAACAGGCCGACAAAGAAAAGGGGTTGTTCTTTTGATCAGAACCGTATTATCCCATGTTTTTTGACATGGCGAAACCGATTCTGATATTAAAAAAAAATTACCGCCGCAGTTTTGAAATTCATTTATTTAAAAAATCAGCAGCAACTAAGCTCGGTAGCTGCTCTAATCTATCTGTTATATCAAAACCTTCATTCCATATTATTGTTAATTACAATTAAATCATATACCCATATTGCCACCAACTCCCTAGCTAAAAAGACTTAGACTTCTCTACGGAAAAATGAATACAAATACAGATATATAAACAACGCCTTCAGGAAAGAAAATTTAGCCAGTACAAGAGAAGAAAAGAAATATACGGCGACTACTTACCTACCATATATACAAGGTTGTACAGACAGAATCGAAAAAATTCTAGAAAAGAAGAACGTCAAAGTAATCTACAATATGAAACATAAAATCGAATAGTTCTCTAAATACAAGTCAACAAAAGAACCCGATTCTTCATGAGTTTGTGGTATTCCCTGTTCGTGTGGACGAGTTAACATCGGAAAAACTAAAAGACATATAAACACTAGGCTCAAAGAACACATCAGTCATACAAACATGGAAGACATCTCTAAATCTGTAGTTGCTGAGTACTCTAAGAAAACTGGACACTGGATAAAATTCGACGGGACCAAAAGATTTAGCACACACCAGAAACGACTGGCCGAGGAGATGTAGAGAAGCTATAGAAATAAACAAACATCCTAATAATATCAACCATGACGACGGCCTACAGCTACCGTTCACATGGATATTAATGTTCCGGATCACTAACCACACGTCGCACAGTGGAAAAAAAAAGCCTTTTTTGGACAAAAGTCTGCCTACAAGTCGAATCTTAATCAATTTTGATCTACCTTGGCTTAAAATGTAGGTTATTGGCTACACTTATAGAGTATACTGCCTAAATTTCAAACCCCGATTTCCTAACCTCAAAAAATGTATCAAATATGACTCACTTTTTTTCTATTTCTACAAGTCAAATCTTTATCGATTTTGACAATCCTGGGCTTAAAATGCAGATTTTTAGCTATCCTTTCAGTGTATAGTGCCTAAATTATGAACCCCGATTTCCTAACCTCAAAAAATGTATCAAATATGAGAGTAATCACTTTTTTCTATTTCTACAAGTCAAATCTTGATCAATTTTGACAATCTTGGGCTTAAAATGCAGGTTATAGCTACCCTTTCAGCGTATACTGCCTAAATTATGAACCCCAGGATTGTCAAAATTGATCAAGATTTGACTTGTAGAAATAGAAAAAAGTGATTACTCTCATATTTAATACGTTTTTTGAGGTTAGGAAATCGGAGTTTGGAATTTAGGCAGTATACTCTGAAAGTGTAGCCAATAACCTACATTTTAAGCCAAGGTAGATCGAAATTGATTAAGATTTGACTTGTAGGCAGATTTTTGTCCAAAAATGGGTCTTTTTTTCCACTGTGCGTCGTCACCGGAACTAAGCCCCGCTTCTTGACGACACATATAAATAGAGGAGCTCCCACCACCAGAGTTCACTTCGCTCTTGCCGAGGAGCATGGAAACCCGCTGGTCAGGGGGGCTACTGACTACGACCCAGCAGACGCTCCGAGGCACAAGCTTTAAAGAAGAGACATGACGATCACCCAACCACCCACCCAAGACCCTGCGGGTACCGGACAAACAACAGTCCAGTACCTGTAGTCACCCTGGCTCCAGGCAGACCAAAAATGCTACCAAAGCAGTTAGGTCTGCCCTTCCTCGAGCTACACAGCTCATATATACCCTACCGACGATCCGGATGACAGGATGTCAATTAGCATTCTGTGTACCGGCAGTCAGTCCCTGCCAGAAACCCAAAAACACGATGACTACCCCCCGGGGGGACAAGCTAGCGAAGAAAAGAAAACGAAGACCGAAGAATGTCAGAAGAGGCAAGGTCCGACGAGCCAGGACCCAGGGAGGTGGGCCGAAATCATCTGCACCACTCACATTTGTGAGTGGGGCCGATGTAAAGTAAGTTCGCCCGCCCTGCACGAGGCAGGTCCCCGGTCTACAGCGATGTATGGGGGTAAACGGCAATAGTCCACGATACGAAGATCAAGCATTCAAAATGTTCAACGCAGAAGAAAAGTCTAAAACCAGCCCACAAGTCATCACAAGGTCTGCGAAAGCCTTAGGACCAAAACATCCGTTTATTTGTTTATAGAATCAAAAACTTATTGTTCGTTTGCCTTTAATTTAAATAAAAAAATTGTAATAACATACTATCATAATATAATGTATATTAGAATAATTGTAACTAATTACAGTTTTACTTAATAATAGATGGACAATATGGACATCAAACATTGGCGTACTTTTTCGGTGTCAAATACTAGATGTGACGTATTTACTTTTGTGTATATTTCATAACTTGTATATCAATATTTTCTAAACAAGGTTATTACAGTGTAGATCCATTTTTGAAACTGAAAAAGAAATGAAAATTCGTTATTTGTATATTTCTAGTAGATCTCTGTTATGTGTGCCTCACAAATATACATATGTATACAACATCATAAGTTACCGACATTTTAATTATCTCTTTTCAATATTACATAGCATATGGGATATTGAAACGTTGTAAATAGTGTTACAAATTAAAGGAATGTTTGTAATATTAAATCCCCCCAAAAAACATTAAAACTTTTGGAGTTGGGAGAAAGGCTTTTCATAGAACAAAAAGAAGTGATATTAATCAGTCATATGCTAAATCTTGTGCATATAAAATCGACAAAAATGTACTACCCTTCTTGCTTAACTCTACTCTAATCTACTCTACTCTACTCTACTATACCCTACTCTAGTCTACTCTACTGTATTCTGTTCTATTGTATTCTACAATAACTAACTCACCAACAACACTAAACGATAGTTCAAGGCGATTGCTGCATAGGTTGTGAACTCCATCGGCTCCAATGAGTTTCTTAATATTAACAGTAAAACTTTTCTGTTACTTTTATTCCAGAAAATCCATGGACAATGGCAGGCGATATCAAAGAGTTTCAAAGACTAAAATTAAGAAGAAATTAAATCATGCAAAGAGTAGAAGAAACACAGTTTATCATTGTAGTGAAGTTGCTGAGCATAACAATTGTTCAGTTTTTGATACTGGAATATGACTATCACTATTAATATGTATTCCGCCAATAAGTTAGCAAGCAACTTGCAATGATGGAACGAATTAAAAGTATGAGCAAAAAGAGGAACCAGATATAAAATCGCTCCCAGTGGCATTCATTCCCGAGAGTATATTTTAATAAAAAAAAGCTTTTTAGGTTGCAAGGGTTGTTCTGTTTTCTGTAAAAGAAATGTACACTTAAAGCAGTTGCCGTAATAACATATTAAAATTTTAAGTATGAATAAATAATAAAAAATTTGCCATTTCCACGACACGTTTGGGCTGATTTGCAACTCTTGTAATATCGACTAATCGATCTGCAAAAACATAGGCCACCAGATGAACAATACAAAAAGTTACAGCATAGAACAAATAATTATTAGATCACATTTTTTTTACATATCAGGAGTGTTCTCTCATACCGCTACCGAGTACAGTCTTACTTAGGACACTCTCAGATGCCTGCCTTAACATCCTCACGTAAAATAGGTTTAAATAAATAAATAATCACGGAAAATTGTCAGCAGTTCCTCAACTACTGTATTTCCACTCCACTACGTGAATGTGGAAGTAAGATGAGGTTTTTTAATAGCTTATAGCTGCGCGGATACACATAAATAATATTAATACTTACGTTATCCTGAAGTTGTTGACCTGTGATGCATGGAGGAAGACCTGTTACTACAAAATTTATCAATGTTCCAATTATTCTAGGATCACTCAAAGGACGGACGTTCTAAAAAAATATCAGTCTAAGGACCGGTACTTTCATCTCCCATTCAATTTATTCTCCAGATAATTTCCTTGGATATAATTGTTTCCATGGGATCTATCTATAGAATAGACTTAACTGGAGATGAAAGTACCGGGCCTATATGTATATATTGGCGTAGTAGAAATATATTTCTTAAGTCTGGGTAGAGGATATTTTTGAATAGTTCTGCAAATTAGAAAGGCCCTACATGTGCTCGCACAAAACAACAGTGTCCAGCTTCGTCGAGTGAAAGGACATGAAGGAATCAGGGCAACGAGGAAGCAGATGCCTTATCCCGCATGAGGTCTAAGTGAGCCTCGCATGGTTCGAAACCAGTTTCCCGTTAAAGTATCATACGCCACGCGGACTGTTGGAGTGATCTAGGATGCTGTAGACATAGCAGAATAGCTTCAGTTACACACAGCCGTAATCTAGACAAACACTGTCTCCAGATATCCAGGAGTAATCTGCATATCGTGACCCTGCGTATCAGTGTGACCCATTTCAAATGGACACACCTTCCTAGCTCAGTTATTGGTCATCCAATTTCAACCAAATTTGGATCGGTATGAAATACCTTTACTATATCCTTTTTGAGTAAAACAAAACTTATATCATTGGCGTACATTTTCAAGTCATATTAGGAATTTTCTATTTTGGTTTTTGGTTTCCGAAATACAGCCCCCCTTAAAATTACATATTTTAAACGAAATTTTTTTCGAAATAAGTCATTCTTCATTTTCTCTTTAAATTCGTAGGCCAATAATTTTCATTGAAAATTTCACACCTCTACTTTTTAACCAATAAGATACCTTAATTTTGACTAGTTACCATGGCAATTAAAAAAATTTCCGGAAATTTTTTCGAGGCGCCACGATATTTAAGTGAAAATTTCACACCACAGTTTTTAACCAATCATAGGCTTGTTTTTTGTTAAGTTACCATGGCAACCCAAAAAATTTCCGGAAATTTTTTACATTCTGTCAAATTAATAAGTGGAAATTTTTCTGTCAATTAAAATGTCAAAGTAAGGACGCGAAAGTTGGAGTGCTTTTAGAATTAAATTTATTTGGCGACGCAAAAGAGGATATTCACGAGGATATTATAAGTACACAAATTAATGTGTTTTAGAACCTGGAGCCATTTTTGTGCTATATGCTCATGCACTTTATTCTTATGGCTGATAATCAAATTTTGTTATGATTAGAATGTAAAAATTAATCTAATTGACGTCTGTAAGTGCGGCAGCCATTACTATCTTGTTACCTTTCATTATCCCATGGCCGCCTAGAAGTTGTTAATTATTGTCTCTGCGACAAGAATGAATACATTCCCTGTGCTCGCATTTAAGTAATATCAGAAATAAATGATGTTCCACCAATTTTAGTAGATCAAAGTTAATAAAAAACGGAAATATAATATGTTTTTAAGTTATTTATAAAAAGTTCATGTAACTAAACTTGGAGAATGGTATGTTATTTCACTAAGAAATTTCGTATTTTATTAAACATATTAATCTTGAAGTAGGTGGGTACTTCAGAATAATTATCAAAAATAAATGATGTTCCACCAATTTTAGTAGACCAAAGTTAATAAAAAACAGAAATATAATATGTTTGTAAGTTATTTATAAAAAGTTCATGTAACTAAACTTGGAGAATGGTATGTTATTTCACTAAGAAATTTCGCATTTTATTAACCATCAGTTGTTATTCCATGGCTCACTATAATGAATGAATTTTTGTCATTCGTAATAAAAATGTTCAATTTTGGCATAATATTTATAAAATAATGGTGTGAAATTTTCTTACCGAATATCCCACGAGCTTAAATTAATATCCGGAAATTTTTCCTCGTTCATGAATATTTTAAGAAAATTATCCCTCGCCTGCGGCTCGGGATAATTTTCAAAATATTCATGACCTCGAAAAAATTTCCGGAAATAATTTAAGCTCTAGGGATATTATAAGTGAAAACTTTTTGACAGTTGAAAAGGTAAACATATGATCTACAACCATTAAATAATGGTTGTACCTGTGAATAATGCAAAATTTCTGAATTAACATTATTATTTATTATTCGCTATAAAGTTTCATTAAACAGAAAACACAAATTTGTTAAATTATTATGCATTAACAATTTATAATTCAAAAAACGTAGGATATACAAACATAGTAAGATTTAAATGTTGCTTGAATTCTAACCCATCCTCTCTTCTTAATGGTGAATAGGAAGGTGACGAATTAATTAGATGTCTGTGTTTTAAGACATATATGTAATATTTTGAAACAATTTTGTTCAAATCTCTTTTACGCAACATCTGCAGCAGACTTTCTTGGATTTTCGTAAACAAACCATTCGACTCTAACGCTTCCTGATTGCAATTTTCCATTAAATTCGTTAAATATATTAATCTTGGATGACATATTTGCGCTTGACTCAACTCTTTGCAGTATTTACATAAATTGTATTTTTCAAAGCATTCCATTTTTCTCAAATTGTTTAACGCAAATGCTTACAAGAAATGTTTTACATAAAAATATCTTTGTTTGCTGGTTTACTATACAGTAACTTAATGTAATTTACCAATATAAACCTCATCTGTCAAAAGCATGGCCGCCTATATCACGGCCACCTACTGCAACAAACCATGTTAATATTATATTTTTTAAATTAGAAGTGTTATGGATTACTTTAACAAAAAATACATTTCTACCACCTTTAGTAACCTAAAATTATGAAAGGGCGATAGACTGAACTAATACCCATCTGAGTTTTAGCATTTGGTGTAACTAAAGTTGGTAATTTTTTTTTATTTAACGAAATATGGTGGATATACCCATATGATTTTTTTAGAATTTATTTCATGTTGAACTAATATCTTCATTGGCAAATCTCTAATGATATCGACTAATAAGCAAAATAATAACGAAATAAATGTAATTATTATAGGTTTTATTAATATTAAAAACACAATTATTATAAATGTTTGTGGGCTGGCTTGAATTGGTGGGTTGAATCTGGGTACTTTCTGTTTTATTTTGCATTGTGCTCTGATCATGATTTAACTTGCTAGTACTTGATGAAATTCTCCTCATGGATTCAATCATCTGATGATGATGTTCAACGTCCAATTGTAAGTAAGGTTTGATTGACTGACTAATACTGTGTCCAGTAATTTTAATGAGCTGTTGTTCACCAACTCCTTCCTTGGCCAATTTCGAAACAGTTGTTGCTCTTGCAGAATGATTAGTTATTTTTACTTTTTTAGTGTCAATTCCTATATCAGAGGCTGCTGATTTAAACCATGAAGATACAATGTTCTTACCAACTGGGCTATTCTTGTACCATCCTTTCGAATTGGGTTGACTCCAGTATGGGTTTGGTGTTAAGAATAATCTGTCGGTCTGAATAAGATTTCCCCTTTTTTCCATCAACTTCTTAAACAAACGAACCGGACACATTTGTGGATTATCGAAATTTGTAATCAACCATTTACTATCCGACAGTTTTTTAGAACCACCTTGTGTGGTCTTGGAGAATATTGGATTATATTCTATCCGACCTTTTGGGTTTCCGAAATTATCAGTTTCTTCTTTGAAGTATTGGATACACGCAGAATATCCTTCCCCTCCTCTCCATGCCAGCTCATGTGAAACTATGTGAAAAAAATTTACGCTGCAATCCATCTGGAGTATTTTCATCCCACATTTCAATAATTTTTTTGTATTCGTCGCTGGTTAAGGCTGAAGCACTCACTTTTCTTTTTAATGGGTATCTCTGTAATTTTTGCGCTTAGCATCGCGTGCAGCTCTGGCGGTCGCAAATTCCACATCAGAAAACGGATTAAATTTTATTTTATATTTTTCGTAATAAATTTCTTGTAACTGCTTAGCAGTAGAGTTCCAAATCACTTTGACCACACTTTCCTTATAATCTTCAAAATTTTTCTTTTTCATATTAAATGCGTAGTCCTCCAGAATAGTAGCCACCTGTACTACACTCATACACTCATGAATATTATACAACTTTTCGTCACAAAATTCAACAAACTGTTTCCATACACTTGATTTTGATTTTCGGGTGTTATCTGGTGTTATATTTTAAATTTCTTGTCTAATTACTTTTTGATTTTCTTTATCAAATCGCGACATTTCGCTATACACTTATTAAACTCAACGACAGACCTTCTAAACTAGTAATTATTAAGCTTTGTGACAGAACCGGTTAAACAAAAATGACAAAACATAATATGTCAAAAACAACAATACCCTGGCCAACTTGACAAGCAGTGAAATTAATTTAAAATGTCAGGTTGGATTAATAATTTTTTTCCAAATTATGGTGTTAAGTAGTGTGAAATTTTCATACCGAATACCACGCAAGCTTAAATTATTCCGGGAAATTTTCTTTCGGGCACGAATATTTTAAGAAAATTTTCAAAATATTCGTGCCCTCAAGAAAATTTTCGGAAATAATTTAAGCTCTTGTGATATTATAAGTCAAAAATTACCAAAGATTTTGGTGCGTAAATTATTCGGGCATTAAATATTACCGAATTTGAAAGTATCGATAATATGGCGTGGTGGAAAAAATGAATTTAAAGAGAAAATAAAGAATGACTTTTTTTCGAAAAAAAATTCGTTACCAATTTAGTGATTATTTAATGTTTAAAATAGGTCATTTTTAATAGTGGGTCGTAATTCGAAAACCAAAAATCAAATTATTGTTAAATTCTGAATGTAATGGTTCTATAGCATGCTGATCAATAATATGGCATTAGTTTTTCAACAAAAAAATACCTAATATGACTTCCAGAGAAATCGACCCTTTTTTTCTTAATAAAAAGGCACGCCATGACTGAAATAAGTATTGTTTTACTCAAAAGGGACATACCCTAATAGCACAGGATGTCCGCCGGATGTCCGTTTTATGTCCATTTAAGGTACTGACGTCCATGGACGTAAATTAAACGACCACCGGAGCCTTGTCATTGGATTTGCTTTGAAATTGTACGGAATGGACGTCCTCTGAATGTCCATTTTATATACGGGAAGTATATACATTTTATATCCATATATGGACAGTAGATGGACGTCCATTTCGTGTCCATTGATTTAAGACGTCATAATTACGATGTCAATGTTAGTATTACCTAACAAAAACAAACCTTTAACCTTTTTTGTAAATTACTAATGCGATATTATTTGGTACTAAACGTTTTTTTATACATTTAAATACTTTCTGCATTTTGAAATAAATAGCTATATTAGTCTAAGATCCGGCAGCTTATTTGTGCAGGTATCGAGTTTTTTAAATAAAATTTGATTGAAATGACAGATTAATGATAACATAATAAATCTAGCCGTTGCCTACTTCCAACTAGACAGTCTTTAAGTAAGTAGTAGCATAAAAGTTCAGTGGCTGAGTGAGTTAAAGCGTTGACTTACAAATCAGAAGGTCGGCGGTTCGATCTCTACTAATTTCGTTTTCTTTTCATGATATCCCTCAGGGATGTACAAATATTGTTCAGAGTTGTGACATTTGGACATTCCTCGGCTGCCCGTCGGATGTACTTTAAACCAAAAACGAATGTCCATCTGATGTCCTATATGTCCGTCGAGGACGTCCTTCAGATATCCATAGGACAATGTTGTGCTATTAGGGTAGTAAAAGTCTTTGATACTGATCCAAATTTGGTTGAAAATAGACGACCAATAACTGAGTTACGAAGGTGTGTCCACTTGAAATGGGTCACACTATGTAGGGTTACTAACAGAATGCTGCAGACTAAACAAACATCTCCGTATACTGGGAGTCATAGACAACCCCAAGTGTAGAGGGTGTAATCTGGATGACGGGACTGTAAAGCATGTGCTGTGTCGCTCTGCTCTCTCAAAGAAGACAGGATATATAGTGGGAGATTTGGCCAGTATAGGTGGTGTCCCTTCGTGCCTTCTTCTCAGGTACATCACAAATATTGGTTGGCTTAAGGAATGAGGGTCTCGGTGGACATGCAGCGACCTACGGGGGTAGCATAATGGGTCCACCTACGAGGCCTGAGTGCACGTGAGCGCAAGCTCAGCCACCCTCCAAACAATCCAGAATCCAATGTATTGCGATTTAGATAAAACCTTGAAAAACTATGCGCTTTGTGCATCCATAAAGAGCATAGTTTTAACAACTACAGAAAATTTTATGTAAATGTACAATGTGGTCTTGCGTTTGAACCAATTTTACGTAGATTGAAAAATATATCAATTTTGCTTTAAATGTTGTGTATATTTTTAATAACACTATTACCAAACTACTGAAAGTTGCAGTCCAGCGGTACTTAATCTCAGTTGCACCTCGCAAAAGTCAATTGTACCTTATTTGAGCAAAACGTTGGTTAAACAGGTATTTGCAATCTAATTCATCAATCTAAACTATGGCAGACTGCAACTTCTGATCATTTGTTCAAGTAGCCAGCTATGAAAATACTACGAAAATGTGACTCACGAATAAAATGGAATAAACCACTGCTGCAGGTCCTGCTGCTGTTATTAGAACTACCATTAATGTTAATTTGCAAATTTCCAAGAATATACTCTTAAGCCTGAAAATAAATTAAGTTAGTCAAGTGTACAAAGTTAAAAAAACATTTAAATCTCTAGTAGCTATATTTGCTAACACCGTAATACCACAATAAGAAAAAAATATTATGGGTATGCGGACGGACGGCCTCCTTAGGGAGTTAGAAGGTGTGACAAAAATAACTAAACAATGTCTACTTGTCATCATTTTTGTTCTACACTTGTCTATCAGTCGCGCGTTTTTAGTCGAGCATTAAAGGATATAATTGTTTTTCGTAAAATGGGCTAGCTTCAGAAGAAACTTTTTCATCCTGGAAATATGCAATATATGATTCAAATGCATTGTGCACTCACTTTACCTGCGAATATTTCAAAACAGAGGAGTGGAAAAAATTGAAAATATTATGTGTTTATTAAGTATGTGTCCATTGTAAAACTCTATTTGAAATTTAAATAATGTAAATTGAACAGTTTGAAGATCTGATAAATTTTATTGATAATGTCTTCATTTTATCCATTCTTCTTCTTCTTTCAGCGTTATAATACCCAGTTATAAAACCCCGAGTGGGTTTTAACTTTCTTAATAAAATTTTTCTAATCAGTTCTTTCATTAACTCTTCTATTTCAATGTCTAACATTTATAACATTTAGGTTTTGCTTTACATTCATCCTTGATCTCTCTCTAATTCCTTATTTAGTTGGCTTCCATTCTATAACCTTTTCACAGTTTTTTCCTCATTCATTCTCAAAACGTATCCTAACCATGCTAGTCTTTGGGCTTTTACAAAACCCACAATGTCAGCACTTTGTATAAAATTACTTAGTTCATGGTACATTTTTGTATGCCAGAAACCATCACCATATATCTGTTCAAAGATTTTTCTGAATATTTTTTTCTCAAATTATTTTACTCATAATATTTGGTAACTGCCTATGCCTCACACTCTCAAGTTACTAGGGGATCGTATAAGGCTTTTATATATATCTTCAGTTTCAGGCTTCCATTTAATATTTTGTCCTTCATTAGATCTTTACATTTATATTTATGAGTTTTGGCCATACCAGCTTTATCATTATATCTCGATAAACGTACATCCTAAAGCTCTTCTCATTCGACGAAATTTTTTCATAATTTTTTATTCTAGAATAATTATCAAAAACGTAACTCATGCTTATTTGGTAATTTTTAGGGTATTTTTGGTATATTCGTAGTTAAAGTGGGGGTTGAATAGTATATTAGGTGCCCAGATAAAGAGTTTCGCCGGTTAAGTACCTACGTGGAATTGGGCCCAGTGGCTTATTGGGCTATTCATTCACATAAATGTTGCTTATGGGAATGCTCAATAAAATATATAATAAACCTCTATCCCCTATATTACCAGAGTTATGGGGTAACAATCAATCAATTTTAAAATAATTTTTTTTCAAAACTATTGAAGATAATTAAATGAAATTAATATAAGATGTTGATATAAAATATCTTTATATTTTACATTTTTTTTACATTCCTATTACGTCATTTAGTATGTTAAAATAAATAATTTAATTTTTGTGTCGGCTGTTTTTATATCAACTCCTTGAGTGACACCTACCAAAAAAATCTATATTATTTAACAATGTCATAATTATCGTGTGTAAAAATTACTGCAAGGTCCTCACCAATCTGGTGAGGAGGTCCTTGAAAAAATATAAACCTAGGTAATGATGAACAATAACACAGGCACACACAAAAAGTATAAGTTCGAAGACCTAGACTACTGAATCCCTACTCATTTGGATGCTAATAATTAAAAAAATATATATATACATCTTTTTCGAAATCGAAATTTTTTATTTCTCACCCCTGCAAATGGTTCCATTTGAAGAAAAAACAGTCCCCTCAAAATATTATTGAGGCAAATTGAAGGCAAGGGGTGCCACAGAATGCATTATTATGCAATAATAAAAGTAAATGGAATTATTTACATTCTTTGGTTGATGCATTGTTTTTTTTTAATCAGCAACATTTATCTTTAGAATGACTAATCAAGTCATACAAATATCAAAGACATTATCTGTTGAGACTATGACACGTGTCATACTACTGTAAATTCGTAGTCTAAGAAAACTAGACTACAAGTTTTTGAAATAAAACTCTCGTTTTATCTTTGTGTATTTTATTATGAAACGTTTTTTTCATACATAGTACCAAATATTATCCTAAATCTACAAGACATATAGTAATAAAAACAATATTTTTTGCACTAGGCCAAAGCATGCGACAGGGTTTCTTTTTTTACATTTGGAACCTGTGATTTATAATCATTTACAACTTGGAGTAAAAACTGTTTTTGGTCTTCATTTTTTGTTAAAATGTCATTATAGTCAGTAATAAGTTTGATTCCTCTCTCAGCGGCATCATTTACAACTTTAATTTTGTTTACAATATTGAAACATCGGGTATAACTTTCATTCTCCCTCCATGCTGTTGGATCATTTTCCAAAAATTCCATAGACAAACCTAATTTTTGAAAAAACTGTTTAGCGTTCTCGCATATGAAGTCCTGAATTTCCTTGTTTTCAACGTCAGTAATGTTACTAATCATAAGTCGTTTAATACCCTCTTGATTTGGTGCTTTCCTATTCAAAGCTTTAACCATTTCTCTTTTAGTGGTAACTGAAATATCGTCATCAAAGAAAAATAAGCCAACATTTACTGAATTAAGGTACCACAAATGGTTCACTATTTTCCTACTTGCGGCTTGAGATATTTCTTTGTCAATATTTTGATAATGAGTTCTTTACAAAAGTCTAAGTCATGAAGCGGTGCTTTACTAGCAAATGACGCTGTAAACCAGGCCTTTACATAAACCTTTACAATAAAGAGACATATATCTTCAATACCTATTTTTTCTTTTTTAGTTAGTTGGAACTGATCTTGGAAAAAAAATATTTTTAGACAGTAAATAGCTTTGGCCATCCAACGTGCATGATGAGATGCCCCTGGTTGATAGAATGTCGTGTGAGTGGGCTCTTCTTCAACAAAAAGTTTAGAAAGCATTAAAAATTCTTTATAATCATCACGAGGCTGTTGCAAAGTTAAAGCTGCATTTAGAAACTTTACAATTTCGGCTTTAACTGGTTGTAAAATGTGTTTAATTTTTGATACCTGAAATCCAGTTTTTAGTTTATTTTGATCTATTTTAGGCCAAAATTCCCTAAAACGTTTAAATAGTGGCACATTTGGACCAGATGAGGAAGGCATTTTTGTGTCAAACACACTTCTCAAAACCACTTCAAAAATATGAAGGAAAATATAGAATATCTCTTTCTAATTTTTTTTGTTGCAATAGTGTGGCTGCCCCATGTATATAACCCATATTTGTGTTGTATCACAACACAAAGCTATTACCTTTTCGTCCAAATTCCATTCACAAAGCACATCATAAACTGCTTCAGTCTGTTCTCTTCCAGTTGAATTGGGCAAAGCTGGTACTCCAAGTAGTTGTTCAATATCTCCACTAGTAACTAAGATAGCAAGTCTATCGATATTTCCCATTCCAGTGAGAGAAGGTAAAAGTTTTCCATCCCAATGGATGACTGGGGCCGGCAATTCAGAATTGCCGAAGGCAGTTTTTAATATTTCAGCTCTTTCTTCGCGGATGCGTTGTCTAGAGCGCTGAAGTGTGTTCTGCTGATGGACAAAGATGTGGTGTCATGTCCTAGTGCTTCTGCTATTGCCGTCAAAATATGGACTCCATACCTGTCGCTTATTTTGCAAGCATCAAATGCAGCGGCTATTTTTGGTGTGATGATGATACATTAGGGCGGTCCTTATTTATACTTGAGAAAAAAAATATTTTCGAATTTAGTTTGGGCCACCCCCCACAATGGTTTCAATTGCTAAAAAAATAATGTGGGTGAAATTTGAGCGAAATCGGATACGGGGAAAACGTGCCACCCACCACCCCTAAATTTAATATTTCTTGAAATTCCCCACATTGTTATATTTGGTTTTTCTAAGTAAACAATAGGTATAATTGACATCCTGAAGATAATTTACTACTAGTTTAGGAAGAGGAAAGCGAATTCTAAACACTACCCATGAAAATATTGACATTAAGATTCCCTAATCCTTTTAGGATTAAGGAATTTTAATAGGTGGTCGCCCGCGAGACCCTAGTTTTAAGATCTATTTCCTCGAATTTTGTCTCTGCAGCAGGGTTGAGTTTCTACCTGAAAGGCATAAACCTTAATCCTC
Organism: Rutpela maculata; assembly: GCA_936432065.2. Lineage (NCBI taxonomy): Eukaryota > Metazoa > Arthropoda > Insecta > Coleoptera > Cerambycidae > Rutpela > Rutpela maculata. The sequence continues at coordinate 132,973,082 of OW386292.2, read as the reverse complement.
ACTGTAATTTTAGCCGACCCGTATGGCAATAAGTGCGTCAAAACATTTCAGTACCTCATTATCAGTGAAAAGAGCAGCACGCAGCACAATGTCCCGACAAATTAATTTGCGTGTTTATTTGCTCGGTAATTTTTCAAACGAGATTACTGGAAGTAAACTGCCTTCTAATAAACAAGTTTTGAGTGTACTTTTTTAAACTTAAGAGAAGTGAAGCTGAATTTATGTGAAAGTGCCAGACTTGTAATACAAGAAGTTGTGATTTTCTGGGAAAAGGCGAGAATTCTCACTAGAAAACAAAACCACTGCATTGATAAGCTAGTATCTTTGTATGAAGAATGGAGGACGCTTCAATAAAGGTGTAAGAAGCAGACAAACTTTCAAAAACAGAAAGAGGCATATTTTGTAGCAAAGTTTGATGACTTCTTCGACATAGCCCACGACAACGCGCTTGAAACGATGACTATCTAGGAAGATAGGCAATTTTTAGTTCAACAACGGGAAAAAGGTCGACCAGGATTCATGTACGGTATAGATTACGAATTAGAAGGCAGAGAAAGAAGAGCTGAAAAATGAGCACGCGAAGCTTCAGAAAGAAGAGAACGCAAGATACGAGAACTTGAAGAAGCAAGTAAGTACCAAAATTAATAGTATACAGTGTGATCCATTTCAAGTGGAAACACCTTCGTAACTCAGTTATTTGTCATTTAATTTCAACCAAATTTGGATCGGTATCAAAGACTTTTAATATTTCTTTTTTTTGAGTAAAAAAAAAACTTATTTCAGTCAGTCAGTCAAATTTTTAAGTCCAAGAATTTTCTTTAAAAGCTTTCAACAGTATTGGGCTAAGATTAACAAACATTATTTTAAGTCCGGATTTGAAGACGGATATGTTCTTCCATTTTTAGATGATACAAAAGAGGTAGTCACATTTGTGACATCTGCTCTGGAAAATCCGCAAAAGCAGCCTCGAGAAGATTATAGAGAATTTTTGGAGTTGTTCTTAATATTCTTGGGTGAAATTCCTCCTCGTGGAATATCTTTTCGGGTTTCTGGGGCAATTCACCCCGCGAGATGGATGGCAAAAGCTATTTATTGCTTAAAGATTTTCTTGTTCCGCGAGGAATTCCCATTGACAGATGAAGAGAAAAGAGGTCTTTCAGATAAATGTATTTTTGTCGTGAAAGTTTATATTGAAGCCTGGTTTTGCGCGCCACTTGCCACCGAAGCGCCTTATTAGGACCTCCGCTTTTTAAATAAGCTTTACGACTATAAGGCCGTCGATCCCGAGATATTCAGTGTTGCGTTGAAAAAATTTCATAAGCATTTATGGTACCTAAGTCCAGAAGCAATTGCCTTCGCATTCTTCGATTCAAAATTGTCAGAGGAATCCAAAGTGAAAATGGTTGAAGCCCTGGGTGAGAAAGAGTATCTAGAAGAAAAAACATTGGATGTGGAAGAAGAATCATCGGATGTGGAAGAAAAGCCATTAGATGTAGAAGAATCATCATATACTAAAAGTATCAAGCGAATAGAGATAGGCGAAAATGAAATTCCAAAGTTTGTGGAAAACACATTTATTGAAAATTTTGTTACTATCGAAACCCGAAAGTTTTTCAAACGATTTCACATAAATGATGACTTTCTTGAAACGCACCCTTCAACTTGGTCTAAAAACGATAGTTTAAAAAAAATCAAAGTTGTTAATGATACAGCAGAGCGGGGTGTTAAGTTAATGACAGATTACAATAATGTAATAACAAAAGATGAGGAACAAAAACAATTCGTCTTGCAAGTTGTAAAAGATTAGAGAACACGATTTTTCGATTTTAAAAAGGAGACCTTATCCCAAAAATTATAATCAAGTTAACGACTTTTCATAAATAAAATGATTTTAAGTATGTATATTATTTATTTTCAGTCACTGCTAACTCGATTGTCAGTAGCAAGCTTTGAAAAAATAAATATCAAAATTTATTAGAATTTATTTCAATCTCCCAGAATCAAGGGTTGGGTGGCACGTTTTCTCGTTATCTGATTGAATTAAGATTTTGCACAGAACATTTTTTTAAGTATTGAAACCAATCTAGGGGGTGGCCCGCAAAAAAACATGAAGTCGAAAAATAAGGACCGCCCTAATGTTACATGTTCCATACAATCTCTTTTTTGGCTGTGACGGGAAAGGCTGGTCTTGTAACAACTCTTCTTGGGCTTCGATTATTTCATCTTCATTTTCGTTGGAGTCGGCTGAATTACTACTTGATGATGGACAGGTGACTGTTTCCTCTAATCTAGCTTTTTCTTGTTTTCGTTCGGATAATTTCTGTAATTTCTCCTCAGCTGATTTTTCTTGAGAAGCAAGTTGGTAATCAATACCATGCATAAATCCAGGACGTCCCTTTTTTTTTGGTTAATTAAAAACTGCTTATCTTCATCTATTTTCATCAACTCCAATGCATTTGCATGAGAAATGTCAAAAACATCGTCCAATTCTTCAACGAAATTTTTTTCTTTAGCTCCCGCACTGGCCCTTTTAGCCGATTTTTGTAAGTTCCTCCACTCTGCATAAAGTTTATCTAGTTGTTTAACACAATGAAAATCCTGACATGTCGGAATGCGAGCTTTATCCCAAAAAACTGACACCTCTTTTATTTGTTAATTTAGCACTTTCATGTACACTTAGCTTCACTTCACGAATGTTATAAAAGAGCACTTGTAATACTTGTCTATTAGACGGCAATTTATTGCCAATGATTTGTGACGAATAGTGTCAAACTAAGTAAATGAAAGTATCCTTTCGTAAGGATCTAACATCAGCCATCGTTAAATGTTTTTTCAAAAAGGAACGTATGCTAGAACTTATAATGTCACCACTGTAAAACACAATTGCAAACTGACATAAAAACCTACCGTAGGTGCATTATATTTCCAAACTTCCAAAACAAATAATTTCTAGGAAATAATTACACCAATAAAACATTATGAGAAAAGAGGTAGATATTTGTATTTTAAGTAAAATTTAAGTGTATTACCGTAATAAAATCTTATCTACAAATTTCTACCTGAATGCGGCACGGGTTACCGTAATAAAATCTTATCTACAAATTTCTACCTGACTGCGGCACGGGTTACCGTTCACCGAATTATCTGAAACTTTGACATAAATTATTCCTAGTATAATAGCATATTTTCGTGGGGTGAGACTTAAAAAATACGCAAAAAAAATTCACCCCCTATAGAGATGGGCCACCCTAATATACAACTACTTTTAGCTGGCTCTCAATTTTTTTAATCAATCCACAATAATAATATCTCATCAGGAAAACTAGCTAAAAATGTTTCGGACAAAAGTTATTCCGTTCAGAGGGAGACATCTTTTGGGCAGAATAGTTTACCACACCCCACCCCCAATGAGCGGAGGGTGGGGCTAACTTTTAAATTTTTAATGGCACTCTATATTTTTTATCGCGCATTCTGATTCTACGGTAGAAATTAAATAAGTTTTGTACCAAATACTCTCCCTCCTACCCTGTTGAGCGGGTTGAATTTTCAAAAACCCACAGGGAAATATCTCTAAACTAGGGCATTTTTAGGAAAAATGTTTCAAACAAAAGTTGTTTAGCTCAGAGAGGGACATCTTTTTTTTGAAAAATTTTCTTAAAAATGCCCTAATTCAGAGATGTTCGCCTGCAGGTTTTTGAAAATTCAAAAATTACACCCCCATCCTCACTCATCAGGGCGGGGGGTAGAAAAAAATGTTTGGTACAAAAGTTATGTATTTTTTTTCATTGAATCAGAATACGCGAAGAATGGAGAGTGCTATTAAAAATTCAAAAGTTAGACCCAGCCCCCGCTCATCAGGGGTGGGGGGGGTGGAAAATTATTCTGCCCAAAAGATGTCTCCTTCTGAATGGAACAACTTTTGTCTGAAACATTTTTCGCTAGTGTCCCTTCCTGAGGAGATATTACTGTGGATTAATTAAAATGCCCTAACCATATTGTCTAATAAAATCAATACTTCTTGCAAAAAAAATAATTGAGAGCCAAGTTAAAAGTAGTACTATATTTTTTCGATTACTAGCTTCCAAATAAGTAGGAATTAAGTGGTCTTCGCACTTAATTTTTTTTTGTGTGCCTGTCCCTTATATTTTTAAGCATCTTCCACCAATCTGATCTTGAAGTAATTTTTACACACGATAATTATGTTAGTGTTAAATAATATAGATTTATTTGGTAGGTGTCACTCGAGGGGTTGATATAAAAACAACACCCTCAAAAATTAAATTATTATTTTTTATACACTAAATGACGTAATAGGAGCGTAAAAAGAATGCAAAATATAAAGATATTGTTTTGAAAAAAATTAATTTTAAAGATGAGGGTTGTTACCACCATAAACTCTGGTAATATAGGGAATAGAGGTTTATTATATATTTTATTGAGCATTCCAAGTATAAGCAACATTCAAGTGAATGAATAGCCCCATAAGCCGCTGGACCAAATTCCACATACTAGACTCTTTGCTGCCGACTCTTCACACGGTTACAGTATTCCTAATTTTAAAAGGGCGATGGTACCTAGTAGCAAAAGGTGCAGACATTTTTATTTCAGATAAAATATTTTATAGAGTAAGTATTTCTAAAATTTTTAAGATTTTAAACTTCTACAGTGTGTAGAATTCATCAAAATAAATCAAAAAGTTCTTCTAAAAATCTGGCATAAAATGTACCTAAGGGAGTTAAAGGCCCTTATGGGTGTTCAGGTAATATTTATTTCTTTCTATTATTTGAAGAACGGCAAAAGATAAATAGATAAAATATGGAGTATTTACTTAGTTTCTCAAGCTGATGCACCAGTTTATTTTTGGTCATCAAAATCATGGACATTCCTTTTAGAAGCAAAGGTATTTCAAATTGTAACTTTTTTGTTCAACTTTCTCTTAATCGCTATCATACATTTAGATTTTTGGACATTTCCACGTAAAACACGACCTCTTTGTTTAAATCAATATCAGCAATCGTTCTCGAGTAAACTGAGTTTGAAAGAAATGGCCAATAATCGTGTTCATATAGAATACATTCATACAAATCTCCAACTTGTATAATTCAGGGGCATAAGAGACCCAATTTTACTTTGGCGCTATATACGCCTTATACCTACTTTATAATTTTAGCATGTTGTATAGCACACAACTTTAACCTTTGATATATGACTTTCTGGTACTCTTCATGGTACATAAGCTGATCTTCCTTAATGTCTTCAAAACCCTCCGATATTCTCAGCAAATGTTCATTCAGCAACTCCACTTGAAAGCTCAAATGCATCATCGCATATGATAGAAACGTACATGCATAAGCAAGCCCATACGCAAGAGTGGCGGACACTGAGCATGGTATTATGGTAAGTGTTCGAGACCAGGGCCCAGCATAAAGATTAAACAACATGAGACTGGGTACTAACTCTTCTTCATCTCCAACTAATGGTAAAGTCATTGCTACATGCATTACTACATTTACCACTATCGTTAGAAAGGCTCCTAGGTTCAGAATTCTACAATGGAGTAAAAGTTTGTT